>CM062809.1:322397375-322997375 GCA_031772625.1 Pinus tabuliformis
GTCAGAATATATTATTACCATTAGCAGTTGCTATAAGCATAGGTCCACATAAATTTGAATGTATGAGACCTAATTTTCTTGAAGCTCTGGAAGAAGAAATATAAAATGCTACTTAGAATGTTTCCCCAAAATGCAAGCATCACATGGTGTAAGATTTTTGGAATTGTATGAAATCATTTTATATCGTATTATCTCATAATTCTAATGTTGTCATAGTTAATATGACTAAAACAAGCATGCCATAATAAACTAGAAGACAATATCATTTTGTTGTACTAAAAGAGCAGAACTGTCATGAGAATTTATAGTAGATGATGTGTCATTTAGTTTTAAAAGTGTACCTTCTTCAACACCAGTCATAATGAATGTATGATCAGATGCTCTATGTATCTAAAAGATGTTATTGAAGATATGTATGGAGTTCCCTTGTTGTCAAATATGTATAAGAGACATTAAAATTCTTTGAAATTGTGAAATATAAAGGACATCTTATAAAACATAATTTGCAAGATTTGGTATCTTTAAACGAATGGATCCAGTTCTTGAAGGCTTGATTTGAGATTTGTCAGCAAAATATTCTACCCCATCAACTTGGTTAGTGAATGTTTCAAAGAAATCTCTCCTAAAATTCATATGGCATGTAGCTCCTTAATCCAAAATCCAACTATCTTGCCAAGAAAAAAAATTGTACTAAAAACATCATTAATATTAAAATTGCAATGAGCAACAATGTAATGTGGATATTCTGATGATTTTCCCTTATTTGGTGGTGGCTAATCTTTGTTTTGATTAAACTTTTCTCTCCTTTCACTAACTTTCCCAAGGAATTCTACAATTAGTAGCAGTGTGACCAATTTTACCATATCTAAAACATTTGATAGTTGATTTATCATTAAAATTAATTTGTTATCTACATTCATGATTATTCCCCTCCCCCCCCCCCCCCCCCCCTCTCCCCTCCCCCCCTCTATAATTTCTCCTACCACAACCTCTACCATTATTATTACTTCTAGCAGACACTTCTTGAGACTTTTTTTCTTTTTGTGCTAGACACAAAGTCTCAACATTGGGATTGGGAAGAGGCTCTTTCTTTCCAAAGGCCTTCTCTCTTTCAACAATTTTACCTACTAATTTATCAAAGTCTAATTCTTTTAATTGTCCACTAGCTTGGAGAGATTCCAAGTAGTGTGAATAACCAGGGTAGAGAGCTTTTATAAAGGTAGTAAGTTGTAAATCAACCTTAACACCAGTAGATTCAATTTCATGATTGATAGCTTTAATTTCAGAAGCCAATTTCAAAGGATCATTATCTTTCATCTCTAGATTAAACAACTTCAATAGTAATTGAATGATCTCCAATTTTGAATGTGAATCATATTTTAATTTTTCTAATGCTTCATATGTTGTTTTACTTTGAATAATATATCAACTTACACAATTTTATTCTTATTCTACCAAATTGCTAGTTGTTTTTCCTCTTCAGGCTACTCTATCATGTTACCTCATTTTCCTTCACAAATTTTGACAAAAATTGAAGAGAACAAAACAATGGAGCAAAGGACTTGCTCTTCTTAGTATTACAAATCACTTAAATAAGATTACATTGGAAACATCATTAATAAATTACTGGAGTCAAACTCAAATTAAACTGGACTTAGTGAAATTGAACTAGGACACTTGGAGGGGAGGTTTTGACACCTAATAGGTGGTTGGAATTATATTATCCAATACTCTCCCTTCATTGCAACCACATAAAATTCAATTAAGATACCTGCTAGTCTATGTCTCAACTGGGTTTACAATTTGAAATTGACTTCAACTTTTCTTCTTCTCTTTTTATAGATCCTATAGCCTCTAAATTGTTTCAATATTTTCTTCTTGTCGTAGGATTCAAATTTCATATTCTTCAGTTGTTGGTGCAGGTATTTCATAGTTCCAAGCTGTCTAAGAAAGTCCTGGAATTCTTCAAAAAACAAGTTGTATGTGGGCTGCTACCACATATTATCTTTTGCAATGCGCTTTTCATCTTTAATCTAATGCAACATAAGACCATAATACAATTTCATCTCTTCAGGACTCCAATACCTGAAATATTCATTAATTTGTTCATCATGCATGTTGTCTTCAAGGTTCATTTCTACAGCTTCTATGCAGACCTCATCAAGGCATGGTGTTCCAAGCCATGCTTCAAGGAAATTTAATTCTTCTTCATAATCATTTTGTGTACCTACACATTGGAAATCAATGTTAGAATTAAAAATATTTGTAGAACCACATTGGTTCTGTTCCTTCTGCTCTGCAATGATAGCTTTCTCTTGTTGTGATTATTTTCATGCCTCTTCCTCTGTCTTTGTTTTCTCTTTGTGGGTTATCTCTGTCTCTTTCTCTGTCTATTCCACTTTTGTACTAACTTGTGCTACTACAAATAGGTTGTCTTCTACTTGGTTTTCAGATTCAAGTGGGATTATCTCACCAAATAGCATCATGTCAATATGATGTTTTTGTTGCATCACCTGCAACCATTCATCATTAGCCAACAATTCTTCATCAAATTTTACATCAGCAATATTAATTGTTGGATTCATCATAGCATTGACTGCTCCAATGGCAGTTTCATTGTCCTCAACAAGATTTGTTGCTGGATTCACCAAACTTTCATCAACAAGTTTTGTTGTTGGATTCACCAAAATTTCATCAGCAAGTTTTGTTGTTGGATTCACCAAACCTTCATCGGCAAGCTCTGTTGCTAGAGAACCAAATTTTCATCAACAAGCTTTGTTGTTGGATTTACCAAATCGTCATCAGCAAGATCTATTGTTGGTTTTACCAAATCTTCATTAGCAAGATCTGTTGTTGGATTCACCAAACATTCGTCCACTTGTGGTTGTGCACAATGGGGTTCACAAGCATCTTCATGCTCCTTTTCTACTTCTTCTGCAAATTCTTCACTCATCATCCACTTATGGCTGAGAACAGTGGGATTCACTAAACTTTCATCTCATTGTCGATCTGTTGTTGTAGATCCACCTTCATCATCAACTTCAGTGCTACCCCTTGCACCAAAACACCTCTCAATCATATCCTAGGCCTCCTGGGTTGTCTTGTCTTCTAAAATCAGGGGAAGAATGTTGTCATCTACATATTCTTTTATGCATGTCAATGCAAAGGAATCATTTTTCCTCTTCACTTCTAAATCTAAAAAGATCTCAAACATCTCTTGTTGTCGCTTTGACCTTCTTAGCCTCTTGGCTTTTCCCATTTGTTCACGATCTTCACACATAAGTTGGACACTACAATTCCAACTCTCTCTCTTTACTCTATCAACACTCCCACCTTTTGATTTTCTTAAAAAAAAATCCTTCTTTGAAGAATAAATTTTCAATTTCACTAAACAAATTTCACCTTCACTTAAATTCTTCACCCTTTTTTAATTTTTTGAAAAACCTCCTCAAAAATTGAATGCCCTGTTTAAAAAAAAATTACATCTCTCAAATCTCATAAAAACCTCATCTCATAAAAATAATCAATGCAATGAAATATTACATGGGCACTTTTGAAATTACGTATCTTTTTACAAAATAATACCATGCACTTCTCATTCAAATCACATGGACAACTTTAAATGTTTCGTTCAAACCTTTAAACCTTCCATGTTGTGCACATTTACTTTGCATGCTTCATGCACCCAATGGGATTCACCATACTTTATCTTCAATAAACACTTTTCTTTTTACTTTTCAGATAGAATGGTGGCTGTGGACTTTTATGAAGGAACTTTGACATTGTGGAATTTTGTTACCTTAACGCTCTGTGCGTTGAAGAGAACGTGCATTGAAACTAATGCGTGCGTTGAAACTAACGTGTGCTATGTAGTGTCTTTGAGCATTAGTAATGCTAACGCATTCTCTAAACCTCTGGGTTACATTAATAAAGCAGGTGCATTGACTTCTCTAATGTTTTGCTGTGGATAGTGTTCAGCATTCTTCTTCAGAACTAGCTCGTTCTCTTGTTGTTTCTTCGTAGGCTTCTTCAAATTTTTGTTGCTCTCTCAAAGAGTCTTATGCTCTCTCTATTTCTTCACAACAGGATTCTTCAAACTTCTACTACTCTATCAAAGAGTCTTGTGTCGGCTCGTCTATTCTCTCTGCTTCTCTCTCTTTGCTCACGTTGTTTCTCTCTTAGGGATTCTTATGCAAACTAGCTTATCTTCTCTTCTGTTGCTCTCAAGGAGTCTAGCGCAAGCTAAGATTTGATACCATGACAAAAATTGAAGGCAACAAAATGAAGTGGAGCAGACGACTTTCTCTTCTTAGTATTACAAATAACTTAAATAAGATTACATTGGAAACAACAGTAATAAATGACTGGAGTCAACAACTAGACTTAAACTAGACTCAGTGAAACTAAACTAGGACACTTGGAGGGGCAGTTTTGACAATGTTGATGGTGCTAGACCCACCAACATGTAAGGGAATCTCCCTGGTAAGAAGTCTCAATTAGGCCTCAGACCATTTGGTGTAGGAGTCCCAACAGTGGGTAGTACGATAATGAATTGACCGCGATTTCGCATAGAGGAAAGTAGGATAACTTTGTTGGTAGCAAGGGTGTGATAGCTGCAGTGAGCCAAGGAAGGTGCATGAGAGATTCTAACACATGGGGGTTGAGATGAGTGAGCCCCTTGGAAACCTGTGATAGCACGCAGTTAAGAAGGGAACACACGAGTGAAGATATATCACAACATGGAAGGAAAGCTAGCAAGCAATCCAAAGTGATGGTTAAACCAACAACACATTTCAAAAAGATTCATACATACATACACAGATACTTATACATGTATGCGTAAGAAAACCAATACATATATCATTTAGAGTAAACCAGATAGCATAGAATACAATACAACATATGCATGAAACGTGCAAGATCTTGTTATATTAAGAAGTGTAAGTTCTAGTCACACAATACATGAGTGTCCAACTACTAGTTCCGATAGCAGAATGTTACAGCCACAATTGCCTACTCCTCTAAAGAGATATACTAGCTCTGCATAGCGAAGAAGCCAAGGCTCGTTACAATACTATCCAAGCTCTCTCCAAGATAGTCTTATCGGAAGCTTGGCTGACCAAAAGCCTCTACAACGAGTTATGAGGTTCTATTTATAGAAAAGGGTGGGGTGTCCCTTGACATTCCCATTTGTGATAGTTCATCTATCCTCATGACTCTTCATCTACTCTATGGTTGTTACATCCAACTATCGACACTTGAACTTCCACTTGACAAGACATTACATTACAATGCACATTTGCCCATGTGAGACAAAATGGCTTGAACAAGCCATGCAAGACATCACTGACACTCAATCTGTTGTGGTGAGACCAACCCTTTGGCATGCTTGTGATGTGAAGGTGGTGAGCGAATGCCAAGATTGGTCATCCGTGATGGTGTGCATGCGCTCCATGGTGCCATCCTCCCGTTGAAATTCTTCTGCATATACCTCCCTCTTCATTGCTGGGAATTGGAACCTGTCTGTGAAGTCATTGTCAATGAGGTTCGACCTGTCGTATTTCCCATACAAGTCATCCATAACTTTGATTCTTGCATCTAGTGCGATTTGTGGAACTTATGTGATTCTCTTGGCCATTGCTCCCCTTCTTCTGTAAACAATTTGCACTGGTGGTCTTCTGTTTCTCCTGTCCTGCTCCTGTTCTTCCGAGTGCTTCTGGAATCCTTCTGGTGTTTGAAATTCTACCATTCCCTGCATTCTCCTGAGAGTTATGTAGCTGGTTCTGACACGACATCCCCTAACTGACGAGGCTTTAATCAACTAATTACTTCAGCGGCATTTCCATGTATTCTAGCTATCTTTTTGCCGCCATCGGCTCACTGGTATGTGCCAACTATGACATGGGCTTGAAAAGTACAGAGTGGGCTGCATGGCGTCTTTATTCTACCATGATGGGCTTATTTATTAACTAATTCTATGCTTAACAGGAAAGATTTTGCGACCCTACCTTGACAATTTCCTTATTGATTACTTAATCAAAAAATAACTATTGGTATGACAGATGGGACGAGTGCGTGTGTGGCCATCAATTTTGGAAAAAGTTCAAACCTACGTGTATTTTGCTGATGGTGTTTGACACACACAGCTACTGTTCCTACCAACTAGGCCTGTTGACTCTACTAACACTACCCCCCTGACCACAAATGGGTTGCAGTATCTCTCTACTGACCGCGACCTTATTATGAAAAGTAATTTTTTTTTGCGGAAAGGTTTCGGGCATGCGCCATTCACCCATCCTGGCAGTAGGACTCCATCCAGTTGCACGAGTCTCACCGCATCTGATTCCTTTATATGTGAAATTATGAACAGGCCTAACCAGTGCATCTATAATTTTCCTGGGAACTTGAGGAACTTGCTGTCATAGAGGAGCACTTGGTCGCCAACCCCGAACAATTTCTTCTTGATGTGCCTATCATGCTAAGCCTTCTGTCTTTGTTTCTCAATAGACTGATGGAACTCTACCAGGAACCGCATTTCATCGAGCTCTAACAGCTCGCTCAGTCTGTCCCACAAGGCACTGCTATTGGTCATTCCTATTGCCTTTGAAATGAACATGCTGGGAAGTACAAACTCTGACGGCACCACCGCCTCTCTGCCATATACTAGCCGAAATGGAGTTTGTTGTGGAGTCTTTTAACTATTTTTCTATATGCCCATAGTGTTGTTGGAATTCTTTCATCCCAGTCATCTCTATTGGTTGATACGATTTTGGTTAGCCCTTTTTCTAGTATCTTGTTGAATGCTTCTACTACACCATTTTCTTGTGGATGGTAAGGGTTTCTCTTGTGATGTTGTACCATAAAAGTTGTTAATACAAAATGAATTGTCTCATTCATGAAGTGTATACCCTGGTCTCTTGTGAGACTCCATGGGCATCTGAACCTTGAGATGATGTTTTCAAAAATGAAGCGCGTTGCAGTTTCTGCTCTGTAGTCTTTTACTGGCATGGCTTCTGCCCATCTTGACAGGTACTCTGTGGTGGTAATTATGTGTTAGGCTTTGGAGTGATGTGCTAGTGGGGATATTGGACCAATGAAATCTATCACCCACTTATCGAATATATGCACTCTGTGGACTAGGTGTAGTGGTAGCTCATCGCATCGGGAAGGCCTTCCAACTCTTTGACAGACATCGCATTCATTGGCGAATGCCTTCGAATCCCTATGTACTGTAGGCCACCATAGTCCTGCTTGTAGTATCTTCCTTGCAGTTGCCTTACCCCCTACATGTCCTCCCACAACCCCTACGTGGCACTCCCATAAGATATCTTCTCTTTCATGTTGTAGGACACAACGTCTGAGTATCTGGTCTAAGCCCATTTTGTAAAGGTGTCCTGCTATGAGTTGGTAATCCGCTGCTCTGACCACCAGGTGCCTTTTCTGCGTTGCAATGTAGCCCTGTGGACAACTGCCTGTTGTGAGAAAAGTAGCAATTTCCTGCAGGTGGTCGGGTATGGCTTCTATCTTGAACAAATCGGCATCGAGTAACCGGTCATCTATTGCTCCATCGCTCTCCCCTGTTTCCAAGCGAGAAAGGTGAGCCGGGCCTACATTTAGTCTACCTGGATTAATAACTACTTCAAACATGAACTCTTGAAATAATAATAGCCATTTGCATATTCTTCCCTCCAGTACGGGCTTGTTTACTAGGTATTTTAGTGCAGAATGGTCTGTGAAAAATTTGAATGGCGCCCCCAATAGGTAGTGCCTAAACTTTAGGAGAGAGTAGACCATTGCTAGAGCCTCTCGTTCTGTTGTTATGTAATTATTTTCTGCCATGGAGAGCTTCCTGCTTGCGTAGTATACTGGATGATCCATCTTCTCTCGTGGTTGCGCTAGGACTACTCCTAGTGCTATTCCAGATGCATCAATATGCACATGGAAAATTTTGTTCCAGTCAGGGTACACCAATATTGGTGCACTTACTAACCTTTCTTTTAGTTTGTCCAACGTTGCTTCACAATATGTTGTCCAAATGAATTCCTCCATCTTCTTTAGCAGTCTCTCCATTGGGGCTGCTATGGTTGCATAGCTTCTGATGAACCTTCTATAGTACCCCGTGTGCCCTATAGTTGCTCTTAGTTGCTTTATGTTGCGGGGTGGTTCCATGTGGATGATTGTTGCTATTTTGGCAGGGTCCACGCAGACTCCACCTTTGAAAACAATATGGCCTAGCAGGGTTCCAAAGGGAACCGCGAAAATGCACTTCTTCAAATTTAAAGAGATCTGCAATTGTCTGCATCTTTCGAACATTACTCTCAATAGACTGGTATGCTTTTTCAGTAGGCTATACATTGTCCAGTCGTCCATGTAGACTTCTAGGAACTTATGAATATAGTCTCGGAAAGTTGCTATTACAATCCTTGAAAAGATTGTTGGCACATTCTTTAATCCGAATGGCATTACATTGTATGCGTATGACCCCCACTCCGTCGTGAATGTTGTTTTCCTTTTATCTTCTTTGGCTATTCAGACCTGGTGGTAGCCCGAGAAGCCATCTGTGAACGAGTAAGCCTCATTCCCCGCAACATTGTCTAGGACTTCGTCGCTGAAGGGTGTGGGGAACGGGTCGTGCACGCATGCATTGTTTAGGCTCCTATAGTTGACGCATACTCTAATCTCAATCGCATCCTTCTTATTTTGAATAACTATAGGGCTTATCCGGTCAGCTTCATCGACCAAAAAAATGATTCCTACATCTAGCATTTTATCAATCTCCCTTTTAAATTTTCTTTGACCCTTGGGTTATGTTATCACTCAGGTTGTTCCCTTTGACTCCTAAGGGAATACGGCCGAGGTAACCACAAACCAATCTTTGGACTGCAGGTCCTAGCCTACCTGCAGTCAGAGAGGGCTCTCTCTTTAGGATTTAGCTTTGTTTAAGGGATGATTTTAGGCTAGATATGATGCACATGGGTTTAGTTTGAGTTTGGTGGGATGGTTGATCTATTCAAGCAGAGTTGGCATACAAAGTGTAAGAAGTTCAAACCAATGGGCATGGAGTCAATGAATGTGAACTGAAGGGTGCGTTTTCCTTGGAAGAAGAGGGGAATATGGAGCAGGATAGCTACGCATGGAACAATGATTAAATGCTGGAACAAGGATGAAATGGAGGTTAGGGGATGAGAGGCAATTAAGGATCTCTCATCCAGCCAAAGAGGGAAAGTGGATGAAGACTATATAGGAGCAATGAAGGATTCCTAAACAGCATTCAGAAATGAGAAATAGCTTAAACATGATCAACTAAGTATGCATATTTATCACTAATTCAGAGGAAATCATAGAAAAGTTACAAGAATTGAGCACAGAGGGCATGAAAGCCAGCTCTGAACTATTCCTTCTTCTTGCAACTTAGATTATGATATACAGATGATACATATACATATAAACTGATAAATAGAGGGAGGAAAGACTTATTGAACCATGAGCAAGCACATGAATTCCACATCAAGCTCTTCAGCCATTGAAAGCACAACCAGCCAGTTCAGATGCAAATATTCCAGCAATCTTTGATTACAGAAGTTCTTAAGCTTATAGCGCAAGTCTGGAATGAGAAATACAACCAACCAACCCTTTACACTATACAGAGGGTGGTCTTTATAGAGAAAATATCTAAAAATATGTACAAACAGCAGATCTGAGGGCAGATCTGGAGAAATGAATGATTGTAACCTAACATTTATTGGAATGAATGAAAAAATATCTATCTAACAGCTGCGCAGGGACAGCAGCCTCAAGAATGAATTAATATGGTCCTTTGGAGCTCTGCGCTGGCAATTTGCCATAACTGCGCCTTGGGAACTTGCAGCGCTGCTCTCAGGTGTCTTTATACACTGTTCTGGCAATAACTGGGCTTTAAACACTTGAATTGCCTCTTTAGGCGGTTCTGCTACTGCAAAGTGGCTTTAATGCTGGCTTTAATGCTCATAACTGTGATCTGGTGGGCTTTGATGGCTCTGAGCTGCTTTATTGACTTTGATGGGGGCCTCTTTAATGTTCTGCTGCTTTTAGGCTGCTGATATTTTGAACTGATACTCTTTGCCGCTTCCTCTGATACACTTTGACACTGAATCGGGCCACTTTCTCTCTCTGATACTCTTTAACTGTCAAATCGCCCCATTCTGCTCTTTGAATGCAAAATAACTGCTGTAAGTGCTTTTCGTGGCCCCTAGAATGCTATTGGCGCATGGCCGATCAAAAATGGTCCTTAAACTGATAAATTTTGCAATACTGGGTCGAATAAAGGAGCTCTGGCAGCATGCCGAGGAGAAATCTCTGCATTTGGAAGTATTTGGGCCGGAGAAATCTCAAAATGGCCAGGGAAGGCATCGCTCCTTTGCAGTTGTGGCGGGTGAGAGCGCTATACACAAAACTTTAAAAATGGCCCTTTTATTATAATACAAAAATGCTTTCAAAATTGCGCAAATTCATGAAATTTGGGCGCAGGCGGCAACTGTTCATTTTATTAAATTCTGGCCGTTGGATCGGCGCGGGCCGATCCAACGGCCCAAATCTCATCGCCATATCGCATCGGGGCGGACCAGAGGGGCAGCACATAAACAATTGCCGAAACGCGCGGACCCGAAATGCTTATAGGCCCTTTCTTTATTTCAATCAGGTCCGGCCCATCGGCGAGTTCAAATCGGCGGAACAAAACATAAGCTCCCCGAAATCATCAGACCCGAAATGCTTTTACAGGCCCACTTTATCTCTTTTTGGGTTCGAGCCATTGGGACCCGCATATTGGCGGATTTACAATTGAAAGGGTCCGCGGACCCGAAACCCTTAACACTGCATTTATATACCATTTCGGCTCCGTTGGTCGGAGCCATATACATGGGGTGATCGCCGATATAATATGGGCCGTTGATTTGGTGAGGGCGATGGACGGCTGAGATTGAGTCGGCACTTCGCTATCGGCGGGGTCATGGGGGCTGCCACATAGAAACGCCGAAACCCATCGGACCCGAAAACTTTATAAGCCGTGCTTTATATCTTTTCGGCTCCGCCCAGTCAGAGCCATATATAGGAATGAAGCGATAAAACATTAGCCATTGATCTGGGGCCCAAATGGATGGCTGAGATTTGGTCGGCGTTTCGCTGTCGGAGCAAGCTGGGGGCGGGACATTATATACATATGACTGCCGATGCGATATCGCAATCGGCGATCGGTGGACCATTTGTCGGGCTTATATACATTGTTTGCAACCATGCGATACGCCGATCGGCGAAATCGCAATCGGCCTTTATTGATCGGACTCCCATATATGCATTGTGTTAACACACAACTCCCCTCCTGACTGCGATATCGCATCGGAGGGGGTCCAAATAGAACTCTTTTGCAATCAGAGCAAGGCCCAAGGTAAGTGATGCGGGCTTTTATGATCGAAGGCAGACTTTTTGATGTTTTGAAGGGATTTCAAGGCATCGAAAGGGGTTCGAAAGCCCAAAAAGGGATTTTTCATGCCTTGGAAGGATTCCAAAGGCACCTGGGAGGATTTTTATGTGTTTTGAGAGGGGTTTAATGGCCTTTAAAAGGGTTTGTGCCTTGGAAAAGGTAGAAACAAGGCCAAAAGATGGTTTTTTATACATATGAAGGGAATTTATGCTTTGTGAAGGAATCAAAAAGCACTAGAAGGGTTTTATAGAGTGATGAAGGGCTTTATGCATCGAAAGGAGTCCGAAATGCATCTGGAAGATGGTTAGAGGAGGACAGTGTGGGTTCTTGCTGAGTTTCTGATAAACTTAGCAATTCCCGAGGATGTATATGGTTATCTTTCAACCAGGGAAGGGGATAAGTATATAGGGGAGTAATATACATAGCTTTAGTAGGGGAAGGGGAAATAGATAGGGAGCTACATAGTAAAGTTAATAGTTAATATGACAATGACGAGAAAAAGCGCTAAGTATGATGTCTTAGGCTATCAAATGGGGGAAAACGACTGATAGAAGAAGTGTGAACATTCCTTGAGTGAAGCAGATCTTCACCAAGGCAAATGATATGGAGAATGATGAAACTAAGAGGTATCGAGTAGATCTTGACCTCTTTAGGGGAAATTAGTGAGTGACTTGGGGAAAAAGGAAGAAGGGAGGAGTTAGACATGCCTCGCTTGAATTCCTCCAACTGAAAAATTGCCTCAAACCAAAAAATGGATTGCTTATCAAAATTGGAACACAGTAGTGGCAACGAGACTAGCACACTCTCATGGACACTTCTCTGGCCATCTGTAGCAAATATGGAGCATTGCAGCATGCATAGTATGAAATATTTGGCATGTAAAAATGTCGATCATGAAATATGATTAACCTGCTGCAACAATAGGCTAACAGTGGCTCCACTTGGGGATGGCTTTTCCTTGTGAAAAGCCAAGAACAGCAGGTCAGACTGCCTTGTATTCAATTGTTGCTGTGCTCTGCAAAATTCCCTTGGCTGGCTGCCTTATTGATCCTACCTACCTACCTACCCTAACCAGCACTTACTTTGCTGTTAGGTGAAGTGAAATAGCCAATGCAGCCACTTAAGCAATAAAAACATGAGTGGGCTTTGCTGCTTGTGCTTGCTGGTGAGACCAACTGAGATCTTGCAATCTGATGTGGCTTTGTTAATCTTTGAGAAGATCAGGAAGCTACTGATCTCCTTCGCTGAACCTAAAGACTGTACAAAAGGGTCCTGCAACATATATACAATAGTGCTGAGCTGAAATAAACAACTGTACAAAGGTTTAGGATCGTTATCATGCCTTGGAATGTGGAAACCATCAACATTTTGATATTGAGGCACACAGCCCGCTAATGGAGAAGAGCGCTGATCTCTTTCATTATTCTGCCTGCCAGTAGATGGGTCATTCAAAACTTGCAAAGGTGCTTGCACTTTATTACATACAGGCTCATTTGGAACCTGAATGAACTGCACAGGCTACTCCTCTTCTTCTTCAAATACCTGAGATGGCTGAAAACAAAGCGGCAGGGAAGGGAATCGATTTATTTGCTCAGGTGCTGCTGCCGAGTCTTCCTCAATCTGATATTCGATGGCTCTTTGGGGCTGCAAAACTAGAGGCGATGCATCTGGAACAATATTTTGATCATCCTCCAGGCAGTCAATAACAAGACTTGCTAACAAATGCTTATTAATTGCATGATAGTTCTCCTTAATAAATTGAAAAGATTCAAAACAGAAAGGTAAAGTTCCTTCGCTGATATCAAAATTTTCTGCGCTTTCCTCCTTTACTTCATAGCTGAACTGGGCAAGCTGATCATTACATTCAAGCCGCTGAGCCTGAACTACGCTTCCTGCCAAAATAGGAACTGATTCCTCTGCAAGGCTGATTTGGTCGTTAGGCTCATAAAAATCATCATACTCGTCGTATTTTGGCAAGCAGCTGAAAGAGGGGAAGCTATTATATTCATATAGCATATCCGGAGACTTCTCCTTCACGTATGGCTGTATGAATACATCATCTGTTCTGTGGCAGGTTTGTTCGTGAATGTCACTACTTTCCTCTTGCACAACAGATGTGTTGTGGTGCTCTAAACATTCCACTTTCATTGTGATCAGCTGCATCATTTCCTCTGTCCTTTGTAACACACTATGAAGTCTCTCTTCTTGCTCTGCTTTGCGTTGTTCCTCCCTCCTCTTTAGATTTGCCTCCACGTCCACAGCGATGTCCTGCATTTGTTTCAAAGTGGACGGGCATCTTTCTCTCAAACGGAATTCCATCTCTGGGTCAAATGCTCTAGGATACTGCAATAGAGCTAAATCAGGGGGAGGTCTTATATTTAAAGGCATGGACTGATAGACTTGATTGAATCGATCAGAAAATTGCTGAACAGATTCATTTGGAAGCCTTTTTAACTCATCATAGTCTTGAATGAGTGAGAGGAAACTAACTTTGATCATCCATCTATCAAGGAAGAGCTTGGAACACTACTGAAGATTTGAGATGCTGGCCTCAGGCAATTCTTTAAACCAAGTCCTAACTTCGCCTTGCAAAGAAAGGGCAAATAGTCTAAGACTGACATCTTCATCTTCTACTTCAAATATATTAAGATAATCTTCAAAAGCCTAGATATGTTTCTGGGCAGTAATACCATTTTCTCCATCAAATCTAGGGAGATACTCAGGATGATTTGCAGGTAAAGGATTCAGCACAGGAGGCAAAATGAGAGGCTTATATCTATCAGGAACTTTACGAGACACAGGAGTATATACAAGAACTGTAAGACTGGGATCTATTTTTGGTTCCTCCTTGGTTGTATGATGATCTTTAACAACATTTGAAGACTGTTGCTCTAATGTGCAAGGAGGCTTTTCAACAACATTTTCCAAAGGAAAATCATAAAAATCTGATATAGAATCGTCTTTAAAATACAATATACATATCTAAACTTTATGGAGAAAAAACATGACCTCTTGGATAGTAATCCAGGTCAAAACCCTGATCTGCTCATATATCTCTTTTGGGTTCATTTCCCTAGTGGAGTCTTTATTATGAGGATGATGTGGAGTCGCCAGGTGGATGAATTAACCTTGAAGTGCCTGATCTCTATCCACTGTCACAGATCAGAGCTAAACATGAAAAGCTCTGAAGAAAAGGAACACTTTCTCCAGAAAACAAGGCAAACTGGTCAAAATTGGGGGGTTACAGTAATAAACAAATGATTCAGGTCCCCAGTGGAGTCGCCATTATGTTATCACTCAGGTTGTTCCCTTTGACTCCTAAGGGAATACGCCGAGGTAACCACAAACCAATCTTTGGACTGCAGGTCCTAGCCTACCTGCAGTCAGAGAGGGCTCTCTCTTTAGGATTTAGCTTTGTTTAAGGGATGATTTTAGGCAAGATATGATGCACATGGGTTTAGTTTGAGTTTGGTGGGATGGTTGATCTATTCAAGTAGAGTTGGCATACAAAGTGTAAGAAGTTCAAACCAATGGGCATGGAGTCAATGAATGTGAACTGAAGGGTGTGTTTTCCTTGGCAGAAGAGGGGAATATGGAGCAGGATAGCTATGCATGGCACAATGATTAAATTCTGGAACAAGGATGAAATGGAGGTTAGGGGATGAGAGGCAATTACGGATCTCTCATCCAGCCAAAGAGGGAAAGTGGATGAAGATTATATAGGAGCAATGAAGGATTCCTAAACAACATTCAGAAATGAGAAATAGCTTAAACATGATCAATTAAGTATGCATATTTATCACTAATTCAGAGGAAAACATAGAAAAGTTACAAGAATTGAGCATAGAGGGCATGAAAGCCAGCTCTGAACTATTCCTTCTTCCTGCAACTTAGATTATGATATACATATGATACAGATACATATAAACTGATAAACAGAGGGAGGAAAGACTTATTGAACCATGAGCAAGCACATGAATTCCACATCAAGCTCTTCAGCCATTGAAAGCACAACCAGCCAGTTCAGATGCAAATATTCCAGCAATCTTTGATTACAGAAGTTTTTAAGCTTATAGCGCAAGTCTGGAATGAGAAATACAACCAACCAACCCTTTACACTATAGAGAGGGTGGTCTTTATAGAGAAAATATCTAAAAATATGTACAAACAGCAGATCTGAGGGCAGATCTAGAGAAATGAATGATTGTAACCTAACATTTATTGGAATGAATGAAAAAATATCTATCTAATAGCTGCGCAGGGACAGCAGCCTCAAGAATGAATTAATATGGTCCTTTGGAGCTCTGCGTTGGCAATTTGCCATAACTGCGCCTTGGGAACTTGCAGCGTTGCTCTGAGGTGTCTTTATACACTGTTCTGGCAATAATTGGGCTTTAAACACTTGAATTGCCTCTTTAGGCGGTTCTGCTACTACAAAGTGGCTTTAATGCTGGCTTTAATGCTCATAACTGTGATCTGGTGGGCTTTGATGGCTCTGAGCTGCTTTATTGACTTTGATGGGGGCCTCTTTAATGTTCTGCTGCTTTTAGGCTGCTGATATTTTGAACTGATACTCTTTGCCGCTTCCTCTGATACACTTTGACACTGAATCGGGCCGCTTTCTCTCTCTGATACTCTTTAACTGTCAAATCGCCCCATTCTGCTCTTTGAATGCAAAATAACTGCTGCAAGTGCTTTCCGTGGCCCCTAGAATGCTATCGGCGCATGGCCGATCAAAAATGGTCCTTAAACTGATAAATTTTGCAACACTGGGTCGAATAAAGGAGCTCTGGCGGCATGCCGAGGAGAAATCTCTGCATTTGGAAGTATTTGGGCCCGGAGCGATCTCAAAATGGCCAAGGAAGGCATCGCTCCTTTGCAGTTGTGGCGGGCGAGAGCACTGTACACAAAACTTTAAAAATGGCCCTTTTATTATAATACAAAAATGCTTTCAAAATTGCGCAAATTCATGAAATTTGGGCGCAGGTGGCAACTGTTCATTTTATTAAATTCTGGCTGTTGGATCTGGCGCGGGCCGATCCAATGGCCCAAATCTCATCGCCATATCGCATCGGGGCGGACCAGGGGGTGGCACATAAACAATTGCCGAAACGCGCAGACCCAAAATGCTTATAGGCCCTTTCTTTATTTCAATCGGGTCCGGCCCATCAGTGAGTTCAAATCGGCGGAACAAAACATAAGCTCCTCGAAATCATTGGACCCGAAATGCTTTTACAGGCCCACTTTATCTCTTTTCGGGTCCGAGCCATTGGGACCCACATATCGGCGGATTTACAATTGAAAGGGTCCGCGGACCCGAAACCCTTAACACTGCATTTATATACCATTTCGGCTCCGGCTCGTCGGGAGCCTTCTTTTCACTACACTAGGGGCCCTTACGGACCCGAAAACTTTATAAGCCGCGCCTTTATAATATTTCGGCTCCGCTGGTCGGAGCCATATACATGGGGTGATCGCCGATATAATATGGGCTGTTGATTTTGTGAGGGCGATGGACGGCTGAGATTGAGTCGGCACTTCGCTATCGGCGGGGTCATGGGAGCTGCCACATAGAAACGCCGAAACCCATCGGACCCGAAAACTTTATAAGCCGCGCTTTATATCTTTTCGGCTCCACCCAGTCGGAGCCATATATAGGAATGAAGCGATAAAACATTAGCCATTGATCTGGGGCCCAAATGGATGGCTGAGATTTGGTCGGCGTTTCGCTGTCGGAGCAAGCTGGGGGCGGGACATTATATACATATGACTGCCGATGCGATATCGCAATCGGCGATCGGCGGACCATTTGTCGGGCTTATATACATTGTTTGCAACCATGCGATACGCCGATCGGCGAAATCGCAATCGGCCTTTATTGATCGGACTCCCATATATGCATTGTGTTAACACACGACTCCCCTCCCGACTGCAATATCGCATCGGAGGGGGTCCAAATAGAACTCTTTTGCAATCGGAGCAAGGCCCAAGGTAAGTGATGCAGGCTTTTATGATCGGAGGCAGAATTTTTGATGTTTTGAAGGGATTTCAAGGCATCGGAAGGGGTCCGAAAGCCCAAAAAGGGATTTTTCATGCCTTGGAAGGATTCCAAAGGCACCTGGGAGGATTTTTATGTGTTTTGAGAGGGGTTTAATGGCCTTTAAAAGGGTTTGTGCCTTGGAAAAGGTAGAAACAAGGCCAAAAGATGGTTTTTTATACATATGAAGGGAATTTATGCTTTGTGAAGGAATCAAAAAGCACTAGAGGGGTTTTATAGAGTGATGAAGGGCTTTATGCATCGGAAGGAGTCTGAAATGCATCTGGAAGATGGTTAGAGGAGGGCAGTGTGGGTTCTTGCTGAGTTTCTGATAAACTTAGCAATTCCCGAGGATGTATATGGTTATCTTTCAACCAGGGGGAGGGGATAAGTATATAGGGGAGTAATATACATAGCTTTAGTAGGGGAAGGGGAAATAGATAGGGAGCTACATAGTAAAGTTAATAGTTAATATGACAATGATGAGAAAAAGCGCTAAGTATGATGTCTTAGGCTATCAAATGGGGGAAAATGACTGATAGAAGAAGTGTGAACATTCCTTGAGTGAAGCAGATCTTCACCAAGGCAAATGATATGGAGAATGATGAAACTAAGAGGTATCAAGCAGATCTTGACCTCTTTAGGGGAAGTTAGTGAGTGACTTGGGGAAAAAGGAAGAAGGGAGGAGTTAGACATGCCTCGCTTGAAGTCCTCCAACTGAAAAACTGCCTCAAACCAAAAAATGGATTGCTTATCAAAATTGGAACACAGCAGTGGCAGTGAGACTAGCACACTCTCATGGACACTTCTTTGGTCATCTGTAGCAAATATGGAGCATTGCAGCATGCATAGTACGACATATTTGGCATGTAAAAATGTCGATCATGAAAGATGATTAACCTGCTGCAGTAGGAGGCTAACAGGTTCAGCTGGTATGGTTTGTGCTTCACTGGTAGGATTCATGGTTTCAGAACAATTTTAATTTCTCCCAACTTACCTTTTATCCCCTTCAGTTCAGCTACCGAAGCTAGGAACAGGTCCTGGTATTCTTGTAGCAACTCAAAAATTTCTTTAGTGGTATGTTCATCCCAGTAGTCTCCTACTGATGCTATCTTGGGTTTATCCTCCGTCCCTACATTCTGCTTTCTCAGCTTCACTAGTAAGAGATGGGTTCCTTCTATCGAGGGACTCTCACGGATCCCCCTTTGTCCCTCTGTTTCTTCAAAGGCTAGGTGTCTAAGCACTTCCAATCCATCTTCTTCTGGTTTTGCGTCGATTCTATCATAGGTTACAAGTCCTGGAGATTCCATGTCAAATAAGTATTGTAGAAAGTTTTCTTCATGCTCCCCCTCAACTAGTGTCTCCGGAGTGAACAAAACCCCTTTCACCACTTGAAGCGCTTCTGTCATTTGTGCTTCACTATCCTTGAATGATAAATCGTCGATGAACTGTGTTTTCAAGGCATCCCAAGCAGTTGTTTGTCGTTGTAGTTCTTCATGGATGTACCATGCTCAGAGGATGGCGTTGAGGGTGTGTATAAAGGCATGCACCCATAGGTTTGTTGGTAGTCCGTGGCTTTCCTAGTTGTTCGTGCACCCTTTGACATGTTCCTTTGGACTTGAATTCCCCGTGTATTCTTTTTGGTCTAGTGGCTGCTCTTCTTCTTGCTAAAACTTTCCTTTAATGCTTGCT
This sequence comes from Pinus tabuliformis, assembly GCA_031772625.1. Lineage (NCBI taxonomy): Eukaryota > Viridiplantae > Streptophyta > Pinopsida > Pinales > Pinaceae > Pinus > Pinus tabuliformis. The sequence continues at coordinate 322,416,563 of CM062809.1, forward strand.
TTACATCCTTCCAATCTTTCAATACCTGGCAGTGTGCTTTCCACCATCTTGCCGGTGTTGCCATGAGCGCAATGTCAAAGAAGGGAATTCTCTGGTCTTCTAGTACATCTTGGTCCATCCTGTCCAGGAACTGATCTATCAGTTCAAGGCCACAGTACTTCGGGATGTCGTCCTTTCCTATATCTCCCCGATTTACTCGGCTTATCATTGCACATCGTTAGGTTGTTAGTTCATATCCACCCTACTGTCATGCATCCCATGTATCTTCTGAACTAGCTTCTGAAATTTGGATGCTCCTCCAGCTAACCGAACCTCTGGCTATAGGATTTATGTAATCTTCCCTCTTTCTTGTCGTGAGAGTATACAGTTGATCTAACATCCCTAGTTCTTCCCTGTCATTTGTTGGTTCTGTAAACCTGGGTCCTTGATAAGGGTCTAGTGGCTGAATCACCCTCAGGCCTTCTGCTTTGAAGATCATCAGTTCCTTTTTCAAATCTATGACGGCATAGTTTTCGTATGCCTAGTCAATCCCCAGGAGTGTTGGATATGGGTCTTTATCCCCCATAATGTCTATTACTTTGAATTCAGTGTGTGTTTTTACTCCTACTACATCAACCTCTACATTCTCCAGTCTTCCGATGGGCAGTATACAGTACTGATTTTCCATTCTCAACTGAATTGGTGAGTACTTCAGTTGCGGCTTCCCCATTGCCTCCCAGGTCTTTCGGGGTAGGATGTTTACATCTGATCCTAGATCTAGCATGGTGTCCTTTATCTAGAATCTTGCCACCTACGCATTGATTCAGAATTCCTTCCCACTTCTCTTCTTATTCTGCTTCACCCTCCTGGAGGCTTTCTCTAGCCAGACTTCACAAGGTTGTCCCGCATCCTCTCTCTCTACGGACACCGTGGCTTTCAAGATTTTCCGTAATTCCCTTAGCATGGTCTCATCTTCAACAATTTCTAACAACAATTTAAACCATTCCCCAATGGGTTGGGCAGGGATGAGCCCGCAAACTTGCAGACATCGGGTGTCCCTATCTTCAGTCATCCCTTCAAACAATTTGGCTGCTTCTTTGTAATATTTCTTCTGGCACTCGGGTTGATACACCTTTGGTGGTGATTCCGCTTTGACGATCACGGTGGTTTCCTCGGCGTAGCGATCTTCCCCTGTCTTCTTCCCTCCTCAGGTGACTATATTGATATTTGTTGCGGGGAGACCCTCGTCGGTCCGAGGCTCGGCATTCACCAGGTTAGCCCCTCACTGTCTGGTCCTCTCTTCCCATTTCACGATGAGCTCTGGGCAGTCTTCTGTTGTGTGGATGTTAACATTGCACTGTGAACACCATGGTCTTCTCTGGAGCGGGAATTCCCTTGCGACATGTCCTTGATCGCGATTGTAGCATCTTAGGGGTCCTCTGCCCCATGATCTACCTCTGCATCCATTTCCTCCTCACCCCCTCAATTTGCTTCATTGACTTAGAACATGGATTTATCTAGTCTTTCTGCCAGAGCATCCAGTTCTCGGCATTGATCAGCGTTATGCGTAGTCGATGCGCAGAACTCGCAGTAGTTGTTATTGGGGACGCTAGAGTACTTTTGCAGCACTGGACACATCCGCGGTAGGTGTCCATACGTTCTACAAATTTCACAGAAATCTGCATTATTCCTTCCTGGGAAGGGTCCTTGCACCCCGATGGCCGCAACCCCTACGGTCAGAGTGGTTCCCGATGACCCTGCCACCCCTCCTGCTTGGTTAAGACCTCGCAGTCATGGGCATTCCGTCGCAACGTGCCCCTCCACCAAGCAATGGGTGCACCAAACATTGGGCCTGGCCGGTCATATGGGCTAAAGATCCCTCAGCTTCTCGTTCAGGTTCCCGATCTGGCTTTGCAAGCCCATGATTGTTGGATCTTACAGACTTGTGCCTCCCCAATATTCATGGGATGCCCTGCCATCACTTCTATCTACGATGCTTGCTCTAAAGCATCCTGCAGGGTTCCTATCTTTTGTTGTGTTAGTGGTGTCCTTGTCAAGGGCAAGAGCGCCTTGATGAACCAGTCCCATTGGTGGTTCAGGTCCAAAGTATAACTTAGCTTGGCAATGGTGTCCTTAAACATTTACATGAGCTCCCACATAGTCTCTTCCTCCCTCTGCTTAATTTCCTACAACTCCGATAGCCCTTGCTGATCAGTTTGTGGTACCCTGAATTCTTGCACAAATCCCTTCTTAATGTCATCTATGGTTGGGTTTTGGTTTTTCTCTGCCCACTTTATGAACCAGTGTAGGGCTCGTTCCCTTAGCGTGGTCTAGAATTCCACCGCCTGAAGGTTATCCGGAGTCTGGCAGGCTCTCTAGATGGCTTTGCAGAGGTACCAGTGTTGCTCCACATCCTCATTCCCCTTACTTTCAAACTCCAAGTATCTTGTAAATGATCCCGCCATACTGTTTTGAATATGAGCTAACAACACAAACCGTTCCTTCCCAGCTGTAGCGACCCCTATAGTCCCAAGTTACTACTGTAGCCAGTTCTGGTATCACTCCCAGTATTGAGACCAATCCTGTATTTTTCTCGTGTCCTATATACTCGCGCTGCTTTTATTAGGTTAAAGATGAATTCTTCTGGTTTGTGATAAGGTACTACAGGAAGGTTAGGGAAATCGTCGCTTGTGATTTGGGGTTGGGGCTACTGAACTTTGGTGGATGTTGGTTCTTCATTGAATAACTTACTCATTTTTTCACCCATGTTGTCATCGTCTTCGTGCCAACATGGGTGTTGATCCTCTAGTTCTTCTTCCGAAGCCTTTGGGAGGATCCCCCATATGTTCCCGATTGTGATCCCACATCTGCAACATTCTGAGATAGTCCTCCTCTAGTTCCCTATTACGATCCTGTTTCTGCAACCTGCAGGGAATGTCTTTCCTCCTCTTCCCAATTCTGACATCCTTTCGTCCCATCTTTTGGTGCCCTGGTGTCCTCTTCCCCCTTCATCTCAGCTTGGGATTTTTCCATTGCAAATCCTATTGGGAAGGACCCTCTCCTTCTTTTCCCTAGGGCTTGAGCTGCTCTTACCTGCCACTTATCTGCTAATAGTGCCCTTCTTTGTGCTCTAACATCCCTCACTTTCTTTAATCCTTTTGTATCCATCCCCCCTGCAGCACCCTTATCCCCTTGTGGGCAGCATTTTCCCCTTTAGTTCCTTCCCCCGATACTTGGGTTTTATGCTTCCATCCTGACAATGGCTAGAGATAGCATTCACTCTTCTACCAAAAACATCTTAATCCACATCAGGATTTCCCCTATCAATTCCCCCTTATCTCAGATTTGAACACCGCCTCTGCCTTTGAGTAGGACTGATAGATTTCTGCAGCAAAATCAACTACGTATCCCTCTACCATAGTTCTTACCCAGAAATCAACTGCTCTCATCTACTCATTATCCATCTATTGTAATAGTGCATTCTTGGACAAAGTCTAACTATGGCAGGCTCTCACCGATCCACTCGAAGGACTTTGTCGCTTCAGTTCCCTTAAAAAATTGTACAAGTCCTCAGGGAATTTGCACCAGAAAATTTCATACTGGTCATCTGAGCTATCAGCTTATAAGGTCTACTTATGTACCCTACTGATTGGCTGATTCCTGCGGGCAGCTCTTTCTACCACAAATTGGTCTTTTTTTTTATTCCACCAGTTTCCGATCTCTCTCTTAAACACCCTCGACAACATATTCTGAACCAGTTCTCCTAATTTCAAGTCTCAGCAATGAAACCATTTGTTGGCTCGAATCATTCATCAGGTAAAAGACCCTGGGTTCAGGCAAGGAAGGCCAACAATGGTTCGCTATAGTCTAGGACAGTGCTAGCATTTTCACCTCACCCCGAAGGGCAAAGAGTCTCCCCCAAAGCGTGTCGCGACCAAAAGAGGAGAAGGGCCTAGCATGGAATTGAGGAGGTCTAAGTTAGACATAGGTAGTCATACACATATGCTTTCATAATACATGGAACAGATATAATGATATCCTAAACTCATACACAAGGACTCATCATATATACCACATAACTAACAACATACTAGTATCGATCTATCAAGCACCAGCTTCATGTAATAAGGAGACTATTTAAAATTTTGATAAGCCACAATACATGATATGAAATACACTATGAGTCTTAACAATCATCAACTTGGATTACATTAAAGTGACAAAATAGAATACATTATCACTTGGCCTCTCACCATCAACAATACATAAAATACCTGGCTCGGTAGCTTGGGTTAGATCTACTCCGCAACCCAGTTCCTTAGTTTCCAGCTCTTCCTGCTTTTGCTCTTGCATCTATGTACCTCCTCAATGGCGCAATCCTTTAGTGTCTGATAGGTCCATCCTTAGCAACAACCCTGACGATCAATGAAACTCAACACCAATAGTAGCAACACCAACAACAACCAACCTCTTCCTTTCTGCTCTTCCTCTTTTTATATCCTTCCTGGTTGCCTAGACTGCTAGTTCTCGCTCGACTGTTTGCTTCCTTGGTTGCCTCTGCACTTTCCCGCCTCCTTAACTACCTTTGTCTTCCACTGCCACCTTTCCATCACCTCCCTCCAACTTCTTGTTCTGCCTCCAAACTGTTGCTGCCATTTGTCCCTTCCCACCCTACAGTTGGTTAAAACTGGTCAAAACTCTTCAAAATTAACGAAGGCTCCAAAATGTATTTCTCTGCTGCTAGTAGGCCTGGACAGTACATTTGCAGAGTGACATAGGAACACAATCATGGCTCCGTTGCCAGCAAGCCTAGTCAGAACCCTGGTGGAGTTACTTTCATCACCTCTCTGCACAAGAAGCCTTTCTCTTTTTTCACCTTATTCATTTTCATTTTTTTTCAAAATTTTTTCACTTTTTCATTTTTTTCATTTTTCATCTTCATAATTGTGCACAACACTTATTCATTTCAGAGGCAAAAGAGGGATCTCTACTTATTTATAGGAGAAGAGGTTGTTCTCGTAGAGAAGTATTTTACTATACCTCTGATGTGCCTGTTAAGGTTTTCCCCCTCACCTTACTCTACTTGACTGGGCTGACAAGGGTTAACCCAAAAAGAACCGACTATAGTAGGTAATACTAGTTAGCATGCAAGTGTTGTGTTTTCACCAAGGTTTACTTCAAATAGTACGTATTTTCCATTGATGTATCATGCACTAAAGACAACAAGTTCTTACATAAGAGAGTGGAAAAGAGATAACCAAATGTTGATAGTTGTACAAGTCCTCTTGTAATTTACCCAGCTTGTTTCAAGAGTCATACATGGTTTCATGCGAAACTAACCTACGAACAAAACAAGAAAACAAACAACAAAGAAAAGCAGAAGTAGAAGCAAAAGCAAAAGCAAAGCGAGTAAGAAAACAAGCAAGAAGACAAACAAACCAACAAAGCAAGTAAGAAAACAAGCATGCAAGCAAACTGACTAAAAGAAAATACTACTTCTACTCCTAAGCTAACGGTGCATGGGCCATATCATGTGAAGTGATACTTCCAATGCAGCCACTGTGCATTGGTTGACCCATGTTGGTGAAGGCATGGTTCGCGAACAAGACAATTATGTGAACCAACAAACAAGAAAGATGTAACAGTGAAGACAAACACACTCCGAGTTTAGAATCATCCACATAACAAAAATGAGTGAAAGCGCATGACATGCATTATGTGGAGCCGCCATGGTGTTGTGCTACACTGCATGTAGATGTTGAGTGTATGCATTCTCTTAACTGTAACATGCAAGCAAAAGTGAGAGAGGTAGATGTGTGCTTGCTATGTAAGATTCCTCCAATGTATGAGCGATAGGGTTGTGTAGTTCGAGTGGAGGAAATGAAATCTGGGTGTTTGGTTGATCTTCAATGCAAAGCAGAGAGTGAGGAGGAGCCTTCAGTGTTTCAACAATTTCCTGACCGAAAGTGAAACCAACCTTAGGACAGAAAGGGCCTGACATAACCACCAACTCAGGCTGAAGTGCCCCAATAGTCTGTGGGGTTTCGACTTTGTTGATAGATAGATCATCATAGACCAGTGTCTTGGGCATATTAACTACGATTGAATCAACATCGTGATCAGATGAGGAAGTGGATAGATCAAGACAACCAAAATCAGATAATTCAGGATGTTTGTTGGCATCCTCATGATTTGATGAATCGTGTAGAGGGGTAGATAAGAAGCAAAGATGTTCACCCTCTGTGTTTTCAAGAAATATAGATGACAGATTGGATGGATTTTCCAAGGAAGATGTGTCCTCCCTGCACTGTAATGACAAACTAACATTCGATGTGTCCTGTGAATGATTGGAAGTAGAAACATTCGGAAATGAGTTTTCACAGGGGAAATCAGTAGTGACAGAATCACAAAGGATGTCAAGATAAAGCGGATGAGGCACGGCTAGAAGGGAGTCATCCTTCACCATAGGTTCTTCTTTATATTCCTGCACACACTCATCATGAATGATGACTTAGGTTGGTTGCACAACACCAACTCCGTCTACAGCTTGATGTTCATTCATAGTAGGTGAGGAGTCTGGAATGGAAGAGAACAAGACAGTACAATCCGGAGGATCAATAGAACATGGGGATGAAGGTTGAGGGAACAAATCCACGTGACAACCAACAAGCTTGCAAGCCAAATCTATGCAAATATCAAGAGCAGGTGGGGTGGGAGGATGTGACAGTTCAACATATGTGTGTGCATGATCTCCCACACCACTCCGAAGTGGTGGAACTGTTTGATGAGGTGAAGGTGGGAAGTCGCTTATGACAGAAACTGTGCCTACCTATGATTGCACATCTCCATCACCAAAGTGTGTTGATCGAAGTTCAGATATGTGAAGAAGATACTCAAATCTTCCATCAAGAAAATCCCAATCAATATCATCTTCGGGGAATCGGTATGCATGATTATAAAAGCATGTGTAAAACTGTTCAATGGATTTATCAGGTGTTTTTCGTACTTTCATAATTTCTTTGTTGAGTGCTTTACAATCAAAGTGATTGACATCACGGACTATCTCTACAACCAGATGAGTAAGAGAATGAATATATTTTTCAGGCAGCTTGGCACACCAGTGCATTAGGTGACCTCGAAGCCTATAGACGAATAGTGTGCAGGTCGTGTATTCTTCAAAGATTCCATGCCTTTCGCATGAGCCTACAACGCTGACCGCATGACTAACCCAGGCTGTTTGGCCTCCACCATCATATGTTTTATGAGACAAGTTATCTGAGAGCTTTTTTGAGATAATGAAATTGTTTCCATAAGACATACATTCCGGAAGAGCAACTCGATAGTTAGTCATGATAGATATGTAGAGATTCAAAACAAATGTGAGGACTCATCTTGTCATCTAGCCCTCCTTCTAGCACCAAAATGTTGATGGTGCTGGAACCCCCAACCTGTAAGGGAATCTCCCCAGTAAGAAGTCCCAATTAGACCTCAGATCGTTTGGTGTAGGAGTCCCAGCAGTGGGTCTTATGGTAATGCCTTGACCGTGATTTCGCACAGAAGTAAGTATGATAACTCTGTTGGTAGCAAGGGTGTGACAGCTACAGTGAGCCAAGGAAGATGCATGAGAGGTTCTAACACATGGGGGTTGAGATGAGTGTGCCCCTTGGAAACCTGTGATAGCACGCAGTTAAGAAGAGAACATACGAGCAAAGATGCATCATAACATGGAAGTCAAGTTAGGAAGAAATTCAAAGTGATGGTTAAACCAACAACACATTTCAGAAAGATTCATACATACATACATACACAGATAGCTATACATGCATGTGCAAGCAAACCAATACATATATCATTTAGAGTAGACCAGATAGCATAGAATACAATACAACATATGCATGAAACGTGTTGGCTCTTGTTATATTAATAAGTGTAAGTTCCGGTCATAAAATACATCCTTGTCCAACCACCAAATCTGATAGTGGAATGTTACAGCCACAACCGCCTGCTCCTCCAAAGAGATATACTAGCTCTGTGCAGTGGAGAAGCCAAGGCTCATTACAATATTGTCCAATATCTCGCCAAGATAGTCTTATCAGAAGCTTGGCTGACCAAAAGCCTCTACTATGAGTTATGAGGTTCTATTTATATCAAAGGGTGGGGTGACCCTTCACATTCCCCTTTTTGGTCTAGTGGCTGCTCTTCTTCTTGCTAAAACTTTCCTTTAATGCTTGCTTTACATCCTTCCAATCTTTCAATACCTGGCAGTGTGCTTTCCACCATCTTGTCGATGTTGCCATGAGAACAATGTCCAAGAAGGGAATTCTCTGGTCTTCTGGTACATCTTGGTCCATCCTATCCAGGAACTGTTCTATCAGTTCAAGGCCACAGTACTTCGGGATGTCTTCCTTTCCTATATCTCCCCGATTTAGTCGGCTCATCATTGCACATCGTTAGGTTGTTAGTTCATATCCACCCTACTGTCATGCATCCCATGTAGCTTCTGAACTAGCTTCTAAAATTTGGGTGATCCTCCAGCTAACCGAACCTCTGGCTATAGGATTTATGTAATCTTCCCTCTTTCTTGTCATGAGAGTATACAGCTGATCTAACATCCCTAGTTCTTCCCTGTTGTTTGTTGGTTCTGTAAACCTGGGTCCTTGATAAGGGTCCAACGGCTGAATCACCCTCAAGCCTTTTGCTTTGAAGATCACCAGTTCCTTTTACAAATCTATGACGGCATAGCTTTCATATGCCTAGTCAATCCCCAGGAGTGTTGGATATGGGTCTCTATCCCACATAATGTCTATTACTTCAAATTCAGTGTGTGTTTTTACTCCTGCTACATCAACCTCTACATTCTCTAGTCTTCGAATGGGCTGTATACAGTACTGATTTTCCATTCTCAACTGAATTGGCGAGTACTTCAGTTGCGGCTTCCCCATTGCCTCCCAGGTCTTTCGGGGTAGGATGTTTACATTTGATCCTAGATCTAGCATGGTGTCCTTTATCTAGAATCCTGCCACCTGCGCATTGATTCGGAATTCCTTCCTGCTTCTCTTCTTATTCCACTTTACCCTCCTGGAGGCTTTCTCTGGCCAGACTTCACAAGGTTGTCCCACGTCCTCTCGCTCTATGGACACCGTGGCTTTCAAGATTTTCCATAATTCCCTTAGCATGGTCTCATCTTCAACAATTTTTAAGAACAATTTAAACCATTCCCCAATGGGTTGGGCAGGGTCGAGCCCGCAGACTTGCAGACCTCGGGTGTCCCTATCTTCAGTCATCCCTTCAAACAATTTGGCTGCTTCTTGGTAATATTTTTTCTGGCACTTGGGTTGATACACCTTTGGTGGTGATGTTTCTTTGATGATCACGGTGGTTTCCTCGGCGTAGCGATCTTCCCCTGTCTTCTTCCCTCCTCAGGTGACTATATTGATATTTGCTGCGAGGAGACCCTCGTCGTTCCGAGGCTTGGCATTCACTAGGCTAGCCCCTCGCTGTCTGGTCCTCTCTTCCCATTTCACGATGAGCTCTGGGCAGTCTTCTGTTGTGTGGGTGTTAGCATTGCACTATGAACACCATGGTCTTCTCTAGAGCGGGCATTCCCTTGTGACATGTCCTTCTTGATCGCGATTGTAGCATCTTAGGGGTCCTCTGCCCCATGATCTACCTCCGCGTCCATTTCCTCCTCACCCCCCTCAATTTGCTTCATTGACTCAGAACGTGGATTTATCTAGTCTTTCTGCCAGAGCATCCAGTGCGCGGCATTGATCGGTGTTATGCGTAGTCGATGTACAGAACTCGCAGTAGTTGTTATTGGGGACACTAGATTACTTTTGCAGCATTGGACACATCCGCGGTAGGTGTCCATATGTTCTACAAATTTCACAGAAATCTACGTTATTCCTTCCTGGGAAGGGTCCTTGCACCCCAATGGCCGCAACCCCTACGGTCAGAGTGGTTCACGATGACCCCGCCACCCCTCCTGCTTAGTTAAGACCTCGCAGTCGTGGGCATTCCATCGTAACGTGCCCCTCCACCAAGCCATGGGTGCACCAAACATTGGGCCTGGCCGGTCGTACGGGCTAAAGATACCTCAGCTTCTCGGTCAGGTTCCCGATCTGGCTTTGCAATCCCATGATTGTTGGATCTTACAGACTTGTGCCTCCCTAATATTCATGGGATGCCCTGCCATCACTTTTATCCGCGATTCTTGCCCTAAAGCATCCTGCAGGGTTCCTATCTTTTGTTGTGTCAGTGGTGTCCTGGTCAAGGGCATGAGCGCCTTGATGAACCAGTCCCGCTGGTGGTTCAGGTCCAAAGTATAACTTAGCTTGGCAATGGTGTCCTTAAACATTTGCATGAGCTCCCACATAGTCTCTCCCTCCCTCTGCTTAATTTCCTACAACTCCGATAGCCCTTGCTGATCAGTTTGTGGTACCCTGAATTCTTGCACAAATCCCTTCTTAATGTCATCTATGGTTGGGTTTTGGTTTTTCTCTACCCACTTTATGAACCAGTGTAGGGCCCGTTCCCTTAGCGTGGTCTAGAATTCCACCGCCTGAACGTTATCCGGAGTCTGGCGAGCTCTCCAGATGGTTTTGCAGAGGTACCAGTGTTGCTCCACATCCTCATTCCCCTTACTTGCAAACTCCAAGTATCTTGTAAATGATCCCGCCATACTGTTTTGAATATTAGCTAACAACACAAACCCGTTGGTTCCCGGCTGTAGCGACCCCTATAGTCCCAAGTTACTACTATAGCCAGTTCTGGTATCACTCCCAGTATTGAGACCAGTCCTATATTTTTCTCGTGTCCTGTATACTCGCGCTGCTTTTATTAGGTTAAAGATGAATTCTTCTGGTTTGTGATAAGGTAGCACAGGAAGTTTGGGGAGATCGTCACTTGTGATTTGGGGTTGGGGCTACTGAACTTTGGTGGATGTTGGTTCTTCATCGAATAACTTACTCATTTTGTCACCCATGTTGTCATCATCTTCGTGCCAACATGGGTGTTGATCCTCCGGTTCTTCTTCCGAAGCCTTTGAGGAGGATCCCCCATATGTTCCCAGTTGTGATCCCACATCTGCAACATTCTGAGATAGTCCTTCTCCAGTTCCCTATTAAAATCCTATTTCTGCAACTTACAGGGAATGTCTTTCCTCCTCTTCCCGATTCTGACATCCTTTCGTCCCATCTTTTGGTGCCCTAGCGTCCTCTTCCCCCTTCATCTCAGCTTGGGAATTTTCCATTGCAACTCCTATTGGGAAGGACGCTCTCCTTCTTTTCCCTAGGGCTTGAGCTGCTCTTACCTACCACTTATCTGCTAATAGTGCCCTTCTTTGTGCTCTAACATCCCTCACTTTCTTTAATCCTTTTGCATCCATCCCCCCTGCAGCACCCTTATCCCCTTGTGGGCAGCATTTTCCCCTTTAGTTCCTTCCCCTGATAGTTGGGTTTTATGCTTCCATCCTGACAATGGCTAGAGATAGCATTCCCTCTTCTACCAAAAGCATCTTAATCCACATCAGGATTTCCCCTATCAATTCCCCCCTTATCTCAGAGTTGAACACCGCCTCCGCCTTTGAGTAGGACTGATAGATTTCTGCAGCAAACTCAACTACATATCCCTCTACCATAGTTCTTACCCAAAAATCAACTGCTCTCATCTAATTATTATCCAGTTGTTGTAATAGTGCAGTCTTGGACAAAGTCTAACTATGGCAGGCTCTCACCGATCCACTCGAAGGACTTTGTCACTTCAGTTCCCTCAACCAATTGTACAAGTCCTCAGGGAATTTGCACCAGAAAATTTCATACTGGTCATCTGATCTATCAGCTTATAGGGTCTACTTATGCACCCTACCGATCGGCTGATTCTTACGGGCAGCTCTTTCTACCACAAATTGGTCTTTTTTTTTTATTCCACTAGCTTCCGATCTCTCTCTTAAACACCCTCAATAACATATTCTGAACTAGTTCTCCTAATTTCAAGTCTCAACAATGGAACCATTTGTTGGCTCGAATCATTCATCAGGGGAAAGACCCTGGGTTCAGGCATGGAAGGCCAACAATGGTCCGCTATAGTCTAGGACAACGCTGGCATTTTCACCTCACCCTGAAGGGCAAAGAGTCTCCCCCAAAGCGCGTCGCGACCAAAAGAGGAGAAGGGCCTAGCATGGAATTGAGGAGGTCTAAGTTAGACATAGGTAGTCATACCCATATGCTTTCATAATACATGGAACAGATATAATGATATCCTAAACTCATACACAAGGACTCATCATATATACCACATAACTAACAACATACTAGTATCGATCTATCAAGCACCAGCTTCATGTAATAAGGACACTATTTAAAATTTTGATAAGCCACAATACATGATATGAAATACACTACGAGTCTTAACAATCATCAACTTGGATTACATTAAAGTGACAAAATAAAATAAATTATAACTTGGCCTCTCACCATCAACAATACATAAAATACCCGGCTCGGTAGCTTGGGTTAGATCTGCTCCACAACCCAGTTCCTTAGTTTCCAGCTCTTCCTGCTTTTGCTCTTGTGTTTATGTACCTCCTCAATGGCCCAATCCTTTAGTGCCTGATAGGTCCATCCTTAGCAACAACCCCGACGATCAATGAAAATCAACACCAATAGTAGCAACACCAACAACAACCAACCTCTTCATTTCTGCTCTTCCTCTTTTTATATCCTTCCTGGCTGCCTAGACTGCCAGTTCTCATTCGACTGTTTGCTTCCTTAGTTGCCTCTGCGCTTTCTCACCTCCTCAGCTGCCTTTTCCTTCCACTGCCACCTTTCCATCACCTCCCTGCAACTGCTTGTTCTGCCTCCAAACTGTTGCTGCCAATTGTACCTTCCCACCCTACAGTTGGTTAAAATTGGTCAAAACTCTTCAAAATTAACGAAGGCTCCAAAAGGTGTTTCTCTGCTACCAGCAAGCCTGGACAGTACATTTGCAGAGTGACATAGGAACACAATTATGGCTCCATTTCCAACAAGCCTGGTCAGAACCCTGGTGGAGTTACTTTCATCACCTCTCTGCACAAGAAGCCTTTCTCTTTTTTCGCCTTATTCATTTTCATTTTTTTTCAAATTTTTTTCACTTTTCCCTTTTTTTCATTTTTCATCTTCGTAATTGTGCACAACACTTATTCATTTCAGAGGCCGAAGAGGGATCTCTACTTATTTATAGCAGAAGAGGTTTGTTACACAGTAATTTGTCACCATTGGTCACCGTCCCTGTTACCCCTTTCCCATACTTTGGAGGACTCATTCCGGGACCTGTGAGCAGTGACATAACCTAAAAACACTTGCATTATGTTCCCCTAAGTATGTACTTCATGTTCCCTGAAGACACCTGCTGCGAAATATTCCTAAAAAGTGCTCTTTTTCCATTAGCGCGGGTCCACAATGTACTACCTGTGCCAATCAATGAGATTCTCAAAAGAGGGTGCGACCATTGGCGCTCTGTCTTAGAACAACACCCGCGCCAACCAAGTTTGGTAAAGATTTTTGACAAACGCGCGCCTAGATGTTTTTTCCCTTCAAGTCACGAAGTCTTTTGAGGATAAAGCTCATCTTCTAGATGTCGAGAGTCATCATCTATCCTTGACATCTATCCGCAGCAGCTTTTTGGAGATAATGCCAATCCATAATGGGTGTCCTGATGCATTGTATCTTCCTCCCCTTCTCCATCTATAAAATTCTGTCCTCATGCATTTGACAAGCTAGTTTTGGAGTAATGCTAGTTGTGATAACGCTTGTCTTGAGTGATAGTAAGAGTCTTGAAGCATAGGGAGGTTATGCTGCCGGAAGTCTGAGAGAGAGAAGGTCTATTGCAAGACATACATAGCTGCTCGCCCAGCCAGAGGAGAGGTTCAACGTCAGAACCTTGGTTGTATCTTTATCTGTTGATTATTCATTAATAAACGACTATCATTATGGTTCCGATCTTACTGTTTATGATGATAATGTTTGATCTATTTCCTTTCTGACTAAAATATAGTTGTACTTTAGTGGATTTTATGCTTGTATTCGCTTCGTTCTTTGCATGTGCAGGTATCCATTCGCGGAGATCATGAGGATTGTGACCTGCCGAAGCAAGGGAACGGGAGTATCAACTCTTCTTCGACATTAGCGTTGGACTCCAGGTTGGTTCTCATAATCCACTTTCAGTTTGCAACTAGGAACTTGCATGGTAGCGTGAATTGATTGTTGCTAGACCCATTTTGGGCTAGTGGGATCACCTCTGTCCGCAGAGGGGATTTACCTCTCCAACAATTTGGCGACTCCACTGGGGAGGAGCTATTGTTGTTTGATTCATAAACCTTGGACGGAGCCTGAAGCACGGCCAGGCAGCCTTCAAAACGCTATTGCTTTGCATTAGCGGAGTAGATCAACGCCACTTCAGTCAATCTCCGGTTTGGTTTATGAACGGAACAGCTTGGAGTTTGTCTTGCATGTTAGTTTTCTCTTGCTTGCTTGCGTAAATGAGCTTTCTGGGTCAGTTTTAAAGTTGTTTCTTGCTGTTGGATCTGTCTGAATACTGTCGACCAGACCCTAGGCTGCTTTATTTATTTTTTGGGCCAGCAAACTGTGTTGGTGCGTTTTTCTGCCTGACAGTCGCGCCAGTTGGTGCATGTTGCACAAGAGCAACTCGCGCTAATTCCTTAATAGCGCTAGTTACAGGCTGACAGTCGCGCCAGTCCTGTGAACTTTGCCAGTGTGTTTGTTGGAAACTTTGTAAACTTAGATTTCTGTCTTTTCTCAGCTACTGGAGTGTATCAGAACTCTGTTTGACTGGTTTTTACCGTTATCCTTTGGGTGTTTGCCTATTTCCATCGATTTTATATCCCAGCCCTAATGCATCTAGTGGCTTTGTATATCGAGCCTTCCGTGGGATCTTTCGGTTCTTTGATTGTCCAGTTAACTTTTTGGTTGTTTTCTACACTTGTCTAGTGGTTGTCAAAGCTTATTATTCTGTGCTTCGAGCAATTCACCTCTAGCTTGTTTGGATTTTGCTTGGCTTCGTTTGAGCTTAGATCACATGGTTCATTGAGGTCTTTGCGATTTTCCTTGTTTTGACAGTTCATCTTGGTGTTTCAGACTTGGTTCTATTTGCATTGAGTGAAATTTGCCTATTTATGTTTATTAATATCTCTTGAGATTTGTTAAGTGCATTATGCCATTTAAAAAAAAAAAAACAAATGATCTTTTTGCATTATATTAGTTAGCATTTATTGTTATTGGCAATTAGTCACTTTTAAAAGAAAAAGAAAAAGTTTCATTTCTTGCTATTAGCTGCATTAGGATCTTTGTTGCTTGTTTGGTGATCATTTTGTTTTTTTGAAAATCTCAAATCTTCTGTAGTTAGCATTCATTGAACGAAATGATATAATTTTGGCATATAGTTTGCATTTAGGAAGTTTTGAGAGATCACATACGGTAGGACCTAAAAACTGAAACCTAATTGAAGATCAACTGTAAAATAAACCGAATGAATCTAACAACGCATTGGAACCTAACGCATACATTCTAGAGGTCTAGGCTAGAGACGTGTTCCGGCGTCGTTAAACCTAGTCACTGTTGTTTCACATTACGGTTGGGTGATTCCTCCTCTTGTGACTCGATAGTGGTCTAGCACGGACTGAGCTCCCACGTACCGTCGCGTATATAAGGGAGACCCCACTAGGTTATCATCCTTTATCCACAGGAAGCCGTGTCTGCCGCCTTACAAGCCGTAATGCACTGAACACAGCATTCGGGAAGATTGACTGTCGTACAAGAAGTCCTTGGTTTTCATCTGATTGCCAAGGTGTATAAGCAGTTTTACGGATTGTTTGGTAAACCCTTTGCCTAGAGTCTCCAGAGTAGTCACTTTTGATCCTTTTCGGACTCCTTAAAAGAAAAGGTGCCAGTGAGCGTCTTGTCACTTCGTGCTCATTAAACATTCGAAGGAGACTAGAGTCATCTTTTTGTCCTTTTCTCGACTCTTAAAACATGAAAAGGTCAAGTTGTGTCTTTATGTCTTAAAATTTATTCGGCCACGATACATATTTACCCGGTTAGATTTTGTTTGCGTTAGCTTGAGTAAGGTTCTTTCTCATTTTCAATGGCAACCTTCCCTGAGTCTACCGGCCAAGGTGTTCCCCCGGATGGAAACCCTAGTTCATTTCCTTCTTTTGGAAATGCCGGTGCTCCGTATATGGCAACTTTGTCTTTGCCTGGGTTAACCATCGGTTTGCCCGTATGGTTGTTTTCAACCTCGGTGGTCCCGAGTGTGATGACTCCTGTTCCACCGTCTCCTCCACCCGAACAACATCATGTTGATTCCAAGGTGGACCTCTCCCCTTCTTCGCCTATTTCTGCGTCCTCATCTTCTACTTCGCCTGGTGAAAGTCTGGATTCAAGTAACCAGGTGGCTAAGAAGAAGAAGAAGAAGATGAAGAAGAAGAAGACTCCTAAACGAGAGGTTAAAAGTACAACTCAAGTCGAGCCACCTTCTGCTCCTCCGCGGAAGGTCAAATTTCCTTGTAAGTTGTGCAAGGAGGACCATCTTCTTCGCGATTGTCCTGGCATTCCGAGGGTTTTAGAAGTATGGTCTCACGATCCAGCCCGCCCCTCATCGTCCTCTGGAGATCACAGCGATGTTACCTTATCACCTGGAAATGGTAAGGGAAAAGGGAATATTCAAATCCCCTGTAGATTTTGTGAAGGCAATCATCCCCTTCACCTTTGTCCGCTCAAGGATAAAGCATACGCTGTTTTGGAAAGTCTTACAGTTTCCTCACCCCAACTTCCCACTGGTTATCAACATCTCTCTGCACCTGCAGATCATCCCCCTGTTGACAAAGAGATTGACTTAGAATCTTCTCTTGTCCAGGATCCTCTTCCCGAACCTAACTGTGCCACACCTGTTCCAGACCAACCATTGGTCGGAAAGAGTGACGACTTGAGTTCACCACCCGTCGACCACTCTGTTCTGGAAGAGCATCATTCCCATGTTCTTCTCGTCTCCTCAGATTCTTCTGAGTCCAGAAATGACTCTCCTATCCCAGCTGCTCCCGAGAGTCCTACTTCGGTCCCTTTAGAGCAGGGGGGCAATCATACGATTCCCCCACCAAGTAGTTCAGTCATTTCCTTCGACTGGAGTCGTTTGACTACCTCCCGCCTTCCATCCCATGTGCCTTTCTGGGTCACGGTACACGCCTATAATAAGGCGATACATGGCACTGTTTTGGATGAGGGTGCATCTGTTAGTCTTATGCCTACCACTACTTGGCAAGCGTTGGGTTCCCCACAGCTTGTGCCAGTCGCACCGAATCTGATGGCTTTTGACGGAGGAACTAGCCAACCATTAGGGATCCTTCCAAAGTTCCCTATTACTTTGGGAGGCAAGACCGTCTATATAGACGTATCGGTTACCCAAGGTGCTTTAGATTTCAATCTTCTCCTTGGTCGTGACTATGTATATGCCATGGGGGCCCTTGTCTCTTCACTTTTCTGTGTGGTTTGCTTTCCACATGATGGAAGAATTGTGACTATCGATCAATTATCGTTCGTTCGTCCACAAGTCCCTCCTGCACAGTCATCATCCCCTCCTGGTTTTCATCCACCAGTTGCATCTGCCCCAGCACAGATCAACTACGTGGCCACCTATCCCATGCATGTATCCAGTGATGCCGCCGTTGTTCATAGTGTCCTGGGGGCATTGGGTCCTGACTTCCGAGATGTTATCCTTCCACCGGGAGTGGCACTCTTGGAAGACCCAACTTCCTGTTCATTATGATGAAGTTTGGGCCGAGGATAGTTTCGATCTTATGGCGACCTCTTTAAAAAATGAAACAAGATGTTGGAGCATAGTTCCTTTCCAGTGTCAAGCTCCTTAAAAAATGAAACTGGGTCTGGGGCAGAGCATAGTTCCTTGTCTTGTGTCAAGCTCGTTAAAAAATGAAACAAGGGTTATGAGGATAGTTCTTTTACTGTGTCAACCTCATTAAAAAATGAAACAACTCCCTTTCCAAATCGAGTCTTTTGATTAAGATCTCGTAAAATTCAAGTCGAGTCTTTCACAGATCTCGAGAGTGAACCTTCATTCCATCCACCTCGTTGAATGCAATGAAGCTTTGGGGGCATGTACCTCGATTTGCGTTATCATGCTGGGGGCATTCGAACTTATAACAAGCATAGTTTTTCGTTTCAAGCTTGTGTAAACATGAAACCGAATCCAAGTAGAGTTCTTCATGGTTCAAGCTTGTGTAAAAATGAACCCATATCTGATTTACATCTCATGACTGCTGCCTATCTGCTAAATTCTGCTAGATGAGCCTTGGTTGTTTCTTTCCATCGCCACCATCTCTTTGGCCGATCATATGCTCTCACTTGATTGTTTATCCTTTCCTGAGGAACCGCAGCGATGAGTGGTTTTATTAGCCAGCCTCTTAACTATTATATGTTTTGAGCAGTTCCACCATTGCCGGAACCAGTTGCTACCCTTTATACCACTCGTTCCTTCAGGACGAGTCGCCTTTACGCTCTTTTCTGACTCGTAAAATATGAAAAGATTGCCGAGTATTTTTCCTTTTTGACTCGTTAAAGAAAATAAAAATGGAGGTCTACTTTCAGCTCTTTTCCGACCATTTAAAGACGAAAAGATTGCCGAGTTTTCCCTCTTGACTCGTTAAAAGTAAATAAGAGGCAGTCATTTTAAGTTCTTTTTGTTGACCGTTAAAACATAAAAAGATTACCGGGTTTTTGTCATTTCAGACTCGTTAATGGTTACGAAACGACGTGGTTTTGATCACTTTTTTACTTTTTCAGGTCGAAATCACTATTTATGAAAAGTACTCCTCGATCGTAATGGTCGGGCGGTTCTTTCGAGCATTGTTTTATACTTTTTCGGGCTCGAGAGACACAACTTTACGAAAAAGGACACCCTTGGAGTTTCCTTTTTTGCTGTCTTTTCAAACTCTCTAAACATGAAAAGACGCCGAGTTCTTCCTTTGTCAGACACGTTAAAACCTGATGACAGCGGATTTTGTCGAAATGACGCACCACAAGCATATGTTATCCCCATCAAGCTTGTTAAAAATAATTGGGGTACTTGCCAGAAATGGCAGGGGAAAAAAAGGAACCATAATTATTGTCATGTTGGCAGTATGTCGCTCTTGAACATGGCACTTGTCTGTTTTTGTGTCTGGGTGGGGATATCTCATCTCATTTTTCACTTGCCTCCGTGGATTTGGGTAATCCTGTTTGACCTCTCATCTGCTCATTGCCTCGTCACCATGACCTCTGATCCATTGATGTCAAATACTGCCAATTTCCACTGTCGTGCCGCCGATATGTTCAAGAGAAATTGACCTCTGCAAAGAAACAACCTCCCTCTGATAGCTCACACAATCCTGATTCACAACTTTATCTCAATGTCTCGTGTCGATGATGTGGGAAACATTATGGCCCACCTTCGATCAAGGTCACTTCCTATCGACTTCAGCTCATTATCCAGGAGGCTGATCTAGAGACTCCCTTCCGGTGCCTTGGAGCCTGCATGCCTCAATGGCAAGTTCTTCGTGTTCGACATGAGGTTTTCATCATTGGCCTCCGATCGAATGATTCTACGGGTGTTCGACGTCAGATCACTAATTCGCACGTCGTAGATTGTACCTGTAGTACCTTGAGGGCCATTGTTATTATTGGTGGTACCTCTTGCGTCTATTAACAGTTTTCATTATTGACTGGTAATCAGACGATGTTCATGCATGTTCGACTTCAGCTCATATATTCGTATGCTTGAACTTGTACATTTGTTCGGGTCGAGATGGAGCCCAAGACCCTGGATTTTGTATGTTGTAATCCAGGCATGATTCTTGTTACATGACTCATTCACTGGATGGCTGTGACCATACCTGAGTCGATTCATTGATCCTAACCAGATGGCTGCGCCCATACTATGGATCTAGATTATTATGTACTCTCTTATGGATGGCTGCGACCATACCACATATATCATGTACTTGAGCTATCATTTGTATCTCTCGATGCAGATTCTCGGCGGCAGCTACATGTGTTCTTGTAAAGCATTTCACCCCTCTCTCTCTCTCGGGCCTCATGCTTTAGGGGGCATCTGTTACACAGTAATTTGTCACCATTGGTCACCGTCCCTGTTACCCCTTTCCCGTACTTTGGAGGACTCATTCCGAGACCTGTGAGTAGTGACATAACCTAAAAACACTTGCATTATGTTCCCCTAAGTATGAACGTCATGTGTCCTTAAGACACCTCCTGCAAAATATCCCTGAAAAGTGCCCTTTTTCCATTAGCGCGGGTCCACAATGTACTACCCGCGCCAATCAATGAGATCCTCAAAAGAGGGTGCGACCATTGGCGCTCTGTCTTAGAACAACACCCGCGCCAACCAAGTTTGGTAAAGATTTTTGACAAACGCGCGCCTAGATGTTTTTTCCCTTCAAGTCATGAAGTCTTTTGAGGATAAAGCTCATCTTCTAGATGTCGAGAGTCATCATCTATCCTTGACATCTATCCACAGCGGCTTTTTGGAGATAATGCCAATCCATAATGGGTGTCCTGATGCATTGTATCTTCCTCCCCTTCTCCATCTATAAAAGTCTGTCCTCATGCATTTGACAAGCTAGTTTTGGAGTAATGCTAGTTGTGATAACGCTTGTCTTGAGTGATAGTAAGAGTCTTGAAGCATAGGGAGGTTATGCTGCCGGAAGTCTGAGAGAGAGAAGGTCTATTGCAAGACATACATAGCTGCTCACCCAGCCAGAGGAGAGGTTCAACGTCAGAACCTTGGTTGTATCTTTCTCTGTTGATTATTCATTAATAAACGACTATCATTATGGTTCCAATCTTACTGTTTATGATGATAATGTTTGATCTATTTCCTTTCTGACTGAAATATAGTTGTACTTTAGTGGATTTTATGCTTGTATTCGCTTCGTTCTTTGCATGTGCAGGTATCCATTCGCGGAGATCGTGAGGATTGTGACCTGCCGAAGCAAGGGAATGGGAGTATCAACTCTTCTTCGACATTAGCGTTGGACTCCAGGTTGGTTCTCATAATCCACTTTCAGTTTGCAACTAGGAACTTGCATGGTAGCGTGAATTGATTGTTGCTAGACCCATTTTGGGCTAGTGGGATCGCCTCTGTCCGCAGAGGGGATTTACCTCTCCAACAATTTGGCGACTCCCCTCTGCGGACAGAGGCGATCCCACTAGCCCAAAATGGGTCTAGCAACAATCAATTCACGCTACCATGCAAGTTCCTAGTTGCAAACTGAAAGTGGATTATGAGAACCAACCTGGAGTCCAACGCTAATGTCGAAGAAGAGTTGATACTCCCATTCCCTTGCTTCGGCAGGTCACAATCCTCACGATCTCCGCGAATGGATACCTGCACATGCAAAGAACGAAGCAAATACAAGCATAAAATCCACTAAATACAACTATATTTCAGTCAGAAAGTAAATAGATCAAACATTATCATCATAAACAGTAAGATCGGAACCATAATGATAGTCGTTTATTAATGAATAATCAACAGAGAAAGATACAACCAAGGTTCTGACGTTGAACCTCTCCTCTGGCTGGGCGAGCAGCTATGTATGTCTTGCAATAGACCTTCTCTCTCTCAGACTTCCGGCAGCATAACCTCCCTATGCTTCAAGACTCTTACTATCACTCAAGACAAGCGTTATCACAACTAGCATTACTTCAAAACTAGCTTGTCAAATGCATGAGGACAGACTTTTATAGATGGAGAAGGGGAGGAAGATACAATGCATCAGGACACCCATTATGGATTGGCATTATCTCCAAAAAGCCGCTGTGGATAGATGTCAAGGATAGATGATGACTCTCGACATCTAGAAGATGAGCTTTATCCTCAAAAGACTTCATGACTTGAAGGGAAAAAACATCTAGGCGCGCGTTTGTCAAAAATCTTTACCAAACTTGGTTGGCGCGGGTGTTGTTCTAAGACAGAGCGCCAATGGTCGCACCCTCTTTTGAGGAGCTCATTGATTGGCGCGGGTAGTACATTGTGGACCCACGCTAATGGAAAAAGGGCACTTTTCAGGGATATTTTTCAGGAGGTGTCTTCAGGGCACATGAAGTTCATACTTAGGGGAACATAATGCAAGTGTTTTTAGGTTATGTCACTGCTCACAGGTCCCGGAATGAGTCCTCCAAAGTACGGGAAAGGGGTAACAGGGACGGTGACCAATGGTGACAAATTACTGGTAACAAGGTTGTTCTCGCAGAGAAGTATTTTACTATACCTCTGATGTGCCTGTTAAGGTTTTCCCACTCACCTTACTCTACTTGACTGGGCTGACAAGGGTTAACCCAAAAACAACTGACTATAGTAGGTGATACTAGTTAGCATGCAAGCATTGTGTTTTCACCAAGGTTTACTTCAAATAGTACGTATTTTCCATTGATGTATCATGCACTAAAGACAACAAGTTCTTACATAAGAGAGTGGACAACAGATAACCAAATGTTGATAGTTGTACAAGTCCTCTTGTAATTTACCCAGCTTGTTTCAAGAGTCATACATGGTTTCATGCGAAACTAACCTACGAACAAAAAAGAAAACAAACAACAAAGAAAAGCAGAAGTAGAAGCAAAAGCGAAAGCAAAGCAAGTAAGCAAACAAGCAAGAAGACAAACAAACCAACCAAGCAAGTAAGAAAACAAGCATGCAAGGAAACAGACTAAAAGAAAACACTACTTCTACTCCTAAGCTAACGGTGCATGGGCCATATCATGTGAAGTGATACTTCCAATGCAGCCACTGTGCATTGGTTGACCCATGTTGGTGAAGGCATGGTTCGCAAACAAGACAATTATGCAAACCAGCAAACAAGAAAGATGTAACAGTGAAGACAAACACACTCTGAGTTTAAAAGCATCCACATAACAGAAATGAGTGAAAGCGCATGACATGCATTATGTGGAGCTGCCATGGTGTTGTGCTACACTGCATGCAGATGTTGAGTGTATCCATTCTCTTAACTGTAACATGCAAGCAAAAGTGAGAGAGGTAGATGTGTGCTTGCTATGTAAGATTCCTCCAATGTATGAGCGATGGGGTCGTGTAGTTCGAGTGGAGGAAATGAAATCTGGGTGTTTGGTTGATCTTCAATGCAAAGCAGAGAGTGATGAGGAGCCTTCAGTGTTTCAACAATTTCCTGACCGAAAGTGAAACCAACCTTAGGACAGAAAGGGCCTGACATAACCACCAACTCGGGTTGAAGTGCCCCAACAGTCTATAGGGTTTCAACTTTGTTGACAGATAGATCATCATAGACCAGTGCCTTGGGCATATTAACTACAATTGAATCAACATCGTGATCAGATGAGGAAGTGGATAGATCAAGACAACCAAGATCAGATAATTCAGGATGTTTGTTGGCATCCTCATGATTTGATGAATCGTGTAGAGGGGTAGATAAGAAGCAAATATGTTCACCCTCTATGTTTTCAAGAAATATAGATGACAAATTGGATGGATTTTCCAAGGAAGATGTGTCCTCTCTACACTGTAATGACAAACTAACATCCGACGTGTCATGTGAATGATTGGAAGTAGAAACATTCGGAAATGAGTTTTCACAGGGGAAATCAGTAGTGATAGAATCACAAAGGATGTCAAGATAAAGCGGATGAGGCACGGCTAGAAGGGAGTCATCCTTCACCATAGGTTCTTCTTTATATCCCTTCAAACACTCATCATGAATGATGACGTAGGTTGGTTGCACAACACCAACTCCGTCTACAGCTTGATGCTCATTCACAGCAGGTGAGGAGTCTGGAATGGAAGAGAACAAGACAGTACAATCCTGAGGATCAATAGAACATGGGGATGAAGGTTGAGGGAACAAATCCACGTGACAACCAACAAGCTTGCAAGCCAAATCTATGCAAATATCAAGAGCAGGTGGGGTGGGAGGATGTGACAGTTCAACATATGTGTGTGCATGATCTCCCACACCACTCCGGAGTGGTGGAGCTATTTGATGAGGTGAAGGTGGGAAGTCGCTTATGACAGAAACTGTGCCTACCTATGATTGCACAACTCCATCACCAAAGTGTGTTGAGTGAGATTCAGATATGTGAAGAAGATACTCAAATCTTCCATCAAGAAAATCCCAATCAATATCATCTTCGAGGAATCGGTATGCAGGATTACAAAAGCATGTGTAAAACTGTTCAATGGATTTATCAGGTGTTTTTCGTACTTTCATAATTTCTTTGTTGAGTGCTTTACAATCAAAGTGATTAAAATCACGGCCTATCTCTACGACCATATGAGTAAGAGAATGAATATATTTTTCAGGTAGCTTGGCACACCAGTGCATTAGGTGCCCTCGAAGCCTATAGACGAATAGCGTGCAGGTCGTGTATTCTTCAAAGATTCCATGCCTTTCGCATGAGCCTACAACGCCGACGCATGACTAACACAGGCTGTCCGGCCTCCACCATCATATGTTTTATGAGACAAGTTATCTGAGAGCTTTTTTGAGATAATGAAATTGTTTCCATAAGACATACATTCCGGAAGAGCAACTTGATAGTTAGTCATGATAGATATGTAGAGATTCAAAAAAAATGTGAGGACTCATCTTGTCATCTGGCCCTCCTTCTAGCACCAAAATGTTGATGGTGCTGGAACCCCCAACCTGTAAGGGAATCTCCCCAGTAAGAAGTCCCAATTAGACCTCAGATCGTTTGGTGTAGGAGTCCCAGCAGTGGGTCGTATGGTAATGCCTTGACCGCGATTTCGCACAGAAACAAGTACGATAACTCTGTTGGTAGCAAGGGTGTGACAGCTACAGTGAGCCAAGGAAGATGCATGAGAGGTTCTAACACATGGGGGTTAAGATGAGTGTGCCCCTTGGAAACCTGTGATAGCATGCAGTTAAGAAGAGAACACACGAGCAAAGATGCATCACAACATGGAAGTCAAGTTAGGAAGAAATTCAAAATGATGGTTAAACCAACAACACATTTCAGAAAGATTCATACATACATACATACTTACATACACAGATAGCTATACATGCATGCGTAAGAAAACCAATACATATATCATTTAGAGTAGACTAGATAGCATAGAATACAATACAACATATGCATGAAACGTGTTGGCTCTTGTTATATTAAGAAGTGTAAGTTCCGGTCATACAATACATCCATGTCCAACCACCAATTCTGATAGTGGAATGTTACAGCCACAACCGCCTGCACCTCCAAAGAGATATACTAGCTCTGCACAGTGGAGAAACCAAGGCTCATTACAATATTGTCCAATCTCTCTCCAAGATAGTCTTATCGGAAGCTTGGCTGACCAAAAGCCTCTACAATGAGCTATGAGGTTCTATTTATATCAAAGGGTGGGGTGACCCTTCACATTCCCCTTTGTGACAGTTCATCGACCCTCATGACTCTTCATCTACTCTATGGCTGTTACATCCAACTATTGACACTTGAACTTCCACTTGAGAAGACGTTACATTACAATGCACATGTGCCCATGTGAGACAAAATAGCTTGAGCAAGCCATGCAAGACATCACTGACACTCGGTCCGTTGTGGTGAGACCAACTCTTTGGCATGCCTGTGATGGTGAAGGTGGTGAGCTGATGCCAATCTTGGTCGTTCGTGATGGTGTGCATGCGCTCCATGGTGACATCTTGTTGAAAGCAAACTCTTGCCTCTGTTGCATCCCATTGGATTGGTGTGGCTCCTCCATCCAAATCATCTGCTAACATGAGCATGGTCTTCTTGGGTGTGGCCGATCCAAAAACACAATGATGCATAGCGTCCGTGTTGATCTTCCAGTGTGTGTTGTTGGTCATGCGCATCAACTGTCAACTACATGTTTAGCTCCAGTTGGACTTGTTTCTTATCTTTGCCTCAGTGAGTGTGTTGAATGGGTAGGATTGCATGCATGCACACGATGACATGCATGCTGCTGAATTCCCTTGCATGCAATCAAAAACACTACTCACCATGTCTGCTCTATGCCAACTGCTAGGATGGATCTTTAACTTGCACAAGCACAGTTTCATCCATAAGTGCATGTTCTGCACGCTATTGTACTTTTTCTTCCTTGAGTTGTTGCTTCAACACATGCAACTCCTTTTTTTGTTCCAATCTCTGTCTTCACACGATCTTCATGTCGCGCCGTCACCTCATAGCCTAAGTCTCTAAAGTTGTGTTCATCACAAGTGGATCTACTTAAGCTTACAACTTTGTTTCTCCTTTGTGTTGTCAATATCCTTCCTCTTGTGTTCATTGCATCCGGTATGCTGCCTTCAGCTGTTGTTCATGGTGCTACTTGTTGTGATGTTATTTCCATCATATCTTGATGTGCTTCTCTACGAACAACTTGATGTCTTCATGGATAGGCAAGTTCATAGACACTTGATCAACTTCATCCCCAAGTGTGCTCTCAACCGTGTCTTTGTTTCTGCTATCTTGGAAATCATTGTAGCTATGCTGCTGAGAGGCAAATGAATACCTATGATACCTAGAGACATGGCAACACTCATGGCAAGCAATCTATCAGTTGAAAACAAAAACAAACTTGAGAACTGACTTGCAACATACTTGTGTGACTGATCATGAAGGTTATGCAATTTTTGCTGGGAGGTTGGGAGACTGGCTGCCAAGAATGTGCAAGGCATAGTCTGGGCTTTTGGAAGGATGACTGACTATTGGAACTACACAATGCAAAGTCCAGTCTGGCTTCTGACTACTGGAATTGTACAATGCGCAATCTCCGCTAGGAATGGTTGCAGGCTTAGTGACTGGATTACACAATTTTATAGGCCAACAGTCATTGTCCCTCAGAATTGCAGAATGCAAGACTGGAGGATAGTCACTGGATAGAAATGCGCATTTCTTGAGAGGAAGACAGATCATTCCCTCTCAGGATTGCGCAATGTTGTCTTAGTGAGGCAGAGTCCAGGCCAAGGCTGCCCAGACTCGCTAACGGGCAATTGAAAACAAATGCGAATGTGAATGCATGGCGATACTAAGTGTAAGCATAAGTGAATGATTGTGCATGCAAACTGTGAATTACAGATTCAGAAAACAGAACAACATACATGTGGGTGAGGTGAGTCGTTGAATTGGTGACCATTTGTGAAAAACAGTTTTATGCATGTGACAGTAGTGAGATATTAACGAAAACTTAAATGGTGCTAGTACAAGCTAGTATGTATCAAAACAACACAAGCGCTCACTGAAATCAAGCAGACAACATTCATACGAAGCGAAACACAAAAAACGCCAGAAATGTAACACAAGACATGGGAAGCGGGCATACCCCAAAATAGCTGAGTTGAATGTGCCAATAGCTTCTAGATGCGATGTGGGATGTCAGAGCTGCAAGATTGATGTTAGGAATGAGCTCTACAGTGTCTAGTTCATGAGTTTTGATAAAATCGAAGATGTGACGTGCATGCCACAAATCTAGGAAGAGCGACACTTGGTGGGAGGTTTCCGAGATGATCCTTACATGCAACCTCCAACTGCTAAAAGTAGATACCTGAATCAAGGGATGCCTTTGCATGCTGCCTTGGGAGTAGTCCATGCATGCAAATCTATTTTTCTCAGTCTGGGAGGGAACCAGTCAACTCAACTTCACATGCAAGAGGTTGCTCAACTGCTGGGAGAAAATGCGCATTTCTTGAAGGGAGTTGGGTTGGCTTACCACGAGATTTGCGCATTTTCTGGGCAGAGCAGCTGACTACTTCCCAGGATTGCGCAATTCTTGGGCTGAGCAGCCCTGCCAGGAGGAATTGCGCAATTTTTTGGATGAAGCATGATTGGCATAATTGCACAATTCTGGAGCCCAGCAGGCTTCCAGACAGAATTGCACAATTTCTTGAGGGCGCTGCTCAGCCTACAACTAGACCAAGTCTGGAGGAACAACCTGTGAGGGGAATGCGACAAGCTTTGATGGACAAGCTATCATTCTGCAAGAAAATCACTGAAGCTTGTGTACTTGACGAAGCAAGACATGCTGTTGTAAAAGGTTGGTACTGCATATTAAGTGTTTGTTGTAGTGGCTACAACCACTCTTGATAAAGACAGAACACCAACTAATGAAATCAATGAATTCATGTTTTCTATAAACACATTAAAAGTGACAATATTGTTGTATTATAATAATTTTAATAAACACTAACCAAACATGTATACATAGTGTGTTAAAAGTAACAATATTGATGTATTATAATAATTTTAATAAACATTAACCAAACATGTATACATAGTGTGTTGAAAATTACACATCGTGCTCGTACTATGGTAGAAAAATATGTCTATAGAAATCATTGTTTGTGAACTATATATCAATAGGATTTTCAATGTTATAGACCAATTATTTACCAACATTTTAAATATCTCTATTAAATGTTCTATTAATAAACCATTCATCTTTTCGACTAACTATATATATATTTCTAATTTAACAATTAACCATCAAATAGTTAATTTATTAGTTCTGAAATTTTTAAATTCCCATAATTATTATTAGATGAATTCTCACCATGCAATCTTGCATCTTTCATATGAAAAAAAAAAAAAAAATCTCAATTATAAATTTAAGCATCCAATAAATCAACCGTTAACCTCTCTCTATACACTTACAACCTAGATAAGAATACCGAAATAAAAATGCATATTTAAATACCGAAATAAAAATGCATATTTAAATAGAAAATTGTCTAAACAAAAAAACATGTAGTAATTGCACATTTTCTGTAATTCAACCAAATCAAAGCTGTAAAAACATGTATTAATTTCACATTTACTGTCATTCAACCAAATTAAAGGTATAAATTGATAGATAAGAAATACCTAAATAAAACGCATATTTAAATATAAAATGCTCTAAACAAACAAAAAGCAATTCACTAACTACACAATTTCTGCCATTCAACGAAATCAAAGATATAAAATGATAAATGGATGGATAGAGAGAGGGAAATTCCAATGCAATCAATGATACCAAATACTCACAACTTAAGTCTTGGGATATCTCTTAATATCCCACGACTACCTACTCTGGTTAAATAAACCAGTAGTAGAAATTGTTTTAGAGGAGCCAACCCTGTCTTTTGCAGTGAAAAAGAATTTGGTCCAACTAGACAAGGCTAGGGGAAGATCCATTCATTCCCAAAGATTTGTGGATGTGGGGAAAGGCGAAAAATGGCTAGTGAACAAACCAACACCAATTAATCATCCACCGGCGTGCCTACAAAAAATAAACTTTACACAAAATAACGATTTTAATATCCAGTTCTGGTAAGTGATATCACATTCCCTTGGAGAGTACGCTAGCTCCTGGTTTCAACGTCTCTCAAATGTCTCTAATGGCTTTCCCACTTTCTTCATCCTTCAATAGCATAGTATAATCGCCATTGAAGTTTATTTCCAATATTGGATCTGAAGGCACCTACAAATTTATAAGGTTAGTTGTAAATAGTTTTTTAAGAAAGAAGAAAACAAAATTTGATTATTTAAATATTATTTTTCAAAAATATAACGTTACTTATTAATATTTGTTTCTAATAAATTAATAAACTAATATCATAATTTAAATATTATTTTTCAAAAACTAGTAATATTTGGTTTTAACAAATTAATTTAAATATTATTTTTCAAAAACTAACCGTTTAATATAGCCATTACTTATTAATAATTTTTAATAGATTAATAAACTAATATCATTATTTAAATATTATTTTTCAAAAACTAGTAATATTTATTTTTAATAAATTAATTTAATTATTATTTTTCAAAAACTAGCCATTTAATATAGTCATTACCTATTAATATTTTTAATAAATTAATAAAATAATATCATTATTTAAATATTATTTTTCAAAAACTAGTCGTTTAATATAGTCGTTACTTAATAATATTTGTTTTTAATATATTAATAAATTAATATCATAATTTAAATATTATTGTTCAAATATAGCCATTACTTGGAAATTATGTCTCTACATTGCTCTCTATTTAAGCCTTTGTCATGGTCTGCCTCTTCATGTGGTCCTGATGATGAACTACACTTGTTGGTTCGAAACACACCAGCCAAAAATTTCTCTTATGTGATTTCTACCGAAAGGCTTTGCTGAATTTATTATGGATAGCAAAAGCTTGAATACAAAAACTCTGATTATATTAAATATATATCGAAGTTTACATAGGACGTATTTATACTTCACCATAGGTCATATTTATGTATGTAATTAGCAAAAACAGATCATAGAAAAATTTCTTACCCAAAGCATCAATAACAAGCCACAAATCATGAAAAAATTGTAAACAAAGCACCATCATGAGGAAGTTTATCAAAGTAAAATCATGGATGCACAATGTGTATAGACCTGAATAAATTCCACAATAAAAAAGCGATAGTATTAATTATAAGAATCACTTATTTATACATATGCAATCTAGGTACAAGACAATTGTATCTTGGTAACTTATTAATGGTAAGAACGAAATCTAAAACTAATTACATGACATATAATAACAATCCTGAAGGATTAGTTAATATTCCCCTCTTAATCTGAAGGGACATATGACATGCAAAGTAACATTACAAACTTTTGAAACTTTTCATGTCCTAGTGCCTTAGTAAATATGTTTGTGATCTACTCTGAAGTAGGACAATGTGTCAAATGAATAACTTTGGCCTTTACATAAAGTCGAATCAAGTGGTATTTGGTATTAATATGCTTGCTTCGATCAAGAAACTTAGGATTCTTATGCAATTGAATTGCAGAAGAGTTGTCAATAACTAGTGGAGTTGAAGCATTTTGTTTCTCCTGTAAGTCATCAAGTATTTTGCGAAGCCAAATGATTTATTTTGTAGATGGAGTTGCTGCAATATATTTGGCTTCAGTGGTAGAATCAGTAGGAACATATTTCTTTTGTGATCTCCAACTGATGGTTGTTGATCCAATATTCATAAAATAACCAGAAGTAGAGACCTCATTCTCCTTATCTCCATCAAAATAAAAAATCCAAATAACCCGTGAGATGAAAATCTGCAACTTTGTAATAATTGATGCCATGTGTTAGAGTGCCTTTCAAATACATGAGCACTTGCTTTTGTGCACTCCAGTGACCTTCATATCACTGATGTATGAACCTGCAAAGTATCCCTGTATCAAGAGCTATGTCAAGTCTAGTAGTAGTTAAAAAATTCAAACTTCCAACAAGTTGACTATACTTTGTTGGATCTTCAAACATACTTCCTTTAGTGGATGTAACCCCCCCTTCAGTGTGGAGAACATCATTACCAGATTCAAAATTAAACTTTTTGGATTAAAATCTCTCCAAATGAGTCATTTTCCTGTCAATATGGAATTATCATTATTTGTTTCAAGAAAAATAACATCTCTGAAAAGAATGAACTCTTTATTTTCTTCATCATATAGCCTGTATGCTTTGGAAGCATTAGAATAGCCTAAGAATATACATTTTTTACTCTTTTCACATATTTTATTTTGTTGTTGCTTAGGAGTTAAAGCATAACATTTAGATCCAAAATCTATAAAATGTTCAAAAGTTGGGAGCCTATTATACCAAAGTTCATAAGGAATTTTGTTATTGATAATAGAAGAAGGACAACAATTTCTAATATATGCTACAAAAATAATTTCTTCCTACCAAAACATCAACTTCACATTTTTAAAAAACATATTGGATCTAACCATATTAAGCAGTGTCCTATTCATACGTTCTGCAACACCATTATGTTGTGGATTATAGGGTATTGTAGTCTGATGTTTGGTGTCATTGTCCTTCGAATATTGTTCAAAAGCATTAGAAGTGTACTCACCACCATTATCAGTTCTCGGAATGCCAATATTCAGTTGAGTTTCATTTCTGATCATCGAATAAAAAGTTTTAAAATTTTCAAATACTTTGTGAATTTTCTTTCAACAAATAAACCCAACAAATTCTTGAAAAATCATCAGTGAATGTCAGAATATATTTATTACCATTAGCAGTTGCTATAAGCATAGGTCCACATAAATTTGAATGTATGAGACCTAATTTTCTTGAAGCTCTGGAAGAAGAACAATAAAAATGCTACTTAGAATGTTTCCCCAAAATGCAAGCATCACATGGTGTAAGATTTTTGGAATTGTATGAAATCATTTTATATCGTATTATCTCATAATTCTAATGTTGTCATAGTTAATATGACTAAAACAAGCATGCCATAATAAACTAGAAGACAATATCATTTTGTTGTACTAAAAGAGCAGAACTGTCATGAGAATTTATAGTAGATGATGTGTCATTTAGTTTTAAAAGTGTACCTTCTTCAACACCAGTCATAATGAATGTATGATCAGATGCTCTATGTATCTAAAAGATGTTATTGAAGATATGTATGGAGTTCCCTTGTTGTCAAATATGTATAAGAGACATTAAAATTCTTTGAAATTGTGAAATATAAAGGACATCTTATAAAACATAATTTGCAAGATTTGGTATCTTTAAACGAATGGATCCAGTTCTTGAAGGCTTGATTTGAGATTTGTCAACAAAATATTCTACCCCATCAACTTGGTTAGTGAATGTTTCAAAGAAATCTCTCCTAAAATTCATATGGCATGTAGCTCCTTAATCCAAAATCCAACTATCTTGCCAAGAAAAAAAATTGTACTAAAAACATCATTAATATTAAAATTGCAATGAGCAACAATGTAATGTGGATATTCTGATGATTTTCCCTTATTTGGTGGTGGCTAATCTTTGTTTTGATTAAACTTTTCTCTCCTTTCACTAACTTTCTCCCAAGGAATTCTACAATTAGTAGCAGTGTGACCAATTTCACCATATCTAAAACATTTGATAGTTGATTTATCATTAAAATTAATTTGTTATCTACATTCATGATTATTCCCCCTCCCCCCCCCCCCCTCTCCCCTCCCCCCCTCTATAATTTCTCCTACCACAATCTTTGTCATTATTATTACTTCTAGCATACACTTCCTGAGACTTTTATTCTTTTTGTGCTAGACACAAAGTCTCAACATTGGGATTGGGAAGAGGCTCTTTCTTTCCAAAGGCCTTCTCTCTTTCAACAATTTTACCTACTAATTTATCAAAGTCTAATTCTTTTAATTTTCCACTAGCTTGGAGAGATTCCAAGTAGTGTGAATAACCAAGGTAGAGAGCTTTTATAAAGGTGGTAAGTTGTAAATCAACCTTAACACCAGTAGATTCAATTTCATAATTGATAGCTTTAATTTCATAAGCCAATTTCAAAAGATCATTATCTTTCATCTCTAGATTAAACAACTTCAATAGTAATTGAATGATCTCCAATTTTGAATGTGAATCATATTTTAATGTTTCTAATGCTTCACATGTTCTTCTACTTTGAATAATATATCAACTTACACAATTTTATTCTTATTCTACCAAATTGCTAGTTGTTTTTCCTCTTCAGGCTACTCTATCATGTTACCTCATTTTCCTTCACAAATTTTGACAAAAATTGAAGAGAACAAAACAATGGAGCAAAGGACTTGCTCTTCTTAGTATTACAAATCACTTAAATAAGATTACATTGGAAACATCATTAATAAATTACTGGAGTCAAACTCAAATTAAACTGGACTTAGTGAAATTGAACTAGGACACTTGGAGGGGAGGTTTTGACACCTAATAGGTGGTTGGAATTATATTATCCAATACTCTCCCTTCATTGCAACCACATAAAATTCAATTAAGATACCTGCTAGTCTATGTCTCAACTGGGTTTACAATTTGAAATTGACTTCAACTTTTCTTCTTCTCTTTTTATAGATCCTATAGCCTCTAAATTGTTTCAATATTTTCTTCTTGTCGTAGGATTCAAATTTCATATTCTTCAGTTGTTGGTGCAGGTATTTCATAGTTCCAAGCTGTCTAAGAAAGTCCTGGAATTCTTCAAAAAACAAGTTGTATGTGGGCTGCTACCACATATTATCTTTTGCAATGCGCTTTTCATCTTTAATCTAATGCAACATAAGACCATAATACAATTTCATCTCTTCAGGACTCCAATACCTGAAATCTTCATTAATTTGTTCATCATGCATGTTGTCTTCAAGGTTCATTTCTACAGCTTCTATGCATACCTCATCAAGGCATGGTGTCCAAGCCATGCTTCAAGGAAATTTAATTCTTCTTCATAATCATTTTGTGTACCTACACATTGGAAATCAATGTTAGAATTAAAAATATTTGTAGAACCACAATGGTTCTGTTCATTCTGCTCTGCAATGATAGCTTTCTCTTGTTGTGATTATTTTCATGCCTCTTCCTCTGTATTTGTTTTCTCTTTGTGGGTTATCTCTGTCTCTTTCTCTGTCTATTCCACTTTTATATTAACTTGTGCTACTACAAATAAGTTGTTTTCTACTTGGTTTTCAGATTCAAGTGGCATTATCTCACCAAATAGCATCATGTCAATATGATGTTTTTGTTGCATCACCTGCAACCATTCATCTTTAGCCAACAATTCTTCATCAAATTTTACATCAGCAATATTAATTGTTGAATTCATCATAGCATTGACTGCTCCAATGGCAGTTTCATTGTCCTCATCAAGATTTTTTGCTGGATTCACCAAACTTTCATCAACAAGTTGTGTTGTTGGATTCACCAAAATTTCATCAGCAAGTTTTGTTGTTGAATTCACCAAACCTTCATCGGCAAGCTCTGTTGCTAGAGAACCAAATTTTCATCAACAAGCTTTGTTGTTGGATTTACCAAATCGTCATCAGCAAGATCTATTGTTGGTTTTACCAAATCTTCATTAGCAAGATCTGTTGTTGGATTCACCAAACATTCGTCCACTTGTGGTTGTGCGCAATGGGGCTCACAAGCATCTTCATGCTCCTTTTCTACTTCTTCTGCAAATTCTTCACTCATCATCCACTTATGGCTGAGAACAGTGGGATTCACTAAACTTTCATCTCATTGTCGATCTGTTGTTGTAGATCCACCTTCATCATCAACTTCAGTGCTACCCCTTGCACCAAAACACCTCTCAATCATATCCTAGGCCTCCTGGGTTGTCTTGTCTTCTAAAATCAGGGGAAGAATGTTGTCATCTACATATTCTTTTATGCATGTCAATGCAAAGGAATCATTTTTCCTCTTCACTTCTACATCTAAAAAGATCTCAAACATCTCTTGTTGTCGCTTTGACCTTCTTAGCCTCTTGGCTTTTCCCATTTGTTCACGATCTTCACACATAAGTTGGACACTACAATTCCAACTCTCTCTCTTTACTCTATCAACACTCCCACCTTTTGATTTTCTTAAAAAAAAATCCTTCTTTGAAGAATAAATTTTCAATTTCACTAAACAAATTTCACCTTCACTTAAATTCTTCACCCTTTTTTAATTTTTTGAAAAACCTCCTCAAAAATTTGAATGCCCTGTTTAAAAAAAAATTACATCTCTCAAATCTCATAAAAACCTCATCTCATAAAAATAATCAATGCAATGAAATATTACATGGGCACTTTTGAAATTACGTATCTTTTTACAAAATAATACCATGCACTTCTCATTCAAATCACATGGACAACTTTAAATGTTTCGTTCAAACCTTTAAACCTTCCATGTTGTGCACATTTACTTTGCATGCTTCATGCACCCAATGGGATTCACCATACTTTATCTTCAATAAACACTTTTCTTTTTACTTTTCAGATAGAATGGTGGCTGTGGACTTTTATGAAGGAACTTTGACATTGTGGAATTTTGTTACCTTAACGCTCTGTGCGTTGAAGAGAACGTGCATTGAAACTAATGCGTGCGTTGAAACTAACGTGTGCTATGTAGTGTCTTTGAGCATTAGTAATGCTAACGCATTCTCTAAACCTCTGGGTTACATTAATAAAGCAGGTGCATTGACTTCTCTAATGTTTTGCTGTGGATAGTGTTCAGCATTCTTCTTCAGAACTAGCTCGTTCTCTTGTTGTTTCTTCGTAGGCTTCTTCAAATTTTTGTTGCTCTCTCAAAGAGTCTTATGCTCTCTCTATTTCTTCACAACAGGATTCTTCAAACTTCTACTACTCTATCAAAGAGTCTTGTGTCGGCTCGTCTATTCTCTCTGCTTCTCTCTCTTTGCTCACGTTGTTTCTCTCTTAGGGATTCTTATGCAAACTAGCTTATCTTCTCTTCTGTTGCTCTCAAGGAGTCTAGCGCAAGCTAAGATTTGATACCATGACAAAAATTGAAGGCAACAAAATGAAGTGGAGCAGACGACTTTCTCTTCTTAGTATTACAAATAACTTAAATAAGATTACATTGGAAACAACAGTAATAAATGACTGGAGTCAACCTAGACTTAAACTAGACTCAGTGAAACTAAACTAGGACACTTGGAGGGGCAGTTTTGACAATGTTGATGGTGCTAGACCCACCAACATGTAAGGGAATCTCCCTGGTAAGAAGTCTCAATTAGGCCTCAGACCATTTGGTGTAGGAGTCCCAACAGTGGGTAGTACGATAATGAATTGACCGCGATTTCGCATAGAGGAAAGTAGGATAACTTTGTTGGTAGCAAGGGTGTGATAGCTGCAGTGAGCCAAGGAAGGTGCATGAGAGATTCTAACACATGGGGGTTGAGATGAGTGAGCCCCTTGGAAACCTGTGATAGCACGCAGTTAAGAAGGGAACACACGAGTGAAGATATATCACAACATGGAAGGAAAGCTAGCAAGCAATCCAAAGTGATGGTTAAACCAACAACACATTTCAAAAAGATTCATACATACATACACAGATACTTATACATGTATGCGTAAGAAAACCAATACATATATCATTTAGAGTAAACCAGATAGCATAGAATACAATACAACATATGCATGAAACGTGCAAGATCTTGTTATATTAAGAAGTGTAAGTTCTAGTCACACAATACATGAGTGTCCAACTACTAGTTCCGATAGCAGAATGTTACAGCCACAATTGCCTACTCCTCTAAAGAGATATACTAGCTCTGCATAGCGAAGAAGCCAAGGCTCGTTACAATACTATCCAAGCTCTCTCCAAGATAGTCTTATCGGAAGCTTGGCTGACCAAAAGCCTCTACAACGAGTTATGAGGTTCTATTTATAGAAAAGGGTGGGGTGTCCCTTGACATTCCCATTTGTGATAGTTCATCTATCCTCATGACTCTTCATCTACTCTATGGTTGTTACATCCAACTATCGACACTTGAACTTCCACTTGACAAGACATTACATTACAATGCACATTTGCCCATGTGAGACAAAATGGCTTGAACAAGCCATGCAAGACATCACTGACACTCAATCTGTTGTGGTGAGACCAACCCTTTGGCATGCTTGTGATGTGAAGGTGGTGAGCGAATGCCAAGATTGGTCATCCGTGATGGTGTGCATGCGCTCCATGGTGCCATCCTCCCGTTGAAATTCTTCTGCATATACCTCCCTCTTCATTGCTGGGAATTGGAACCCGTCTGTGAAGTCATTGTCAATGAGGTTCGACCGGTCGTATTTCCCATACAGGTCATCCATAACTTTGATTCTTGCATCTAGTGCGATTTGTGGAACTGATGTGATTCTCTTGGCCATTGCTCCCCTTCTTCTGTAAACAATTTGCACTGGTGGTCTTCTGTTTCTCCTGTCCTGCTCCTGTTCTTCTGAGTGCTTCTGGAATCCTTCTGGTGTTTGAAATTCTACCATTCCCTGCATTCTCCTAAGATTTATGTAGCTGGTTCTAACACGACATCCCCTAACTGACGAGGCTTTAATCAACTAATTACTCCAGCGGCCTTTCCATGTATTCTAGCTATCTTTTTGCCGCCATCGGCTGACTGGTATGTGCCAACTATGACATGGGCTTGAAAAGTACAGAGTGGGCTGCATGGCGTCTTTATTCTACCATGATGGGCTTATTTATTAACTAATTCTATGCTTAACAGGAAAGATTTTGCGACCCTACCTTGACAGTTTCCTTATTGATTACTTAATCAGGAAATAACTATTGGTATGACAGATGGGACGGGTGCGTGTGTGGCCATCAATTTTGGAAAAAGTTCAAACCTACGTGTATTCTGCTGATGGTGTTTGACACACACAGCTACTGTTCCTACCAACTAGGCCTGTTGACTCTACTGACACTACCCCCCTGACCACAAATGGGTTGCAGTATCTCTCTACTGACCGCAACCTTATTATGAAAAGTAATTTTTTTTTGCGGAAAGGTTTCAGGCATGCGCCATTCACCCATCCTGGCAGTAGGACTCCATCCAGTTGCACGAGTCTCACCGCATCTGATTCCTTTATATGTGAAATTATGAACAGGCCTAACCAGTGCATCTATAATTTTCCTGGGAACTTGAGGAACTTGCTGTCATAGAGGAGCACTTGGTCGCCAACCCCGAACAATTTCTTCTTGATGTGCCTATCATGCTAAGCCTTCTGTCTTTGTTTCTCAATAGACTGATGGAACTCTACCAGGAACCGCATTTCATCGAGCTCTAACAGCTCGCTCAGTCTGTCCCACAAGGCACTGCTATTGGTCATTCCTATTGCCTTTGAAATGAACATGCTGGGAAGTACAAACTCTGACGGCACCACCGCCTCTCTGCCATATACTAGCCGAAATGGAGTTTGTTGTGGAGTCTTTTAACTATTTTTCTATATGCCCATAGTGTTGTTGGAATTCTTTCATCCCAGTCATCTCTATTGGTTGATACGATTTTGGTTAGCCCTTTTTCTAGTATCTTGTTGAATGCTTCTACTACACCATTTTCTTGTGGATGGTAAGGGTTTCTCTTGTGATGTTGTACCATAAAAGTTGTTAATACAAAATGAATTGTCTCATTCATGAAGTGTATACCCTGGTCTCTTGTGAGACTCCATGGGCATCTGAACCTTGAGATGATGTTTTCAAAAATGAAGCGCGTTGCAGTTTCTGCTCTGTAGTCTTTTACTGGCATGGCTTCTGCCCATCTTGACAGGTACTCTGTGGTGGTAATTATGTGTTAGGCTTTGGAGTGATGTGCTAGTGGGGATATTGGACCAATGAAATCTATCACCCACTTATCGAATATATGCACTCTGTGGACTAGGTGTAGTGGTAGCTCATCGCATCGGGAAGGCCTTCCAACTCTTTGACAGACATCGCATTCATTGGCGAATGCCTTCGAATCCCTATGTACTGTAGGCCACCATAGTCCTGCTTGTAGTATCTTCCTTGCAGTTGCCTTACCCCCTACATGTCCTCCCACAACCCCTACGTGGCACT
This sequence comes from Pinus tabuliformis, assembly GCA_031772625.1. Classification (NCBI taxonomy): domain Eukaryota; kingdom Viridiplantae; phylum Streptophyta; class Pinopsida; order Pinales; family Pinaceae; genus Pinus; species Pinus tabuliformis. The sequence goes on from CM062809.1 coordinate 322,455,928, forward strand.
CCCATAAGATATCTTCTCTTTCATGTTGTAGGACACAACGTCTGAGTATCTGGTCTAAGCCCATTTTGTAAAGGTGTCCTGCTATGAGTTGGTAATCCGCTGCTCTGACCACCAGGTGCCTTTTCTGCGTTGCAATGTAGCCCTGTGGACAACTGCCTGTTGTGAGAAAAGTAGCAATTTCCTGCAGGTGGTCGGGTATGGCTTCTATCTTGAACAAATCGGCATCGAGTAACCGGTCATCTATTGCTCCATCGCTCTCCCCTGTTTCCAAGCGAGAAAGGTGATCCGGGCCTACATTTAGTCTGCCTGGCTTAACAACTACTTCAAACATGAACTCTTGAAATAATAATAGCCATCTGCATATTCTTCCCTCCAGTACGGGCTTGTTTACTAGGTATTTTAGTGCAGAATGGTCTGTGAAAAATTTGAATGGCGCCCCCAATAGGTAGTGCCTAAACTTTTGGAGAGAGTAGACCATTGCTAGAGCCTCTCGTTCTGTTGTTGTGTAATTATTTTCTGCCATGGAGAGCTTTCTGCTTGCGTAGTATACTGGATGATCCATCTTCTCTCGTGGTTGCGCTAGGACTACTCCTAGTGCTATTCCAGATGCATCAATATGCACATGGAACATTTTGTTCCAGTCAGGGTACACCAATATGGGTGCACTTACTAACCTTTGTTTTAGTTTGTCCAACATTGCTTAACAATCTGTTGTCCAAATGAATTCCTCCGTCTTCTTTAGCAGTCTCTCCATTGGGGCTGCTATGGTTGCATAGCTTTTTATGAACCTTTTGTAGTACCCCGTGTGGCCTAGAGTTGCTCTTAGTTGCTTTATGTTGCGGGGTGGTTCCATGTGGATGATTGTTGCTATTTTGGCAGGGTCCACGCAGACTCCATCTTTGCAAACAATATGGCCTAGCAGGGTTCCAAAGGGAACCGCGAAAATGCACTTCTTCAAATTTAAAGAGATCTGCAATTGTCTGCATCTTTCGAACATTACTCTCAATAGACTGGTATGCTTTTTCAGTAGGCTATACATTGTCCAGTCGTCCATGTAGACTTCTAGGAACTTATGAATATAGTCTCGGAAAGTTGCTATTACAATCCTTGAAAAGATTGTTGGCACATTCTTTAATCCGAATGGCATTACATTGTATGCGTATGACCCCCACTCCGTCGTGAATGTTGTTTTCCTTTTATCTTCTTTGGCTATTCAGACCTGGTGGTAGCCCGAGAAGCCATCTGTGAACGAGTAAGCCTCATTCCCCGCAACATTGTCTAGGACTTCGTCGCTGAAGGGTGTGGGGAACGGGTCGTGCACGCATGCATTGTTTAGGCTTCTATAGTTGACGCATACTCTAATCTCAATCGCATCCTTCTTGTTTTGAATAACTATAGGGCTTATCCGGTCAGCTTCATCGACCAAAAAAATGATTCCTACATCTAGCATTTTATCAATCTCCCTTTTAAATTTTCTTTGACCCTTGGGTTATGTTATCACTCAGGTTGTTCCCTTTGACTCCTAAGGGAATACGGCCGAGGTAACCACAAACCAATCTTTGGACTGCAGGTCCTAGCCTACCTGCAGTCAGAGAGGGCTCTCTCTTTAGGATTTAGCTTTGTTTAAGGGATGATTTTAGGCTAGATATGATGCACATGGGTTTAGTTTGAGTTTGGTGGGATGGTTGATCTATTCAAGCAGAGTTGGCATACAAAGTGTAAGAAGTTCAAACCAATGGGCATGGAGTCAATGAATGTGAACTGAAGGGTGCGTTTTCCTTGGAAGAAGAGGGGAATATGGAGCAGGATAGCTACGCATGGAACAATGATTAAATGCTGGAACAAGGATGAAATGGAGGTTAGGGGATGAGAGGCAATTAAGGATCTCTCATCCAGCCAAAGAGGGAAAGTGGATGAAGACTATATAGGAGCAATGAAGGATTCCTAAACAGCATTCAGAAATGAGAAATAGCTTAAACATGATCAACTAAGTATGCATATTTATCACTAATTCAGAGGAAATCATAGAAAAGTTACAAGAATTGAGCACAGAGGGCATGAAAGCCAGCTCTGAACTATTCCTTCTTCTTGCAACTTAGATTATGATATACAGATGATACATATACATATAAACTGATAAATAGAGGGAGGAAAGACTTATTGAACCATGAGCAAGCACATGAATTCCACATCAAGCTCTTCAGCCATTGAAATCACAACCAGCCAGTTCAGATGCAAATATTCCAGCAATCTTTGATTACAGAAGTTCTTAAGCTTATAGCGCAAGTCTGGAATGAGAAATACAACCAACCAACCCTTTACACTATAGAGAGGGTGGTCTTTATAGAGAAAATATCTAAAAATATGTACAAACAGCAGATCTGAGGGCAGATCTGGAGAAATGAATGATTGTAACCTAACATTTATTGGAATGAATGAAAAAATATCTATCTAACAGCTGCGCAGGGACAGCAGCCTCAAGAATGAATTAATATGGTCCTTTGGAGCTCTGCGCTGGCAATTTGCCATAACTGCACCTTGGGAACTTGCAGCGCTACTCTCAGGTGTCTTTATACACTGTTCTGGCAATAACTGGGCTTTAAACACTTGAATTGCCTCTTTAGGCGGTTCTGCTACTGCAAAGTGGCTTTAATGCTGGCTTTAATGCTCATAACTGTGATCTGGTGGGCTTTGATGGCTCTGAGCTGCTTTATTGACTTTGATGGGGGCCTCTTTAATGTTCTGTTGCTTTTAGGCTGCTGATATTTTGAACTGATACTCTTTGCCGCTTCCTCTGATACACTTTGACACTGAATTGGGCTACTTTCTCTCTCTGATACTCTTTAACTGTCAAATCGCCCCATTCTGCTCTTTGAATGCAAAATAACTGCTGTAAGTGCTTTTCGTGGCCCCTAGAATGCTATTGGCGCATGGCCGATCAAAAATGGTCCTTAAACTGATAAATTTTGCAATACTGGGTCGAATAAAGGAGCTCTGGCAGCATGCCGAGGAGAAATCTCTGCATTTGGAAGTATTTGGGCCCGGAGAAATCTCAAAATGGCCAGGGAAGGCATCGCTCCTTTGCAGTTGTGGCGGGTGAGAGCGCTATACACAAAACTTTAAAAATGGCCCTTTTATTATAATACAAAAATGCTTTCAAAATTGCGCAAATTCATGAAATTTGGGCGCAGGCGGCAACTGTTCATTTTATTAAATTCTGGCCGTTGGATCCGGCGCGGGCCGATCCAACGGCCCAAATCTCATCGCCATATCGCATCGGGGCGGACCAGAGGGGCAGCACATAAACAATTGCCGAAACGCGCGGACCCGAAATGCTTATAGGCCCTTTCTTTATTTCAATCAGGTCCGGCCCATCGGCGAGTTCAAATCGGCGGAACAAAACATAAGCTCCCCGAAATCATCAGACCCGAAATGCTTTTACAGGCCCACTTTATCTCTTTTTGGGTTCGAGCCATTGGGACCCGCATATTGGCGGATTTACAATTGAAAGGGTCCGCGGACCCGAAACCCTTAACACTGCATTTATATACCATTTCGGCTCCGTTGGTCGGAGCCATATACATGGGGTGATCGCCGATATAATATGGGCCGTTGATTTGGTGAGGGCGATGGACGGCTGAGATTGAGTCGGCACTTCGCTATCGGCGGGGTCATGGGGGCTGCCACATAGAAACGCCGAAACCCATCGGACCCGAAAACTTTATAAGCCGTGCTTTATATCTTTTCGGCTCCGCCCAGTCAGAGCCATATATAGGAATGAAGCGATAAAACATTAGCCATTGATCTGGGGCCCAAATGGATGGCTGAGATTTGGTCGGCGTTTCGCTGTCGGAGCAAGCTGGGGGCGGGACATTATATACATATGACTGCCGATGCGATATCGCAATCGGCGATCGGTGGACCATTTGTCGGGCTTATATACATTGTTTGCAACCATGCGATACGCCGATCGGCGAAATCGCAATCGGCCTTTATTGATCGGACTCCCATATATGCATTGTGTTAACACACGACTCCCCTCCCGACTGCGATATCGCATCGGAGGGGGTCCAAATAGAACTCTTTTGCAATCAGAGCAAGGCCCAAGGTAAGTGATGCGGGCTTTTATGATCGGAGGCAGAATTTTTGATGTTTTGAAGGGATTTCAAGGCATCGGAAGGGGTTCGAAAGCCCAAAAAGGGATTTTTCATGCCTTGGAAGGATTCCAAAGGCACCTGGGAGGATTTTTATGTGTTTTGAGAGGGGTTTAATGGCCTTTAAAAGGGTTTGTGCCTTGGAAAAGGTAGAAACAAGGCCAAAAGATGGTTTTTTATACATATGAAGGGAATTTATGCTTTGTGAAGGAATCAAAAAGCACTAGAAGGGTTTTATAGAGTGATGAAGGGCTTTATGCATCGAAAGGAGTCCGAAATGCATCTGGAAGATGGTTAGAGGAGGACAGTGTGGGTTCTTGCTGAGTTTCTGATAAACTTAGCAATTCCCGAGGATGTATATGGTTATCTTTCAACCAGGGAAGGGGATAAGTATATAGGGGAGTAATATACATAGCTTTAGTAGGGGAAGGGGAAATAGATAGGGAGCTACATAGTAAAGTTAATAGTTAATATGACAATGACGAGAAAAAGCGCTAAGTATGATGTCTTAGGCTATCAAATGGGGGAAAACGACTGATAGAAGAAGTGTGAACATTCCTTGAGTGAAGCAGATCTTCACCAAGGCAAATGATATGGAGAATGATGAAACTAAGAGGTATCGAGTAGATCTTGACCTCTTTAGGGGAAATTAGTGAGTGACTTGGGGAAAAAGGAAGAAGGGAGGAGTTAGACATGCCTCGCTTGAATTCCTCCAACTGAAAAATTGCCTCAAACCAAAAAATGGATTGCTTATCAAAATTGGAACACAGTAGTGGCAACGAGACTAGCACACTCTCATGGACACTTCTCTGGCCATCTGTAGCAAATATGGAGCATTGCAGCATGCATAGTATGAAATATTTGGCATGTAAAAATGTCGATCATGAAATATGATTAACCTGCTGCAACAATAGGCTAACAGTGGCTCCACTTGGGGATGGCTTTTCCTTGTGAAAAGCCAAGAACAGCAGGTCAGACTGCCTTGTATTCAATTGTTGCTGTGCTCTGCAAAATTCCCTTGGTTGGCTGCCTTATTGATCCTACCTACCTACCTACCCTAACTAGCACTTACTTTGCTGTTAGGTGAAGTGAAATAGCCAATGCAGCCACTTAAGCAATAAAAACATGAGTGGGCTTTGCTGCTTGTGCTTGCTGGTGAGACCAACTGAGATCTTGCAATCTGATGTGGCTTTGTTAATCTTTGAGAAGATCAGGAAGCTACTGATCTCCTTCGTTGAACCTAAAGACTGTACAAAAGGGTCCTGCAACATATATACAATAGTGCTGAGCTGAAATAAACAACTGTACAAAGGTTTAGGATCGTTATCATGCCTTGGAATGTGGAAACCATCAACATTTTGATATTGAGGCACACAGCCCGCTAATGGAGAAAAGCGCTGATCTCTTTCATTATTCTGCCAGCCAGTAGATGGGTCATTCAAAACTTGCAAAGGTGCTTGCACTTTATTACATACAGGCTCATTTGGAACCTGAATGAACTGCACAGGCTACTCCTCTTCTTCTTCAAATACCTGAGATGGCTGAAAACAAAGCGGCAGGGAAGGAAATCGATTTATTTGCTCAGGTGATGCTGCCGAGTCTTCCTCAATCTGATATTCGATGGCTCTTTGGGGCTGCAAAACTAGAGGTGATGCATCTGGAACAATATTTTGATCATCCTCCAGGTAGTCAATAACAAGACTTGCTAACAAATGCTTATTAATTGCATGATAGTTCTCCTTAATAAATTGAAAAGATTCAAAACAGAAAGGTAAAGTTCCTTCGCTGATATCAAAATTTTCTGCGCTTTCCTCCTTTACTTCATAGCTGAACTGGGCAAGCTGATCATTACATTCAAGCCGCTGAGCCTGAACTACGCTTCCTGCCAAAATAGGAACTGATTCCTCTGCAAGGCTGATTTGGTCGTTAGGCTCATAAAAATCATCATACTCGTCGTATTTTGGCAAGCAGCTGAAAGAGGGGAAGCTATTATATTCATATAGCATATCCGGAGACTTCTCCTTCACGTATGGCTGTATGAATACATCATCTGTTCTGTGGCAGGTTTGTTCGTGAATGTCACTACTTTCCTCTTGCACAACAGATGTGTTGTGGTGCTCTAAACATTCCACTTTCATTGTGATCAGCTGCATCATTTCCTCTGTCCTTTGTAACACACTATGAAGTCTCTCTTCTTGCTCTGCTTTGCGTTGTTCCTCCCTCCTCTTTAGATTTGCCTCCACGTCCACAGCGATGTCCTGCATTTGTTTCAAAGTGGACGGGCATCTTTCTCTCAAACGGAATTCCATCTCTGGGTCAAATGCTCTAGGATACTGCAATAGAGCTAAATCAGGGGGAGGTCTTATATTTAAAGGCATGGACTGATAGACTTGATTGAATCGATCAGAAAATTTCTGAACAGATTCATTTGGAAGCCTTTTTAACTCATCATAGTCTTGAATGAGTGAGAGGAAACTAACTTTGATCATCCATCTATCAAGGAAGAGCTTGGAACACTACTGAAGATTTGAGATGCTGGCCTCAGGCAATTCTTTAAACCAAGTCCTAACTTTGCCTTGCAAAGAAAGGGCAAATAGTCTAAGACTGACATCTTCATCTTCTACTTCAAATATATTAAGATAATCTTCAAAAGCCTAGATATGTTTCTGGGCAGTAATACCATTTTCTCCATCAAATCTAGGGAGATACTCAGGATGATTTGCAGGTAAAGGATTCAGCACAGGAGGCAAAATGAGAGGCTTATATCTATCAGGAACTTTACGAGACACAGGAGTATATACAAGAACTGTAAGACTGGGCTCTATTTTTGGTTCCTCCTTGGTTGTATGATGATCTTTAACAACATTTGAAGACTGTTGCTCTAATGTGCAAGGAGGCTTTTCAACAACATTTTCCAAAGGAAAATCATAAAAATCTGATATAGAATCGTCTTTAAAATACAATATACATATCTAAACTTTATGGAGAAAAAACATGACCTCTTGGATAGTAATCCAGGTCAAAACCCTGATCTGCTCATATATCTCTTTTGGGTTCATTTCTCTAGTGGAGTCTTTATTATGAGGATGATGTGGAGTCGCCAGGTGGATGAATTAACCTTGAAGTGCCTGATCTCTATCCACCGTCACAGATCAGAGCTAAACATGAAAAGCTCTGAAGAAAAGGAACACTTTCTCCAGAAAACAAGGCAAACTGGTCAAAATTGGGGGTTTACAGTAATAAACAAATGATTCAGGTCCCCAGTGGAGTCGCCATTATGTTATCACTCAGGTTGTTCCCTTTGACTCCTAAGGGAATACGGCCGAGGTAACCACAAACCAATCTTTGGACTGCAGGTCCTAGCCTACCTGCAGTCAGAGAGGGCTCTCTCTTTAGGATTTAGCTTTGTTTAAGGGATGATTTTAGGCTAGATATGATGCACATGGGTTTAGTTTGAGTTTGGTGGGATGGTTGATCTATTCAAGTAGAGTTGGCATACAAAGTGTAAGAAGTTCAAACCAATGGGCATGGAGTCAATGAATGTGAACTGAAGGGTGTGTTTTCCTTGGCAGAAGAGGGGAATATGGAGCAGGATAGCTATGCATGGCACAATGATTAAATTCTGGAACAAGGATGAAATGGAGGTTAGGGGATGAGAGGCAATTACGGATCTCTCATCCAGCCAAAGAGGGAAAGTGGATGAAGATTATATAGGAGCAATGAAGGATTCCTAAACAACATTCAGAAATGAGAAATAGCTTAAACATGATCAATTAAGTATGCATATTTATCACTAATTCAGAGGAAAACATAGAAAAGTTACAAGAATTGAGCATAGAGGGCATGAAAGCCAGCTCTGAACTATTCCTTCTTCCTGCAACTTAGATTATGATATACATATGATACAGATACATATAAACTGATAAACAGAGGGAGGAAAGACTTATTGAACCATGAGCAAGCACATGAATTCCACATCAAGCTCTTCAGCCATTGAAAGCACAACCAGCCAGTTCAGATGCAAATATTCCAGCAATCTTTGATTACAGAAGTTTTTAAGCTTATAGCGCAAGTCTGGAATGAGAAATACAACCAACCAACCCTTTACACTATAGAGAGGGTGGTCTTTATAGAGAAAATATCTAAAAATATGTACAAACAGCAGATCTGAGGGCAGATCTAGAGAAATGAATGATTGTAACCTAACATTTATTGGAATGAATGAAAAAATATCTATCTAATAGCTGCGCAGGGACAGCAGCCTCAAGAATGAATTAATATGGTCCTTTGGAGCTCTGCGTTGGCAATTTGCCATAACTGCGCCTTGGGAACTTGCAGCGTTGCTCTGAGGTGTCTTTATACACTGTTCTGGCAATAATTGGGCTTTAAACACTTGAATTGCCTCTTTAGGCGGTTCTGCTACTACAAAGTGGCTTTAATGCTGGCTTTAATGCTCATAACTGTGATCTGGTGGGCTTTGATGGTTCTGAGCTGCTTTATTGACTTTGATGGGGGCCTCTTTAATGTTCTGCTGCTTTTAGGCTGCTGATATTTTGAACTGATACTCTTTGCCGCTTCCTCTGATACACTTTGACACTGAATCGGGCTGCTTTCTCTCTCTGATACTCTTTAACTGTCAAATCGCCCCATTCTGCTCTTTGAATGCAAAATAACTGCTGCAAGTGCTTTCCGTGGCCCCTAGAATGCTATCGGCGCATGGCCGATCAAAAATGGTCCTTAAACTGATAAATTTTGCAACACTGGGTCGAATAAAGGAGCTCTGGCGGCATGCCGAGGAGAAATCTCTACATTTGGAAGTATTTGGGCTCGAAGCGATCTCAAAATGGCCAAGGAAGGCATCGCTCCTTTGCAGTTGTGGCGAGCGAGAGCACTGTACACAAAACTTTAAAAATGGCCCTTTTATTATAATACAAAAATGCTTTCAAAATTGCGCAAATTCATGAAATTTGGGCGCAGGTGGCAACTGTTCATTTTATTAAATTCTGGCTGTTGGATCTGGCGCGGGCCGATCCAATGGCCCAAATCTCATCGCCATATCGCATCGGGGCGGACCAGGGGGTGGCACATAAACAATTGCCGAAACGCGCAGACCCAAAATGCTTATAGGCCCTTTCTTTATTTCAATCGGGTCCGGCCCATCAGTGAGTTCAAATCGGCGGAACAAAACATAAGCTCCTCGAAATCATTGGACCCGAAATGCTTTTATAGGCCCACTTTATCTCTTTTCGGGTCCGAGCCATTGGGACCCACATATCGGCGGATTTACAATTGAAAGGGTCCGCGGACCCGAAACCCTTAACACTGCATTTATATACCATTTCGGCTCCGGCCCGTCGGGAGCCTTCTTTTCGCTGCACTAGGGGCCCTTACGGACCCGAAAACTTTATAAGCCGCGCCTTTATAATATTTCGGCTCCGCTGGTCGGAGCCATATACATGGGGTGATCGCCGATATAATATGGGTCGTTGATTTGGTGAGGGCGATGGACGGCTGAGATTGAGTCGGCACTTCGCTATCGGCGGGGTCATGGGGGCTGCCACATAGAAACGCCGAAACCCATCGGACCCGAAATACTTTATAAGCCGCGCTTTATATCTTTTCGGCTCCGCCCAGTCGGAGCCATATATAGGAATGAAGCGATAAAACATTAGCCATTGATCTGGGGCCCAAATGGATGGCTGAGATTTGGTCGGCGTTTCGCTGTCGGAGCAAGCTGGGGGCGGGACATTATATACATATGACTGCCGATGCGATATCGCAATCGGCGATCGGCGGACCATTTGTCGGGCTTATATACATTGTTTGCAACCATGCGATACGCCGATCGGCGAAATCGCAATCGGCCTTTATTGATCGGACTCCCATATATGCATTGTGTTAACACACAACTCCCCTCCCGACTGCGATATCGCATCGGAGGGGGTCCAAATAGAACTCTTTTGCAATCGGAGCAAGGCCCAAGGTAAGTGATGCAGGCTTTTATGATTGGAGGCAGAATTTTTGATGTTTTGAAGGGATTTCAAGGCATCGGAAGGGGTCCGAAAGCCCAAAAAGGGATTTTTCATGCCTTGGAAGGATTCCAAAGGCACCTGGGAGGATTTTTATGTGTTTTGAGAGGGGTTTAATGGCCTTTAAAAGGGTTTGTGCCTTGGAAAAGGTAGAAACAAGGCCAAAAGATGGTTTTTTATACATATGAAGGGAATTTATGCTTTGTGAAGGAATCAAAAAGCACTAGAGGGGTTTTATAGAGTGATGAAGGGCTTTATGCATCGGAAGGAGTCTGAAATGCATCTGGAAGATGGTTAGAGGAGGGCAGTGTGGGTTCTTGCTGAGTTTCTGATAAACTTAGCAATTCCCGAGGATGTATATGGTTATCTTTCAACCAGGGGGAGGGGATAAGTATATAGGGGAGTAATATACATAGCTTTAGTAGGGGAAGGGGAAATAGATAGGGAGCTACATAGTAAAGTTAATAGTTAATATGACAATGATGAGAAAAAGCGCTAAGTATGATGTCTTAGGCTATCAAATGGGGGAAAATGACTGATAGAAGAAGTGTGAACATTCCTTGAGTGAAGCAGATCTTCACCAAGGCAAATGATATGGAGAATGATGAAACTAAGAGGTATCAAGCAGATCTTGACCTCTTTAGGGGAAGTTAGTGAGTGACTTGGGGAAAAAGGAAGAAGGGAGGAGTTAGACATGCCTCGCTTGAAGTCCTCCAACTGAAAAACTGCCTCAAACCAAAAAATGGATTGCTTATCAAAATTGGAACACAGCAGTGGCAGTGAGACTAGCACACTCTCATGGACACTTCTTTGGCCATCTGTAGCAAATATGGAGCATTGCAGCATGCATAGTACGACATATTTGGCATGTAAAAATGTCGATCATGAAAGATGATTAACCTGCTGCAGTAGGAGGCTAACAGGTTCAGCTGGTATGGTTTGTGCTTCACTGGTCGGACTCTTGGTTTCAGAACAATTTTCATTTCTCCCAAGTTACCTTTTATCCCCTTGAGTTCAGCTACCGAAGCTAGGAACAGGTCCTGGTATTCTTGTAGCAACTCAAAAATTTCTTTAGTGGTTTGTTCATCCCAGTAGTCTCCTACTGATGCTATCTTGGGTTTATCCTCCGTCCCTACATTCTGCTTTCTCAGCTTCACTAGTAAGAGATGGGTGCCTTCTATCGAGGGACTCTCACGGATCCCCCTTTCTCCCTCTGTTTCTTCAAAGGCTAGGTGTCTAAGCCCTTCCAATCCATCTTCTTCTGGTTCTGCGTCGATTCTATCATAGGTTACAAGTCCTGGAGATTCCATGTCAAATAAGTATTGTAGGAAGTTTTCTTCATGCTCCCCCTCAACTAGTGTCTCCGGAGTGAACAAAACCCCTTTCACCACTTGAAGCGCTTCTGTCATTTGTGCTTCACTATCCTTGAATGAGAAATCGTCGATGAACTGTGTTTTCAAGGCATCCCAAGCAGTTGTTTGTCGTTGTAGTTCTTCATGGATGTACCATGCTCAGAGGATGGCGTTGAGGGTGTGTATAAAGGCATGCACCCATAGGTTCCTTGGTAGTCCCTGGCTTTCCTAGTTGGTCGTGCACCCTTTGACATGTTCCTTGGGACTTGAATTCCCCGTGTATTCTTTTTGGTCTAGTGGCTGCTCTTTCTTCTTGCTAAAACTTTCCTTTAATACTTGCTTTGCATCCTTCCAGTCTTTCAATACCTGGCAGTGTGCTTTCCACCATCTTGCCGGTGTTGCCATGAGCGCAATGTCCAAAAAGGGAATTCTCTGGTCTTCTGGTACATCCTGGTCCATCCTGTCCAGGAACTGATCTATCAGTTCAAGGCCACAGTACTTCGGGATGTCGTCCTTTCCTATATCTCCCCAATTTACTCGGCTTATCATTGCACATCGTCAGGTTGTTAGTTCATATCCACCCTACTGCCATGCATCCCATGTAGCTTCTGAACTAGCTTCTGAACTTTGGATGCTCCTCCAGCTAACCGAACCTCTGGCTATAGGATTTATGTAATCTTCCCTCTTTCTTGTCGTGAGAGTATACAATTGATCTAACATCCCTGGTTCTTCCCTGTCATCTGTTGGTTCTGTAAACCTGGGTCCTTGATAAGGGTCTAGTGGCTGAATCACCCTCAGGCCTTCTGCTTCGAAGATCATCAGTTCCTTTTTCAAATCTATGACGGCATAGTTTTCGTATGCCTAGTCAATCCCCAGGAGTGTTGGATATGGGTCTTTATCCCCCATAATGTCTATTACTTTGAATTCAGTGTGTGTTTTTACTCCTACTACATCAACCTCTACATTCTCCAGTCTTCCGATGGGCAGTATACAGTACTGATTTTCCATTCTCAACTGAATTGGTGAGTACTTCAGTTGCGGCTTCCCCATTGCCTCCCAGGTCTTTCGGGGTAGGATGTTTACATCTGATCCTAGATCTAGCATGGTGTCCTTTATCTAGAATCTTGCCACCTACACATTGATTCAGAATTCCTTCCCGCTTCTCTTCTTATTCCGCTTTACCCTCCTGGAGGCTTTCTCTAGCCAGACTTCACAAGGTTGTCCCGCATCCTCTCACTCTATGGACACCGTGGCATTCAAGATTTTCCGTAATTCCCTTAGCATGGTCTCATCTTCAACAATTTCTAACAACAATTTAAACCATTCCCCAATGGGTTGGGCAGGGATGAGCCCGCAAACTTGCAGACATCGGGTGTCCCTATCTTCAGTCATCCCTTCAAACAATTTGGCTGCTTCTTGGTAATATTACTTCTGGCACTCGGGTTGATACACCTTTGGTGGTGATGCCGCTTTGACGATCACGGGGGTTTCCTCGGCGTAGCGATCTTCCCCTGTCTTCTTCCCTCCTCGGGTGACTATATTGATATTTGTTGCGGGGAGACCCTCGTCGGTCCGAGGCTCGGCATTCACCAGGTTAGCCCCTCACTGTCTGGTCCTCTCTTCCCATTTCACGATGAGCTCTGGGCAGTCTTCTGTTGTGTGGATGTTAACATTGCACTGTGAACACCATGGTCTTCTCTGGAGCGGGAATTCCCTTGCGACATGTCCTTGATCGCGATTGTAGCATCTTAGGGGTCCTCTGCCCCGTGATCTACCTCTGCATCCATTTCCTCCTCACCCCCCTCAATTTGCTTCATTGACTTAGAACATGGATTTATCTAGTCTTTCTGCCAGAGCATCCAGTTCTCGGCATTGATCAGCGTTATGCGTAGTCGATGCGCAGAACTCGCAGTAGTTGTTATTGGGGACGCTAGAGTACTTTTGCAGCACTGGACACATCCGCGGTAGGTGTCCATACGTTCTACAAATTTCACAGAAATCTGCATTATTCCTTCCTGGGAAGGGTCCTTGCACCCCAATGGCTGCAACCCCTACAGTCAGAGTGGTTCCCGATGACCCCGCCACCCCTCCTGCTTGGTTAAGACCTCGCAGTCATGGGCATTCCGTCGCAACGTGCCCCTCCACCAGGCAATGGGTGCACCAAACATTGGGCCTGGCCGGTCATATGGGCTGAAGATCCCTCAGCTTCTCGGTCAGGTTCACGATCTGGCTTTGCAAGCCCATGATTGTTGGATCTTACAGACTTGTGCCTCCCCAATATTCATGGGATGCCCTGCCATCACTTCTATCTACGATGCTTGCTCTAAAGCATCCTGCAGGGTTCCTATCTTTTGTTGTGTTAGTGGTGTCCTTGTCAAGGGCAAGAGCGCCTTGATGAACCAGTCCCATTGGTGGTTCAGGTCCAAAGTATAACTTAGCTTGGCAATGGTGTCCTTAAACATTTACATGAGCTCCCACATAGTCTCTTCCTCCCTCTGCTTAATTTCCTACAACTCCGATAGCCCTTGCTGATCAGTTTGTGGTACCCTGAATTCTTGCACAAATCCCTTCTTAATGTCATCTATGGTTGGGTTTTGGTTTTTCTCTGCCCACTTTATGAACCAGTGTAGGGCTCGTTCCCTTAGCGTGGTCTAGAATTCCACCGCCTGAAGGTTATCCGGAGTCTGGCAGGCTCTCCAGATGGCTTTGCAGAGGTACCAGTGTTGCTCCACATCCTCATTCCCCTTACTTTCAAACTCCAAGTATCTTGTAAATGATCCCGCCATACTGTTTTGAATATGAGCTAACAACACAAACCCGTTCCTTCCCAGCTGTAGCGACCCCTATAGTCCCAAGTTACTACTGTAGCCAGTTCTGGTATCACTCCCAGTATTGAGACCAATCCTGTATTTTTCTCGTGTCCTATATACTCGCGCTGCTTTTATTAGGTTAAAGATGAATTCTTCTGGTTTGTGATAAGGTACTACAGGAAGGTTAGGGAAATCGTCGCTTGTGATTTGGGGTTGGGGCTACTGAACTTTGGTGGATGTTGGTTCTTCATTGAATAACTTACTCATTTTTTCACCCATGTTGTCATCGTCTTCGTGCCAACATGGGTGTTGATCCTCTAGTTCTTCTTCCGAAGCCTTTGGGAGGATCCCCCATATGTTCCCGATTGTGATCCCACATCTGCAACATTCTGAGATAGTCCTCCTCTGGTTCCCTATTACGATCCTGTTTCTGCAACCTGCAGGGAATGTCTTTCCTCTTCTTCCCAATTCTGACATCCTTTCGTCCCATCTTTTGGTGCCCTGGTGTCCTCTTCCCCTTCATCTCAGCTTGGGATTTTTCCATTGCAAATCCTATTGGGAAGGACCCTCTCCTTCTTTTCCCTAGGGCTTGAGCTGCTCTTACCTGCCACTTATCTGCTAATAGTGCCCTTCTTTGTGCTCTAACATCCCTCACTTTCTTTAATCCTTTTGTATCCATCCCCCCTGCAGCACCCTTATCCCCTTGTGGGCAGCATTTTCCCCTTTAGTTCCTTCCCCCGATACTTGGGTTTTATGCTTCCATCCTGACAATGGCTAGAGATAGCATTCCCTCTTCTACCAAAAACATCTTAATCCACATCAGGATTTCCCCTATCAATTCCCCCCTTATCTCAGATTTGAACACCGCCTCTGCCTTTGAGTAGGACTGATAGATTTCTGCAGCAAAATCAACTACGTATCCCTCTACCATAGTTCTTACCCAGAAATCAACTGCTCTCATCTACTCATTATCCATCTATTGTAATAGTGCATTCTTGGACAAAGTCTAACTATGGCAGGCTCTCACCGATCCACTCGAAGGACTTTGTCGCTTCAGTTCCCTCAAACAATTGTACAAGTCCTCAGGGAATTTGCACCAGAAAATTTCATACTGGTCATCTGAGCTATCAGCTTATAAGGTCTACTTATGCACCCTACTGATTGGCTGATTCCTGCGGGCAGCTCTTTCTACCACAAATTGGTCTTTTTTTTTATTCCACCAGTTTCCGATCTCTCTCTTAAACACCCTCGACAACATATTCTGAACCAGTTCTCCTAATTTCAAGTCTCAGCAATGAAACCATTTGTTGGCTCGAATCATTCATCAGGTAAAAGACCCTGGGTTCAGGCAAGGAAGGCCAACAATGGTTCGCTATAGTCTAGGACAGTGCTAGCATTTTCACCTCACCCCGAAGGGCAAAGAGTCTCCCCCAAAGCGTGTCGCGACCAAAAGGGGAGAAGGGCCTAGCATGGAATTGAGGGGGTCTAAGTTAGACATAGGTAGTCATACACATATGCATTCATAATACATGGAACAGAGATAATGATATCCTAAACTCATACACAAGGACTCATCATATATACCACAAAACTAACAACATACTAGTATCGATCTATCAAGCACCAGCTTCATGTAATAAGGAGACTATTTAAAATTTTGATAAGCCACAGTACATGATATGAAATACACTATGAGTCTTAACAATCATCAACTCGGATTACATTAAAGTGACAGAATAGAATACATTATAACTTGGCCTCTCACCATCAACAATACATAAAATACCTGGCTCAGTAGCTTGGGTCAGATCTACTCCGCAACCCAGTTCCTTAGTTTCCAGCTCTTCCTGCTTTTGCTCTTGCATCTATGTACCTCCTCAATGGCCCAATCCTTTAGTGTCTGATAGGTCCATCCTTAGCAACAACCCTGACGATCAATGAAACTCAACACCAATAGTAGCAACACCAACAACAACCAACCTCTTCCTTTCTGCTCTTCCTCTTTTTATATCCTTCCTGGTTGCCTAGACTGCTAGTTCTCGCTCGACTGTTTGCTTCCTTGGTTGCCTCTGCACTTTCCCGCCTCCTTAACTGCCTTTGTCTTCCACTGCCACCTTTCCATCACCTCCCTCCAACTTCTTGTTCTGCCTCCAAACTGTTGCTGCCATTTGTCCCTTCCCACCCTACAGTTGGTTAAAACTGGTCAAAACTCTTCAAAATTAACGAAGGCTCCAAAAGGTATTTCTCTGCTGCTAGTAGGCCTGGACAGTACATTTGCAGAGTGACATAGGAACACAATCATGGCTCCGTTGCCAGCAAGCCTAGTCAGAACCCTGGTGGAGTTACTTTCATCACCTCTCTGCACAAGAAGCCTTTCTCTTTTTTCACCTTATTCATTTTCATTTTTTTTCAAAATTTTTCACTTTTTCATTTTTTTCATTTTTCATCTTCATAATTGTGCACAACACTTATTCATTTCAGAGGCGAAAGAGGGATCTCTACTTATTTATAGGAGAAGAGGTTGTTCTCGTAGAGAAGTATTTTACTATACCTCTGATGTGCCTGTTAAGGTTTTCCCCCTCACCTTACTCTACTTGACTGGGCTGACAAGGGTTAACCCAAAAACAACCGACTATAGTAGGTGATACTAGTTAGCATGCAAGTGTTGTGTTTTCACCAAGGTTTACTTCAAATAGTACGTATTTTCCATTGATGTATCATGCACTAAAGACAACAAGTTCTTACATAAGAGAGTGGACAATAGATAACCAAATGTTGATAGTTGTACAAGTCCTCTTGTAATTTACCCAGCTTGTTTCAAGAGTCATACATGGTTTCATGCGAAACTAACCTACGAACAAAACAAGAAAACAAACAACAAAGAAAAGCAGAAGTAGAAGCAAAAGCAAAAGCAAAGCGAGTAAGAAAACAAGCAAGAAGACAAACAAACCAACAAAGCAAGTAAGAAAACAAGCATGCAAGCAAACTGACTAAAAGAAAATACTACTTCTACTCCTAAGCTAACGGTGCATGGGCCATATCATGTGAAGTGATACTTCCAATGCAGCCACTGTGCATTGGTTGACCCATGTTGGTGAAGGCATGGTTCGCGAACAAGACAATTATGTGAACCAACAAACAAGAAAGATGTAACAGTGAAGACAAACACACTCCGAGTTTAGAATCATCCACATAACAAAAATGAGTGAAAGCGCATGACATGCATTATGTGGAGCCGCCATGGTGTTGTGCTACACTGCATGCAGATGTTGAGTGTATGCATTCTCTTAACTGTAACATGCAAGCAAAAGTGAGAGAGGTAGATGTGTGCTTGCTATGTAAGATTCCTCCAATGTATGAGCGATAGGGTTGTGTAGTTCGAGTGGAGGAAATGAAATCTGGGTGTTTGGTTGATCTTCAATGCAAAGCAGAGAGTGAGGAGGAGCCTTCAGTGTTTCAACAATTTCCTGACCGAAAGTGAAACCAACCTTAGGACAGAAAGGGCCTGACATAACCACCAACTCAGGCTGAAGTGCCCCAACAGTCTGTGGGGTTTCGACTTTGTTGATAGATAGATCATCATAGACCAGTGTCTTGGGCATATTAACTACGATTGAATCAACATCGTGATCAGATGAGGAAGTGGATAGATCAAGACAACCAAAATCAGATAATTCAGGATGTTTGTTGGCATCCTCATGATTTGATGAATCGTGTAGAGGGGTAGATAAGAAGCAAAGATGTTCACCCTCTGTGTTTTCAAGAAATATAGATGACAGATTGGATGGATTTTCCAAGGAAGATGTGTCCTCTCTGCACTGTAATGACAAACTAACATTCGACGTGTCCTGTGAATGATTGGAAGTAGAAACATTCGGAAATGAGTTTTCACAGGGGAAATCAGTAGTGACAGAATCACAAAGGATGTCAAGATAAAGCGGATGAGGCACGGCTAGAAGGGAGTCATCCTTCACCATAGGTTCTTCTTTATATTCCTGCACACACTCATCATGAATGATGACTTAGGTTGGTTGCACAACACCAACTCCGTCTACAGCTTGATGTTCATTCATAGTAGGTGAGGAGTCTGGAATGGAAGAGAACAAGACAGTACAATCCGGAGGATCAATAGAACATGGGGATGAAGGTTGAGGGAACAAATCCACGTGACAACCAACAAGCTTGCAAGCCAAATCTATGCAAATATCAAGAGCAGGTGGGGTGGGAGGATGTGACAGTTCAACATATGTGTGTGCATGATCTCCCACACCACTCCGAAGTGGTGGAACTGTTTGATGAGGTGAAGGTGGGAAGTCGCTTATGACAGAAACTGTGCCTACCTATGATTGCACATCTCCATCACCAAAGTGTGTTGATCGAAGTTCAGATATGTGAAGAAGATACTCAAATCTTCCATCAAGAAAATCCCAATCAATATCATCTTCGGGGAATCGGTATGCATGATTACAAAAGCATGTGTAAAACTGTTCAATGGATTTATCAGGTGTTTTTCGTACTTTCATAATTTCTTTGTTGAGTGCTTTACAATCAAAGTGATTGACATCACGGACTATCTCTACAACCAGATGAGTAAGAGAATGAATATATTTTTCAGGCAGCTTGGCACACCAGTGCATTAGGTGACCTCGAAGCCTATAGACGAATAGTGTGCAGGTCGTGTATTCTTCAAAGATTCCATGCCTTTCGCATGAGCCTACAACGCTGACCGCATGACTAACCCAGGCTGTTTGGCCTCCACCATCATATGTTTTATGAGACAAGTTATCTGAGAGCTTTTTTGAGATAATGAAATTGTTTCCATAAGACATACATTCCGGAAGAGCAACTCGATAGTTAGTCATGATAGATATGTAGAGATTCAAAACAAATGTGAGGACTCATCTTGTCATCTAGCCCTCCTTCTAGCACCAAAATGTTGATGGTGCTGGAACCCCCAACCTGTAAGGGAATCTCCCTAGTAAGAAGTCCCAATTAGACCTCAGATCATTTGGTGTAGGAGTCCCAGCAGTGGGTCTTATGGTAATGCCTTGACCGTGATTTCGCACAGAAGTAAGTATGATAACTCTGTTGGTAGCAAGGGTGTGACAGCTACAGTGAGCCAAGGAAGATGCATGAGAGGTTCTAACACATGGGGGTTGAGATGAGTGTGCCCCTTGGAAACCTGTGATAGCACGCAGTTAAGAAGAGAACATACGAGCAAAGATGCATCATAACATGGAAGTCAAGTTAGGAAGAAATTCAAAGTGATGGTTAAACCAACAACACATTTCAGAAAGATTCATACATACATACATACACAGATAGCTATACATGCATGTGTAAGCAAACCAATACATATATCATTTAGAGTAGACCAGATAGCATAGAATACAATACAACATATGCATGAAACGTGTTGGCTCTTGTTATATTAATAAGTGTAAGTTCCGGTCATAAAATACATCCTTGTCCAACCACCAAATCTGATAGTGGAATGTTACAGCCACAACCGCCTGCTCCTCCAAAGAGATATACTAGCTCTGCGCAGTGGAGAAGCCAAGGCTCATTACAATATTGTCCAATATCTCGCCAAGATAGTCTTATCAGAAGCTTGGCTGACCAAAAGCCTCTACTATGAGTTATGAGGTTCTATTTATATCAAAGGGTGGGGTGACCCTTCACATTCCCCTTTGTGACAGTTCATCTACCCTCATGACTCTTCATCTACTCTATGGCTGTTACATCCAACTATCAACACTTGAACTTCCACTTGAGAAGACGTTACATTACAATGCACATGTGCCCATGTGAGACAAAATAGCTTGAGCAAGCCATGCAAGACATCACTGACACTCGGTTCGTTGTGGTGAGACCAACTCTTTGGCATGCCTGTGATGGTGAAGGTGGTGAGCTGATGCCAATCTTGGTCGTCCATGATGGTGTGCATGCGCTCCATGGTGACATCTTAATGAAAGCAAACTCTTGCCTCTGTTGCATCCCATTGGATTGGTGTGGCTCCTCCATCCAAATCATTTGCTAACATGAGCATGGTATTTTTGGGTGTAGCTGATCCAGAAACACACTATTGCATAGCGCCGTGTTGATCTTCCAGTGTGTGTTGTTGGTCATGCGCATCAACTGTCAACTACATGTTCAGCTCCAGTTGGACTTGTTTCTTGTCTTTGCCTCAGTGAGTGTGTTGAATGGGTGGGATCGCATGCGTGCACACGATGAGATGCATGCTGCTGAATTCCCTTGCATGCAATCAAAAACACTACTCACCATGTCTGCTCTATGCCAACTGCTAGGATGGATCTTTAAATTGTACAAGCACAGTTTCATCCATAAGTGCATGTTCTGCACGCTATTGTACTTGTTCTTCCTTGAGTTGTTGCTTCAGCACATGCAACTCCTTTTTTTGTTCCATTCTCTGTCTTCGCATGATCTTCATGTCGCGCTGTCACCTCATAGCCTAAGTCTCTAAAGTTGTGTTCATCACAAGTGGATCTACTTAAGCTTACAACTTTGTTTCTCCTTTGTGTTGTCAATAACCTTCCTCTTGTGTTCATTGCATCTGGTATGGTGCCTTCAGCTATTGTTCATGGTGCTACTTGTTGTGATGTTGTTTCCATCATATCTTGATGTGCTTCTCTACAAACAACTTGATGTCTTCATGGATAGGCAAGTTCATAGACACTTGATCGACTACATCCCCAAGTGTGCTCTGAACGGTGTCTTTGTTTCTACTATCCTGGAAATCATTGTACCTATGCTGCTGAGAGACAGATGAATACCTATGATACCTAGAGACATGGCAACACTCATGGCAAGCAATCTATCAGTTGAAAACAAAAACGAACTTGAGAACTGACTTGCAACATACTTGTGTGACTGATCATGAAGGTTATGCAATTTTTGCTGGGAGGCTAGGAGACTAGCTACCAAGAATGCGCAAGGCATAGTCTGGGCTGCTGGAAGGATGACTAACTGTTGGAACTGCATAATGCAAAGTCTAGTCTGGCTTCTAACTACTGGAATTGTGCAATGCGCAATCTCCGCTGGCAATGATTGCAGGCTTAGTGACTGGATTACACAATTTTCTAGGCCAACAGTCACTGTCCCTCAGAATTGCAAAATCCAAGACTGGAAGATAGTCATTGGACAGAAATGCGCATTTCTTGAGAGGAAGATAGATCATTCCCTCTCAGGATTGCGCAATGTTGTCTTAGTGAGGTAGAGTCTAGGCCAAGGCTACCTAAACTCGCTAATGGGCAATTGAAAACAAATGTGAATGTGAACGCATGGCGATACTGAGTGTAAGCATAAGTGAATGATTGTGCATGCAAACTGTGAATGACAGATTCAGAAAATCGAACAACATACATGTGGGTGAGGTGAGTCGCTGAATCGGTGACCGTTCGTGAAAAACAGTTTCATGCATGTGACAGTAGTGAGATATTAACGAAAACTTAAACGGTGCTAGTACAAGCTAGTATGTATCAAAATGACAGCAAGCGCTCACTGAAATCAAGCAGACAACATTCATACGAAGCAAAACACAAAAAACACCAGAAATGCAACACAAGACATGGGAAGCGGGCATACCCCAAAATAGCTGAGTTGAATGTGCCAATAGCTCCTAGATGCGATGTGGGATGTCAAAGCTGCAAGGTTGATGTTAGGAATAAGCTCTACAGTGTCTAGTTCATGAGTTTTGATAAAATCGAAGATGTGACGTGTATGCCACAAATCTAGGAAGAGCGACACTTGGTGGGAGGTTTCCGAGATGATCCTTACATGCAACCTCCAATTGCTAAAAGTAGATACCTAAATCAAGGGATGCCTTTGCATGCTGCCTTGGGAGTAGTCCATGCATGCAAATCTGTTTTTCTCGGTCTGGGAGGGAACCAGTCAACTCAACTTCACATGCAAGAGGTTGCTCAACTGCTGGGAGAAAATGCGCATTTCTTGAAGGGAGTTGGGTTGGCTTCCCAGGAGATTTGCGCATTTTCTGGGCAGAGCAGCTGACTGCTTCCCAGGATTGCGCAATTCCTGGG
The DNA here is from genome assembly GCA_031772625.1 of Pinus tabuliformis. Lineage (NCBI taxonomy): Eukaryota > Viridiplantae > Streptophyta > Pinopsida > Pinales > Pinaceae > Pinus > Pinus tabuliformis. The sequence continues at coordinate 322,478,330 of CM062809.1, forward strand.
CTGAGCAACCAGGAGGAATTGCGCAATTTTTTGGATGAAGCCTGATTGGCATAATTGCACAATTCAATTGCACAATTTCTTGAGGGCGCTGCTCAGCCTGCAGCCGGACCAAGTCTAGAGGAACAACTTGTGAGGGGAATGCGACAAGCTTTGATGGACAAGCTGTCATTCTGCAAGAAAATCACTGAAGCTTGTGTACTTGATGAAGCAAAATATGCTGTTGTAAAAGGTTGATACTGCATATTAAGTATTTGTTGTAGCGGCTACAAGCACTCTTGATAAAGACATAACACCAACTAATGAAATCAATGAATTCATGTTTTCTATAATATTTGCCAGCCTATCAACACTTAAGAATGCTCAATAACTTTCGTTATTCTCTAAATGCACCTAACTTAATTATTTCTTATTTAGTTTATCTATTTGTGAAAGACAATTTTATCATATCAAATACCTTTGTCGTCCTCATAAACAGTCCTTTCTGCTCAAACGGAATGTCTCTTAACACTTTATCAAAATGATAATAGCATCCAGCATTATTAAAATTTATCATAAACACGGGAAATAGTGTAAGAATCTAAGTCCAACCATGCTATCAAGAGAGTAAACAAAACCTAATCTCCATAAGTAAATCAAATATGGAATAAGTGATACTCAACAAACCACTGAATTGCCCTGTTATATCAATTCTTGGTCTGGTAGTTTGTTGTTCTATACTGTATAAGTCTTATATTAAAAAAATTCGAAGCATCCTATAACTATGCTACCAACTTGACATCAACAGCAAGGTTACGTGATTCATACTTGTATGATTAAAAAAAAATTGATCTTTGGTAGCATAAATGTCTTTGGGTACCAAACTTCGCAAAAGAAATCACAATCCGATCTCTGGAAGTGCAAATGTTTTTCAAAACACCACCAAATTCGCAGAAACTCCCGGATCTGAGATGGAGGATCGACCCGACGCAATGTTATTGACACGCGGCATCAAATGCATTGGAAACGTCAGTCTGCTTATTGCAGTTTGGATTCTTTAGTTACCCTGCAACTCTCTGTTATTGTATTATAAACCAAACTATGCTCGGTAGGACCGTTTGATGGTACAAAATTTGAGCCAGAATCCTAGCAAGTGATTATGCACTGCACAGTCCGCCCCTCACACGGTTTGAACCTTCTTCACGACCTCATGGCAACTCAAACCCTCTTCACGGTAGTGCGTGAACCCTTTTCACCGTTAGAAATCGTAGTACAAAATTGTAATTAGTATTGTATGTGGAGTTAGTTAAAATTAGGGACTCAGTAAATTAAGAGTGGAGGGTTGAGTGTCGGAGTGTTGAGTCAAGTCAAGTTAAGTAATAGACTATTTTTAGTGTATGGTTGCATGTTAAGATATTTTAGACGAATTTTTAGTTGGAAAAAGGTAAATACCCTTTAACGAGTTCATTGATTGTAAGAATCAAATTTTGTGTAATCAATAAAAGAGCTGTTTAAGAGCAACTGACTGAATCCTTCCATGAATGCTGAACGCCTCTTAATTGAAAAACAATCCTAAAATTTATAAATTGACTACTGCTATGATTAAAAAACAATCATAAAATTTATAATTGACCCTACTATAATACCACTATACCACTGTACAAGCTTGAATAAACTCCAGAATGAAAAACTATAACGTTAATAATAAAAATCACTTATTTATATATATGCAACTTAGGTATAAGAAAAATGTAACTTAATAACCACAAAAACTAAATTTAAAACTAATGACATAATATAATAACAATTCCTGAAAATTAGTTAACACAATGGAACTGGAACCTCGAAAGACCTACCAAAAGACCAATAGATGTGGCCGTAGGAGGCCCAGGACGAGATCCCCTACCGCATCAATTAATGGATCATCTGTTACCCAATTGGAAAATAACCTGTTTCCAGGACTTCTTGGTTGTGCACTCTAAGAACATGGAAGAAAGAGACCGATTGAAATAACCTTTTAATCTTATGAATCATTTTCCTCCAATGTTCCATAATGCGAGGGCAAAGGATGTTTGCTTGTTTACCTTGTCTATAGTAAATTCAGAGTCAACAGATATATGGATCTCATTTAGTTTCAACCAGCTGGCGCAATGTAAGGAATCCCAAAGTGCAATGAAAATTTCCAATAGATATCTGTGTCCATGTTGATCATCACGCCGCACCCACAGGTAGCATTCTGGGCCGCCCCAACAGTCAATGGTTTTAAGCCTCGCCTAACCAGATCTTGTCTCGTCGTTTAGTTTATTGGATATTAATAGTATTGGCATCTCATAAATGCATATTTTATGATGCAGATGAGAGAGTGCAATCAAAGTGGCAACCCCCTGTGCGGGGGTTGCAGGACGCTGAGAAGGCGGTGTGGAGACAAATGTGTGTTGGCTCCTTACTTCCCACCAAATGATCCTCACAAGTTTGCAGGTGTGCATAGAATATTTGCAGCGACCAACATCATCAGGGTCCTTCAGGTTTTATGTTTTTGAGCATCTTTAATGATGGTAATGAAGGTTATTGATGCACTGATACCAATTTTGATTTATATTAACAGTAAATTAATTGGAAATGAATTCATATGTGTTAGTCTTGTGAGAATAGATACATCATTTTCGGTTCCGTCGTGTACTCTATGTTTTCCTCCTCTACCTTTCCAATAAAGCAGACGTATCTATTTGCACTGGAATGTTTTAGCCCTTGTACTGTCTGCCATGGCCGCTGCACTGGAAAGTATTCAGTGCTTGTAGGTAATCACAAGAATCATATGTCAATAATGGAATTAGATGCAGGTGAGTTTTATGTACTCTTCGGAAATTCTGATTGAAATACTGAAATCATGGGTGAAATCGAAAGTAAATTTAGACGACTTCATGGTCAATTGAAAAATAGTGCAGCTTTTGATTTCCCGGGTGGCTGAGTAGGTGTTATCTTTTTCAACCTTTGTCTTTTCTCACTTTCACATGTTTATAATCATATGTCGCTGTCACATTTGGTAGACATTGGACTAAGGGCACAAAGATGTTGGACATGGAATTATAAATGATATTGTGAAGATTTAAGATTTTAAATATTTGAATTTATTATAATTTTAGTCACTTTCACATGTTTATAATCATATGTCGCTGTCACATTTGGTAGAGTTTGGACTAAGGGCACAAAGATGTTGGAATTGGAACTATAAATGGTATGGTGAAGATTTAAGATTTTAAATATTTGAATTTATTATAATTTTAGTCATGATTTAATTCATTTAATTCATTTGGGATGAATTAAGAATGAGTCTCACTTTTAATTTTGAAGTGAATAAATGTCATTTCATTTGATATAGAATTATGATTTACTTTTTCCTTAATTGAAATATTTAATACCATCTATTTATATAACTAATTCTCATACATTTGAGGCCATATTTATCAAAATATAACAATTCACGTTTGTCAACTTTTTTTTGTTAAATAAAATGTGACTTTGATTTTATAATATTGTTGGATAACATTGAATCTTTTTTATAAATTCTATCAAGAATTTTTTCTCCGAACAATATGATAGAAAATGATGAATATTATATAAAATTTGAAAATAGAGTTGGTTAGAAAAAAGTCAGATGGAAATAATATAACAAATAACAATTCACGTTTGTCAACTTTTTTTTGTTAAATAAAATGTGACTTTGATTTTATAATATTGTTGGATAACTCCAAAGTAATTTTTTTCATTGAATCTTTTTTATAAATTCTATAAAGAATTTTTTCTCCGAACAATATGATAGAAAATGACGAATATTATATAAAATTTGAAAATAGAGTTGGTAAAAAAAAAGTCAGATGGAAAAATTTTATTATTTATAGATTTAAAATTAAATTAACTAACCAGCATGCATTTTTTTAGTTTTATAAAAATGATTGTTTTTTCGTGAACAATATTGTTATGGTTAAGTATTTTATGTATAATATTAAGATAAAAATATAGATAATAAAAAGTTCGTGTTTTAAAATTTATATAAATAATCCATAATTTAAATAAAGATGGAGTAAAGATACCAAGTTTTAGTGAAATCATTAAAAAATAAAAGAATAAATCATTTTATAAAACATTAAAATTTTGATAATATTAAAACTAACACAATTATATAAATTAAATGATTGGTAAACATTGAGAGACATCAAAACACTTACCTCATGATACATCTAATATTGTCAATATTTAAAATAATCATTAAAAATGACTAAATTATAACTTTATTATTATTATTATTATTATTATTAAACATATATATATATATATATATTTATAGAAAACATGTAATAAGATTTCATCCCAACTTTACCATGGAAATTCTTATTTTTTTTAAATACTTCGTTATAATATCATAGGCGTATACCATCAACTACTTTTGACATAAATCTCAACCTTTGATTTGTGAATACTAGTATGAATATTCTAGAATACTTGGTGAACATTAAATATCTAATTTCTTAATAATTAAATTAAAATATTGAAAACTCTATTAAAAATGCATACACCTATCATCATAAATATTCTCAAGTCCATGGGATTTATTGGGAAAATTGTTTGTTTCCCCTTCAACTATGACCAATTCCAAAAGGGAAAATGGTTTGTTATGTTTTGTTTTCCCCTCCAACCAAAATAAATTCCATTGGTTTACTTTGATAATGCTCAAAGAGTAGATGACTCTGGTCAAGGATAGCTCTTGCCAAGCCATAAGTTATTGATATAAAAAGAGAATTTATAATGAATAAAAAGTTGGAAAAATAAAATAAATTTAAGATATTATCATTTTTGTTACACTAAAAAAGTTGAAAATAAAAAGCATTTTCTCTTAAATTTTATAGATATACTTAAATTAGATCCAAATTTCAAAATATCTATCACAATATTATTTTTTGAACTATTCAAGTTGTTAAATATATGGTGGGATTGCAATTTTTTTCATAAGTCTTTTCAATTATAAAGACAAAATTTTAAGGAAATCCAAATAATCCTTTATCTTTTTCTTAATATCCAATAAACTAATTCTAATTCATTGAATGTTAATCATCATCATCATTAATTATATATCAAATAAAATTATATATATATATATATATATATATATATATATATATATTTTTTAATTTTTTATTATTAAATTTAAAATAGTCATATACAAGATTAAAAAAGTCCAATCTAAACATGATTCCAAAATAATTTTTAAATTACTAGAAAATATATTTATTTTTGTTTAATTATATATATATATGATTTATTAAATAATTAGGAGTAATAATTAAATTTTTTTATCCAGTTTCTTTTTTGTAAATGCATAATGTGATATAATTAACGAATATAAAACATGTGTATTCTTCCTCTAAAATATATAAATATTTATCTATTTACGCATAGAAATAATTAATATAACCATTAACATGTTAAAAGTAAAATAACCTAAACAACCATTACAACCCGCCGACCTCAGCTACTTGTACTTTCTATCTCAATCATGAAAACTCATAAATGTTAATAAATGGATTAATACAAAATCCCATCTCAGACTTTTGAAATCCTTAATTTAACAAAATCCCATCTCAGACTTTTGAAATCCTTAATTTTCATTCATATATTCTAAAGCATTAACGACATCAGAATTATAATACTTTTATAATCATCTCATTTCCTTGTAGTGAGCATGACCTTGGTAGCAAATTATGGATAGTGACGATTCATGATCACATGAAATTTTGACATTGCCTAAATTTGCCCAGTGAAGATTTGGTGTAGTTATGAAAGTTTAATATTTTAATAGTGGTATGGTTGGGATAGATAACTATGAGAATAGGAAGAATTAGACCTATTAAGTTACCATAATATATGAGTGAGTGGAAGTAAAAGGTGTTATATTCGTTATTAAAATTTATTCAAAGTATAATTATTTAGTTAAATGATCAGATTTGGTAGGTTTTTCACAAAGTCGGTATTTAGAAAAATAATGAGGTAATTAAAGAAAGTATTCTTATAGGAAAGTGGATATGTTTATAGAAATGTGCATGTTTTTATATTAGAGGAATGAAAGAAATTAAATGGAAATTATCCTAAAATATTAATTTAGGATATAGTATAAAAGAAGAATTTCGAGTGTCTTGGTAGGAGCGCTTTTTGTAAATTTAAAGAGTGACTATTCAAAATAGGTGTAGCTGAAAGTGGAGGTACTTATAAGATCTAAAAATGTTTATCTAAGGGAATATATTGAAATAAGTTTGAGGAATTGGATTGGTAATCCACAAATAATGGTTTTTAACAACCTTCCATTATAGTGTCATAGAGGATATGATTTGCTAGGAACATTTCATTTTTTGAAAAAAATGAGTTTTGTTCATAAAGTGTGCAACAAATAGGTTCACCATGGTAAGCAATTTCCCATAGGATAAGGAATAAACCTACTAAGAATAGTGCTCAAGAATAAATTGATAAAAGTTTTCCCTTGCTTTTTGGATGGGGTATTATGAGGAGGTTGTTAGGTAAGTTTGACTAGGAAAGAGTTAAAGTTGATCAAGTCAAACAGTAATGGTTTTGGGAATGTGGTTTAGCAAACCTACCATTTTGTTCCCATGGGATTCATGTAATGAAGCCTTTAAAAAGTTGGAAAGAGTCTATTATAATGAGGCAACAGAGGTGAGCGATGAAGGATCACTTGGCAAGCATGGTCAGGGCTTTTCCCAAAAGACTAATAGAATTTGTTATGCTGAGTTTTCCTGCAGTTTGGGTTTTCCAAGGTAAATATTGTGTAATATGTTTTTTCTTTTTTTGCTAAGGGTAAATATTTTATATTCTCTTCAATCATTTCTAGAAGGTGTATGTATTTTGGAGGGACGCTTTTGTTGTCTAGGGTTTATTTTCCCAATAAAAATGTGAAGTTCGATTCTGGAGATCTACGTAAGCTGGATCAGCATAAGTCTGGTCAGATCTGTAGTGAATCTACAGCTGAGGGCAAGGTTTGAAGCTACCTACAGGTGCAAAATTTGTTGAGGATTGTTGCAAGGTTTGATGGCTCGAGAATGAAATTTGATAGTGTATGGGACGTTGGATTTGCGGCATACCCGATGTGGCATGAAGCACCTTTTGGAGATGTGGGCCTTGGTGGATGCAATGTAAGACAAGTTGGGCACAACAATATTCATGGTGAGTTGGCTCCCAGGTGATGGCTTGATGTTTGTGGAAGTGTAGGCTTGATGGCATAGCAACGACACCACCCAAACCCAAACATGGTGCAAGTGGGGATGTAGCCGACCACAAGGCATTTTTGGCCCAAATGATCAGGGCGGAAATCTCGGAGGCACTAGTATCACTCAAACATATCATTGGTCTCACACTATTACCAACACGATTGTTAGGCAGGAGAATGGCGGAAATCATGGAAGGTTCGAGTTGTGGGGCAAGTTGGGTGTGCGTGAGGGTTGGAAAATCCTTGAAGAACTTGGCATGAGTGCTAAAGGTGCTTATATCCAAACCGTTTTATAAAGGAAAGAAATCATTGGACAAACATATTATAGATCAACCCTTTCCTGATAGGCTACTTATTTTTTTGTTGTTTTCATTTAGCTTTAGAAATTTTATAGTGAGCAAAGTTGGTTGAAAACAAATACAGGATTGGAGTGGCATATGATGGAAATTCACTTAACGTGGTTGAATGTGTGGTGAAAGGTATGTTGGATGGGCTGGAGGATTAACTCATCAAACTACTAGATTAGAGATCTAGGATCGACTAAAGGTATTGGGAGTTGTTGATATCCAGACAGGATTCGGTTCTTCTCAACACCAGAAAGAATTGAGGGAAGCCTAGCTACCATTAGACCCAGATAACATGTTAATCTTGGAGCAAGCACCATAATTGACTTTCAGATTTGTAATTGGCTGGAAAAAATGCACAAAAAATGGCAGAACTTGAAAATGGAGATGGATATATACACAGATGGAAAATGGCAGAACTAGAAGGCATTTCAATGAGAATAGACAATTTTTTTGTGCACTCTTTTTTTATCGGAAGGCTTAATCATCTTTAGTCATCCTCCTATATAGGAATTTTGGACCACAACATGATCATTCTTGAATGGAGTTACACAAAGGACTCGAAGGCCTTGCCTTTCAAGTTCAACCATACCTGGTTGAATAACCAACCTTTACTGAGGTGGTACGCGAGTCTTGGTTTCAACCATTATAATATGCCCTAGACAAATGGATGGAAAAGATAAATCATAAATTGAAAAGATTAAAAAAGGTGGTCAGAGCTTCGAATGGTGATCAAAAAAAGATCATGTGACAAGAGATGATGGAAATAGAGCAGGAAATTGAGGCACTCACTAATCCCATGGTGTCTACATACTTTTCAGAACAATCCAAATAGACAGAAAAAATATGAAACAACAAGAATATGAATGGAGGCTTAAAAGCAGGATGTGTTGGATTAGGGGCAGAGATAAGAATACACATTTTTTTCACAAGGTTGGAAGGTTAGCCTCCAAATTAAAGAGTGAAAATTCCATTTGGTATATCCGTGATGGAGCCAATCAGATACTCACCTCTCAAATTGACATCAAAAAGGTAGTAGTTAATTTCTTCAGGTCTCAATACAAGTCATCAAAGGCTATTGAATTAAATGATCAAATGGACTTGGCTAACCTATACTCGCAAATGGTAAATGATGAAGTTCTAGAGATGATGGACAAACCCATCACATTGGAAGAATTACAAGGAACTTTAAAAGAAATGGTGAAAGATAAAAGCCTCGGTCCGAATAGGTCGTCAGTGGAATTTTTCTTTTTTCTCTTCAATATCATGGGCTCAGACCTTCTAGATATGGCATAGGAATCTTGCATTTCAGGATCCATAACAAGTGTAATCAACTCCACCTTCCTCACTCTTATTCCTAAAAAAACAATTTATTTTAATCTTTTGGATGACAAACCTATTTCTTTATGAAACTTTGTCTAAAAAATGATTTCCAAATTGATTACAAATCAAGTTAAAAGGATTATAGCAGGGCACATTACTCCAGAACAATTTGGTTTTCTCCTTGATCAACGGATTCAAGATGCAGTGGAAATTGTTCAAGAAAGCATTCATTCCATTAAATCTTGCAACCTGAATGCATGTTCGATGAAACTAGACCTCATGAAATCCTATGGCTGTGTTGAATGGGACCTTCTATGTTTGATCCTCCATAGGATTGGCTTTGCAAGTTATCACATTAATTGGATTATGGCATGTGTCTCCATTGCAAACATGGTAGTGCTTATTAATGGTCACCCAATTTATTTTTTCAAGATCTTCAAGAGTTTACCCCAAGGCTGCACACTTTCCCCACTGCTCTTCATTTTGGTAATATACACCCTCAGCAAAAATGTGAGATAGATTAAAGAAAGGGGATTATTTACTAGTTGCAAGGTATTGAAAAACATATCAATGACACATTCCATATTTTTTTCAAATGTCCTTTACATTGTTGCGTCTAAAGTCATTGAATCGTAGCACGTACATCACAACTCATACAAGTTCAAAATATCCTTTGGCCTCTCAATGAACTTGGACAAACCAGAGCTCATTTCTACCAGGGTGGACGAGGAGGAAATCCTTCAGATCATAACCCTCTTTGGAGTTAGGATCCAGCCACTGGTGGGTAGTTTTAAGTACCTGAGTTTCATCTTGAAACCTAATAAATATGAGCTATGGGATTGGTTCAGGTTGTGGTAGGTTGACAAAATCAAAAACAAGATTTCATGTTGGGAGCACAAATGGCTATCACTGGGAGGTAGGCTAATCATGGTTAAAGTCGTTGTTTAGGGTATTTTTGTTTACTGGATGCATGTATACCATGCCCCATTGGAAGTCATAAACAAGATCAACGTTATCATCTCTAATTTTCTTAGGGAACACGGCCACTGGAAATCAAAGAATACACTTGGTCTCTCTATCAACATTACCCAAAGGAGGGTGGGGCACCAAAGACATGAAAAGTTTCATTTAGGCCCACCATAGCAACAGCTTATGGAGGGATTTCAATGGCACATGCGGTTGGAAATAAATTATACAATAAAAGTACACACATAACTTAAAACTAGAAGAGTGTGTGTCTTCTGGGGCTCGAGTGATCTGCAATTGTAGGTTTTAACCCTGTACAGAAATTACTTGCATAAGAATTCTAAAAATAGAAAATAAACAATGGTGAGAACATAAAACATAATACAAATATACACAGACATTTTCCCTTGGACCCCAAAACCAAGACTACCAGATTGATTTTTCATTATATTCCTTTCAATGTTACAATACATATGTATATATATACATACGGAAGCATTCATAAACCCCAATCTAGTAACCTTGGATTAAAACATAATCGTAGTTCCCTTGAACGGATTTACAAAGTACCATGGGCAGAAAACTATCATGCCCAAAACCATGTGCAAAAGCCATGCAAAAAACCTTAGGTAGGTTCGGCCACCTAATATAGTCGTGGAAAAGATATAACACACACCCAACATTATCCCACTTGTTATTTTATTTTCCACACATGCGATCACAAGTGAGCTTAGCCATAGGTCCATCCCTGCAATACCCATTGTTTCTCTACACCAATAAAATTTCTCAATTCTCACAGACTTCGTCAATGCATCTGCAACATTCTTCAAAGTGTCCACCTTTACGAGAAACAACTTTTTGTCCTCATCCGTATCCCTCACAAAGTGATACTGAACGTCAGTGTGCTTTGTCCTTGAATGATAAGCACAGTTTTTTGCCAAGAAAATTGCACTTTGGTTGTCACAGTATATCCTTATAGCTCGTTCTACGAACCCCATACTTGAACACAATCTATGCAACCAAACTGCTTCCTTGCTTGCATGAGCCGTTGCCATGTATTCTAATTTTGTAGTTGAAACTACCACTACAGATTGTCTCTTTCTCATCCAACTGATTGCTCCTCCAAATAGCTTAAACACATACCCACTTGTAGATCTCCTCTGATCTAGATCTCCAACCCAATCTGCATCAACAAAGCCATGGATGTCTAAAAATTTTTCCAATCCTGGTCTTCCTTGGTACCACAGACCATAATCATTAGTGCCACGCCTACCTAGAAACCTGCTTCATTATTGTCAAATGCTCCTTCCCTGGTTTTGACATAAACCTGCTCAATACTTCCACTACATGTGCAATGTTTGGTCTAGTGCAGACCATTTCATACATCAAGCTACTGACTACACTTGCATATAGAACACGAAACGTGTCATCTTCCTCTTCTTGTGTTTTCAGAGACTGTTCCACATATAAGCTTACACCTAAAGGAATAGGAATCTTCATCAGTTTACTATCCTTCATATTAAACCTCTACAATATTGTCTCAACATACTTCCTCTGGTTTAACCATATATTTTTCTTTTCTCAAACTCATTTAATTTCCATGCCCAAAATATAGTTTACAACACCAAGATCCTTCATGTCAAATTTGGAGGACAATTGGGTCTTCAAATCCTGGATAATTTCTTTGTTATTTCCAATCAACAACATATCATCCACATACAAGACCAAATAAATAACATGGTCACCAATTAATTTAAAATACACACAGTGATCTGCTTTGCTTCTGGTGAAGCTAAGTCCCCGTATATATGTACCAAATTTCTAATACCACATCCTTGGTGATTGTTTTAACCCATACAAAGACTTTATTAACTTGCATACCAATTCTTTCTTACCCTTCACTACAAAGCCTTTAGGTTGCTTCACGTATATTTCTTCTTCCAGATCCCTATGAAGAAATGTCTTCACATCCATCTGTTCAAACTCAAAATCAAAAGTATAAACAATAGATAAAATTAATGTAATAGAAGCTACCTTGGCCACATGAGAAAAGATATCACCAAAATCAATTCCCAGCACCAGGGAATAACCTTTCTCTACCAACCGATCTTTTTATTTCTCCACTTTTCCTTTTGCATTCATCTTCTTTTTAAACACCCATTTTCTTCCAATGGGTTTCTTTCAGCCGACAACTCCACGAGATCCCAAGCCTCATTTTGGTCCAAAGATGCCATTTCATCAACCATGGCCTCTTTCCAAAGTTTTCCATCCTCTTAATCTACTTCCTCCTTGATAGTTCAACGATCATCATCAGTAATAGATAAAGAAAAATTTGAAAAGAAAGAAGATGGACTATACCTTTTTGGTTGCCTTCTTTCTTGAATTGATCTTCTCACAGTTTGAGTTTGTGGCTCTTCATCTTCTGATTCTTGTTCTGTTGTAGAGTCTGACTCTTCCTCCTTTAGCTCAAAATATATATTCTTAGGTTCCTTTGGTATGATTTCATGTTTAATAACATATTTCACCTCTCTAAATACCACATCTTGGTTGCACACAACCTTCCTTGTTTCTAGGTTCCAAAGCTTATAACCATTTAAACCATCCTTATACCCAATAAATATGCACCTTTCAAATTTATATCCAACTTTGTGTTGGCATTATGATACAGGTGTTGTCCTTGATGGCAACTCATTCAAATGAACAATGACAGTACAGCAAGTTAACAACAAAGAATTACAGATCAGATTACACAGAATGAAGAAAGAAAGGTATACACAGGTTCACCTTGACCAAGTTGCGTATACACGTAGGTTCACTGACCACAAGTAGCATATACATACACACACACTTTCACAGAAGGAAAAGCACGTATACCTTGGAAAACTAAGTTTTTGGTCCGAGGTATTTGGTCCATGGTATTTTGATCCATGGTATTGGTCCAAGGTATCTGGTTCAAGGTATTGACCCTAGGTATATGGTCTAAGGTATTATTCCTAAGTGGTTTTGGTCCATGGTATTGAGAAAGGCATAAAACTATAAAAGGAGGAGAAGATCATTAGGCCAAGGGTGCAAGTATCGAATATCTGATGAAGTGTGAGATCTAGTATGCAGGTTATTGGCTTATGGTGTTGTGCTTGATCTGAACCAAGGATGAACCTTAGCAGTTGATGAAGGATAAGCTCTAATGATGGATCAGGATCTTAAGGCTTGAAATGAATTATCATTGTGTGGTTTGATCATGTATCGTCTAGATCTGAATACTGACGCATGTGTTATGTTATAAATATTATGATCTAGGTATAACTGAAGTCTGGAATAACTGTAGAATTATGAATTAATATTTGCAGATGTATACGCTGGTTAGCTTTGAGAAAAGTGCATATACACGTAGGTTTGACACATGGAAGTAGCGTATACCTTATAAAGTATGTTTCAGTTGTTTCTGTTTGTTGTTGCAGAGTTCTGGGTTCTGGTTACTATATTCTGGTGACAATATTCTGAATGATCAGATTGATTGTGGTTTAACGATGGGTTGTCAAAGTGATTGATTTATTCAGTTGTGGTTGATTCAGAAAGTGATGATTGAGTCTCAATGATTGGTTGATGTAGATGTATTTGATGATTGAATGTCAGTTATGATGTAGTTGATGGATCCAGTCTGAAAATTTATGAAACGTGGTCCTTGGAGGAAGAAAGAAGGTCATAGACTTTTGTAGGTCGCCGCCTACATACTAGTAAACATATTGGCTAGTACAAGAGTCAGGGGGTTGTAGCTCCCTTCCAGTAGAAGCTCGAGAACGAGAGAAGGTTGTAACCTTCTACAGGTAGAAGCCTTCGTACCGGTATAAGTCTGCACCAGTACAAGATTGTAAACATATTTTCTTATTATTAAAAGAAGACAGAGACAACAAAAGCAAGTAGTTTTCACCCACATTGGGTTTCCACCTTATATCTTGGTGTTCATGTGTGTTGCTTATGTGTGATGCTTTATTCCACTTTTACTGCACTATCTAATAAATCTCTGATATACTGGTTAAAGTTCAATGCATGATAAATTGGGTAAATCAAAAGTTCTCTACATATACGCTGGTTGCTTTAAGTATAGTCGCGTATACATGCTAGTTCACTTAGTTGAAGTAGCATATACGAATCTATTTGGGAAATTAAATTATTGATCTAATAAAACTGATTCACCCCCCCTCTTAGTATTTTTTCCAACAATTGGTATCAGAGTAGATCCTTTAGAAGAAGCTTGATCGCTTGAAGGGAGATCCAACATCATGAGTAATCAAGAAAGTGTGGAATCCATTAGATCGCCAATCTTTGATGGGAGAAACTTTTTTTATTGGAAGATAAGAACCACAACCTATCTACAATCACTTGGAATGGATTTCTGGGAAATCGTGGAAGGAGGATATACATTTCCATTAGCGATTCCTACAGATACGGCAGGTAAAAGCAATATGAAACTCTCAGAATTCAATATGAAACTCTTAAGTTGCACAATGATGAAAGTATAGCTAGTTACTTCTTACATATAGATGAGGTTGTTAATTGTATGAAGAATCTAGGTGAAGAGATAAAGGAAGTTACCTTAGTTGAGAAAGTTTTAAGATCCTTCTCTACTAAATTTGAATAAAAAGTATCTGCCATAGAAGAGAAACAGGATCTACAGACTATCACTATGACACAGCTACACGAAATCTTAACTTCCTTTGAGATAAGAAAAGGAGGACCATCAAATATGATAGAAGCCACATTTAAAGCTTAAGCAAAAGGAAAGGAAGAACTCAATGAATCAAGACATATTTCAGAAGAAGAAGATGAAGTAAACTTTTTCAAGAAGCTTCAACGAGGTTTCGGAATATTTAGAGGTAAACTACCCTTCAAATGTTTTGTATGTGGTAGAGTCGGTCATTATGCTGCCAAATGTCCTCATAAAGATAAATATGATAAAGGGAAGGAATCTGCAAAATGGAATAGAAAACAAAGTGTAAGTAAAAAGAGTTACTATACTCATGAAGATAGCGATGGTTTATCAAATAGTGATGAAGATGAAAATAGTAATTACTATAGACTTCTAATGGCTTACGACGATGATAATTTTTGGGATGCTTTGGAATAAGATGACCTTCATGAAGAAATCTCTAAACTCAAAATCTGTTTAGGAGAAAAGAATATGATTATAAATACCTTGACATACCAACTTGCTGAAAAAGACAAACATAATGAAAAACTAGAATGTGAAATTGTGGGTCTAAGAAAGGATCTTGAGAAAACAAAATCTCCCAATATTAGATTTTCTAAACGATCAGAAACCTTAAATGAAATTATCAAAGTGCAGTATTCTCCTTTGATAAAGATAGGTCTTGGTTACATTGAAGAATCATCTCAATCACAGAAGCTATCAACCTCCACTAAAAGCTATCTTGATGCAGCAAACAACAGTGAACAGTGTGACAATCGTCAGCGAAGGCATAAAGTAGATCACCAGATAAATCATACTCAATTTGCTTCAAAGATGAATATCAATAGAAATTACAATCACCAGGTCAATAGATTCGATAATCGTAGGAACTTCTTTAATGGTCAATGTTTCTGATGTCATAATTTTGGAAACAAAGTTGCTCAATGTGTTGCTTACAAAACCATCATGACTAGAGAAGCACGAAATCAAAGGAATGTGACAAGGATCAAGAAAAGTTCCTATAATAACTTTTCTAAGATTCTTTAAAATGAAATAGAATGCTCAATCTATAACAAATTTTGCCATGAAGAATCTGAATGCAGGAGAAAATTTTTGCAAACATCTCAAAAGGAGCAAACTCCATTAAATCCCAAGATATGGAGAAGGAAAGAACCTCAAACAGAAAGATGTGGTATAGCCTTGTATGTAGAAGGACAAGAAAATCAGTGGTACATCAACAGTGGATGCTCAAAGCACATGACTAGTGACAAAGAAAAACTTCACTCATATAATGCCTTAGAAAAGGAAAAGAATGTCTCATTTGGAAACGACACTCCTACTGTCATAAAAGGTAAAGGCTCTGTTTTCTTGAAAGAAAAGATTAAAACTGGGAATGTTATGTATGTAGATGGTCTAAAGCATAACATGTTGAGTGTAAGTCAAATGTGTGATCAAGGAAATGAAGTTGTGTTTCGATCAAACGAATGTGTTGTTCGTGAGCTTGATACAAGAGAAACCGTGATCAAAGGTACAAGAACTCCAAACAACTTGTACATATTCAAGGGAGGACAACAACAGTGCTATCAAAGAAAAATGATGAAAATTGGCTATGGCATAGAAGATTGGGACATCTAAGCTTTTCTCAAATAAGAAAAGCATGCAGATTCCAGGTTATTCGTGATATTCCAGATATCAACATTCCTGAAAATACAATATGAAAACCATGTCAATTCGGTAAGCAAACCAGATCTCACTTCATTGAAAAACAAGGGTCAACTAGTAAGCCTCTTGAACTTGTTCATACTGATTTATGTGGACCATCAAGAAAAAAGTCATCTCATGGAGAAGAATACTTTATTTTGTTCATCGATGATTTTTCCAGAATGTGTTGGATAGGTCTTCTAAAGCATAAAGATGAAACATTTGAAAATTTCAAAGCCTTCAAAGCTTTGGTTGAAAATGAATCAGATCGCAAAATCAAATGCCTCAGATCTGATCGAGGAGGGGAATTTACCTTGGATGAATTCTTTGACCTTTGTGAACAACATGGAATAAAAAGGTAGTTCTCCACCGCAAGGACTCCACAGAAAAATGGAGTGGTAGAAAGAATGAACAGAATTTTTCAAAAAATGGCTCGAGCTATGCTAGATGAATCTGGAACTCCTGCAACCTTCTAGGGTGAAGCTGCATTCGTCGTCGTAACTATTCTAAACCAAGCAAATGTTTGGGTAAATAGCACTCAAACTCCACATGAACTTTGGTATGGTAAGACTCCCACTATAAAATACTTTAAAGTTTTTGGAAGCAAATGTTATATCAAAAGGACTAATGAAAAACTTGGTAAGATTGAGCCCAGAGCAGATGAAGGTACTTTTCTTGGTTACTCTTCCCAAAGTAAAGGATATAAATGTTATAATAAAAGACTTGGGAAAATTGTTGAAAGTATTGATGTTGTAGTTGATGAAGCATGAAAAAATCCAAAACAGATAAAAACCAAAGATTATGACAATGAAGAAGATGGGGATTATTTTCCCACATCAAATCACAATGATTATGAAGAAGAAACCAATGAAGCACCAAAAGAAGAGATAACAGTAGAAGAAAAGACTCCATCCAGGTATGTTCAGAAAAATCATCCAGAAACTCAAATTTTAGGGGAAATAGAGGCAGGTGTATAGACAAGAAGAACTATTACTGAAACCTCAAGCTATCTAGCATTACTATCCTCCACTGAACCTCAAAAGATAAATGAATCATGCAAAGATGAATGTTGGGTCAAGCCCATGAATGAAGAACTTGAGCAAATTGAAAAGAATAATACTTGGGAATTAGTTCCTAGACCTCATGATAAAAATATCATAGGAACTAAATGGATATTCAAAAACAAGTTGAATGAAAATGGAGAAGTTATTAGAAACAAGGCCAGACTTGTTTGTAAAGGGTATGCTCAACAAGAAAGTATAGATTTTGAAGAAACTTTTGCACCTGTTGCTAGACTTGAAGCCATAAGAATTTTTCTTACTCTTTATAGCTTTCAGAAATTCGAAGTATACCAAATGGATGTAAAATCTGCGTTCCTTAATGGAGATTTAGAAGAAGAAGTCTATCTTGAAAAATGAGAAGGATTCATTCTTGGAAATGATGCAAAACTTGTATGCAGACTCAGAAAGGCTCTTTATGGTCTAAAACAAGCTCCAAGGGCCTGGTATTACCGCCTTGACAAATATCTAAACCAACAGGATTTTTCAAAACGGTCAACAAATAGCAATCTATATACAAATATTGACACTGATAAATTGCTAATAATTGTTGTTTATGTTGATGATATCATTTTTGGTAGCAATGAAGAATCCATGAGTCAGAATTTTGCTTCAGTAATGCAGCAAGAATTTGAAATGTTCTTGCTTGGTGAACTTACCTATTTTCTTGGTCTACAAGTTCAACAAAATAAAGATGGTATTTTTCTTTCACAAACCAAATATCTCAAACAAATCTTGAAAAATTACAGCATGGAAGATTCTAAACCTGTATGTACCCCAATGATAACAGGATTCAGTCTTAGCTCAAATGATGAATCAGCAACAATACATCAACCAACTTACAGATCCATGATTGCCAGTCTGCTTTATCTAACAGGTACCCGACCTAACATCATGCATGCAATAAGAATAGTTGGAAGATTCCAAGCAAATCCAAAGGAATCACACCTTCAAGCGGTCAAAAGGATTTTCAAATATCTTCAAGGAACACAAAACTTTGGTTTATGGTATCCTAGAGATACAAATCTTACTCTTCATGCATATACAGATGCAAATTGAGCAGGAAGTGTTGATGACAGAAAAAGCACTAGTGGTGGTGCATTCTATATGGGTTCCAGGTTAGTGTCTTGGTTCAGCAAGAAACAAAGTTCAATTATGTTATCTACAGCTGAAGCAGAATATGTGGCTGCT
Organism: Pinus tabuliformis; assembly: GCA_031772625.1. Taxonomy (NCBI): domain Eukaryota; kingdom Viridiplantae; phylum Streptophyta; class Pinopsida; order Pinales; family Pinaceae; genus Pinus; species Pinus tabuliformis. Next base: position 322,496,846 of record CM062809.1, read on the forward strand.
ACATCTTACTTCACACAACTACTTTGGATGATGCAAACATTACAAGACATTCAGATCACATGCACTCCACCCATCTCTATTCTATGTGATAATATAAGTGCCATCAATATTTCAAAGAATCCAATCATGCACTCCAAGACCAAGCACATACCCATCAAATACCATTTTCTACATGAACAAGTGCTTGAACAAAAGGTCAAATTGGAATATGTTCCCTCCAAAGAACGGGTTGTTGATATATTCACTAAACCACTGCCCAAAGAGACATTTGAATATCTCAGACAAAAACTAGGAGTAGTTGTTGGATCATATTGCTGTTAAATCAAACTTTTCAGAGAAAGGTGATTATACACGTGTTTCCAAAAGTGAAGTCATGTACACACGTGGGTTTCTGTGGGTCAAGGAGCATATATGTTTTTCAAGCAAGAAAAATAGTGGGGCAGGCTCTGATATGGGTGCTCTGACTGATATTGATGATATGCTCTGTTCATTAATTTTATCTGACTAACAAAGATGCCTTGATCTTTGACCTATTAACAATGCACAAGTAGCACCGGTTCAGGGGGAGCATTAGCCTTCACATACATCTAACATTGTTGGCATTATGGTTGTTGAGTCCAGCTATGGCTTCAGATATTTATACCATTGGCTGCTCAAGTCATGTAAAAGTCTAGGGTGTGATATGTCTTCTCATACATTTGAATGGGTCCTCTTGGACAAATGATGTAATTTATATCCCCACTTTACATGGGATGGATGGTGTAATGTTTCTTTTTTTTGCCATGTATAAACAATTGGTATATCCCCACTTGGTTGGGTGGATGAGTCAAATTTGGTATATCCCCACTTGGTTGGGAGATGGATGTATGTATGAGTCATTGGTGATAGGAAGGTCATTGGTGATGTATGTATAGAGTCATGTTATTCTTTTAGAAAATCTTTTTGCAGACTTTGCTTGTGCTCAGGGGGAGCATGGACTCAATCATGGGAGCTCAATCAGTACACTTCAGCATATCAAAGAATTCAGCATGTACTCAGGGGGAGCATGACCAGCATAATGTATGTCAAAGGGGGAGCATGACCCTTTGCCCTTGATGTCAAAGGGGGAGAGTGACTTGGTGTTGTTGTTGCCATCAAGTCCAAAGGGGGAGATTGTTGGCATTATGATACAGGTGTTGTCCTTGATGGAAACTCACTCAGATGAAATATCACAGTACAACAGGTTAACAACAAAGAATTATAGATCAGACTACACAGAATGAAGAAAGAAATGTATATGCAGGTTCACCTTGACCAAGCTGTGTATACATGCAGGTTCACTGACCACAAGTAGTGTATGCATACACACGCACTTTCATAGAAGGAAAAGCACATATACCTTGGAAAACTAAGTTTTTGGTCTGAGGTATTTGGTCCATGGTATTTTGATCCATGGTATTGGTCCAAGGTATCTGGTCCGAGGTATTGGCCATAGGTATTTGGTCCAAGGTATTGATTCTAAGTGGTTTTGGTCCATGGTATTGAGAAAGTCCTAAAACTGTAAAAGGAGGAGAAGATCATTAGGCCAGGGGTGCAAGTATTGAATATCTGATGAAGTGTGAGATCTAGTATGTAGGTTATTGGCTTATGGTGCTATGCTTGATCTGAACCAAGGATGAACCTTAACGGTTGATGAAGGATAAGATCTAATGATGGATCAGGATCTTAAGGCTTGAAATGAATTATCATTATGTGGTTTGATCATGTATAGTCAATATTTGAATACTGACGCATGTGTTATTCTGTAAATATTATGATCTGGGTATAACTGAAGTCTGGAATAGCTGCAGAATTATGAATTAATATTTGCAAATGTATACACTGGTTGGCTTTGAAAAAAGTGTGTATAAACATAGGTTCAACACATGGAAGTAGTGTATACCTTATAAAGTATGTTATAGTTATTTCTATTTGTTGTTCTAGAGTTCTGGGTTCTGGTTTGGGTTCTAGTTACTGTATTCTGGTGACAATATTCTAAATGATTAGATTGATTGTGGTTTAACATTGGATTGTCAAAGTGATTGATTGATTCGGTTGTGGTTGATTCAGAAAGTGATGATTGAGTCTCAATCATTGGTTAATGGAAATGTATTTGATGATTGAATTGCAGTTATGATGTAGTTGATGGATCCAGTCTAAAAATTTATGAAACATAGTCCTTGGAGGAAGAAAGAAGGTTGTAGCCTTATGTAATTCCCTGCCTACATACTAGTAAACATATTGGCTAGTGCAAGAGTCAAGGGGTTGTAGCTCCCTTCCAGTAGAAGTTGTAGAACGAGATAAGTATGTAACCTTCTGTAGGCAGAAGCCTGCGTATTGGTATAAGTCTGCACCAGTACAATATTGTAAACAGATCTTCTTATTATTAAAAGAAGACAGAGACAACAGCAGCAGGTGGTTTTCACCCACATTGGGCTTCCACCTTATATCTTGGTGTTCATGTGTGTTTTACTTATGTGTGATGCTTTATTCTGCTTTTACTGCACTGTCTAATAAATCTCTGATATACTGGTTAAATTTCAATGCATGATAAATTGGGTAAATCAAAAGTTCTCTACATATACGTCGGTTTCTTTAAGTACAGTCACGTATACACGCTAGTCCACTTAGTTGAAGTAGCACATACAAATCTGTTTGGGAAATTAAATTATTGATCTGATAATACTGATTCACCCCCCCCCCCCTCTTAGTATTATTTCCAACAATTGGTTCTTTTCTCCTTTAGAACATGTACATATACATCACAGCCAAATACCCTCAGATGTGAAAGAGAGAGTTTCTTACCAGTCCATACCTCATGTGAAGTCTTATCCTCCAATGCTGATGATGGTGATCTATTAACCACGCAACATGCAGTCTCCACCGCCTATGCCCATAATTCCTGTCCTAACCTAGCACCACTAAGCATGCTTCTTTCCTTTTCCATCAACGTCCTCTTCATTATTTCTGGAACTCCATTTTGTTGAGGTGTGTATGGAGTAGTCTTCCATCATGCTATACCACACTTCTTATATACTCTTCAAATTCCTTCTTGCTGAAATCTCCACCATTATCTATCTCAACACCTTTATCCTCTTCTCTGTCTGGTTTTCCACGAGAGCCTTAAATTATTTAAACCTCTCAAAGACTTCAGATTTCTTCCTAAGGAAATATATCCTTGTATTCCTTGAGAAGTCATCTATAAATGATACATAGTACACAAACATACCCAGTGATGGAACTAACATAGGTTCAAACACATCACTTTGAACAAGCTCTAATTTCCCTTTTGCCCTCTTAGAACCAGAGGGAGAACTCACCCGATTCTTCTTCCCATATACACAATGTTCACGGGAATCGAAATCCATAGAGAAATTAGACATACCCTCTACCATATTATTACCATGAAGTATTTGAATGCTCTTCTCTCCAATATGTCCAATATTTTGATGCCATAGCATGGTATTTTCTCTAGATACCACTAGATTTTCTGCCCCTCTTTCAGGAACCACGGAACTGTTGTACCCATCAAGAACAGTGCTACCCAGAAACTTGTATAAAGTTCCAATTTGAATTCCCCACATCAATACCAATGCTCCCCAAACCATCTTGCATGTATCTTTCTCAAACACTATTTTTACACCTACATCATCCATCTTGATTATGGAAATCAGATTTTTGGCCAATGCAGGAATATGGAGAACACTTGGAAGTGTTCTAATCCTTACACCTTGCAACTTCAACTTGACTTTTCTATGTCTAACAGTTCTAGAATTCCTGTCATCCCCTAAGAAGACATCACCACCATCATATTTCTCATACTCGTAAAACCACTCCCTATGGGAAGTGAAGTGAAAGGATACACCTGAATCAGTCAGCCATGTCTCATGATCTACATATGTACTTGAAGAAGAAGCCAAGTACACATCCCCCCCTTCACCTGAGGAGGTTTTCACCTCTGCAAAAGGAACATCATCAGATCCCTTTCCTTTTTCAACATCTTTAGATCTACAATCCATTTTGAAGTGCCCTTCCTTTCCCCATTTCGAGCACACCTTTACAGGTCTCCCTGGAGATTTAGATCTCCCTCTATATTTATATCTCCCACTCGAGGACTTAGCTTTGTTTCTAGTCGAGGACCATCATCGTACAAACAAGGCATCTCCATTCTTTCCCTACATATTTTTCCGTCTCATCTCCTCTAATAGCAAGGATGAGACTATTTCATCAAACTTCAAGGTAGTTGTATTGCTACCTATTGCAACAACCAGACTATTCCACGAATATGATAGAGAACACAACAAACTAATGCACTTACCTTCATCTAAGATTTTAATATCAATAGATAACAACTGTCTTACCACAGTATTAAAAGCATTCAGATGCTCTGTCACCTAGTCAACATCCTTCATCCTTAGGTTATAAAAAAATTTCCGTAGGAAAAATTTGTTCATGAGAGACTTAGATTGGTATAAAATCCCTAACTTGTCCCACAAATCCTTTCCCCTAGCTTCCCCTGATACATTTAACAATGCTTAATCTGAGATACACAACCATATTGTGCTCTTTTCTTTCGGATTCAACTTTGCCTGGTCTTCATTTGACATTGTCGTTGTTTTAGTACCCAAATCTACCATGATCCATTGATCTTTATCCACCAATAGATCCTCCATCTTGAGTTTCCACAACTCAAAACTTTGACCATTAAATTTCTCGATCTCTATCTTTCCACTGCTCACCATCCTCTTTCACTACAAGAATCAATCCTACAGATCTCCCACTGAATAGGGTATACCATAGGCTCGAACAAAACCCCTCAGCAACAAAGGCTTCCCCTTTAAGATGAAACAAATCTGATACCAAATGTATGTTTTAACCCCATACAAAATTTACCTACATACGAATTCTAAAAGAAAGAAAAAACCAATGGCAAGAACATAAAACATAAAATAGATATACATAGAGATTTTCCCCTGAATCCTAAAACTAGGACTACCAGATTGATTTTCCATTATATAGCTTTCAATGTTATAATACATATATATACATGTCAAAGAATTCATAAACCCCAATCCATTAACCTTGGATTAGAACATAATTGTAGTTCCTTTGACCAAATCTACAAAATACCATGGGAAGAAAACCATCATTCCCAAAACAATGTGCAAAACCAATGCAGAAAACCATAGTTACATCCACCCATCTAATATAGGGTCCAAAAAAATAAAATTTGAGACGTTTCCCCAGACCTCGTATAGGAGGGCTACCTTGCCCTTGAAACCCCCTATTGTGCCCAATACAATGAACAACATAGGTTATCACCCCCCCCTGCGCGTGTGCAACTAGTCGTGGAAAGAACATAACACACACCCAACAACAATGCCTCCTATATATGGCACATCCTGGTGAAATCCATAATTGGCTTTGTGTTAATCTATATTGTGAGGTGGGCTATGGAGAAAAGGTCTACATCAGTCTAGATCCAACTAAAGGGGTGAACACATGACATTACTTGCTTGCCTTTATTATCCAGTGCCTCAATGAGAGAGGATTCTCCACCTTGGCTCACATTGGGAGGATAAGTTGATCTCCTTTCACCTCCCCCTCGTGGCCATATGCACAATATTTGGGTATCCCTGAGGAATTCGAGGATAGCTAGAACACGTACCACATACATCTCATTAATGTTGGCATCTTTCTCACTACCGAGCTTGATAAATTGGCATGGGCTGATTCACATTTTAAATGGGACATCTCTATCAAAGATGGCTATACATATATCACCTCTTTGTCTCTGGACAAGCCCCGGGCCTAGTGCTCATAGTAGAGTGGTCTCTTTCATTCAGTTAGATTTCTCCTCCCTTGTATGATTCGTTGATGGATCTTTTTCACAGGATGCATGTGGTTGTGGCACTTATATCGTGGTGGACCAATCTACTCCTTACATATTCTATTAGTTGGATAGCATAGGGTCCAACTGTCAAGTGGAGGTCCTAGCCCTATGGCAGTCCTGAAACTTGCGAAGTGGCTTTCCATTAAGGAGATGAAAATTATTGGAGACTCCAAGTCCATAAGTGATTGGGTGTTGGGTCTCTAATCATTGAATGTCTAATCCATGTTCTACTGGCTTCGACAGATCATGGGCCTTAAAGACTCTTTTAACAAGATTTATATTTCCCATATTTACTAGGAACACAACTATGCAGTTGACGAGTTGTCCAAGCGAGGATTATCATCAAATCTAGGTTACTTTCATTAGATTCTCTAGATCAATTTTGTTGTCCATGCAAATGGATTCTTCTCTTCTTTCTTATTGGATTCATCATTTTTAAACTTTTTTGTCTTTCTTGTAGTTGTTCTACTGGCTTTGGGCGATTGTGTGTTTTTTATTGCATCCTCCTTCTCTAGGGATTGCCTTCCTATTTCAGTGGATCTTCGTACCTTGAGGTTTCCTATGTTCACTGTTTGGTTTGAATCTCCATTTTCAACCTATTTTTGTTTTGTTGGAATGTTGTATTATGTACTTTAGTTATATTTAACACATTTTATTTAATAGAAGTAGTTCATTTTATCGCTTGAAAAAAAAGATAGCTTTCATCAGAAAAATTCTTGGTATCATACAATTTGTCTCCTATGGTGATCATAATGAGAGATAAGGGTGTTAATTTTTTTAATGAAAAAGGAATTGAATGGGCTTAGACAAGAAATGGTGTATAATTCTTCTAAATGGGCATACTTTTGTAAGACCTGGTAAGGCATGTGTACCCATGGGAAAGTGTTGGTTAAGTTTGATGTGAGATCTAGATGATAAGGGGACTGGCAGGTTAACGAATACTCTAAGTATAAAATTTTAGGGCAGTAAGGGCTACAGTGAGCATAGTTGACTCACTTGAATAGTCTAACCAGATTTGGTCAAGGCAAACCCCAAGTGAAGCTTTAAGGGGGGAATGTTAGGTAAATTTGACTTAGACAAAGAGACAAGGTTGACATGTCAAACAATTGTGCTTTTGGGCACATGTTTTAGCATACCCATGTTTTTCTTCCCATGGGATTCATGTAATGAAGCATTTAAAAGGTTGGGAAAACTCTATTGTAATGGGGTCAGGGATGAAGGGAGTGGTGAAGGCTCACTTGGTAGCTTGCCCATGGTTTTGGAAAAGGAGACTAATGGAATTCCATTAGGCTAGGTTTTACCCTACAATTGGGGTTTCCCCAAGGTAAATATTGTGCATTGTGTCTGTGTTTTATTGTTGTTTATTAATTCTATTGGTAAATATTTTATTTTCTCTCCAGCAATTTCTACATATATCCTATTATATATGGAGGGGGAGAGATTCTATTCTTTACAGATAATCATTCCACTAATAGTTACGAGAATCTATACATAGGTCACTTCCAAATTATTTGAAAGAATGCATTGATATGGGAACAAACACGAATTCTCTACTCAGGTGTAGGCTTCACACCATGGATAGCAAGGACAATCTGAACTCTTGTCAACAATATTAATTAGTGCACCCCTGCTAAGAATCAAACTTGATTCAAACAATGATCTGACAACCAAAAAAACTTAGGAGGAAGCGATGTAATTCTATCTCAACACTAGGAAACATAAATTTTCACCTTGATCCAATCTCAACATCGGGAAGCTCTATTGATAAGCTACATAATTTTTTCTGATCCCTAGATGTGACACACAATTCAGTCTCTAGATTTTAGTGAATGGATTCATCCCACCAAATTTGGCAGATTCGCACAATTATGCCACCCAAAAGATGCTCTACCAAATGCACCCCAAAACCAATACTTCCACTATGTTAATATGGAAAAATCATATACACATTTCCACACGATAGATGGCACTTAGATTCAGAAAACAACATGTATAAGTGAAGCATTTCCTACTAGAAACATCATAAGCATAAAAATTAAAAGGTTTCCAAAGTCCCATTTAAAAAATCAACCCTTGTGGGTGCACCAAAGGTGGGTTTTACCATACCTCATGGATTTTTATTTGATACCCGTGAGGGTTTGGTAAAGAGAATAGTTAGGGTACTAGGACCACACCACATGATTATATTTGACTCTCCTTGACAGTGCTAGGTCAGACATCCAATTTCGAGCTTCTTCATTTCAAAATCGAGGAGTGACAGCCCCCAAATAGATCTTTCTATCCTTCCCCATATCTATTTCCCATCAATGAGAAGGAGTGATTCAAATTCTATAAATTCAAGGCGTTAGAAAACAAAAAACACATGAAAATTTTAAGCACTATTTCTCTACCCAAAATTTCCCCCAGCAATCAATCATCACATTGCAGAAGGAGGATTCCCTCAGTTTGATAGTTTTTCTTCACTTCTTTCAGAGAGAGAGATCGCAAGGAGATTGGAAACAAAATTCCTTGCTAGGATACATTGAGCACCATTTCTCTAGAATCCCTTCTAGTGTATTTTAAGTCTATGTAACTCTTCTACCAATAATCAATAAATAGGGCCCTTTTCCCATCAGCTTTGTTGATTTGTTTCGCATAGTTTTATGTGCTTGTTTTCATTGTTTAGTTGATTTTGTTATATGCATTATTTTTCTTCAATTACAATTTTTTCTTTGTTTCACACTTAACCATTAACATCATCATCTTTTGTGTGACTCTTTGTAGCTTTCAACCAACTACAAGGAAAGAGGATTTGGGACACCTCTCCAATCAAATCCAATACAGAAATTGGCAACTCCACTGATTGTTTTTTTTATCTTATTGGTTGTTTGTAGGCATTTGCTCTCTATCATTTTGATTCTATTTAGTCACTTAAAAATCTTTGTAGGTGATTAGGTCACCTTTAAACCTATTTGTGGCCTAAATTATCCTCTAATTTTATTTTATGGGATGCCCTCATGGCTATCGAAATGACAGTCATGACATACTCATGGTTGTGCCGACAAAAGCCTGCAAGTGTGTAGATAGAACCATTTTTTCATTGTAATTTCCTTTTCCTGAGTGATAGGTAGCCTTTACTAAACTTCCTACACTCTTGCAAAATGTTTACATGCTAAATAGGTTTCAATTTTTCTTTACTAACCATTATAGTAAAGTATTTTTGTTTATCTTTCCTTTAAAACTTTTGTAAGTTGGGACTAGGAGTATTGTGATTAAGAGAGAATGGGCTCTCCCCCCTTAAACCATTCGGAAAACCTATGGGGGATTTGAAACTTTCCTAAAGCACTATCTACCATCTCTCTATTAATTGGAAATTCATCACATATCTTAATTAGGAAGGATTAAGTGGCCCCTTGTCCACACATTCATTTTCTTGTTTTTTAACCAATATTATTTTGGGACCAATATTTGGTGTTAGTAAGAAAGAGAGTAGGATCTCCCCCCTTGCACCATTTGGCAAACCTGTGAGGGATATGAAACATTTCTCAAAGCACCACCTTTCCATCTCCCTATATTCTCACATAGCTTAAGTACGAAGACTAAGCAACCCATCATCCACACATCTTTTCCTTTCTGCAAGGAACAACATCACATAGTTTAAATAGAAGGATTTGTAATGTATCACCGCATATCCACATTGTTGCAATTCAAACACTTTGTATGTTCACAATTTACCTTGCACAGAAATTAAATTAATTTAAACTTTGTTCAAAGGGTATGCACTCTTGCAATAATTGTTCTTAGTTTATTCCAATTTTCATTTTGGTACGCCCTAAGCAAAGTAAGACTCTTTAAGAAAAACCTTAACTTGACCTCACTTAATTTCCCCATAAGGGCCATAAAAGAATTTATGGTTTAGGTCACATCTACAGGGGTAGGCATCCCAATAATATACTATGGTTGTTTAAATTGAAAGAAAAAATCTTTTTTTTTTAGGGAGCCTGAAATCCTACACAACCTAGTGTCAAATGTTAATGATGAGAAGGAACTTGTGAAGGTGGTAAGGAATATATTGTGGACTATGGTAGACATCCTTGGATCTCTTTATTCTTTGTAAGGGCTCTAGGTCCAAATTTGTTAACCAGAAGCTGAGATTCTCTCATCCCCACTAGGTGTAGATAACTTAATGACCAAAATTTAGGGCATCTTTCCCTATAGTTGGCGGGTGTAGGAGAACTTGCACTTGGAGGGGATTTTGAATGTTTGATGGAAGTTTCACCAGTTTCTTTGGTATGTGACCTCAATACCCCTTGTTATAACCCTCTTTCCATACCTCTATTTCTTTTTCAGCTGGTGGTGTGAGACCCCACTGTCGAAAAATCTTCAAAATTCGTAGTTATTGGTTAAGCAAAAGTATGTTAGTGTTGAGTGATAAAAGGTTCCTTTTTAACTCCTAATTATCTTCACATTAATTATCAATCCGAGCATGTCTTTCTATTTCAAGAGTGTACACAGTATGTGGCGGCTATTTAACTCAAAGAGTAATGCTTCTAAATTGCAGTATAGATATTTTAAATACAAGAGTAAATGGATGCAGCAAGTAAATTCTAATTGCAATTAAAAGAAAACTCAATCCTTCAATGAAATCAAATCCTACAACAATTCAGGTAACAGCGATATGCAATTCAAGTAACAGCAGTATTGGTATAGAGTACAACAATGATAGCTCTTCTCTCAGAGACTGTTTGAATTTAAATCAAATGCACTACTCTGTAAAACAATGATGACATCAATCTGAGACACTAATAGTAGTAGTTAATTCTCATTACAGTTGATTACATCGAGCAGGATATTCATCTAGGAAACTCAATCCAAAGCGAAAGGAAACTAATTAACAACAATGTTGTAAATTATATAAAATAGAGTTATTATGTCAACGTAAAGAAATAAGGAACGGCAATGAAATAATAATAGCTGAAAACAATAAACTATCAACTGTCACACTTGCAAGAATCAGAAATATATGACACAGGTGAAGCAGTGAATTCCACCGGAAGCTAGGCCCTTATCCGCCAGCGTACACTACTGGTTACTTCAGATAAATGGAAAAGAACAACAACTCCTTTTATATATTAATCATGAAATAATATCACAACGTATTTGCGTTCTTCGCTACAGTGAAAGTCTGTAATTCAGAATTACAATAACAATAACAATAGTCGTCCCCTTTCTGCTTAAAATCATTGCCTATTATAATGAGAAAGGGGTAAAAAGATAGATGATAAAAGTGATCCCTCGGGATCTCTTGATCCTGAGGGATTTGCACAATTTTTTAACTTCAGACATCTTTCCCTTCTTGTACTGATCCTGTTGATTTGCTTTTGGACGTATCTACAACCGCCACGTCCTTCCTTAGCTCATTGATTTTTTGTTGTCCCTTAGTTAGGGAACAATAGTTGTCTCTTTTCGTACTTTCCTGCATAAAGAAGGATGATAATTAGCCAAATCTTAACTGTAAATAATTTCTATATTTCTTACCGTAATTCCTTAATAGATTAGTGCATTGAGATATAGAAAGGATGAAAATAAAGGAAAAGGATAATAAGTTAATAATAAATGCATACCTTTTCCATGACCCAACATACTCCCCTACTTACCCTTTTTCATGTCCTCATGAAAACTATGTAGTTTGTATGCAGAGCATTCAAGGAATAAGCTGGAGAAGGGAGGTCGTAAAGTGGTCTGAAACCATGATTCTTGGCCAAGATTTCAAAGATGTACCATGTCTATCCTTCAGGTAGCTCATATATAGCCTTGCACCCTTCATCAGGATACCAAAGAATAGGGTTGCGGAATCGACAGCCTAACCAATAAGGGCTTTCCCTTAGGATGAGATTACTATAAATGACAAAGCATTCTGTAGCCAGATTAAAGTTTTTGTAATTAAATGGCTCTCTATTATGTACATTGTTATTGGAAACTGTCCATCTAAACTTTGCTGCAGCCAGGGAGCTTTCCTGAATGGAGAGAAAATACTCGACTCCTTTTTGGAAAATTTCTTTTTGCATAGGCCCCAGAGTTTTGATTACTCCTTCCCCCTTCATCAAACTTTTGTGGTTGGCCAGCATTTGCAACAGGTGTTTTGGTTCACCTCTAACCCAAAGGTCTAGTACATTTTCCTACCTTTGGAACTTGTTGTAAGCTTTGAACCATTTCAGTTGGTTAACAGCGAATGAAATAAAAGCTTGAAATTGTACATCCCCTACAAAAGGACTGGGATTCTTTTCAGTTTCTTCTTCTAATACAAAATTGTGTAAATAAAATTCACACAACAGTCTATGTACTTTTACCCCATGATGTTTACAACAGTTTATAAAATCATCAATTGTTTTCAACTCTATCGGTTTTCCATCTTTGACAGCTTTGATATTTAATTGTAAGTATCTTTCCATAAAAATAAGGCATAGTTATTTGTAGGAGATATGCATGCCAATATGTCAGTATATAAAGAGAAAATAGTATCCATTTGACTCCTAGCCTTTTCCAATCTGAGCTTTATTTTCTCAATCATTTCTTCTACCTTTCTGTATTTACCAAATGCCTCACTTTCTGAGATGTTCATGTCCCAAAGCTACTTTTGTAATTCCTGGTATTTCTGCTGGGGGAGTGTTTCTAGTTCAAGGTGTTCTATGGTGAACCGAGCCTGTGACAGATTTTCTTGAAGATTTACTATACTGGGGTCACTACTTGTCATAACATCTTTGGCTTGGATATATGTCTGTGTATTCTTTCTATGAGAGTGGATTTTTATTGTCTGCGTGTTCTTATTATGGGACTGAATGCTTATAGTCTATTTACTTTTATTGTGGACGATCTGTCCTTCTGTCTGGGTGGCCGTACTGTTGGAGGGTACCACCTCCGTTTGAACAACTAAGTTACGAAAATGTATACTCTTTTTTTGGGCAGCTACTTCTGCAACAGTTGCATGTTGTTCCTCAACAATTTGAGTGAATATGGGCTCAGTTTGAGTCCCAGTAACCTTTGTATCATGAAATTTAGTTTGAATGGTTGCATCTATTGTTTCCGGGGTTTTTTCTGAAACTTTCCCCGTTGTTAATGTCCTTATCTTTTGTTTGAGTCTTTTTACTAATTTTTGCATCCTCTATTGTTCCTTTCTAAGCTTTTTAATTTTGTTTTTCTTCTTTTTAGGAGGAACAATTTTTCCACTAATCGTTTCCACTCATAGTGAGCTCAATTGCTCATCTAGGCTTTGTTCTACAAGAGCTGTGTCCTTACCCTGGCTTGTTTCTATTTCCCCTATTTGGCCCACATCCTTTGTCTTTAAACTGACCCGACTAGGTTCTCCTAGAGGTGTATTACTAAATTGGTTCACCTCTTCTTGCGTAGGTTCTGCTCCTGTTTCTTCTTCACAAATTACATTTTCTAGACTCCTGTTGTGGCCAGAGTTTTCTTCTGATTGAGCTGCTCCAATGTTAAAGTTGAGCGGGCTTTCGGGCTATATAAATTCGTTCATATTGGCCAAAATCTGGGGTCAATTCAATATCATGCAATAAGTCTCGTGGTGGACTTGTGTTTGGCATTGAGGGATGTTCTGTTTCATCTCTTTCCTCTTCACTAGAGTGCTCTGTTTCCTCCTCAAGTTACAACTCCAAGTCATCCTGTCCTTCCAACTATACATATTGCTCATTTTCTAGACTAGCTAGTTCTATGGGTTGGCTGCTGCTACCCTAGGGATTTTTAGTTGTTCCCAAGCTTGTCCTTATTCTGGCAGAGTGTCTTTGTTTTTGTGGAATGTTTGCTATGCGGGTAGTCCTTTTCCTTTTTGGAACATGATTAGGAGCAGGTATAGCTAAACTCCCTTCAATGGCAAATACTAATTCCTCCCAACTTCATTGTTGATGAACGAGGTTGTAACTTAATATCAACCTAATCAAGCAATGGCAGCTCATGATAGTCTCTATATGACAGGATTTTTTTATGCTTTGAGCAGTGTCATGCAATAAGAAATTCAAGTACGTAAGCAAGTTTACAAAACATTTTTGTTTCAGAACTGCTAATAATTTAAGGTGACGTGGCCTTACCACATATTTTCTCCCGTCGCATGTGATATAGCACTGAACAACTCTGGCTAGTTTTGTCCACGGTTCTCCAAGGGATGAAAGTTGAACTCCTTTGCCTTTGACAATCAGGTCCGGTCCCTCATCCTGAAAGATTGGCAATAGTGTCCTGCAACCTCAATTTTTTATGAGTCCATATGGTTCCGACTGCTGGTAATCCAAACACTTCAGCGATTACTGCATCTGTCACTATAATTTGCCTTCCTCTTATCGTAGAATGTTCGTTCTGTAAATTCTATAAGAATTCGATAGCAATTGCTTCATTGGGTTGCTACAATCGTGTGAAATGTGTTATCCAGCCAACTCAAGCTAGAATTTCTCTGGCTGCATCAGACACAGCCAGTATTAATGGCTCCCTTCGCTCTGTTCATCCTCCCATACTGCCTGGATTCTACAAACCGTTAGTATCCCAAAAATGTTACAACAATAGACAGAATTGCACTTATGGAACAGAAAGTTGTTATAATGGTTATTTCAAATGATGCTTTACAGGAAAAAATATCGTTATTCTCGGACTTGCTATTGTATCACATACTTCGTAATCATGGAATGTTGAATTGCCCTGCATAATCTAATAAAGAACTGACATGCCTGCATAACTATAATATGGATTTTCCCCCCTTAAAATGATAGGTCACCTTCGACCGATTAAATGAAGGAATGACGTACCAGTGGCAATGTACAGGAGTGGTAGAAATGGAAAGGTATACATATTTATGATAGGATCACAAAAGATATCGTGGTGCTAAAATCAATTCATAGAACAAGAATTATGAATAAATGTGGAGATGTCGTGGAGTGATTCGAAAAGGGAGAAAGGACATCTGATGTGGAAAAGATTCTTTGCAATCATTATTCCACTTAAACCACTATGATTGACTTTTAAAAGATATCTCATGCATAAAATGAATTAGGAACATAATCTCTTTGTAGTAACGATAAAGAATAAGAAAAGGGAGTTATAATAACTATTGATGTTGAAAATATGACTCCAATACCATCAGCAAAGCTTCTGTTGCCCACATGTGTTTACAACCTTGACAGAGTTGCATTTTCACCCTTTGGAACCATGATCCTTTATGTATAATTAGGAAAGTGCCTTATGATGTCAGAATGGAGGTCATTATGCTGGCTTGGTGACCAGATGAACACAATGCCATTCACTGAGGAGGAGAGAAAGGTGGGCAGGCCGACTCGTGATGAGACCTCCTGTTCCAAGGACTTTATTTTTCTGATGCATCCATTGGATCATATCCCTGGTGTGGTGGCCATAGTGAGAATGCCACTTCACTGCTTCCTTATGATCATGGTAGGCTGGCTCATGATGAGACCCCCTATCCTCCATCTGACAAATCATAGAATTGTTAGTAAACAAATGTATCTATATATATATATATATATATATATATATATATATAGATATAGAGATATATATATATATATATATATATATATATATATATATATATTAGAATGCGCTTCCTATTTATATATAAAGGGTGGCTCAACACTCCTTAAGAGTAGGGATGGTGGAAGAAGTCTGAACATACCAATAGAAAAAAATATGCCTTTACTATTATTCAATGATAATGAGCAGAGAGAATTATAGGGGTTAGGGAAGAACCAGCATGGTACAAATAGTCAAACATTTTTATTTATAGTAAAGATAAGGATAACAAAGTGATAAATATGGTTGTGTCCTTCCCTTTTTAATCAATACAAAGCAATCTCATTAAAGATGATAATATTCAATTTGTTTGTTCCAGTAACCTTAAAATTTTGTATTCCTACATATATGTTCGTATTCTTGCCCCATAGAGGATCATAGAGAGTGAAATAATATTCACAAGGTGCTTATTTCCTAAAGAAAACCTCACACAAAGAGTGTTGTTCCTTAAAGGGAACAACAATTTGTTCCTTGTAAGGATCAGCGAATGAAAAATACACACGGATGGTGCTATTTCATGTTGGGAACAGCAAGAAGAAAAATTGCACACCGAAAGTGTTGTTCTTTAGAGGGAACAACAGATGTTCCTTGGAGGGAACAACAACTGTTCCTTAAAAGGAACAGCAAAAAGAGAAAAATAATTGGATGCGAAATTTTTGTTCCTTAGAGGGAACAATTGTTATTCCTTAGAGGGAACAACAGTTGTTCCTTAGAGGGAACAACAGCTGTTCCTTAAATGGAACAGCGGAAAAACAGATGCAAACAAAACTGTTGTTCCTTAGAGGGCACAATGGTTGTTCCTTATAGGGAACAGCAAGAAAACAAGTCCAAACGAAACTGTTGTTCCTTAGAGGGAACAACAGCTATTCTTAAGAGGGAACAGAAAAAAGCAAATAGACAGGAAGGTGATGTTCCTTAGAGGGGACGGCAGTTGTTCCTTAGAGGGAACAACAACTGTTCCTTAAAGGGAACATCGCGAAAACAAATAAACAAGGAACTGTTGTTCCTTAGAGGAAACGATAGTTGTTCCTTAAAGGGAACGACAATTGTTCCTTAAAGGGAACAACAAAAAACAAATACACATGAAAGTGTTGTTCCTTTAGAGGGAACAACAGTTGTTCCTTAAAAGGAACAACGAGAAAACAAATACATATGGGATTGTTGTTCCTTAGAGGGAAAAACAGTTCTTCCTTAAAGGGAACAACAATTGTTCCTTAGAGGGAACGGTAACTGTTCCGTAAAGGGAAGAACGGGAAAACAAATCCAGACAAATCTGTTGTTCCTTAAAAGGAACAGTGGTTGTTCCTTAGAGGGAACAACAAGAAAACAAGCACACATGAAACTGTTGTTCCTTAGTGGGAACAATAGATGATCCTTAAAGGGAACAACAAAAAAACAAATATACGCAAAATTGTTATTCCTTAGAGGGAAAAACAACTATTCCTTAGAGGGAATAACAAAAAACAAATACACGCGAAACTGTTGTTCCTTAAAGGGAACAACAGTTGTTCCTTAAAGGGAACAGGAAAAAACAAATACACGCAAAACTGTTGTTCCTAGGAATGGGCCTGGCATCTTTCTCTGTATAAATGTGGTGCATTCATAATTGGGGATCAATCCCTTTCATGTCTGGGTAATCCCATGCAAAGGTCTCTTTATATTTTCTCAGGAGTTGAACAAGCTTCTGCTCTTGGTTAGTAGTCAGATTTTTGTTAATATTCAAAGTTTTTCCTAGCTCAATTTTTATGGTTTTTTTGTTATAAACAGAAGTTGTTGGTATTGATTGATCATTAATATATTTTAAAGGATCTTCTTCTATGTCATTATCTAGGGTTGCTTTGATCATGTGACATTTTAGATGGGATACGGCATCTGGTTGGTTAATGTAAGTGTTAATGATGCCGTCTTCTGTTTAATCCTTAAATTCGAGAGCATCTTTTATGGTTAGCGGTGATCTAATGTTTTCAGTTAGATATGATACAGGTTGTTTTCTAGTTTTGATTATTGTTAAACTTGGTTGAACTGGAGGATATAAGGCTAAATTCTTCACATTTCTTCCTCTTGCTATAGTCATGCTACCTATTCGGCAGCTTATGTAAGCATCTGCGGTTGCTAGCCAAGGTCTACCTAGAATTAGGGGATGTCCATCAAGTCGGTTTCTGGGATTGATGATCAGAAAGTCTATAGGGTATTCCTAGGAGTCTACTAACATCATTACATCCTATAACGTGCCTTCTGGTTTGACTACCGATCGGTCAGCCAGTTCCAACAAGGTCATGGTTGAGTC
This sequence comes from Pinus tabuliformis, assembly GCA_031772625.1. Classification (NCBI taxonomy): domain Eukaryota; kingdom Viridiplantae; phylum Streptophyta; class Pinopsida; order Pinales; family Pinaceae; genus Pinus; species Pinus tabuliformis. The sequence goes on from CM062809.1 coordinate 322,514,608, forward strand.
CAAGGATGTAATGCCAAGCTTTTGACAAGTTGTGGTTATAAGAATATTGATTGTCACTCTTAAATCAACTAATGCATTGGAGAAGGAGCATCCATTTATTTGCACATTGACTATAGGATTTCTTGGGTCCTCATATTTTATAGGTGTTTCTCTTCCTAATAGTAAATCAGATAAGGTATCGACTACATGGACAGTTGGGGTTGTTTTTATTTTCCTCTTTGGCTTTTTCATACACAATTCCTTAATAGTTTTTGCATAAATTGGAATGTCCTGAATAGCTTGGAGGAGTGGTATTTTAATACACAAATTTTTTAATTCTCATAGAAGATCAAAATCAGGGAATTCTATTGGGTGGGGTATGATTAATCTTTTTGGGAATGGTGGAGAGGAGGTGATCATTTGATTGTGAGTTTTCTGTTTAACAATGTCCTCCACTTGTGGTGATTGTTCTATAGGTAACTGATCTTCAATTTGTTTGTTTTTATCCCCCTCTAATTCTATTATCCACCCAGATTTTAATTGAAGCTCATTGCACTCCCTTAACTCAGTCTCTGGCTTTGGTCCTTCAATAATTTGCACAGATTGAACCGGTCTATTGTTGGGGTTCAAGTTGGGTTGGGCTGGGAGCTGTGGTCGTAGGTTGGTTTGAGGGTTTTGTTGTAATGTGTAGGGTGTTGGCAGTGTGATTTGAGGTAGGGGGATTGTTCCTACTATCTTATTTGTAGGTATTTGCCAGCTTGACTACCAGTTCTGGTTCTGTGAAGTTGAAGGTGGCCATTGGGATTGATATGCATTATTTTTCCAAAACGGTGGGAAGTAAGAGGAATTTGGCCAATTGTTATTTTGATTTGATTGGTTTGGCCAGGATGGCATGGGGAATGGGTGTTATGACCAATTGGAAAAGGGTGGTTGATTCTGCCACATGGCTCTTGGGTATTGTTGTGAATTATATTGCAGATTTTGAAAGAAAGAAGATGGATCAGTCAACGTACTTATTTGTCGTGGTTGCCATTGGTGATGTTGATTTAGCAGGTAAACTGGTTCTGTTTCTTCCTTTGCCTCCTTATAGATTGCTTTTAACCCTGGAAGTGATGGGTAGCTTTCTGTAGCGTGATCTTTCATACATATGGTGCAAGTTTGTACCATATCCAGCGGGCACTCTTTGTGACTATGCTTCTTTCTGCATCTAGGACAGAATATCACCAAGTTTTGTTCTACTTCTTCCTACTTTTGTTTGGCTTGAATAATGTCCAATCGCATTGTCAGAGTTCCCAAGATATCTGTTTTGAAATCCTCTAGCAGATTTCGAATTTCTGCATGAGTTATACCTCCACCAAAGATTTTGTTGTCCCTAGTGATCATGTCGCATTCTGTTGGTTTCAATCTCGTACTACCTCTTGAAGACCTGATACACAATTTAATAATGTCAGCGTATTCCTCTTGATATACATCACCTTTACCCATAATATTTAATGTTTCTATCCATTGTTCCTTCATCCCTTTAATCAATGTAGTTTTTAGCACATTATCAGTTAAAGGCAGAGTTGCATAGGGAGACTGCTGGAGGTTATATTGAAATCGTTCCACATATTCTTCTAATGTTTCACTAGGTCTTGCTACCATTTGGAATATTTCGTGTTTGAATTCCCTAGATCTGCAATAGTCCTGATATTTTTTTAGGAAAGCGGATTTCATTTGTTCCCAATCATTTATTGTGCCACCACCTAATCCCATTAACCAACGCAAAGTTGATCCTTTCAGTGTGGAAGGAAATAGTTTTAGTTTTTGGGGGTCGGTGGTATAATCATAACCCCGACATAATACATCAAATTCAAACAGAAATGCATCTGGATCCTCTGATGTTAATCCATGAAAGGTGGGAATGTTTTGGAGAGGGATAGCTTTCATGGGTGTGTTGACTGCAATGTCAACGATGGGATATTGCAATGTAAAGGTCTGAGGTGCTTGTGGGTTGTTGGCCATTTGATCAAATATGTGCCAATACCCTTCCGGGATCTCTAGAGAGTTATTCTTAGGCTGATTAGATGGGGTGGGAATGATCTTAACAGCACTCCCTCGATCCAAAATACTAGGTGTTCCTTGTTGAATTACTACCTGAGGGGATCTTGGTTCCTCTGTTTCCCCTATTTCTCCTCCTCCTTCACGAAGATTACAATAATTCCCTTCTTGTATAGAAATTGGGTGAGAATTTTCAATTTCTTGAAAACTCTGCTCAGTCCCTTCTATTTTTCTGAGGACCTCAGCGAAGGCTACAGATGGTGAACCTGTGGCTCGAAGGGAGATAGTAGGCTGTCTGGAAGCAACTTTTCTAGGACCTACTGATGGCTGAGATTCGTCTTTCTTTAAGATGTCGTCTATGAAATTTGATTTTACAAGGGTCACCAGTCCCTTAGATCTATCGGGTTTGGGTAGTGGAATTGGATTATATTCAGGTTTTTCTTCTTAGTCAAACACGCAATTCAAATGTTTATCTCTACCCTAAGTTCTTAACAATTCTGCTGGAAAGCGGGCGAGGAAGCGGGCATTTTACGTGCTCTGTACGTAGGTTCTTACCTTTCATTTTTAATACCCAGTTCTCTCCCAAAAGATAAGCAGCAAATATCTATTTCAGATTTCTATAATTGTGCTAAAAAGCAGGCAAAGGCGCAAGCACTTTACTTGCTCGTTACGTAGGTTCTTACCTTCCGTTTTCAAAACCCAATTCTTCTTCAACAGAAATCATCAAATGTACATTACTCCTTAGAAATGGCTACACTTTCCCTGGCAACGGTGCCAAAATGTTGAGTGATAAAAGGTGTCTTTTTAACTCTTAATTATCTTCACATTAATTATCAATCCACACAGGTCTTTCTATTTCAAGAGTGTACACAGTATGTGGCGGCTATTTAACTCAGAAATTAATGCTTCTAAATTACAGTATAGATCTTTTAAATACAAGAGTAAATGGATGTGGCAAGTAAATTCTAATTGCAATTAAAAGAAAACTCAATCCTTCAATGAAATCAAATCCTACAACAATTAAGGTAATAGCAATATGCAATTTAAGTAACAGAAGTATGAGTTAAGAAAACAGCAGTGATAACTCTTCTCTTAGAGATTGATTGAATTTAAATCAAATGCACTACTCTGTAAAAGAACGATGACATCAATCTGAGAGACTAACAGCAACAGTTAATTCTCATTATAGTTGATTACATCGAGCAAGATATTCATCTAGGAAACTCAATCCAAAACGAAAGGAAACTAATTAAACAACAATGTTGTAAATTATATAAAACAAAGATATTATGTCAACGCAAAGAAATAAGGAACAACGATGAAATAATAATAGCTGAAAGCAATAAACTATCAACTGTCACACTTGCAAGAATTAGAAATATATGACACAGATGAAGCAGTGAATTCCACCGGAAGCCAGGCCCTTAGCCGCCAGCATACACTGCTGGTTACTTCAGATAAATGGAAAGGAACAGCAACTCCTTTTATATATTAATCATGAAATAATATTACAACGTATTTGCGTTCTTCGCTACAGTGAAAGTCTGTAATTGAGAATTACAATAATAATAACAATAGTCGTCCCCTTTCTACTTACAATCATTTCCTTTTATAATGAGAAAGGGGTAAAAAGATAGATGATAAAAGCAATCCCTCAAGATCTCTTGATCCTGAGGGATTCGTGCAGTTTTCTAACTTCAGACATCTTTCCCTTTTTGCGCTGATCCTGTTGATTTGCTTTTGGACGTATCTGCAACCGCCGTGTCCTTCCTTAGCTTACTGCTTTTTTGCTGTCCCTAAGTTAGGGAACAGAATTTGTCCCTTTTTGTACTTTCCTGCATAAAGAAGGATGATAATTAGCCAAAGCATAACTGTAAATAATTTCTGTATTTCTTACCGTAATTCCTTAATAGATTAATGCATTGAGATATAGAAATGATGAAAATAAAGGAAAAGGATAATAAGTTAATAGTAAATGCATACCTCTTCCATGACCCAACAGTTAGGACATTAGGATTGTCCACACGTGAAAAACTATTGCCAAAATTTTTTCTTTGATTGTTTAACACATTAAGATTTTAAAGGAAAATTAACCCTTTTATTTTCACTTTGTCTTACATGTGTATAATTTGGTTTCATAAACAACCCCCCTCACAGTATTCACACACAATTATTAAGAAACTATAGGGGACCCTACAGTGTTGTGTTTCTCTAGGCACTTACAACACCTCCCACCGTTATCAGGAGGAGTGCATAGTCTTTCACCATCTTGACCTTTCAATTGAAGGAGATAATATATAGCTACTTTGATAGGCTCATCCATTCTTGGTGCTACTTTGTTAGGAACCAATTCCTCTCAAGGTACCACTAGCACCCTTCCTTAAGGTAACACCAATACTACCCCACAAGGTATCACTACCACATCACATCAGGGTCATATGACAATGGCTAATACCAACCCTACCCCACCACCCCCACCAATTCCACCACCCCCACATACCCAACCATGGATAATACCATGTGTAGCTTCATTGAAACTTCCATATCATTTAAAACTCACAAATGACCCCATTGCTTAGACCCTCAATGGTCAGTCATGGTGACCAAGTTACGATCAGTGATTCCAAATTTTGAACTTGGTAAATAGGGGTATGATCCAACCAACCATGTTATGACCTTCCATTTATTTTGTTCATCTAGTAGGATTATTGAGGACTCAATTATACTAAGACTATTTCAGCACACCTTGATAAGCCCTGCGATGAAATGGTATATTAGCGAAGTCATGGGATCCCATCGCACCTTCGAGTCTTTGGCTAAATATTTCCTAAACTTTCTCGAGCTCCGAGTTCGTCATGAAACCGGGATGGAATTGTTAACCCATTTTTGATAGACTACTTCCACACACATCCCAGACCATGTCCATGAATGGAATAAGTGTTGTATTTTTTGTGAAGTGGATGTTTCACGTGCCCTTCTTTATTATTTCTTTCTGAAATCACTTTTTCCCATTATAGCAAAAGATGTAGGAACCACTTTTTCTCAAAACGAAGAAGAGCATATTAGTAAGGCTCAACAATTTGAACTCATTTATACTCAATCATGGTAGCTTTACTCAATTATACCTAATGCTTCTTGCCTGCAATATTTAACTCAAGATAAACCTTGGACATCTAATGATGTTGATGAGTTGATTAAAAACCTTAGGTAAACTCAACTAAAAAGCCCCTCCCATAGCTTAAGAATTCCTATGGTCCACAACCATCATTCTCATCATTTGTCTGTACATCCATGTACCAATGGATGTACCAACACCATTTGATGTTGAATATTATCCCAACCAACTCACACCTTCTCCTAACCCTCCCATGCAAAATAATTAATACCCATTACGCACCCATCACGCACATTGGAAGACATGTCGACCTTTCAACCTACCTATGTGACCCCACACCAAGAGAATCCATGATTTCCTTTCTGAGGACCACCACAAAATAATACCACACCTTCACAAAATGAGGGGGTTATTTTTTCCTTACCTTCCTTCCGTCATCAACAATAAGAATTTGAACGACTCTATACTACAAATCCATCCTACGCCAACAAAAAGTGGGGAGAATAAAGAAAAAGGAAATCAAGGATGGGAACCGATGACAACAATAGAAAATGAGTGCACAGATTAGAGGAAACCGCCCCTCATAACCAAAATCATAACATAATACTATGAAATCTAGATTTCAGACAATTGTGTCTCAATAACCTATTGATGATAAAATATAAATTTAAAATTAATTTAATAATATACCATAACAATTTGGAAAATTTAATTAAAATAATAAAAATTGAAAACTAAATCTAAACTAATTAAATAATATACCATAACAATCCAGAAAAAATAATTAACACAGTAGAACCGGAGTATCACCGCCAAAAAAACCTGCCAGAAGAAGCGGAGGACGAGATCCCCTACCACATCTAAAAATATAACTTTTCTCAAAAAATTTTGTTAAATAAAATGTGACTTTGATTTTATAATATTGTTACATAACTCCATACTAATTTATTTCATTAAATTTTATTTTTTTATAGATTTTATAAAGAATTTTTTCTCCAAAAAATATGATGAATATTATATAAAATTTGACAATAGGGTTTGTTAAAAAAATTCAAATGGAAATAATTTTATAATTCATAAATTTAAAATTGAAAATAACTAACGAACATGAATTTTTTTATCTTTATAAAAATGATTATCTCTTCGTGGACAATATTATTATGGTTAAGTATTTTATGTATAATATTAAGATAAACAAAATAAATAATAAAATATTTTTTTATAAGTGTTTCAAAATTTATATAAAATAATTTACAATTTTGGTAAAAATAGCATAAAGATATTAAGTCTTAGTACAATTATTAACAAATGGAGTAGTCTACCTAGGCGGAGGAATGGCCCGTTTTTCGTCACCGGCCGGAAAATCGTCCGGCTTCGGCCACTGGCAATCCCTTCGCCCTCTGCCACCCTCCCCTAGCTCCGCCACCCTCCTTCTCCACCACCCTCCCCTGGCAATCCTGACATTCCCTGACAAAAAATCTGATCGCAGCTAGAGGGCCTGACATCCCCTGACAGATCGGGGACAAGCTAGAATTGCAACCACGGAGAGTAATTGCTGGTTCAAATTCGAATTGAGGAAATGGTCACCCACGGGCTGCTCACTCACCTTCCTCCTCGACTCGGCGCCTCCCACTCTGCAATTCCTCCGCTCCGCAATTCCGCTCTGCAGCTCGCCACCCAGGTACTCTTCAGTGACACCTCCGACTCTATTAACGACTGATTGAGACATGCACTTGATTGTTTTCCCTTTGCTTCAACACTGATGCATCACCTTGGAATGAGAAACATATGCTAGCTAAGTTTTTGATCCAATGCTTGTGTAAATTGGAATAACTTGTGATTTCCTTTGTGAAAAGAAGATGGTAGCCCAAGATTTTGACAAATTGCATGCGGAGATGTGATTGTTATGCAAATCAGAGTACATCATGTGTTAAAGGAAGTCCTACTTTCCTGTGTTTTAAATTTCGACCGAGAAACAATCATCTTTTAATCATCTTGAGACCTGTAAACCTTGGTGGACAGCAGTTTCAAGCTTGTAAATCCAAACATACGCTTCTTTTGGTATGGAATTCTCACATCCTCTATAAGTCTGTATATCCTAAAAGGGGCAACAATAGATTTTTTTAAGATATTTTTATGCCCGGGACCTGCACCTGGTGTCAATTACTAACTAGCACAAGCATGCCATGTCTTGTCACTGGCAGGACATAGAACCCTGGTAAAACCATATTAACTACCCCTTCCACCCACCAAGAAAGCCGCATTGGATAATATAATAGAAACTGATACTACATACCTGAAATAGTTGGAAACATCCTCCTCCATGAAGGTGCTTTCAGCAGGAAATGTCATGTAAATTTGACGGGATCCAAAGCTGACACCACTCAAATAGTAGGGATCTCGTTCACTTGGCCTATAAGTTGTGAACCTGTTAGCATCCTCTGCTAAAACAATGGCGTGCTGAGCATGAGGCCTATCAATGAGGCTTATTGTATTCTTCAAGCGTGCTATTAGATTGTCAAGTTGTATCCTACTTTCCCATGCCTCTGGCTCTCAGTTAAGTATCCCTCGGCTTGCAGGGTTTTCCCAAATCTCTCGTAATAGAGTTGTGGTAGGGAAGCAATGGAAACAGGGGACTGTCTTCCTCTCAATAATTCTTGAAGTTCTAACTCTAATCTCTCCAATGATTCCACAGAGAAAGCTTCTTCGAAGCGGGGATCCAAGGGAATTGAACTCGAGACGTTGTCAGAGCGTGAATAACTATGAGTAAAACGACAGTTGGAGCCATGCTTGCAATATCCCCTGGCAAAATATAGGCATGGTTTCCAAGAAACTGGCTCACAGCTTACAGAAACGTCTGTCATGGAATAAGATCCCCTGTGATTCAATCTTGTCTTGCTTCCATTCAAGAAAGAGAGCATCTCTATATAGACATGACTATCATTTGGTAGGCTGTAGGAATCAAGATTCTCAGTGGGATAGAAGAGATGATCTTGGAGCTGACAATCATCCCTGAGGTTTAGTAACTGGTCATGATAGTCTGAAAATTTGTGATCACTGGGTAAGCTTTACTGGCGGCTCAAATTGATAAATTCGTTGTGCTCATTAGTTACAAAACGGTTTGGATTCAAGACTTCATGATGGGTGAACAATGCTGAATCCTGCTGTTGCTCATGTGGAATGTGAGTTCCCCCATGAAAGCCATTGGGTGCTACAGAAGAGAATGAGCGAGACAACAAATTAGAAAACTGAGTGTAGTGCAGAGGTGACTGAAGAGGGGACGGAGATGATAAACCAAGCTCTGTCTTGGCCTTGGAAATCATGGACTGTAAGAGTGTATTAGGCCCAAATGCCAAGCGAATCATTTCTTGATCTCTCAGGTCTTGAAGAAGCAAATACCCAATGATCTTGGACACATTCTCTGGTTCTATGCTCTGAATCCTTGTGAACACAATCCTTGTTGCTTCATATGTATCCATTTTGCCTTCTACAACTGGAAACATCAAATCCATAATGTACACTGCAACACAATATATTACGATTACATTACATTACATTTCCTACAACTAACTTAACTTCTGAAAAAACCACACAATGCATTTTCAAAAGCTCACCGTAAGGCCACTCAACCTAACTAATCTGGTCTAACAATCCTTCTCCATTAAATTCATAGAAACACACAGAAATTGAAACTCTCTGCTATCAAATACTACGAACAAAGACACTGAATCAGTAAAGCTTCCAACCATTGAAACTTGGTAATGGGCAAAACAATTTTATAAGAAGCCTCAAGGATTCAAAAATAAGAGTGTTGGGAAATGATGATGTTGTATAGGATGGTATTTATGACACACCATAATACACTATAATTATCCCCCCTTTAGTGTAATGGTACCTTTGTGAGGGGACTAATATACATAAATGTTTGAGAATAATGAAGCAATATGTTCACTGAGATCTGAATTAATCTATTCACACATCCCAAAATAAGGGAATCTGTACTTACTATCTACAGACACACCAAAGAATGATGTGAATTAGTCTATGATCAGAATTATTCCTATTCACACATCCAAAAATAAGGGAATTGCATACAATATTCACTTCCTTGAGTGAGGACAAACCAACACAGCAAACACAAGTGATGTTCACTCCAAAATTGCACTGAAATGACTTGTGTTTACATAATTATATGCATGAACTGATCTCCTTGGATGAAGTTTTGACTAAGATAACCTGTGATATAAAGGACTTATTTTCATGTTCTGTCTGTAGCTAGAGAGGCAGGGGATGTTCATTAACTACTTCTTTGGATTTGCAACATTACTAATTTGAGTCTGTGGCTGTAAGGTTAATGCATTTCTCTATTTTCTACCTATGGCCTATTTATGAGATACAATTCCATGTGTATTCAAGTAATAATGTCTGACCTCTGACCTCTGACCTTTGTTCTATGTCTTGTACAAAGATCTCTGTCTTCAGTGTAGCTTGCACAACAGTTAGTGGGCAATGGAATAACAAGATTTACCTTTGTTGTTCAGTATGCCAATCAGGTCTTTGAGTTTTAGTTTTTGTGTTCGATGCAATTCTGAGTGCAACTTCTCTACGATCACCTCTATACTCACCATTCTTTTGAAGGCATGTGAAGTTGGTGTTGTTTGTAGAAACTAGAAATGACAATATCAAAGCCTCCATTCTAGATTGGTCCACTGCTTGGCTGCTTGCTTGCAATGCTAATTGAGTAGATAGAGCTGTATTTAACAGAGGCACTCCATATTTGTTATGAAGTTGAGTTTATCTTCTGCCCTGAGGATCATAGCCTTTGAGATTTGTGGGTTTATGTTGAGTGAATTCTAGAAGCAGTTTCCAAGTATTCTTGGAGATATTATGTTGGGAATGTTCTTGTACAAGTCACAACACTAATGAAGCAATTGAAATTTTCCAGCCAATACCAATCTCCAAGCTTCTATAGTTGTGTTTAGAGCAAGGTTATTTTGTCCAGTTGAACCTTCTATCAACCACATGCATAAGGTTCAATTGGAACACACTGTGTAAATGATACGAAACATAGACCAAGATTCAACCTAGACCATGCCCTTAATGCCAATCTTGAATAGAAAGCTAATGCTCCACTACTATGTTGGGAATCTTCTTCCAATTACCAAGTGGATTCTTATTGAACACTGGCTGGTATTTGTGATCTGGCAGACTATTTGCCTATTGCTTCAACACAATGCATCACCTTGGAATGAGAAACATATGCTAGCTCAGTTTGTGATCCAATGCTTGCGTAAATTGGAATAACTTGTGATTTCCTTTGTGAAAAGAAGATGGTAGCCCAATCTTTTGACAAATTTCATGACAAGATGTGATTGTTATGCAAATCAGAGTACATCATGTGTTAAAGGAAGTCCTACTTTCCTGTGTTTTAAATTTCAACCTAGAAACAATCATCTTTTAATCAAAACCCTTGCAAACGAGTCAGGGGACCTATAAACCTTGGTGGATAGCAGTTTCAGGCTTGTAAAGGATGAAAATTTCTTCAGCTCCTTGAATACCTTATGTACACACTCTGGCTATCGCTTAAAAATAAGAATGTAGGGAAATGATGATGTTGTACAGGATGGTATTTATGACACACCATAATACACTATAATTCTCCCCCCTTTAGTGTAATGGTACCTTTGTGAGGGGACTAATATACAGAAATGTTTGAGAATAATGAAGCAATATGTTCACTGTGATCTGAATTAATCTATTCACACATCCCAAAATAAGGGAATCTGTACTTACTATCAACAGACGCACCAAAGAATGATGTGAATTAGTCTATGATCAGAATTATTCCTATTCACACATCCAAAAACAAGGGAACTGCATACAATATTCACTTCCTTGAGTATCATTTATTTTAAAACTCATAGATGTATTTGGGTCCTATAATGAGCATTTCATCTATATAAAGTGGTGATTGCTAAATGTGTTTTTTGCAGAATAGTTGCCAGTATTGAAAGTGTTGCAATGTAAATGAACACAAATTCTCTGCTTTTTTAACTATATATGATTGAAAAACATGTTGAGTATTAGGAAATAGATAATTGTCTACTTGTTTAACTTGAATTTATCGTTATTTATTTTTCAGGTTTTTGAAGTGTAAAAAATGGTGCAAAAGTGGCGTTTATGCATTGAAGTGTCTTGCTTTCCAAATCCAGGTCGAGCAGTTATTAAATTCATCCTTTACAATATGGCAACAAATCATTTATTTCATGGAAAGAGAGAAGTGCCTGGAATGACGACAAACAATGAGGCATATTACATTGCCCTTGTTGAAGGGTTAAAAAAGGCAAAACAACATGATGTAAATGATATTGAAGTCTTCACCAACTCGGAGTTGATATGTAATCAGATGAAAGGCATCTATCGAGTTCGGAAGGATAATTCAAAACCTCTTCATAAGGAAGCAGTAAATTGGAGTTGTCAATTTCAACATTTTACCATCAATCATTTTGTAGATATTGAAAAGATGTCCACTCATATAATGTCCAAAGCATTTTTAAGCACATATGTAGATGCCAAATATGACATAGGATCACCATCCACTACAACAGAAATCATTGATCACCATCAATATAAATCCCCATTGTGCAAATGGGTTTTTGTTATCATTTTTCTGGGGTCTATCATAGCATGGTTCTTTCACTAAAGAAGAACCTATTAATGTTTTATTTTTCCCCAACATGCAATGATAACAATTTTTTGTATGGGAGACAAATTTATGGACAAATGTAATATATTCCATGTACATGGACAAATGTATTTTGAGAAAAGTAACTGGTTCATGATTTTGTGATTATCATCAATACATTATGATGTTGTATGATCCTTCCAAACACCTTCTCAGATATTTGTTTCTGGAGAGATATTGATATGCTATTTGATTTGTTCGTTGGTTGTGGATCAGTGATGAAAGGTTTCTTTACCTATGTGTGCTCCTAATCCAATAGATAATAGATAATTGTCTACTTAGGGTGGGAAATCTAGAATGGTATGTCAATGAGGTTTATGCATGCTCCCTCTTCAATTTGTCTCATCTCTTATAGTGAAAATATAGACATCCTTGTTTTAGGCACTGTTTCTATCCTTTAATTGTTGTTATCAATTTATAGGAAAAGTGCATGGTAGATGAGGTTTCCAGTTTTAGAATAGTGTGCATTAGTCTAGGAGTGAGGATCTCTATTCTAGGAAACTTCTAAAAGCACCTTGGGCGCACTTTCCTAGAAATGAATTAGGGTTGAATTAAGTTAATTAGGATGATGCAATAGTAGTAGTGTCCCTCTACTTTTGTTATTCATTCAGTTTACAAAAGAGCGGATCCACTTTGTTTGGTTTTCTTTTCGGAGTTAATAAAGAAAACAAAGATGTTTTTCTAAGTTCTGTGGTTTTCTTTTGTTGTTCAAAACTTTTTGGTTAGCTTAAATGTTTTCAGATCTTGCATAAAGAAGCAGTTCTGAAAGTTTCTTATAGCTTTTCAGTTTTCTAAGTGTTCTTAGTTGCAGGTTTGGTTAGTGTTTACCATGTACTGAAATTTAACTATCTTCAATCAATAGAAGCACTATCAATAGTACTTGCATGCATGATAAAAGGCATAATATCATAATTTCATGAAAAATGTAAGTCTTCTCAACCTCCCTCTAACTCTGATAAGATATGATGCTTACAATTGCATGATTTCATATTAAAAATCATTGCTTCTTTTCAGATAGATATTTTGAGGATCAACTCTGCCTAAAATGGGATTCAGTCTTAAGAGGAATGGCACAATCCTAATGTCCAATGCTATTCTTGAAATTTCTATTGTATTCTTCAATTCAGATTCAGTGTGTTCTACAAAGAAGAAGAGTAGCATACATTCCCTAATTATCATGCAGATGTAGAGCTAATGTTATATAGTTGAGCACTGCTCTATTACTGATCGTTTTGGAAGATAAGTGCTATTGTTAGAACTTCTATGCTTGGACAGTTTGGTATCACCTTCAGCTATAAGAGAAAAAGAAGAATGGCAGTTTAATAATCAATGCCCAATGTCCTTCACTATTCTTCAGAGAAATCACAACTTTCTCCTCATCTTATTTCTGAGTTAATGGCTACGATCAAGCTACTCTTGTAGGTCACTAAAAGGAATTAATTTGTGACATTTATCTCATGTCTCCTTAGGTTCTTTTGAGAAATAGTTAGATCCAAGATTTGTTCAGACCGTGTTTGTAACAGGTCTGATTAATTGAAGACATGTTGTTGGGTTTATTCAAGTGGTTTAATTGCTAAAAATTCCCTTGTAGGATATTCTCTGTAACTGAAACTTTCAGATTTAATATTCATAAATCAGCAAGATTCGATTCACAACTCCCTTATTGATTTTCTTCTTTCCTACCCTCTTTTCTCACTCACAAGGACAAGGCCCCGGTCAATCACATAAATAGATACCCTTGACTGCTGATTTCGAAGATTCATTTGCAGATTTCAAGAATCTGTTCACTGATCTGCAAGTTTTATTTGCAGATCTATGTATTTTACTTGCTGGTTTGAAGTGTTCAAATAGCATATTTCTAAAGTTTGGATCAACAGGATATATTAGGGACATTCCCCTCAGATTTGCATGCACTAATCCAGAAGTGAGAGGCCCATTGCCAGTGTTAAAGCGGTAGAGATATTGATATGCTATGTGGTTTTTTCATTGGTTGTTGATCAGTGATGAAAGGTTTCTTTGCCTATGTGTCCTCCTCATCCAATAGATAATAGATAATTGTCTACTTGGGGTGGGAGATCTAGAATGGTATGTCAATGAGGTTTATGCATGCTCCCTCTTCAATTTGTCTCATCTCTTATAGTGAAAATATAGACATCCTTGTTTTAGGCACTGTTTCTATCCTTTAATTGTTGTTATCAATTCACATAGCATATCAATTTATTGTCTGATCCTTCCAAACACCTTCTCAGATCTTTGTTTCTGGAGAGATATTGATATGCTATGTGATTTTTTCATTGGTTGTTGATCAGTGATGAAAGGTTTCTTAAATATGAACACCATAAATAAAATTAGATTTTTTTTTTATCATATAACAGATCTAACATTTGAGAATATATTTGAACAACAATTTAGATTGATGTCCAAAACACTAATTCATTCCCAAATTTTGGTGTGTATACAGCATTGTTACAGCTTAGTCTGTAGTATTAGACCAATTACATGAGAAAATACAGAAACATTGCAGTAAAAAAAACCGACAATTCAATTTGTTGAACAATTACAAAGCCATGTGAATTAGCTCGACATTCCATGTCAAAGTTCAAAATTTCATGAAACTTCAGGAGAGTAGTGGCATATAATTGATCTTTTACTTTTGCATTGATGAGGGCTCAAACATTCATCGATGCTCATCAGGCACCCATATTTTTAATATTGCACTAATTAAGGCTCAAACTTTCCTCAAATTTTGCAGGCACCCATGTTCTCAATGTACCTAGAGCCTTCTGAAACAACCCAACATTCCATGTCAAAGCACAAAGTTTCATGAACTTTAAGAGAACAGATTATGTCCATGAATAGATTATGAAAAAGGTATTTTTATAACAACATAACAATGGGAAAACATAAATATAGTTATCATATGATAAAGGGCCACCTGACGACACCATGATAACCTAGCTTATCTATTCTTTGTGCTTATCTATTATACATTGATGTCGTGGTGATCATATATCTCATTGATTTCTTATCCCTTGCATCTATAATTACTTGTTTACAATGAACAACCATTCTTTGGATTTAAATCCTTTGAACAAATGTTCCTTTTTTTTATAATAACTATAGTTTGCTAGGCCTCGTTGAAAATTTGAACTAGGGGCTCCATTTGTAAATGAGATAGCAACACTCATAGTTAACGCTGAGTGAAACACCATCCCTGACAAAATCGTTTCTTTGAGTTCATGTCCAGTGAAGAAGTGTTTGTCGCATTTGTTCTCAAATTGTTTTTTGTCATTGGTTTGTAGCATAAGTTATAAAGCCACTAATGCCCTAAACTCTGCATATACAGTGCTTGTATCCTGCAAGTCTACACCCCGAAATTGGTAATTAAGTGTGTAGGATTTAAACCAATAAATTGACCAACATTTGTGTTCCTTGTTGTTTAACTTGGTTAATTCATGTCTTACAATATTACCAATTTTGTGATATCTCTACAAGAAAGTAAACTAGCGAGTCAATTTAATCAATGTCAATTCATTGCTCACTAAGGGAATGTTTTTTTCACATCAAATGCCTACCTATGGAAAGAAAATTTCCCATGAGTAGCACTTCGGAATGTTCAACATTCATGCAAAAGATGAGTGTTATCTTCCATTTAAGGTCTGGTCTTAATGCAATCCCTAAATAATCATGATTATAAAGTTTTTATGATATAAATCTACATACATGTGGGTCTAAATATTAGACACATTGATAATTAATAACATGGAATGCTATCATCAATTTCAATGTTGAACAGGGGTTTGTCGAATCTTATAAATTTTTGCATTAAGATGAATCACATCAGTTCCTCATTTTCCGAAGAAGTTAGATAAAAATGTCATAGTGCACAATGAAGCAGTGTCAAGTTAGTGGTTCAAGTCATTAATTGACAAGAGGATGGATCATCTACAACACAAATGTTAGGCCCCTATACTACTAGTGTAACCCCTTATTGTTATTAGTATAACCCACTTATTATATTGATGTACCCAAGTAGTGCCCATATTGTTACTATTGTGCCCCATAGAAGCCCACTATTGTTATTATTGTGCCCTTACATTATTGTTGTTATGTCGGCTCTGATTATGTTATGACCCCTTAGACTCCTATATATAGAAAGGAGGTCTTTTCATTTGCATCATCGAAGAATTGTTCATTTATGTAATGTAAAGGAGGTTGCCCCCTCGAAGAGGCTGAATTCTAAGGCGTTGATCTATCTTTTCTATCTTTTCTTGAGCTGGTTTCATAACATTTGGTATCAGAGCTTTGGATTCTAGGGTTTCGCTGCTCCAAACAGGTCATCGTGGAATTTTCGCTATAACTTTTTTCTGTGATGTTTTAGAAGTTTCAAAAAAACCCATTTGAGAAGAAATTGCGCTAAACCTCGGGTCCAAATTTCAGAGCTTTTTGCGCTATATTTGTGGAGATATGATCTGAGGAAGTTGGTCTTTTTACAGACTCCTGAATTACATTCCAAACAAGTGACCTGGGGAAAATCGTCATAACTTTCTCTCTGGGGATCGGATTGAAATTTCGTAAGAAGGTACAAAAAGAGGACGGACTACAATTTCGTGTATGCATTTTTCAGATCCAAAGGTCGAAACAGTGACATGTGGCACTTCATACAATTTCGCTCTTCTTGAAAGGTCTATAATCAGGTCATCTTGGGAGATTGTGCATAACTCTTTCTTAGAGAATTCAATTTGGATCAAACTGGTGGCATTGGAAAGAGGACATAGAGGGCTACTATAGATCACAATTTCAGAACTTAAAGATCTGAAAGTACATAGTTACAGTCATTTCAAGGTCGAGCTCCTAAAATCAAGAAAAAGCAAGATGAGGAAGTTTGATGGCAAGGATCCGGTAAATTGGATACTTCAGATGGAGCAATATTTTGATCTACATGGTGTACAACTGTTACAAAAGGTATGTATTGCATCTTCATATTTAGAACTAGATCAATTTTTATGGTATGAAGGGCTTTGTTCTCGTAAACAACTTGTTACGTGGTCAATTTTCACGGAGGAAATGATAGCACATTATCAGGATACAAAGAGCAACACCTTCTTTAGAGCAACACCACAACAATTGGAAAGAGTAAAAGGGCTTTGTGACATAGTGGAAAGCAAAATTATGGAAACCAGGAAGCGTACCCCTCACAACTATAAAGATGGAAGTGTTGTTTCTCTTAGCCTTCCACAACCTACAAGGGTTACACCACAACAATTGGAAGAAAAAAGAGAAAAAGGGCTTTGTTACAATTGTGATAGCAAATGCACTAAAGGTCATAAGTGTGCTGAGAAGAAATTATTTTACATAGAATATGAAGAGGAGGAAGAAAAGGATCAAGAAACATCAAAAGAAGAAGATATACGCCAAGACCCCACCCCAGAGAAAGAAGAAATGAATCAGACCATATCTTGTAAAGCATTGGCAAGAATTACCACTCCTCAAACTCTCAAGATAGAAGGACATATCAAGAAGAAAAAGGTGCAAGAAGTGAAAGATCACATCGAGAATGAACAAATGAATCCAACCATATCTTGTAATTCATTGTTCGAAATTACCACTCCTCAAACTATCAAGATAGAAGGACGTATCAAGAAGTGAAAGATCACATCGAACATCAAGAAATGAATCCGACCATATCTTGTAAAGGATTGGAAGAAATTACCGCTCCTCAAACTCTAGAGATAGAAGGACATATCAAGAAGAAAAAGGTTCAAGCAGTGAAAGATCACATCAAGCATCAACAACAAGTTCTCCAACTTTTAAAGGATAACGCCACTTCAGTGCAAAATCAAACGAAACAACAAGTAGATCAACATCGTAGTGAAAATTGTTTTGATGTAGGTGATTGGGTATTTTTACTACTACATCTCAAGCAAGCTATTTATGAGAAGGAAATGTTGGCAATACTACATGCACTTAAAAAATGGTGACCTTACCGAATGGGAAGACTCTTCAAGGATGAGGACGTGGAAGCATTGTTTTATGCTATTTATATTATCCAACCAGATTGGATAAACAAAGCAAGGGATGAATGGAAGAAGGACGAAGAAGTATGGCCACTTATTCAAAAGTTGCAAAAGATCCCAATTCAAACAATATTGCCAGAAATTGAAGAGGAAGTAAAAATCATATTGGAACTTGGATCAGTCACAGAAACAAGAACTCGACAGCTACGAAATCGATCAATTTCAGCGTATCTCATCAAGTGGAAGATCTTACCCGCTGAATATTCCACATGGGAGGACAAGAATTTTATACAGAAGCATCAAGAACTACTCAAGCGTTGAGGACAACGCTTTTTGAAGGAGAGGGGCATGTTAGGCCCCTATACTACTAGTGTAACCCCTTATTGTTATTAGTATAACCCACTTATTATATTGATGTACCCATGTAGTGCCCATATTGTTACTATTGTGCCCCATAGAAGCCCACTATTGTTATTATTGTGCCCTTACATTATTATTGTTATGTGGGCTCTGATTATGTTATGACCCCTTAGACTCCTATATATAGAAAGGAGGTCTTTTCATTTGTATCATCAAAGAATTGTTCATTTATGTAATGTAAAGGAGGTTGCCCCCTCGAAGAGGCTGAATTCAAAGGTGTTGATCTATCCTTTCTATCTTTTCTTGAGCTGGTTTCATAACAACAAATGATAGGAGGAAGGCATCAAAAGCATGGACAGCACCATGATTTCTTATGTAAAGGAGACAGAATGTGTTGGTTGGTATGGATATATTTTTTATTTGTGTACTTTATAAAACTACAAACTTGTATTTATGTAAGCATTGAAGGTTATAGAGTATGGACAGGATGCATAATGTATTGGTTGGTATGGATGTAAGGGTTTATTTGTGTACAAGGAGAAAAAAGAAACTATAGCCTCTAGAAGTGATTCATTATGTCCATCTAAACAAAGATATGACATGCAGATCCATGATGGAAAGATAATAAATCCACACAAGCATCCAATGTATCAAACATTGACACTTGAATATGCAATACCAAACTTTCAAGTGGTATCAGACCTAGGCATGGGCAAGTTTGTAATCTTCTTCAAAAATATCAAATCAGGCTACAAAATTCCAAATAAGGGGTTTGATTTGTGTCTTGTTCGCTTCATGTTTTTAGAACTCATGGAAAAGTTGGTTGTGCAGTTGGTAATAGAGTTCATAATTGAAGCATTAGAATAACTAAGAATGCATGTTTCAAGTTGACTTGGTTCAAAAGCAACAAGTTCAGAAAACTACACATCAAGATGCTATGAACCCAAGAGCTTCTTTCTTAAATATGAACACCGTAAATAAAATTAGATTTGTTTTGATCATATAAAAGATCTAACATTTGAGAATATATTTGAAGAACAATTTAGATTGATGTCCAAAACACTAATTCATTCCCAAATTGTGGTGTGTATAAAGCATTGTTACAGCTTAGTCTGCAGTATTAACCAATTACGTGAGAAAATACAGAAACATTGTAGTAAAAAGAACCAACAATTCAATTTGTTGAACAATTACAGAGCCATGTGAATTAACTCGACATTCCATGTCAAAGTTCAAAATTTCATGAAACTTCAGGAGAGTAGTGGCATATAATTGAACTTTTACTTTTGCATTGATGAGGGCTCAAACATTCCTCGATGCTCATCAGGCACCCATATTTTTAATATTGCACTGATGAAGGCTCAAACTTTTCTCAAATTTTGCAGGCACCCATGTTCTCAATGTACCTAGAGCCTTCTGAAACAACCCAACATTCCATGTCAAAGAACAAAGTTTCACGAACTTTAAGAGAACAGATTATGTCCATGAACAGAGTATGAAAAAGGTATTTTTATAACAACATAACAATGGGAAAACATAAATATACTTATCATATGATAAAGGGCCACCTGATGACACCATAATAATCTAGCTTATCTATTCTTTGTGCATACCTCATTGATTCCCACTAGAGTTGAAGTCCTTCCATAGATGATCAGTCATGGTAGAAGATGATGCTTCTCCACTTATTCTATAGTTACCTAGAAAAATGTCAAATGTTATTGCAAAGAAATTTTCTAGAGCATCAAGGTATATCTGCACACACAATGAAAGAGTGTCAAATGTACCTGGCATGGCAAGTAAGGTTGGATGGTCTTGCATATCCCTTTGGTCTTAGGTTATCGCCATGGTTGGGGATTGTTGCATTGCTGTAAAAATAAACATACCACATGTTAAATAATAGTGATGATTAAATACTTAAATCTAAAACCATGACTCTATTCAACACATGAAACTAACTTGGAACCATAGAGACGGCATTATTTTATCGATGACGTCCTCGCTTATTGAGGTATCGAAACTCAAATGGTTCATATTCTGATGGATCAACGTTTAAATCAATTTCCAAACCATTGTTTTTTCTGCTGCTTCTTCTTTTCTTTGTGGGGCTAAGGAAACTCTTCTTCCTCTTCAAAGATGGATCAAGAGATTCCAATCCAGGTGTGAAGTCAAAATCAGTAACGTGCAAATTATTGGCTTCATCCAACATTTTTTTAAGCATACCAGTCAACTAGATTGTCTTCACCAAAGTAGTAGGAGGGTTATCTAAAATGAGATGTGTATAGCTAGACAACCCCTCCCTTAGCAAATGAAGTGCCTCGGCATCTGCATCAATAACATTTGTGGCCATAAGAGTAGCATCGACATCTTCATCATGGTTTTGAGGCTCTATAGTGATCTCAGGTGGGTCATTGCATATGTTACCCTCTGCATGCTGATGAAGCAATGGATTTGAATTATCCAAGTGGAAATACAACCAATTAACCTTTATGGCATGCTTGCAAATGTTTCCATGGATAGACCATGGACATTCACACATTATAAAATCCTTACGATACCAGGTGACAAGGTATTTTTTACCTCGATCTGTCTGACTTCTCACCCAATAAGCACGGGTTATGTTCTCATGAGGACAACAATCAGTGTCCATAATTTTTCTTGCTCGTTCCACTAATGATTCTAGCTGCTTTTCTCTCTTGTAGTTGTTTAGAAATCCTTCTTCTTTTAAGATTTCCTTGAACCAATAACAAGGTTCAACTGTTGTTAGTAGCATATGCAATAACCAATCCATCCTCCAGGCACATTTTTTCCTTCTATCAGGTAAAAATGTTGTTTTTAGGTAACAATGGTATGACTCAACAGCATTATTGGTCTCCTGATTTGCATGAGGAAATTCCCGACAACCTTTCACCCACATACCTAATTTCAAATAGAACGATGTCAGTCTCACTATATCACCTTTATAAAAGAAAAAAATGCATATAATACGAAAAAAAATGTTTACTTACGAATCTTATCTCCAGTGAGCCAATTCTTGTTGAAATAGTCTAAGAACTTCTCTTCATCTACAAACTTGATAAAAAATTGATTGATTGTGTCTTCCACTTCATAATTGAGAGTGTGTTTCATGATAAAACCTTACTCACTGAACATCTCTTTGGCTTTTATGGAACTAGTGGCCAACCGATTGACATTTTTCAACCAAGCCATCCGTACATGCCAAATGCATAAGATCACATCACAACCTATGATCCTCCTACCATATTCAATGCATTTTAGTGTGGTATTTTTAGAAAAAAATGCAAGTTTGGTTATATCATGACAATGTTAAAGTTACCTCAAGGCACTGATTTCAGCCAGTGCATCATCAACCATGAAAGCATTGACTTTCCAATCAAGATGGGTTTGGAAACACTTGCGCATGAGCTGCTCCAGCCATATTGCAATATCATCTGATGTGTTTCGTGATGCCACGACCCATGCAACAGGCACCCCGCTTTGTTGTTCATCAAATGCCACGAGTGTATACAACTGATGCTGTCATTTTCAACATTACATAAATTCAAATACAATTTATTAATCATTTTGAATGTATACAACTTAAATAAATATATTCAATAAATCATTGACATCTGACTTACCCCATATTTGTTTGTGTTAAATGTTGAATCCATGGCTATTAAGCTATTGTGCGATAGCTTGACCATTGTCTCAAACATCCACTTTGTTTGAATCCCAATTATAAAAGGGACCTCCACACCATTGGGCTTTTGATAAAAGAAAAAATCTTTCCGATGCTTTTGATACCAAAGGTTTACACTCATTTCATCCTTTTTGTGAAGTTGATAATTTCCCTTCGCCAACCTATTATAGATTTTTACAATATATTTCTTGCATAAGAAGAAATCTCTATCTCGAGCTGCCACATCGATGTCAACATGTCTCTTAATGTGGGTTCTATACACTACATCAATAGGCACTCCCAAAAAGAAACAACTCTCTACATATGCAACAATGTCTCTCGAAAGCTTTTGCCTAAGCAAGGCCCTGGTCTCACCTGAAGTGTCACATTGACCATGACAAGCCCAACCTTCCCCATATTCATGTTCATACATATTGAAAGTTAATATTTATCTATCAGGAATTTCATGCATAACTTTTACAATAAAGTGGCATTGGCAACCCCTCTTTGCACAAATGAGGTCCTTCGTTTAGCTGAAAGATTTCTTCTTTTGTCCTCTGGGCCAAATGAACAACGATAACTAAACCAAAAATTTAAATTGTTAGTACATACAAAGAAAGATAATTGTGGTTTCAAAAGATCTAAACAATATATATTTTAAATACTCACATATCATATTGCAATGCAGCAGAGATCTTTCTTTTGGTTTTTTTTTTTTGTTTTTTCGTACGAATTTACATGGAGCAATAGGATTTTCTTCCTCTCCTTTGATAAAGTCAGCAACTCGTCATAACAGGATTACAGCGACATGATCAATACCATTGTTTTTTCTATTTATTTCCGTCCAAACCAAGTCTTTACTAGAGAATGTCATTTTGCCTTTGAGGTCTTGCACCTCAAGATCCATGATATATTGCCATTTCTTTCACTTGCCCATTTTGAACTGATCTGGTCAAACAATATGCAAGGACATCAAAACCAAAATTTCAATCTTAGCAAGTTATTCAACATATATATAAATATAAAACCTCTTTTATGCTTTTTTTGAGGTCTAAAATATCAATCACTCAATAATGACAAAAATAAATAGCACAAAAGGATGCAAAAAATTTTGGATGCAAGTATTTCCTTTAAGATGTTGCTTCTTGCCTCATTCACTTTCAACAAGGCATTCCTTAAAGGAAAGATTCCTTTGACAACATGAACAGATGCAATCCAATGAATGTTGGCCATGTTTTTTTTAGGGTGACCATTCGCTAAGCAGGACTAGACTTGAATGAAAGGGCTTTCTACAATGTACGTTTACATCACAACTCTACTAGTAGTTTGTCCTCAAAGATTCTCGGTGCTACCATAATATATGTGAAATTTATAGCAGGCAATCATTACACTCACATTCTGTTACCCGTGGCAAAAGAGATGTGTTAGAACAAAGAAAAGGCAATGAAATCTTCAATACCAACACAAACACCAAGAGCACTAGTGAAAGTAGCAGTTCAAGCCCTTAAGGCTTCTTATAAAATTGTTTTACCCATTACCAAGTTTCAATGGTTGGAAGCTTTACTGATTCAGTTTATTTGTTCCCAGTATTTGATAGCAGAGAGTTTCAATTTCTATGTGTTTCTATGAATTTCATGGAGAAGGATTGTTAGACCATATTAGTTAGGTTGAGTGGCCTGTATAGAGGTGATCGTAGAGAAGTTGCACTCAGAATTGCATTGAACACAAAAACTAAAACTCAAATACCTGATTGGCATACTGAACAACAAAGGTACATCTCGTTATTCCATTGCCCACTAACTATTATGCAAGATACACTGAAGACAGAGATCTTTGTACAAGACATAGAACAAAGGTCAAAGGTCAGAGGTCAAATATTATTACTTGAATACACATAGAATTGTATCTCATGAATAGATCATAGATAGAAAATAGAGAAATTCATTAACCTTACAGCCAGAGACTCAAATTAGTAATGTCGCAAATCCAAAGGAGTAGTTAATGAACATCCCCTACCTCTCTAGCTACAGAGAGAACATGAAAATAAATCCTTTATATCACAGGTTAGCTTAGTCAAAACTTCATCCAAGGAGATCATTTCATGTATATAATTATGTAATCACAAGTCATTTCAGTGCAATTTTGGAGTGAACTTCACTTGTGTTTGTGGTGTTGGTTTGTCCTCACTCAAGGAAGTGAATATTGCATGAAATTCCCTTATTTTTGGATGTGTGAATAGGAATAATTATAATCATAGACTAATTCACATCATTCTTTGGTGTGTCTATTGATAGTAAGTATAGATTCCCTTATTTTGGGATGTGTGAATAGATTAATTCAGATCACAGTGAACATATTGCTTCATTATTCTCAAACATTTATGTATATTAGTCCCCTCACAAAGGTACTATTACACTAAAGGGGGGAGAATTATAGTGTATTATGGTGTGTCATAAATACCATCCTCTACAGCATCATCATTTCCCAACATTCTTATTTTTGAACCCTTGAGGCTTCTTATAAAATTGTTTTGCCCATTACCAAGTTTCAATGGTTGGAAGCTTTACTGATTCAGTTTCTTTGTTCCCAGTATTTAATAGCAGAGAGTTTCAATTTCTGTGTGTTTCTATGAATTTAATGGAGAAGGATTGTTAAACCAGATTAGTTAGGTTGAGTGTCCTTATAGTGAGCTTTTGAAAATGCATTGTGTGGTTTTTTCAGAAGTTAAGTTAGTTGTAGGAAATGTAATATAATGTAATCATAATATATTGTGTTGAAGTGTACATTATGGATTTGATGTTTCCAGTTGTAGAAGGAAAAATGGATACATATGAAGCAACAAGGATTGTGTTCACAAGGATTCAGAGCATAGAACCAGAGAATGTGTCCAAGATCATTGGGTATTTGCTTCTTCAAGACCTGGGAGATCAAGAAATGATTCGCCTGGCATTTGGGCCTAATACACTCTTACAGTCCAAGATTTCCAAGGCCAAGACAGATCTTGGTTTATCATCTCCATCCCCTCTTCAGTCACCTCTGTGCTACACTCAGTTTTCTAATTTGTTGTATCGCTCATTGTCTTCTCCAGCACCCAATGGCTTTCATGGGGGAACTCACATTCGACATGAGCAACAGCAAGATTCAGCATTGTTCGCCCATCATGAAGTCTTGAATCCAAACCATTTTGTAACTGATGAGCACAGCGACTTTATCAATTTGAGCTGCCAGCAAATCTTACCCAGTGATCACAAATTTTAAGACTATCATGCCCAGTTACTAAACCTCAGGGATGATTGTCAGCTCCAAGATCATCTCTTCTATCCCATTGAGAATCTTGATTCCTACAGCCTGCCAAATGATAGTCATGTCTATACAGAGATGCTCTCTTTCTTGAATGGAAGCAAGACAAGATTTTATCACAGGCGATCTTTTTCCATGACAGACGTTTTTGTAAGCTGTGAGCTAGTTTCTTGGAAACCATGCCTGTATTTTGCCAGGGGATATTGCAAGCATGGCTCCAGCTGTCGTTTTACTCACAGTTATTCACGCTCTGACAATGTCTCGAGTTCAATTCCCTTGGATCCCCGCTTCGAAGAAGCTTTCTCTGTGGAATCATTGGAGAGATTAGAGTTAGAACTTCAATAATTATTGAGAGGAAGACGATCCCATGTTTCCATTGCTTCCCTACCTCAACTCTATTACGAGAGATTTGGGAAAACCCTGCAAGCTGATGGATACTTGACTGAGAGCGAGAGGCATGGGAAAGCAGGATACAACTTGACAAATCTAATAGCACGCTTGAAGAATACAGTAAGCCTCATTTATAGGCCTCATGCTCAGAACGCCATTGTTTTAGCAGAGGATGCTAACAAGTTCACAACTTATAGGCCAAGTGAACGAGATCCCTACTATTTGAGTGGTGTCAGCTCTGGATCCCGTCAACTTTACATGACATTTCCTGCTAAAAGCACCTTCACGGAGGAGGATGTTTCCAACTATTTCAAGTATGTAGTATCAGTTTCTATTATATTATCTAGTGCGGCTTTCTTGGTGGGTGGAAGGGGTAGTTAATATGGTTTTACCAGGGTTCTATGTCTTGCCAGTGACATGACATGACATGCTTGTGCTGGTTAGTAATTGACACCAGGTGCAGGTCCTGGGCATAAAAATATCTTTAAAAAATCTATTGTTGCCCCTTTCAGGATATACGCACTTGTAGAGGATGTGAGAATTCCATACCAACAGAAGTGTATGTTTGGATTTACAAGCCTGAAACTACTGTCCACCAAGGTTTACAGGTCTCAAGATGATTAAAAGATGATTGTTTCTAGGTCGAAATTTAAAACATAGGAAAGTAGGACTTCCTTTAACACATGATGTACTCTAATTTGCATAACAATCACATCTCTGCATGCAATTTGTCAAAAGCTTTGGCTACCATCTTCTTTTCACAAAGCAAATCACAAGTTATTCCAATTTATACAAGCATTGGATCACAAACTGAGCTAGCATATGTTTCTCATTCCAAGGTGATGCATCAGTGTTGAAGCAATGGGCAAACAATTTGGTGCATGTCTCAATCAGTCGTTAATAGAGTCGGTGGTGTCACCGAAGAGTACCTGGGTGGCGAGCTACAGAGCGGAGGAATTGCAGAGTGGGAGGAGCCAAGTCGAGGAGGAAGGTGAGTGAGAAGCCCGCAGGTGACCATTTCCTCAATTCGAATTGGAACCGGAAATTACTCTCTGCGGCTGCAATTCCAGCTCATCCCCTTTCTGTCAGGGGATGTCAAGCCCTCCAGCTGCGATCGGATTTTTTGTCAGGGAATGTCAGGATTGCCAGGGGAGGGTGGTGGAGAAGGAGGGTGGCGGAGCTAGGGGAGGGTGGCGGAGGGCAGAGGGATTGCCAGCGGCCGAAGCCAGACGATTTCCCAGCCGGTGACGGAAAACAGGCCATTCCTCTGCCTAGGTAGACTACTCCTTAACATATAAAGTAATAAGTTATTTTATAAAACATTAATATTTTGATAATATTAAAACTCAAACAATTATATAAATTAAATGATTGGTAAATGTTGAGAGACATCAAAATGCTTATGTCATGATACATCTAATATTTCTAATATTTAAAATAATCATGAAAAACAATTAAATTATAACTTCTTATTTATTTTTTTTTATTATTATTATTAATAAACATATATATTTTTAAAAAACATGTAATAAGATTTCATCTCAACTTTATCATGGAATTATTATTTTTTTTAAATACTTTGTTATAATATAATATGCCTATACCATGGCTTACTAATACCGCATGCCTAAAAATCCATAAACAAAATCATGTTCATATAACACATGCTCATATCACATTTTCTTTTAATTAATCAATTGAATTAAAAAGACAAAAGAGACATAACTACTTTGGACATAATCTCGACCTTTGATTTGTGAATACTAGTATGAATATTCTAAAATAATCCATGAAGATAAAACTTTTAATTTATTAATAATTAAATTAAAATATCTAAACATATATTCAAAAATAGACACGCCTAAACATAATTATTCTCAAGTCCCTTGGATTTAGTCGGAGTAATTGGGAAAATTGTTTGTTTCCCCTCCAACTAGGATCAATTCCAAAAGCGAACATGGTTTGTTATGTTTTTTTTTTCCCTCCAACCAAAATCAATTATGGAAGAGGGACATGTTGGTTATTTTAATAAGGCTCAAAGAGTAGATGACTCTTGCCAAGGATAGCTCTTGCTAAGCCATAAGTTATTGATATGTATGGTTAGAGGGAAGGAGAATTTATAATGAATAAGATAAAATAAATTTAAGATACTATCATCTTTGTGATACTAAAAAAGTTGAAAATGAAAAAAAAAAATCTCTTAAATTAAAAGTTGAAAATGAAAAAAAAAAAAAAAAAACTCTTAAATTGTGATAGATATACTTAAATTAGATCCAAATTTCAAAATATCTATCATACTATTGTCTTTTTAACTTTTCAAGTTGTTTAAACTACGGTGGTATTGGAAAGGTTTTCTTATTTCCTTTTCAGTATAAAGACAATAATTTAAGGAAATCTAAATAGTCCATTACCTTTCTAGTAATACCCAATAAACCAACTCTAATTTTAATGAATGTTAATCATCATCATCATCATCATCATCATCATATATATATATATATATATATATATATATATATATATATATATATATATATATATATATATATATATATCAAATCTAAGATAGTCATAAGAGACACTACTTCAAAAGACAAAAAAAAATAGTGGTTGATGTGGTTTAGGTCCAAAAAATCTAGTTATATTAAATGTTAGTGTAGGAGAAACTAAACATAATTCAATGAAACTGAACTAAGACACTTATGTTGGCTCCCCATTAATGGCGGTGTAGAAGGTCAAAGCTCCCTGTGTTTTTCGTGGCATGTGCTTAAATCTAACGATGTGTCTGTTTACGAACACCTACGGGTTTTGGTGTAATGACAATCGTGACTCTAACAAGTGGGGTTTGAGAAATAACTTGACATATACATGCAAGCTTGATGTAAAAAAAACTTACGAACACCACGTTTCAAACTCCAGCAACACGTTTCAACATAGATCCATAACCTTGTTTTTCTTGCAGCAACTGCCTTTTAGTTCCAGCGTTACTCAGCTATTTACTGAACAGATCCTTCAACAGCTCTAGGGGTAACAACCAACATTTTAACAAATGTTGCCAGAGTAAGGCGATGGCACTATGCAACTTGCACAGTGGATATTCGACCCTAGCTTCGATACCAGTTGTTAGACTAGAGCATACATAACACGCAGCAGATTTATACTCAGAGACTTAGACAGCAATAGCATAGAATAATTCACAGAGACAGACAAATGGAGAAACAACAAGATTACTCAGTCAGAAATAGCGGAATAGATAAAACAATCACTGCAGAATAGAAATCACTTTGCATTACATAACAGCCTTGGGCCTTGGCTTGCTTTCCTTGGCCATAGAAATTACAAATTTATAGAGGCAAAAGAAGGATCTACAATCTTGTATGTGATTCAGATGGAGATCTGGAATGATCTAGAAACTAATGGCGGTGTAGAAGAATCTAGAATCGTTCATGTGATTCTAGAAACTACTGTCGGTGTAGAAAGATCTAGAATCTTGGAGATCCATAATGGCCATGTAGAAGAATCTAGAATCCTTCATGAATTTGGCTTCACACTTAACATTCTCCCACTTGAAGCCAAATAAGAGTCATCAAGTCACACTGAGTCCTACCATGCCTCTACATAAATCATGTTTATTTCGTGGTAGAATCTTAGTGAGCATATCAGCAAGGTTCCTATATGTATGGATCTTTTCCGAGGATAATTGTTCTTCTTCTAACACATGCCGGATCTAATGGTACCTTAATTCAATGTGCTTGATTTTTGAATGAAATGTTGGGTTTTTTGCCAAGTGAATGGCACTCTAACTATCACAATATAACACATACTTGTCCTGATTTATTCCTATCTCTCCTAGGAATCATTGCATCCATAACATCTCTTTACAAGCTTCTGTTGCAGCTATGTACTCTGCTTCTGTTGTAGAGAGGGCTACTATTCTTTGTAGCCTTGACACCCAAGATATTGTTGCACCTGCAAATGTATACAAATAACCTGTAGTGGACTTTTTGGTATCCATATCTCTAGCCATATCTGCATCTGTAAATCCTTCAAGCACAGTCTCATCATGACCAAAACATAAACAATAATGACTAGTACCCTTGAGATACCTCAAAATCCATTTTACTGCTTGTCAATGTTGTTTGCCTGGATTGGCAAGGAACCTACTCACTACTCCCACTGAATATGCAATGTCTGGTCGTGTGCATACCATAGCATACATCAAACTGCCAACTATTGAAGCATAAGGAATCTTTTTCATCTCTTCTTTCTCCTTGTCATCACTAGGACATAATTCAGTACTCAGCTTGAAGTGGGCTGCAAGGGGTGTACCAACTGGCTTGGCATCCTTCATATTAAACCTTTGAAGCACCTTCTTGATATATTTTTCTTGTGACAGCCACAACCTTTTGTTTTTCCTGTCACGCATAATCCACATGCCGAATATCTGTTGTGCTGGTCCCAAATCCTTCATTGCAAATTTGCTACCTAAATTTTTCTTCAACCTATTAATCTTATTCTTGTCATGCCCAACAATAAACATGTCATCCACATATAACAATAATATGATATACTTTCCTTGATCATACCTCTTGATATAGACACAATGGTCAACTTCCAACCTCTAAAAACCATGTTCCAACATGAATGAATCAAATTTCTTTTACCATTGTCGAGATGCCTGTTTCAACCCATAGAGACTCTTCTTCAACCTACAAACAAGGCCTTCTTTGCCTTTTTCTATGAAGCCTTCTTGTTGCTCCATATAAATTGCTTCCTCCAATTCACCATGAAGGAATGCAGTTTTTACATCTAACTGTTCACGTTCTAGGTCTAAAGCAGCAACTAGACCAAGAATGAATCTAATGGATGACATTTTAACAACAGGTGAGAAAATTTCGGTGAAGTCAATACCTTATTTTTGGGAAAAACCTTTCACCGCCAGCCTTGCTTTATACCTCTCCTTCTTTTCGTCACCTTCATACTTAATCCTATAAACCCATTTGTTTTGTAGAGCCTTTCTACCTTTTGGGAGGTTTACCAACTCCCAAGTTTTATTTTTCAGCAAAGAGTTCATTTCTTCTTCCATTGCTTTCTTCCATTCTTTATTGTGCTCGACTTTACAAGCTTCTTGAAAACAATTAGGTTCACCTTCATCAGTTAACAAAATATAGTTTGAAGGAGGATACCTTTGTGAAGGCTTATGAGGCCTGGAAGATCTGCGAACCAACTATGGTGGTGCATTATCAGGTTGAATTTCCTGTAAAGGTTCATGCAATATTCCTTCTTTTTGTTGTTCATCATTTTCCACTTATTGTTCTTCATGCTCCTGAATTTGCTGTTCATTTTCTTGTATTGGTGGTATGTTTTCATGCTGCTCTTCAAACTTGTCAATAAACTTCTTGACCTCCAACTCACCTACAGTCCTCTTGAACATTTCTGACTCATTAAACATAAAATCCTTGCTTCTAATAATTTTATGTTTGACTGGATCTCATAGACGATAACCAAAATCTTCATCTGCATATCCCAAAAAAATGCATTTCATAGATTTATCATCTAGCTTAGTTTTATTTTCTTTGGGAATATGTATGAATGCTTCACATCCAAAGATTTTCAATTGAGAATAATTCAAATTCTTACCAGTCCAAACTTCTTCAGGGATACCGCCATCCAAGGCTGTAGTTGGGGATCTATTTATGAGGTAGCAAGCGGTCCTGACTACTTCAGCCCAAAAATTCTTCTCCAAACCGGAATTGGACAACATACTTCGCACCTTTTCCATAATGGTGTGATTCATCCTTTCTGCGACACCATTCTGTTGAGGAGTACCAAGCACAGTTTTCTCATGCTTTATTCCAAACCTATTACAATATTCCTTAAATGCATTTGAGCAATATTCTCCACCATTATCTTTTCTTAAACACTTCAACAATTTGTTAGTCTCTCTTTCAACAACAACATGGAATTTTTGAAATATTCCAAACACTTCACTTTTACTTTTCACAGCATATGCCCAAACCTTCCTGGATGCATCATCTATAAATTTTACAAAATATGATGCTCCTCCTAATGATTTGATGTTAATAGGCCCAAACACATCTGAGTGTACCAATTCTAACACATTTTTCTTTCTGTCATGGCCACCTCTAAGGAATGAAGCCCTTCTTTGTCTACCATATATACAATGCTCACAAAGATCAAGATTGAAGGATTTCAAACCTGGCAATAAATTTTTACCAACAAGTATTTTTAAGCCCTTCTCACTCATGTGACCCAAACGCTTATGCCACAGATCTTTTGAATTTCCTTCTTTTGTGACAGCAGCCAAATCTGATTTTCCTATCAGTGTCTTCAATGTGTATAATGTTCCTGTCTTGGGTCCTTTGGCCATGACCAAAGCACCTTTGCTAATTTTCCAGCCTCCTTTTCCAAAGCTTGTCGAATAGCCTTCATCATCCAGTCGTCCTATAGAGATTAAACTCATGCGCATTTCTCGTACATGCCTAACCTATTTCAACAATATATCTTGTCCATCTTTCATCTTGATCTGGACATCTCCCACTCCAACGATACTGCAAAAATGATTATTCCCCAAATGCACTCTACCATAATCAACGGGATTATATGAAACAAAACTATCTTTGCATGGGGTTACATGGTGAGATGCCCCAGAGTCAAGGATCCAATCAAAGCTACTACTAGATGTATATACACATGCATCCTCTACTGAAACAGTAAAAAACACATCACCATCTGTGGCTATAGCAGTAGTCTCACTTTCATTTGTGTTGGATGACTTGTGATTTGTATTAGATGGTCTGATCCTTTTGTCCTTTCTTCTAGAATCGACATTCTTTCTTCATGTGCCCAAGTTTGCCACAATGAAAGCAGATGATTCTGCCTCTCCTTGATTTTGATCAACCTCTCGATCTTGATCGCCCTTGCCAGCCTCGATCCATTCTCCTACCATGATCAACTAGAGCTAGAGACTCTCCTCCCTGGTTTTTCGCAATTGACTTGTGTCGCAGCTCCTCATTCATTAAACTGTTGCTGACATCATCAAACTTCAGGGTCCCTACAGTTGTTGAAGTGCTCATAGCTACAATTAAATTACCCAAGCTATCTGGCATAGAACACATTAACAAAATAGCTCTAATTTCATCATCTAAAATGATTTTAACAGAGGCAAGCTAATTAGTGATAATATTAAATGCATTCAAGTGCTTAGCAACTAAAGCACCCTCCTTCATTTTGAGATTATAAAGCTTCTTTATCAAGAACACTTTGTTTGATGCCATGTTCTTCTCATATAGATCATGGAGCTTCTTCCATAATCCTTCTACCATATTTTCTCCAGACACATTGAAATAATCATTCTTTGCTAAATATTGGCAGATTGTTACCACTCTTTATTTGTCATCGATGAGGGTTTCTTTGTTGTGCCCTCAATTGGAAAATACTGATCCTTTAAAACTAGTATATCCTCCATCTGTGATTTCCATAGGGCGAAATTAGCCTTGCTCCATATCTATAACTGATGTCTCCATTTTGAATCAAATTCACACCCCAAAACACAAAAAACTCCACTTAAAAATAAAACTTTAATTATTACTCTTTAGTAATAATGACGTTCCTCCTTTTAAAATACCCTTTCAAAATTCCTGCTCCTTTTTAAAATATACTTTTCAAAATTCCAACATATAATTATATATGTTTCATAATAAATATCAAAACATATATAATGTTTTAACCTTTTCACATTTCACAGATACATATGTTGGTTTGAGAAAAAACTTGATGTATACGTGCAAACTTGATGTAAAAAAAACTTACGAACACCATGTTTCAACTCCAAACTCCATGGATCTCCACGTTTCAAACTCCAGCAACACGTTTCAACATAGATCCACGACTTTGTTTTTTTTGCAGCAACTGCCTTTTAGTTCCATCGTTACTCAGCTATTTCCTGGACAGATCCTTCAATATCTACAAGGGTAACAACCAACATTTTAATGAACGCTGCCAAAGTAAGGCGATGGCACTAAGCGGCTTGCACAGTGGATATTTGACCCTAACTCTGATACCAGTTGTTAAACCAGAGCATACATAACACACAGCAGATTTATACTCAGAGACTTAGATGGCAATAGCAGAGAATAATTCATAGAGATAGACAAAGGGAGAAACAACAAGATTACTCAGTGAGATCAGTGAGAAATAGCGGAATAGATAAAACAATCACTGCAGAATAGAAATCATTTTGCATTACATAATAGCCTTGGGCCTTGGCTTGCTTTCCTTGGCCAGAGAGATTACAAATTTATAGAGGCAGAAGAAGAATCTACAATCTTGTATGTGATTCAGATGGAGATCTAGAATGATCTAGAAACTAATGGCGGTGTAGAATTGTATGTGATTCAGATGGAGATCTAGAATGATCTAGAAACTAATGGCGGTGTAGAAGAATCTAGAATCATACATGTGATTCTAGAAACTACTGACGGTG
Source organism: Pinus tabuliformis (assembly GCA_031772625.1). NCBI lineage: Eukaryota > Viridiplantae > Streptophyta > Pinopsida > Pinales > Pinaceae > Pinus > Pinus tabuliformis. Next base: position 322,548,742 of record CM062809.1, read on the forward strand.
TAGAAAGATCTAGAATCCTGGAGATCTACAATGGCCGTGTAGAAGAATCTAGAATCCTCCATGAATTTGACTTCACACTTAACAACTTAAAGGGGTGGTTTTGACACTTAATAGGTGATTGGAATTAGATTCTCCAATAAATTACTTCCAACTTAAAAACAAGTGCATTTTTTGTTTTTATATACCATTCATGTTTTCTATAATATTTGCCAGCCTATCAACACTAAAGAATGCTCAATAACTTTCGTTATTCTGTAATTGCCCGTAACTTAATTAATTTTTATTTAGTTTGTTTGTTTGTGAAAGACAATTTTATCATATCAAATACCCTTTGTCGTCCTCATAAACAGTCTTTGCTGCTGAAACGGAATGTCTCTGAACACTTTATCAAAATGATAATAGCATCAAGCATTATTAAAATTTATCATAAACGCCGGAAATAGTGTGAGAATCTGAGTCCAACCATGCGGTCAAGAGAGTAAACAAAAGCTAATCTCCATAATTAAATCAAATATGGAATAAATGATACTCAACAAACCACTGAATTCCTTGTTATATCAATTCTTGGTCTGGTAGTTTGTTGTTCTATACTGTATGCGTCCTGTATGAAAAACTTTCGAAGTATCCTATAACAATGCTACCAGCTTGACATCAACAGCAAGGTTAAGTGATTCATACTTACACGATTCAAAAAATTTGATCTCTGGTAGCGTAAATGTCTTTGGGTACCAAACTTCGCAAAAGAAATCACAATCCGATCTCTGGAAGTGCAAATGTTTTTCAAAACACCACCAAATTCTCAGAAACTCCCGGATCTGAGATGGACGATCGACCCGACGCAATGTTATTGACACGCGGCATCAAATGCATTGGAAACGTCAGTCTTCTTTTTGCAGTTTGGATTCTTTAGTTACCCTGCAACTCTCTGTTATGGTATTATAAACCAGACTATGCTCGGTAGAACCTTCGCACGGTTTGAACCAGAATTATGCACCGCACAGTCCGCCCTTCACACGGTTTGAACCTTTCTTCACGGCCTCATGGCAACTCAAACCCTCTTCACGGCTTGACGGTAGTGCGAGAACCCGTGAATGAACTCCACAATGAAAAAACTATACTATTAATAATAAAAATCACTTATTTATATATAAGTAATTTAGGTATAAGAAATTTGTAACTTCTTAAGTAACGAAATCTAAACCTAATGAAATAATATAATAACAATTCCGAAAAATTAGTTAACACCATGGAACTGGAATCGTGAAAAGACCTACCAGAGGCCCAATAGACGTGGGCGTAGGAGGCCCAGGACGAGATCCCCTACCGCATCAATGAATGGATCGTCTGTCACCCAATTGGAAAATAACCTGTTTGCAGGACTTCTTGGTTGTGCGCACTAAGATTTCCAACCCAATTGGAAAATAACCTATTGGCAGGACTTTCTTGGTTGTGCACTCTTAAGAACGTGGTGTTAACTTTTTCAACTCACTTTCACATGTTTATAATCTTATGTCGCTGTCACATTTGGCAGACGTTGGACTAAGGGCACAAAGGTGTTGGAATTGGAATTATAAATGATATTGTGAAGATTTAAGATTTTAAATATTTGAATTTATTATAATTTGTGATCATTTAATTCATGTGGGATGGAAATAAAATTGAGTGTAATTTTTAATTTTGAAGTGAGTAAATGTCATTTTATTTGTGATAGAATTATTTTAAAATGTATGAATGATTTATTTTTTCTTCAATTGAAATATTTAATACCATCTATTTATAAAACTAATTCTTATACATTCGAGGCCATATTTATAAAAATATAACAGTTCATTTTTTGTAAAAATTTAACAATTCACTTTTATCATTTTTTATATAAAATGTGATTTTGATTTTATAATGTTGTTGAATAACTCCATAGTAATTTCATTCATTGAGTTTTTTTATAAATTCTATAAAGAATTTTGTCTCCGAACAATATGATAGAATATGATGAATATTATATAAAATTTGAAAATAGAGTTTGTAAAAAAATTCAGATGGAAATAATTTTATAATTTATAAATTTAAAATCAAATTAGCTAATGAGCATGCATCTTTTTTATTTTTATAAAAATAATTTTTTTTAATGAACAATATGGTTATGGTTAAGTATTTTATGTATAATATTAAGATAAATAATATAGATAATAAAAGGTTTTTTTAGTGCTTCAAAATTTATATAAAATCATCTATAAGTAAAGATGACATAGAGATACCAAGTCTTAGTAAAATTATTAAAAAATAAAAGAATTAAATCATTTTATAAAACATTAAATTTTTTATATTATTAAGACTAACACAATTATATAAATTAAATCATTGGTAAATATTGAAAGACATCAAAACGCTTACCTCAGGGTACATCTAATATTGTCAATATTTAAAATAATCATAAAAACAACTAAATTATAACTTTATTATTATTATTATTAAACATATATACTTATAAAAAACATGTAATAAGGTTGCATCCCAACTTTAACATGGAAATTCTTATCTTTTAAAAATACTTTGTTATAATATCATAGACCTATATCATGAATCACTAATACCACATGCCCAAAAAGGCATAAACAAAATCATGTTCTGATCGAGATGGCTCCATACACATGCAAAAGTCTAAGAGGACTCAGAAAGGGTAAAAAAATCAAAGTATTTGGATTGTGCTCGAACTAAGTTCATGTTGAATATCGAGTCATCGCGATCACAGTGGTGTGAACGGTTCGTCAAACCAAGCCCATATGCGAAAGTTAGGAGCAGTCAAAGTTCAGAGTTGACTTTGGTGACTGGGGAGGCTTAAGGAGGTAGCAAGTTGAACAAAATACAGCCACCAGAATCAGCGAACCTGGGTCAGATTCTGGGCGAATTTGTGGCCTACTTAAATTGACTCCTTCGGTCAATTTTCTAAATTTTCAAAAATGACCATAGATGTAAATAAAAAACAAAAAATATATATGTTTTGGGTGGCGGGCCACCAACCCCGCTACCCCCCCAACAACCAACTATATTGTAAAAATAAATTTTAAATTTGGGCTGAAGGGCCAAGACCCTCTGCCCCCGGCCCCCCAACGACCATACCCCAACTTATTTATCACCCAAAATAATGTTACGGGTTGGGTGGGCCACCTCCGGTGGACCCGGCCCACACCCACCACCTTAACTCAATAGTTGTTACACCGGAGGCAGCGGGGCTTGAACCCGCCCGGCCAGCCTGGTTGGCCCGCCTCCTAGGAGCCTCCACACCTTAATACAACAGCGCACCAAAACGACCGCCCATTTCCAGCTAGCATGCGGCCAGCGGAGGTTAAGGGGTGGGCCATCCAATGCTGACCTGTCCCCCAAAAATATTAATGTTGTGTCAAAACCAAAACAAGATGGGTGTTAAATATGAAGGGGTTAGGATTTGACCACCCGACCTCCTCTTTATAATTCGACTCTTTACCAATTCATCTACAACGGTACATCTTGATTAATTCACCCACCAAAAGTATTTCAACCTTTTTGCATAGTGCGTCGGGGAGGCCAGGAGCGGGCACACATTTCTATGCATGTGGAACCATGAGCATTCCAGAGAGGGGGCTGGAACGATGATCTGAGCAATTTCTCCAAGGGGCCAGATTTTCACTTTGTCAATTTCGACAAATTTTATATGGTTTCAGCATTTCTCGATGCCTCGAACTCAATGGTGTTATCCATTTCTCCATCAGAGATCTGCAATTTTTGGGCTTCTTCAATTTTGGAGGTATAAGGTCGTCATTTAGACTTCTGATGCAATTTCATTATTTTGCCATCTAATGAAAACAGGGTCTCCCCACTAATTCGAGCAAGGCCCGGAGACGTAGTCCCTCTTGAATGAACTCTGATATCAATCATGTGTCTTCTATGCGTGACTTGCTATTCTTTTCTTTCTCTTCTTTTATGCATTTGTAATTTCATGGTTAAATGTAAGCTTAATATGTAATTCTTTAATGCATCACAAGGAAAAGATTTTTTGGGATCATGTTCATATAAAACATGCACATATGCTTTTGATCAATCAATTTAATTAAAATGGCAGAAAAGATATAACTATTTTTTACATAAATCTCAACCTTTGATTTGTGAATACTAGTATGAATATTCTAGAATAAATTGTGAAGATTAAATATCCAATTTATTAATAATTAAATTAGAATATTCAAAACTCTATTCAAAAACACACACACCTATCATCATAAATATTCTCAAGTCCATGGGATTTATTGGGAAAATTGTTTGTTTCCCCTTCAACTATGATCAATTCCAAAATGGAAAATGGTTTGTTATCTTTTGTTTTCCCCTCCAACCAAAAACAATTCTGAAAGATGGAAATATTGGTTTATTTTAATAAGGTTCAAAGAGTAGATGACTCTTGTTAAGTATAGCTCTTGCCAAGCCATAAGTTATTGATATATATGGCTCGAGGGAAAGAGAATTTATAATGAACAAAAAGTTGGAAAATATAATAAATTTAAGATATTATCATTTTTGTTACACTGAAAAAGTTGAAAATGAAAACCATTTTCTCTTAAATTTTATGGATATACTTAAATTAGATCCAAATTTGAAAATATCTATCATAATATTATTTTTTGAACTATTCAAGTTGTTAAATCTATAGTGGGATTGGAATGCTTTTCATAAGTCTTTTTCAATATAAAGACAAAATTTTAAGGAAATCCAAATAATCCCTTATCTTTTTCTTAATATTTAATAAACCAATTCTAGTTTAATAAATGTTAATCATCATCATTAATTATATATCAAATAAAATTATATATATATATATATATATATATATATATATATATATATTTTAATTTTTTATTGTTAAATTTATGATAATCATATACAAGATAAAAAATTAATAGTTTATGTAATTTAAGTCAAATCTAAACATAATTCCAAAATAATTTTTAAATTACTAGAAAATATATTTATTTTTGTTTAATCATATATATAATTCATTATAAATAATTAGGAGTAAAAATTAGATTTTTTATCCAGTTTCATTTTTTTTAAATGCATAATAAACATTGATATAATTAACTAATATAAAACATGTGTATTCTTCATCTAAAATATATAAATATTTATCTATTTACCCATAGAAATAATTAATATAACCAGTAAAATAACCTAAACAACCATTACAACCCGCCGAGTCTTAGCTACTTGTTCTTTCTATCTCAATCATGAAAACTCATAAATGTTAATAAATGGATTAATACAAAATCCCATCTCAGACTTTTGAAATCCTTAATTTTCATTCATATATTTTAAAGCATTAACGACATCGAAATTATAATACTTTTATAGTCATCTCATTTCCTTGCAGTGAGCATGACCTTGGGAGCGAATTATGGATAGTGACGAGTCATGATCACACGAAAAGAGTCTATTATAGTGAGGCCACGGAGGTGAGCGATGAAGGATGACTTGGCAAGTGTGGTCAGGGTTTTTCTCAAAAGACTAATAGAATTTGTTAGGCTGAGTTTTCCTCAATTTGGGTTTTCCAAGGTAAATATTGTGTAATATGTTTTTGTTTTTTTTCTAAAGAGTAAATATTTTATATTCTCTTCAATCATTTCTAGAAGGTGTATGTATTTTGGAGGGACGCTTTTGTTGCCTAGGGTTTATTTTCCCAATAAAAATGTGAAGTTCGATTCTGGAGATCTACATAAGACGCATCAGCATAAGTTTGGTCAGATCTGTAGTGAATCTACAGTTGAGAGAAAGGTTTGAAGCTACCTACAAGTGCAAAATAAGTTGAGGATTGTTGCAAGGTTTGGTGGCTCGAGAATGAAATTTGATAGTGTATGGGACATCGGATTTGCGGCATACCCGATGTGGCATGAAGCACTTTTTGGTGGTGCAGGCCTTGGTGGATGCAATGTAAGACAAGTTGGGCACAAAAATATTCATGGTGAGTTGGCTCCCAGGTGATGGCTTGATGTTTGTGGAAGTGTAGGCTTGATGGCATAGCAACGACACCACCCAAACCCAAACGTGGTGCAAGCGGGGCTGTAACCGACCACAAGGAAATTTTGGCCCTGATGATCAAGGCGACAATCTCAGAGGCACTAGTATCACTCAAACATATCATTGGTCTCGCACTATTACCAACACAATTCTTAGGCAGGAGAATGGTGGCAACCATGGAAGGTTTGAGTTGTGGGGCAAGTTGGGTGTGCGTGAGGGTTGGAAAATCCTTGAAGAAGTTGGCATGAGTGCTAAAGGTGCTTATATCCAAACCATTTTATAAAGGAAACCAATGGTTGGACAAACATATTATAGATCAACCCTTGCCTGATAGGCTACTTATTTTGATTTTGTTTTCATTTACCTTTCGAAATGTTACAGTGAGTAGAGTTGGTTGAAAACAGCTGTAGGATTGGAGTGGCATGTGCTGGCAATTCACTTAACGTGGTTGACTTCGTGGTGAAAGGTATGTTAGATGGGCTAGAGGATTAACTCATCAAACTGCCAGATTAGAGATCCAGGATCGACTTAAGGTATTGGGAGTTGTCGGTATCTAGACAGGATTCGATTCTTCTCAGTACCAGAAAGAATTAAGGCAAGTCTAGCCACCATTAGACCCAGATAACATGTTAAGCTTGGAGCAAGCACCATAATTTACTTTTAGATTTGTAATTGGCTGGAAAAAAAATGCACAGAAAATGGCAGAACTTGAAAATGGAGATGGATATATACACAAATGGATAATGGTAGTACTAGAAGGCATTTCAAAGAGAATAGACAATTTTTTTGTGCAATTTTTTTTTATCAGAAGGCTCAATCATCTTTAGTCATCCTCCTATATAGGAATTTCGGACCACAACATGATCATTCTTGAATGGAGTTACACAAAGGACTTGAAGGCCTTGTCTTTCAAGTTCAACCATACCTGGTTGAATAACCCAACCTTTGCTGAGGTGGTACACAATTCTTGGTTTCAACCACTAGAATATGCCCTAGACAAACAGATGGAAAAGAAAAATCATAAATTGAAAAGATTAAAAAAGGTGGTCAAAGATTCAAATGGTGATAGAGAAAAGATCATGCAGCAGGAGATGATGGAAATAAAGCAGGAAATTGAGGCACTCACTGATCCCATGGTGTCTGCATACTTTTCAAAACAATCCAAATAGATAGAAAAAATCTGAAACAGCGAGAATACAAATGGAGGCTTAAAAGCACGAAGTGTTGGATTAGGGGCAGAGATAAGAATACCCACTTTTTTCACAAGGTTGGAAAGGTAGCCTCCAAAAGAAAGAGTAAAAATTCCATTTGGTATATTCGTGAAGGAGCCAATTAGATACTCACCTCTCAAATCGACATCGAAAAAGTAGTAGTTAATTTCTTCAGGTCTTAATACAAGTCATCAAAGGCTATTGACTTAAATGATCAAATGGACTTGGCTAACCTGTACCTGCCAATGGTAAATGATGAAGATCTAGAGATGATGGACAAACCCATCACATTGGAAGAATTACATGGAACTTTAAAAGAAATGGTGAAAGATAAAAGCCTCAATCTGGATAGGTTGTCGGTGGAATTTTTCTTTCTTCTCTTCAATATCATGGGCTCAGACCTTCTGGATATGGCATAGGAGTCTCGCATTTTAGGATCCATAACATGTGCAATCAACTCCACCTTCCTCACTCTTATTCCTAAAAAAACAATTTTTTTTAATCTTTTGGATTACAGACCTATTTTTGTATGTAACTTTATCTACAAAATGATTTCCAAATTGATTACAAATCAAGTTAAAAGGATTATAGCAGGGCACAATACTCCAGAACAATTTGGTTTTCTCCTTCATCAATGGATTCAAGATGCAGTGGAAATTGTTCAAGAAAGTATTCATTCAATTAAATCTTGCAACCTGAATGCATGTTCGATGAAACTAGACCTCATGAAAGCCTATGACTATGTTGAATGGTACTTTCTGCGTTTGATCCTCCATAAGATTGGATTTGCACATTATCACATTAATTGGATTATGGCGTGTGTCACCATTGCAAACATGGCAGTGCTTATTAATGGTCATCCAATTGATATTTTCAAGATCTTCAAGAGTTTACCCCAAGGTTGCACACTTTCTCCTCTGATCTTCATTTTGGTAACATAAACCCTCAGCAGAAATGTGACATATATTAAAGAAAGGGGATTATTTACTAGTTGCAAGGTATTGAAAAACATATCAATGACACATTCCATATTTTTTTATGATGTCCTTTACGTTGGTGCGTCTAAAGTCACTGAATTGTAGCACTTACATCACAACTCATACAAGTCCAAAATATCCTTTGGCCTCTCAATGAACTTGGACAAACCGAAGCTCATTTCTACCAGGGTGGATGAGGAGGAAATCCTTCAGATCATAGCCCTCTTTGGAGATAGGATCCGGCAACTGGTGGGTGGTTTTAAGTACCTGAGTTTCATCTTGAAACCTAATAAATATGAGCTACGAGATTGGTTATGGTAGTTTGACAAAATCAAAAAGAAGATTTCATGTTAGGAGCACAAATGGCTATCACTAGGAGGTAGGCTAATCATGGTTAAAGTCGTTGTTCAGGGTATTTTTGTTTACTGGATGCATTTATACCATCCCCCATTGGTGTTCATAAACAAGGTCACTGTGATCATCTCTAATTTTCTTTGGAACGGGACCACCGGAAATCAAAGAATACACTTGGTCTCTCTATCAACATTATCCAAAGGAGGGTGGGGCATCAAAGACATGAAAGGTTTCAATCAGGCCTGCCATAGCAACAACTTATGGAGGGCTTTCAATGGTACATGCGGTTGGCAATAAATTATACGAGAAAAGTACACACATAACTTGAAACCGGAAGAGTCGCTATCTTTTAGGGCTCCAGGGATCTACAATTGTAGGGTTTATCCTTGCACAGAAATTATTTGCATACGAATTCTAAAGACAAAAAAGAAACAATGGTGAGAACATAAAACATAAAAAAATATACACAAATATTTTCCCTTGGACCCCAAAATTGGGACTACTAGATTGATTTTTTATTATATTCCTTTCAATGTTACAATACATATATATAAATGCCGAAGCATTCATAAAACCCAATCCATTAACCTTGGATTAAATCATAGTCATAGTTCCCTTCACTGGATTTACAAAATACCATGGGTAGAAAACTATCATACCCAAAACCATGTGCAAAATCCATGCAAAAAACCATAGGTAGGTTTGGCCACCTAATATAATCATGGAAAAAATATAACACACACCCAACATTATCCCACTTGTTATTTTATTTTCCACACAGGGGATCACAAGAGAGCTTAGTCATAGGTCCATCCCTGCAACACCCATTGTTTCTCTACACCAATAAAACTTCTCAATGCTCACAGACTTCGTCAATGCATCTACAACATTCTTCAAAGTGTCTACCTTTATGAGCAACACCTTTTTTTCGTCATCCATATCCCTCACAAAATGATACTGAACATCAATGTGCTTTGTCTTTGAATGATAAGCACAATTCTTTGCCAAGAAAATTTCACTTTGGCAGACGTTGGACTAAGGGCACAAAGATGTTGGAATTGGAATTATAAATGATATTGTGAAGATTTAAGATTTTAAATATTTGAATTTATTATAATTTGTCATAATTTAATTTATGTGGGATGGAATTAAAATTGAGTGTAATTTTTAATTTTGAAGTGAATAAATGTCATTTTATTTGTGATAGAATTATTTTAAAACGTATGAATGATTTTTTTTTGTTCAATTGAAATATTTTAATACTATCTATTTATATAACTAATTCTTATACATTCGAGGCCATATTTATAAAAATATAACAGTTCATTTTTTATAAAAATTTAACAATTCACTTTTATCATTTTTTTTATATAAAATGTGATTTTGATTTTATAATGTTGTTGGATAACTCCATAGTAATTTCATTCATTAAGTTTTTTTTATAAATTCTATAAAGAATTTTTTCTCCGAACAATATGATAGAATATGATGAATATTATATAAAATTTGAAAATAGAGTTTGTAAAAAAATTCAGATGGAAATAATTTTATAATTTATAAATTTAAAATCAAATTAACTAACGAGCATGCATCTTTTTTATTTTTATAAAAATAAATTTTTTTATGAACAATATGGTTATGGTTAAGTATTTTATGTATAATATTAAGATAAATAATATAGATAATAAAAGGTTTTTTTCAATGCTTCAAAATTTACATAAAATCATCTATAAGTAAAGATGACATAGAGATACCAAGTCTTAGTGAAATCATTAAAAAATAAAGGAATTAAATCATTTTATAAAACATTAAATTTTCTATATCATTAAGACTAACACAATTATATAAATTAAATAATTGGTAAATATGGAAAGACATCAAAACGCTTACCTCATGGTACATCTAATATTGTCAATATTTAAAATAATCATAAAAAACAACTAAATTATAACTTTATTATTATTATTATTATTATTATTAAACATTTATACTTATAAAAAACATGTAATAAGGTTGCATCCCAACTTTAACATGGAAATTCTTATTTTCTAAAAATACTTTGTTATAATATCATAGACCTATATCATGAATTACTAATACCACATGCCCAAAAAGCCATAAACAAAATCATGTTCTGATCGAGATGGCTCCATACACATGCAAAAGTCTAAGAGGACTCAGAAAGGGTCAAAAATCAAAGTATTTGGATTGTGCTCGAACTAGGTTCATGTTGAATATCAAGTTGTCGTGATCACAGTGGTGTGAACGGTTCGTCAAACCAAGCTCGTATGCGAAATTTAGGAGCAGTCAAAGTTCAGGGTTCACTTTGGTGACTGGGGAGGCTTAAGGAGGTAGCAAGTTGAACAAAATACAGCCACCAGAATCGGTTAACCTGGGTCAGATTCTGGGCGAATTTGTGGCCTACTTAAATTGACTCTTTCGGTCAATTTTCTAAATTTTCAAAAATGACCATAGATGTAAATAAAAAACAAAAAAAATGTATGTTTTGGGTGGCGGGCCACCAACCCCGCTACCCCCCAACAACCAACTATATTGTAAAAATAAATTTTAAGTTTGGGCTGATGGGCCAAGACCCCCTGCCCCGGCCCCCCAACAACCATACCCCAACTTATTTATCACCCAAAATAATGTTACGGGTTGGGCAGGCCACCTCCGGTGGACCCAGCCCACACCCACCACCTTAACTCAACAGTTGTTACACCGGAGGCAGCTGCGCTTGAACCTGCCCGGCCAGCCTGGTTGGCCCGCCTCCCAGGAGCCTACACACCTTAATACAACAGCACACCAAAACGACCGCGCATTTCTAGCTAGCATGCGGTCAGCGGAGGTTAAGGGGCGGGCCATCTAATGCGGACCCGGCCTCCAAAAATATTAATGTTGTGTCAAAACAAAAACAAGATGGGTGTTAAATATGAAGGGGTTAGGGTTTGACCACCCGACCTCCGCTTTATAATTTGACTCTTTACCAATTCATCTACAACGGTACATCTTGATTAATTCACCCACCAAAGGTATTTCAACCTTTTTGCATAGTGCGTCGGGGAGGCCAGGAGTGGGCTCGCATTTCTATGCATGTGGAACCATGAGCATTCCAGAGAGGAGGCTGGAACGATGATCTGAGCAATTTCTCCAAGGGGCCAGATTTTCACTTTGTCAATTTTCGACAAATTTTATATGGTTTCAGCATTTCTCGATGCCTCGAACTCAATGGTGTTATCCATTTCTCCATCAGAGATTTGCAATTTTTTGGCTTCTTCAATTTTGGAGGTATAAGGTCGTCATTTAGACTTCTGATGCAATTTCATTATTTTTCCATCTAATGAAAACAAGGCCTCCCCACTAATTCGAGCAAGGCCCGGAGACGTAGTCCCTCCTGAATGAACTCCGATATCAATCATGTGTCTTCTATGCGTGACTTGCTATTCTTTTCTTTCTCTTCTTTTATGCATTTGTAATTTCATGGTTAAATGTAAGCTTAATATGTAATTCTTTAATGCATCACAAGGAAAAGATTTTTTGGGATCATGTTCATATAAAACATGCACATATGCTTTTGATCAATCAATTTAATTAAAATGGCAGAAAAGATATAACTATTTTTTACATAAATCTCAACCTTTGATTTGTGAATACTAGTATGAATATTCTAGAATAAATTGTGAAGATTAAATATCCAATTTATTAATAATTAAATTAGAATATTCAAAACTCTATTCAAAAACACACACACCTATCATCATAAATATTCTCAAGTCCATGGGATTTATTGGGAAAATTGTTTGTTTCCCCTTCAACTATGATCAATTCCAAAATGGAAAATGGTTTGTTATCTTTTGTTTTCCCCTCCAACCAAAATCAATTCCAAAAGATGGAAATATTGGTTTATTTTAATAAGGTTCAAAGAGTAGATGACTCTTGTTAAGTATAGCTCTTGCCAAGCCATAAGTTATTGATATATATGGCTCGAGGGAAAGAGAAATTATAATGAACAAAAGGTTGGAAAATATAATAAATTTAAGATATTATCATTTTTGTTACACTAAAAAAGTTGAAAATGAAAAGCATTTTCTCTTAAATTTTATGGATATACTTAAATTAGATCCAAATTTGAAAATATCTATCATAATATTATTTTTTGAACTATTCAAGTTATTAAATCTATAGTGGGATTGGAATGCTTTTCATAAGTCTTTTTCAATATAAAGACAAAATTTTAAGGAAATCCAAATAATCCCTTATCTTTTTCTTAATATTTAATAAACCAATTCTAGTTTAATGAATGTTAATCATCATCATTAATTATATATCAAATAAAATAATCATATATATATATATATATATATATATATATTTTAATTTTTTATTGTTAAATTTATGATAATCATATACCAGATAAAAAATTAATAGTTTATGTAATTTAAGTCAAATCTAAACATGATTCCAAAATAATTTTTAAATTACTAGAAAATATATTTATTTTTGTTTAATCATATATATATAATTCATTATAAATAATTAAGAGTAAAAATTAGATTCTTTTTATCCAGTTTCATTTTTTTTAAATGCATAATAAACATTGATATAATTAACTAATATAAAATAGGTGTATTCTTCATCTAAAATATATAAATATTTATCTATTTACCCATAGAAATAATTAATATAACCAGTAAAATAACCTAAACAACCATTACAACCCGCCGAGTCTTAGCTACTTGTTCTTTCTATCTCAATCATGAAAACTCATAAATGTTAATAAATGGATTAATACAAAATCCCATCTCAGACTTTTGAAATCCTTAATTTTCATTCATATATTTTAAAGCATTAACGACATCGAAATTATAATACTTTTATAATCATCTCATTTCCTTGCAGTGAGCATGACCTTGGGAGCGAATTATGGATAGTGACGAGTCATGATCACACGAAATTTTGACATTGCTTAAATTTACCCAAAGAAGATTTGGTGTAGTTTTGAAAGTTTAATATTTTAATAGTGATATGGTTGAGATAGATAACTATGAGTATAGGAAGAATTAGACTTATTAAGTTACCATAATATGAGCGAGTGGAAGTAAAAGGTGTTATATTCGTTATTAAAATTTATTCAAAGTATAATTATTTAGTTTAAATGATCAGATTTGGTAGGTTTTTCACAAAGTCGATATTTAGAAAAATAATGAGAGGTAATTAAAGAATAAAAATAATGAGAGGTAATTAAAGAACATATTCTTATAGGAAAGTGGATATGTTCATAGAAATGTGCATGTTTTTATAATAAAGGAATGAAAGAAATTAAATGGAAATTATAGTAAAATGTTAATTTGAGACACATTATAAAAGAAGAATTTGAAGTGTGTTGGTAGAAGCATTTTTTGTAAATTTAGAGAGTAACTATTCAAAATATGTTTAGTTGAAAGTGGAGGCACTAATAAGAACTAAAAATGTCTATCTAAGGGAATCTATTGAAATAAGTTTGAGGAATTGGATTGGTAATCCACAAATAATGGCTTTTAAAGACTTTTTATTAATAGTGTCATAACGGATATGGTTTGCTAAGAACATTTCACTTTTTGAAAAAAATGAGTTCTGTTCATAAAGTGTGCAACCAATAGGTTCATCATGGTAAGAAATTTCCCATAGGATAAGGAATAAACCTACTAAGAATAGTGGTCAAGAATAAATTGATAAGAGTTTTCCCTTGGCTTTTTGGATGGGGTATTATGAGGAGGTTGTTAGGTAAGTTTGACTAGGAAAGAGTTAAAGTTGATCAAGTCAAACAATAATGGTTTTGGGAATGTGGTTTAGCAAACCTACCATTTTGTTCCCATGGGATTCATGTAATGAAGAATTTAAAAAGTTGAAAAGAGTATATTATAGTGAGGCCACGGAGGTGAGCGATGAAGGATGACTTGGCAAGCGTGGTCAGGGTTTTTCTCAAAAGACTAATAGAATTTGTTAGGCTGAGTTTTCCTGCAGTTTGGGTTTTCCAAGGTAAATATTGTGTAATATGTTTTTGTTTTTATTGTAAAGAGTAAATATTTTATATTCTCTTCAATCATTTCTAGAAGGTGTATGTATTTTGGAGGGACGCTTTTGTTGCCTAGGGTTTATTTTCCCAATAAAAATGTGAAGTTCGATTCTAGAGATCTACGTAAGACGGATCAGCATAATTTTGGTCAGATCTGTAGTGAATCTGCAGTTGAGAGCAAGGTTTGAAGCTACCTACAGGTGCAAAAGAAGTTGAGGATTGTTGCAGGGTTTGATGGCTCGAGAATGAAATTTGATAGTGTATGGGACGTCGGATTTGCGGCATACCCGATGTGGCATGAAGCACTTTTTGGTGGTGCAGGCCTTGGTGGATGCAATGTAAGACAAGTTGGGCAGAACAATATTCATGGTGAGTTGGCTCCTAGGTGATGGCTTGATGTTTGTGGAAGTGTAGGCTTGATGGCATAGCAACGACACCACCCAAACCCAAACATGGTGCAAGCGGGGCTGTAGCCGACCACAAGGCAATTTTGGCCCTGATGATCAAGGCAGCAATCTCGGAGGCACTAGTATCACTCAAACATATCATTGGTCTTGCACTATTACCAACGCGATTCTTAGGCAGGAGAATGGTGGCAACCATGGAAGGTTTGAGTTGTGGGGCAAGTTGGGTGTGCGTGAGGGTTGGAAAATCCTTGAAGAAGTTGGCATGCGTGCTAAAGGTGCTTATATCCAAACCATTTTATAAAGGAAACCAATGGTTGGACAAACACATTATAGATCAACCCTTGCTTGATAGGCTACTTATTTTGATTTTGTTTTCATTTACCTTTCGAAATGTTACAGTGAGTAGAGTTGGTTGAAAACAACTGTAGGATTGGAGTGGCATGTGCTGGCAATTCATTTAACGTGGTTGACTTCATGGTGAAAGGTATGTTAGATGGGCTAGAGGATTAACTCATCAAACTGCCAAATTAGAGATCCAGGATTGACATAAGGTATTGGGAGTTGTCGGTATCTAGACAGTATTCGATTCTTCTCAGTACCAGAAAGCATTAAGGCAAGTCTAGCCACCATTAGACCCATATAACATGTTAAGCTTGGAGCAAGCACCATAATTTACTTTTAGATTTGTAATTGGCTGGAAAAAAATGCATAGAAATGGCAGAACTTGAAAATGGAGATGGATATATACACAGATGGATAATGGCAGTACTAGAAGGCATTTCAAAGAGAATAGACAATTTTTTTGTGCACTTTTTTTTTATCAAAAGGCTCAATCATCTTTAGTCATCCTCCTATAAAGGAATTTCGGACCATAACATGATCATTCTTGAATGGAGTTACACAAAGGACTTGAAGGCCTTGTCTTTCAAGTTCAACCATACCTGGTTGAATAACCCAACCTTTACTGAGGTGGTACACAAGTCTTGGTTTCAACCACTAGAATATGCCCTAGACAAACAGATGGAAAAGAAAAATCATAAATTGAAAAGATTAAAAAGGTGGTCAAAGCTTCGAATGGTGATAGAGAAAAGATCATGCAGCAGGAGATGATGGAAATAGAGCAGGAAGTTGAGGCACTCACTGATCCCATGGTGTCTGCGTACTTTTCAAAACAATCCAAATAGACAGAAAAAATCTGAAATAGCGAGAATACAAATGGAGGCTTAAAAGCACAAAGTGTTGGATTAGGGGCGGTACCCACTTTTTCACAAGGTTGGAAAGGTAGCCTCCAAAAGAAAGAGTAAAAATTCCATTTATTATATTCGTGAAGGAGCCAATTAGATACTCACCTCTCAAATCGACATCCAAAAAGTATTAGTTAATTTCTTCAGGTCTCAATACAAGTCATCAAAGGCTATTGACTTAAATGATCCAATGGACTTGGCTAACCTGTACCTGTCGATGGTAAATGATGAAGATCTGGAGATGATGGACAAACCCATCACATTGGAAGAATTACATGGAAGTTTAAAAGAAATGGTGAAAGATAAAAGCCTCGGTCTAGATAGGTTGTCGGTGGAATTTTTCTTTTTTCTCTTCAATATCATGGGCTCAGACCTTCTGGATATGGAATAGGAGTCTCGCATTTCAGGATCCATAACAGGTGTAATCAACTCCACCTTCCTCACTCTTATTCCTAAAAAAACAATTTTTTTTAATCTTTTGGATTACAGACCTATTTCTTTATGTAACTTTATCTACAAAATGATTTCCAAATTGATTACAAATCGAGTTAAAAGGATTATAGCAGGGCACAATACTCCAGAACAATTTGGTTTTCTCCTTGATCAATGGATTTAAGATGCAGTGGAAATTGTGAAAGAATTCATTCCATTAAATCTTGCAACCTGAATGCATGTTCGATGAAACTAGACCTCATGAAAGCCTATGACTATGTTGAATGGTACTTTCTGCGTTTGATCCTCCATAAGATTGGATTTGCACATTATCACATTAATTGGATTATGGCGTGTGTCACCATTGCAAACATGGAAGTGCTTATTAATGGCCATCCAATTGATATTTTCAAGATCTTCAGGAGTTTACCCCAAGGTTGCACACTTTCTCCTCTATCTTCATTTTGGTAACATAAACCCTCAGCAGAAATGTGACATATATTAAAGAAAGGGGATTATTTACTAGTTGCAAGGTATTGAAAAACATATCAATGACACATTCCATATTTTTTTATGATGTCCTTTACGTTGGTGCATCTAAAGTCATTGAATTGTAGCACTTACATCACAACTCATACAAGTCCAAAATATCCTTTGGCCTCTCAATGAACTTGGACAAACCGAAGCTCATTTCTACCAGGGTGGATGAGGAGGAAATCCTTCAGATCATAGCCCTCTTTGGAGTTAGGATCCGGAAACTGGTGGGTGGTTTTAAGTACCTGAGTTTCATCTTAAAACCTAATAAATATGAGCTACGAGATTGGTTATGGTAGTTTGACAAAATCAAAAAGAAGATTTCACGTTGGGAGCACAAATGGCTATCACTAGGAGGTAGGCTAATCATGGTTAAAGTCGTTGCTCAGGGTATTTTTGTTTACTAGATGCATTTATACCATCCCCCATTGGCGGTCATAAACAAGGTCACTGTGATCATCTCTAATTTTCTTTGGAACGGGACCACCGTAAATCAAAGAATACACTTGGTCTCTCTATCAACATTATCCAAAGGAGGGCGGGGCATCAAAGACATGAAAAGTTTCAATCAGGCCTACCATAGCAACAACTTATGGAGGGACTTCAATGGTACATGTGGTTGGCAATAAATTATACGAGAAAAGTACACACATAACTTGAAACTGGAAGAGTGGGTGTCTTTTAGGGCTCCAGTGATCTACAATTGTAGGGTTTAACCATGCACAAAAATTATTGCATACGAATTCTAAAGACAAAAAAGAAACAATGGTGAGAACATAAAACATAAAAAAATATACACAGACATTTTCCCTTGGACCCCAAAACCGAGACTACCAGATTGATTTTTTATTATATTCCTTTCAATGTTACAATACATATATATAAATGTCGAAGCATTCATAAAACCCAATCCATTAACCTTGGATTAAATCATAGTCATAGTTCCCTTCACTGGATTTACAAAATACCATGGGTAGAAAACTATCAGACCCAAAACCATGTGCAAAATCCATGCAAAAAACCATAGGTAGGTTCGAACACCTAATATAATCGTGGAAAAAATATAACACACACCCAACATTATCCCACTTGTTATTTTATTTTCCACACAGGGGATCACAAGAGAGCTTAGTCATAGGTCCATCGCTGCAACACCCATTGTTTCTCTACACCAATAAAACTTCTCATTGCTCACAGACTTCGTCAATGCATCTACAACATTCTTCAAAGTGTTTACCTTTATGAGCAACACCTTTTTGTCCTCATCCATATCCCTCACAAAGTGATACTGAACATCAATGTGCTTTGTCTTTGAATGATAAGCACAATTCTTTGCCAAGAAAATTTCACTTTGGCTATCACAACCTATCCTTATAGCTCATTGTATGAACCCCATACTTGAACACAATCTCTGCAACCAAACTACTTCCTTGTTTGCATGAGTGGTTGCTATGTATTCTTCCTTTGTAGTTGAAAATTCCACTACAGATTGCCTCTTGCTCATCCAGCTAACTGCTCCTCCAAATAGGTTAAACACATACCCACTTGTAGATCTCCTCTGATCTAGATCGCCAACCCAATCTGCATTAACAAGGCCATGGATGTCTAAAAATCTGTCCAATCCTGGTCTCCCTTGGTAGCACATACCATAATCATTAGTGCCACGCAAATACCTAGAAACCCGCTTCATTGTTGTCCAACGCTCCTTCACTGGTTTTGACATAAACCTGCTCAATACTTCCACTACATGTGCGATGTTTGGTCTAGTACAGAACATTTCATACATCAGGATATTGACTACACTTGCATATGGAACACGAAATGTGTCATCTTCCTCTTGTGTTTTCAGACACTGTTCAACATATAACCTTACACCTACAGGAATAGGAACCTTCATCGGTTTACTATCCTACATATTAAACCTCTACAATATTGCCTCAACATACATCCTTTGGTTAAACCATATATTTATCTTTTCCCAAAATCATTTAATTTCCATGCCCAAAATATAGTTTACAACGCCAAGATCCTTCATGTCAAATTTGGAGGACAATTGGGTCTTCAAATCCTGGATAATTTCTTTTTTATTTCTAATCAACAACATATCATCCACATACAATACCAAATAAATAACACGGTCACCAATTAATTTAAATACACACAATGATCTACTTTGCTTCTGGTGAAGATAAGTCCCCGTATATATGTATCACATTTCTGATACCACATACTTGGTGATTATTTTAACCCATACAAAGACTTTATTAACTTGCATACCAATTCTTTCTTACCCTTCATTGCAAAGCCTTCAGGTTGCTTCATGTATATTTCTTCTTCCAAATCCTTGTGAAGAAATGTTGTCTTCACATCCATCTGTTCAAACTCAAAATCAAAAGTAGAAACAACAAATAAAAGTAATCTAATAGAAGCTTCCTTGGCCACATGAGAAAAAATATCACCAAAATCAATTCCCAGCACATGGGAATAACTTTTTTCTACCAACCGAGCTTTGTATTTCTCCACCTTTCCTTTTGCATTCATCTTCTTTTTAAACACCCATTTTCTTCCAATGGGTTTCCTTCCAGCCGACAACTCCACGAGATCCCAAGCCTCATTTTTGTCCAAAGATGCCATTTCATCAACCATGGTCTCTTTCCAAAGTTTTCCATCCTCTTAATATACTGCCTCCTTGACAATTCAAGGATCATCATCAGTAATAGATAAAAAAAAGTTTTGAACAAAAAGAATATGGACTATAACTTTTTGGTTGCCTTCTTTCTTGAACTGATCTTCTCATAGTTGGTGTTTGTGGCTCTTCATCTTTTGATTCTTGTTTTGTTGTAGAGTCTGATTCTTCCTCCTTTAGCTAAAAATCTATCTTCTTAGGTTCCTTTGGTAGGACTTCATGTTTAATAACATCTTTCACCTCTCTAAATACCACACCTTATTTGTACACAACCTTCCTTGTTTCTCGATTCCAAAGCTTATAACCTTTTAAACCATCCTTATACCCAATAAAGATGCACCTTTCAAATTTACTATCCAACTTGGTTCTTTTCTCCTTTGGAACATGTACATATACATCATAGCCAAATACCATCAGATGTGAAAGAGAGGGTTTCTTACCAGTCCATACCTCATGTGGAGTCTTATCCTCCAATGCTGATGAAGTTGATCTATTAACCAGGCAACATGCAGTCTCCACCGCCTATGCCCATAATTCTTGTCCTAACCTAGCACCACTAAGCATTCTTCTTGCCTTTTCCATCAACGTCCACTTCATTCTTTCTAGAAATCCATTTTGTTGAGGTGTGTATGGAATATTCTTTTGTCATGCTATACCACACTTCTTATAGACTCTTCAAATTCCTTCTTCTTGAATTCTCCACCATTATCTATCTCGGCACCTTTATCCTCTTCTCTGTCTGGTTTTCCACAAGAGCCTTAAATTATTTAAATCTGTCAAAGAATTTAGATTTATTCCAAAGGAAATATATCCATGTATTCCTTGAGAAGTCATCTATAAATTATACATAGTACATAGACTTACCTAGTGATGGAACTGACACAAGTCTAAACACATCACTGTGAACAAGCTCTAATATCCCTTTTGCCCTCTTAGCACCAGAGGGGGAACTCACCCGATTCTTCTTCCCATAAACACAATGTTCATGGAAATCGAAATCCATAGAGAAATTAGACATACCCTCTACCATATTATTACCATGTAGTATTTGAAGGCCCTTCTCTCCAATATGTCCAAGCTTTTGATGCCACAGCATGGTATTTTCTCCAGAGACCACTAGATTTTCTGAACTTGTTTCAAGAACCACAGAACTGTTGCACCCATCAAGAACAGTGCTACCCAGAAGCTTGTATAGAGATCCAATCTGAATTCCCCACATTAATACCAGTTCTCCCCCAACCATCTTGCATGTATCTTTCTCAAACACTATTTTTACACCTACAACATCCATCTTGCTTATGGAAATCAGATTTTTGGCCAATGCAGGAATATGGAGAACACTTGGAAGTGTTCTAATCCTTACACCTTGTAACTTCAACTTGACTTTTCTATGTCTGACGATTCTAGACTTCTTGTCATCCCCTAAGAAGACATCACCACCATCATATTTCTCATACTCGTAGAACGACTCCCTGTGGGGAGTGAAGTGAAAGGATACACCTGAATCAATCAACCATGTCTCATGATCTACATCTGTACTTGAAGAAGAAGCCAAGTACACATCCCCCCCTTCACCTGAGGTAGTTTTTGCCTCTACAGAAGGAGCATCATTAGATCCCTTTCCTTTCTCAATAGCTTTAGATCTACAGTCCTTTTTGAAGTGCCTGTCCTTCCCTATTTCGAGCATACCTTTATAGGTTTCCCTGGAGATTTAGATCTCCCACTCAAGGACTTAGCTTTATTTTTAGTCTAGGACCATCCTCATACAAAAAAGGCATCTCCATTCTTTCCCTACATATTTTTCTGTCTCATCTCCTCCAACAGCAAGGATGAGACTATTTCATCAAACTTCAAGGTAGTTGTATTGCTACCTATTGCAATAACCAGACTATCCCACAAATATGATACAGAAAACAACAAATTGATGCACTTACCTTCATCTAAGATTTTAATATCAATAGATAACAACTATCTTACCATAGTATTAAAAGCATTCAGATGCTCTGTCACCGAGTCAACATCCTTCATCCTTAGGTTATACAAATTTTTCAGTAGGAAAAATTTGTTCATGAGAGACTTAGATTGGTACAAAATCCCTAACTTGTCCCACAAATCCTTTTCCACAGCTCCCCCTGATGCATTCAACAATTTTGAATCTGAGATACAAAACCGTATCATGCTCTTTGCTTTTGTATTCAACTTCGCCCAGTCTTCATTTGACATTGTCATTGTTTTGGTACCTAGATCTAATATGATCCATTGATCTTTATCCACCAACAAATCCTCCATCTTGAGTCTCCACAACTCAAAACTTTGACCATTAAATTTCTCGATCTCTATCCTTCCACCACTCACCATCTTCTTTCACCGCAAGAATCAATACCGTAGATCTCCCACTGAATAGGCTATACCATAGGCCCAAACAAAACCCCTTAGCAACAAAGGCTTCCCCTTTAAGCCAAAACAAATCTAATACCAAATGTATGTTTTAACCCCATACAGAAGTTACCTGTATACGAATTATAAAAAAAAAAAAAAAAAACAATGGCAAGAACATAAAACATAAAATAGATATACATAGAGATTTTCCCTTGAATCCTAAAACTAGGACTACCAGATTGATTTTTCATTATATAGATTTCAATGTTATAATACATATATATACATGTCGAACTTTTCATAAACCCAAATCCACAAACCTTGGATTAGAACATAACCTTAGTTCATTTGACTAGATCTACAAAATACCATGTGAAGAAAACCATCATTCCCAAAACCATGTGCAAAACCCATGCAGAAAACCATAGGCAAGTCCACCCACCTAATATAGGGTCCAAAAATAATAAAAAATGGGACGTTGCCCTGGACCCCATACAGGAGGGCTACCTCGCCCTTGAAACCCCCTATTATGCCCGTTACAATGAACAAGGAAGGTTATCACCCCACCCCCACGTGTGTGATTAGTAGTGGAAAGAACATAACACACACCTAATGAAAATGCCTCCTATATATGGCACAACCTGATGAAAATCCATAATTAGTTTTGTGTTAATCTATATTGTGTGGTGGGCTATGGAGAAAAGGTCTACATTAGTCTAGATCCAACTAAAGGGGTGAACACATGACATTACTTACCTGCCTTTATTATCCAATGCCTTAACGAGAGAGGATTCTCCACCTTGGCTCACATTGGGAGGATAATTCGGGCTCCTTTCACCTCCTCGTCGTGGCCATATGCACAGTATTTGGGTATCCCTGAGGAATTCAAGGATAGCTAGAACACATATCACATACATATCATTAATTTTGGCATCTTCCTCACTACCGAGCTTGATAAATTGGCATGGCCAATTCACATGTTAAATGGGATATCTCTGTCAAAGATGGCTATACATATATCACCTCCCTGTCTCTAGCCGAACCCTGGGTCTAGTGCTCGCAGTAGAGTGGTATCTTTCATTTAGTTAGATTTCTCCTCCCCTGTATGATTCGTTGATGGATCTTGTTCACAGGGTGCATGTGCTTGTGGCGCTTATATTGTGGTGGACCAATCTACTCCTTACATATTCTATCGGTTGGATAGCATAGGATCCAACTATCAGGTGGAGGTCTTGGCCCTATGCGAGTCCTGAAACTTTCGAAGTGGCGTTCCATTAAGGAGATGAAAATTATTGGAGACTCCAAGTCCATCAATGATTGGGTGTTGGGTCTCTCATTGTTGAATGTCTCATCCATGTTCTACTGGCTTCGCTAGATCATGGGCCTAAAAGACTCTTTTAACATGATTTATTTTTCCCATATTTACCAGGAACACAACTATGTAGTTGACGAGTTGTCCAAGCGAGGAGTATCATCAGCTCCAGGTTAGTTTCATTAGAGTCTCTCGATCAATTTTGTTGTCCATGCAAATGGATTCTTCTCTACTTTCTTATTGGATTCATCATTTTTTATCTTTTTTGTCTTTCTTGTAGTTGTTCTATCAGCTTTGGGCCATTGTGTATTTTTTATTGCATCCTCCTTCTCTAGGCATTGCCTTCCTATTTCAGTGGATCTTCGTAACTCGAGGTTTCCTATGTTCACTGTTTGGATCAAATCTCCATTTTAAACCTATTTTTGTTTTGTTGGAATGTTGTATTATGTACTTCAGTTATATTTAACAAAATTTATTTAATATAAGTAGTTCATTTTTTCTCTTGAAAAAAAAATATAGCTATCATCAAAAAAATTCTTGCTATCATACAATTTGTCTCCTACGGTGATCACAATGAGAGATAAGGGTGTTAAGCTTTTTAAGGAAAGGTATTGAAAGGGTTTAGAAAGGAAATGGTGTATAAGTCTTCTAAACAGACATACTTTTGTAAGACCTAGTAAGGCATGTGTACCCATGGGAAAGTGTTGGTCAAGTTTGATGTGAGATCTAGATGATAGGGGGACTGGCAAGTTAACAGATACTCCGAGTATAAAATTTTAGGGCAGTAAGGGCTAGAGTGAGCATAGTTGACTCACTTGACTAGTCTAACCAGATTTGGTAAAGGGAAACCCCAAGTGAAGCTTTAAGGGGGGAATGCTAGGTAAACTTGACTTAGAGAAAGAGACAAGGTTGATATGTCAAACAATTATGCTTTTGGACACATGTTTTAGCATACCCATGTTTTTCTTCCCATGGGATTCATGTAGTGAAGTATTTAAAAGGTTGGGAAAACTCTATTGTAATGGGGCCAGGGATGAAGGGAGTGGTGAAGGCTCACTTGAATAGCTTGCCCATGGTTTTGGAAAAGGAGACTAATGGAATTCCATTAGGCTAGGTTTTACCCTACAGTTGGCGTTTCCCCAAGGTAAATATTGTGCATTGTGCCTGTGTTTTAATGTTGTTTATTAATTCTATTGGTAAATATTTTATTTTCTCTCAAGTAATTTCTTCATAGATCCTATTATATATGGAGGGGGAGGGATTCTATTCTTTATAGATAATCATTCCACTAATAGTTACGAGAATCTATACACAGGTCACTTCCAAATTATTTGAAAGAATGCATTGATATGGGAACAAACATGAATTCTCTACTCAGGTGTAGGCTTCACACCATGGATAGCAAGGACAATCTACACTCTTGTTAGCAATAGTAATTAGTGCACCCCTACTAAGAATCAAACATGATTCAAACAATGATCTGATAACCAAAAAAACTTGAGGAGGAAGCGATGTAATTCTATCTCAACGCTAGGAAACATAAATTTGCACCTTGATCGAATCTCAACATCGGGAAGATCTATTGATAGGCTACATAATTTTTTCCAGATCCCTAGATGTGACACACAATTCAGTCTCTAACTTTTATTGAATGGGTTCAGCCCACGAAATTTGGCAGATTTGACAATTATGCCACCAACAAGATGCTCTGCCAAATGCACCCGAAAACCAATGCTTCCACTATGTTAATATGGAAAAATAATATACACATTTGGACATGATAGATGGCACTTAGAGTCAAAAAACAACATGTATAAGTGAAGCATTTGCTACTAGAAACATCATAAGCATAAAAAATTAAAAGGTTTCCAAAGTCCCATTTAAAAAATCAACCCTCATGGGTGCACCAAAGGTGGGTTTTACCATACCTCATGGATTTTTATTCGATACCCATGAGGGTTTGGCAAAGATAATTTTTATGGTACTAGAACCACACCACATGATTATATTTGACTCTCCTTGACAGTGCCAGGTCAGACACCCAATTTCAAGCTTCTTCATTTCAAAATCGAGGAGTGGCAACCCCCAAAGGGATCTTCCTATCCTTCCCCATATCTCTTTCTCATCAATGAGAAGGAGTCATTCAAATTCTATAAATTCAAGGGGTTATAAAACAAAAAAAACATGAAAGTTTTAAGCACTATTTCTCTACCCAAAATGTCCCCCAGCAATCAAGCATCACATTGTAGAAGGAGGATTCCATCAGTTTGACAGTTTTTCTTCACTTCTTTCAGAGAGAGAGATTGCAAGGAGATTGGAAAAGAAATTCCTTACTAAGATACATTGAGCACCATTTCTCTAGACTCTCTTCAAGTGTATTTTAAGTCTATTGTAACTCTTCTACCAACAATCAATAAATAGGGCCCTTTTCCCATCAGCTTTGTTGATTTGTTTCGCATAGTTTTATGTGCTTGTTTTCGTCGTTTAGTTTATTTTGTTATATGAATTATTTTTCATCAATTACAATGTTTTATTTGTGTCACACTTAACCATTAACATCATCATCTTTTGTGTGACTCTTTGTACATTTCAACCAACTAAAGGAAAGAGGATTTGTGACACCTTTGCAATCAAATCCAATACAGAAATTGGCAACTCCACTGATTGCTTTTTCTATCTTATTGGTTGTCTATAGGCATTTACTCTCTATCATTTTCATTCTATTTAGTCACTTAAAAATATTTGTAGGTGAGCATGTCACCTTTAAACCTATTCATGGCCTAAATTATCCTCTAATTTTATTTTATGTGATGCCCTCATGGCTATCAAAGAA
Source organism: Pinus tabuliformis (assembly GCA_031772625.1). Lineage (NCBI taxonomy): Eukaryota > Viridiplantae > Streptophyta > Pinopsida > Pinales > Pinaceae > Pinus > Pinus tabuliformis. The sequence continues at coordinate 322,575,205 of CM062809.1, forward strand.
ATAGTTGTGACATACTCGTGGTTGTGCCGACAAAATCCTGCGAGTGTGTAGATAGAACCATTTTTTCATTGTAATTTCCTTTTCCTAAGTGATAGGTAGCCTTTACTGAACTTCGTACACTCCTGCAAATTTTTTACATGCTAAATAGGTTTCAATTTTTCTTTACTAACCATTATAGTAGAGCATTTTTGTTTATCTTTGCGTTAAAACTTTTGTAAGTTGGGACTAGGAGTATTGTGATTAAGAAAGAGAATGGGCTCTCCCCCCTTGAGCCATTCGAAAAACCTGTAGGGGATTCGAAATGTTCCTAAAGAACTACGTACCGTCTCTCTGTTAATTGGAAATTCATCACATATCTTAACTAGGAAGGAGTAAGTGGCCCCTTATCCACACTTTTTTTTCTTGTTTTCTAACCAATATTATTTTGGGACCAATATTTGGTGTTAGTAAGAAAGAGACGAAGCTCTCCCCCCTTGCACCATTTGGAAAACCAGTGAGGGATACGAAATGTTTCTCAAAGCACCACCATTCCATCTCCCTATATGCTCACATAAATTATGTATGAAGACTAAGCAAACCGTCATCCACATATCTTTTCCTTTCTGCAAAGGAACAACATCACATAGTTTAAATAGGAGGATTTGTAATGTATCACCACATATCCACATTGTTGCAATTCAAACACTTTGTATGTTCACCATTCACCTTGCACACACATTAAATTCATTTAAACTTTGTACAAAGGGTATGCACTCTTGTAATAATTTTTCTTAGTTTATTCGAATTTTAATTTTCGTGCACCCTAAGCAAAGTAAGACTCTTTAAGAAAAAGCTTAACTTGACCTCAGTTAATTTCCCCACAAGGGCCATAAACGAATTTATGGTTTAGGTCACAACTACAGGGACATACATCCCAATAATCTACTATGGTTGTTTAAATTGAAAGATAAAATCCTTTCTTTTAGGGAGCTTGAAATCCTACACAACCTAGTGTCAAACGTTGATGATGAGAAGAAACTTGTGAAGGTGGTAAGGCCTATATTGTGGACTATTGCAAACCTCCTTGGATCTCTTTATTCTTTGTAAGGTTTCTAGGTCCAAATTTTCTAACTAGAAACTGAGATTCTCTCATCCCCACTAGGTGTAGGTAGCTTAGTGACCAAAAGTTAGGGCATCTTTCCCTATAGGTGGCGGGTGCAGGAGAACTTGCACATGGAGGGGATTTTTAATGTTTGATGGTAGTTTCACCAGTTTCTTTGGGATGTGGCCTTAATACTCCTTGTTATAACCCTCTTTCTGTACCTCTATTTTGTTTTCAGCTGGTGGCATGAGACCCCACTGTCAAAAAATCTTCAAAAGCCATAGTTATTGATTAAGAAGAATGATGTTAGGACATTAGGATTGTGCACACATGAAAAACTGTTGCCAAAACTTTTTATTTGTTTAACACATTAAGATTTTAAAGGAAAATTAACCCTTTTATTTTCACTTTGTCTTACTTATGTGTAATTTGGTTTCCTAAACAACCCCCCTTATAGGATTCACACACAATTATTAAGAAACCATAGGGGACCCTACAGTACTGTGTTTCTCTAGGAACTTACAACACCTCCCACCCTTACCAGGAGGAGTGCATGGTCTTTCACCATCTTGACCTTTCAATTGAAGGATATAATATATAGCTACTTTGATAGGCTCATCCATTCTTGGTGCTACTTTGTTAGGAACCAATTCCTCTCAAGGTACCACTAGCACCCTTCCTCAAGGTAACACCAATACTACCCCACAAGGTACCCCTACCACATCACATCAAGGTCATATTACAATGGCTAATACCAACCCTACCCCACCACCCCCACCGCCTCCAGCACCCCCACATACACAACCATGGATAATACCATGTGTAGCTTCATTGAAACTTCCATATCATTTAAAACTCACAAATGACCCCATTGCTCAGACCCTCAATGGTCAGCCATATTGACCAAGTTACCATATGGCATTCCAAATTTTGAACTTGGTAAACAGGGGTATGATCCAACCAACCATGTTATGACCTTCCAATTATTCTGTTCATCCAATAGGATTATTGAGGACTCAATTATACTAAGACTATTTCAACACACCCTCATAGGCCCTGCGATCAAATGGTATGTTAGTGAAGTCGTAGGATCCCATCGCACCTTTGAGTCTTTGGCTAAATATTTCCTAAACTTTCTCTAGCTCCAAGTTCGTCATGAAACCGGGCTGGAGTTGTTAACCCATTTTTGATAGAATACTTCCACACACATCCCATACCATGTCCATGAATGGAATAAGTGTTGTATTTTTTGAAAAGTGGATGTTTCACGTGCCCTTCTTTATTATTTCTTTCTAAAATCACTTTTCCCATTATCGCAAAAGATGTAGCAACCACTTTTCCTCAAAATGAAGAAGAGGCTATTAGTAAGGCTCAACAATTTGAACTCATTTATGCTCAATCAGGGTACCTTTACTCTATTATACCTAATGCCTCTTTCCTGCAATATTTCACTCAAGATAAACCTTGGACATATAATGACAATGATGAGTTGATTAAGAACCTTACTTAAACTCAACTTGGAAACCCCTCCCATAGCCTGGGAATTCCTATGGTCCACAACCATCATTCTCATCATTTGTTAGTACATCCATAGTACCAACACCATCTAATGTTGGATATTATCCCAACCAACCAACACCTTCTCCTAACCCTCCCATGCAAAATAAGTAATACCCATTATGCACATTGGAAGGCATGTGGATCTTTCAACCTACCTATGTGAACCCTCACCAAGGGAATCCATGGTTTCCTTTTTGAGAACCACCACAAAATAATACCACACCTTAGCAAAATGAGGGAGTTATTTTTTTCTAACCTTCCTTCCTTCATCAATAGTAGGAATTTGAACAACTCTATACTAGAAATCCATCCAACGCCAACAAAAAGTGAGGGGAGAATAAACAAAAAGGAAATCAAGGACAGGGGAACCGATGACAACAATAGAAACTGAGTGCACAGATTAGAGGAAATCCCCCATCATAACCAAAATCATAACACAATATTATGAAATCTAGGTACTAGAAAATTGTGTCTCAGTAACTTATTGACAATAAAAACTAAATTTAAAACTAATTAAATAATAGACAATAACAATCAGGAAAATAATTAAAGTAATAGAACTAAAAAACTAAATCTAAAACTAATTAAATAATATACAATAACAATCCAGAAAAATTAATTAACACAATAGAACCGACAATTAATTAACACAATAGAATTGGAGTATCACCGTAAAAAAAAACTGCCAGAAGAAGTGGAGGACAAGATCCCCTACCACATCAATGAATGGATCATCAGTCACCCGATTGGAAAAGAGGTTGTTTCTAAGACTTGTCCCAAACAGAAAGACTAAAATCTTATGAGGCAAGGGTCCATATCCAAGTCATATTTGGAGAGAGCATCTGCCTCTTGGTTGTGCACTATAGGAGCATGGAAGAAAGAGACCTAATGAAATAATCATTTAATATTATGAATCATTTTCCTACAATGTTCCATATAGGGAGGGCAAAGGATGTTTTCTTGTTTATCTCGTCTATAGTAAATTCAAAATAAATATATATGGATCTCATTTAGTTTTAGCCACCTAACACAATGTAGAAAACCCTTGAGTGCAATGACCTCTGCCCAACATTCCATGAAAATTTCCAATAGATATATGTTGATCATCACACTGCACCCACAGGTAGCATTCTAGGCCGTCCCGACAGTCAATGGTTCATTTGGATATTTTATGATGCAGATGAGTGAGGGAAATCAAAATGGTGACCCCCTGTGTGGGTTGCAGGATGCTGAGAAGGTGGTGTGGAGACAAATGTGTGTTGGCTCATTACTTCCCACCAAATGATCCTCACAAGTTTGCAGTTGTGCATAGAATATTTGCAGCGACCAACATCATCAGGGTTCTTTGGGTTTTATGTTTTTGAGCATCTTTAATGATGGTAATGAAGGTTATTGATGCAACTAATACCAATTTTGATTTATATTGGAAATGAATTCATCTGTGTTAATCTTGTGAGAATGAATACATCATTTTCGATTCTGTCATGTGCTCTATGTTTTCCTCCTCTACCTTTCCAATAAAGCAAAGGTATCTAGTTGCACTGGAAAGTTTTAGTCCTTGCACTGTCTGCCATGGACGCTGCACTGGAAATTCTTTACTTCTAGCACGTAATCAAAAGAATCATATGTCAATAATGGAATCAGATGTAGGTGAGTTTTATGTACTGTTCGGACATTCTAATTGAAATAGTGAAATCAGGGGTGAAATAGAAATTAAATTTAGACGAATTCATGGTTAATTGAAAATAGTACACATTTTGATTTCCCAGGTGGCTGGGTAGGTGTTATCTTTTTCAAACTTTGTCTTTTCTCACTTTCACATGTTTATAATCGTATGTCACTATCACATTTGGTAGAGTTTGGACTGAGGGCACAAAGATGTTGGAATTGGAATGCTTGGACATGACATTCCCTTTTTGTTCTCGATGCAGGCATGGAGGTGTAAACATATGGGGGATTGGATGTTGTGGTGATATGCTCTCACAAGTGATCACACTTCATTAACGATCGCCATGTCATGTGAGCTCTTGGGATGGTGGAACATTGGGAGAAGTATTACACTTGCCGCCCATTAGGAGTATGGTTCCAACCTCATTTTGAGACTAGGAAATGCCAAGTTGTGTCTGTAACATAAAATAACAATATGGTAGATGCTTCAGGGTGGCAAACATCAGTGGTATGTTCATGGTGGTGCCTCCTAGTTTTACTCCTCTCAGGTTGTGCTTTGGACTATCGTTCATTTTGTTTTACATAATAGCTTCATCGTCCTTAATAGACTACGGTCACTGATGTTTTCTTGTCCAAGCGTCTGAGGTCCATGCCATCTTAAGTATTAATTTTCATCTTCATTCTACATTTGTCAACATCTAGGTTGTCTAAAGTTTCTTTGTGTTCATTTACTATTGATGTGTTTATGTCGTCGGTTTAGGTCAGTTAAAGGTACATTATTGGTCCTCACTCTCTATTTTTTGAGGTGGGTTTGTTCCAATTCTCTTTGTTGGGCACTATTACGAGTGGGTTGTATCTTTGGTGGCTATTATTCCTTGGTAATTCTCAAAAAAGAATTATTACTGGGAGTGTCTTTGGGTCAAGTGCAGGACACCAATGTTCTTCATGTTTTTTTAGCACAACTCATTGTATGCGCCTTCATTAAAATTGGTTTTTGTAGTCCCTTCTTCAAACCTTCAATCTCTTGAGCCCTGTAGCATATCCTTAAATTTCCTTGTCTCAATCATCGGAGTTTAGTATAGTAGGTCTTTTTCTATATGGTTCTAATTGTGTTTGCAGTCGAGACTTTAGGGGATATATTGGAAATCACAATGGGTCCATTTATCTTTCATTTTGCACCACAATTGTTGTCGTGACCATTTAGGTCTAGAACCACTTTGTTGCGGGTTCCTGGATGATGTCTATATTGTGTCCAATCCATTATACTCAAAGCTCTAAGTCTCTTTGCATTTGGTAATCTGGGTCATAGCCGTCTTGTCCTATCCAGACGTTCACTAAAGTTGTTCTAGTGGGTTGTTCCAAAATGTCTTTGTGAATTTTGTTTGTATTTTTTGGCTTTGTATGGCTCCACATCATTGCTTTCTCAGTCACATAGTAGACACACTAGGGGCATCCTCCTCCAAACATTGATGACTTTTTGGTTGGGAGTTTGCTGCAAACTTCTTTGATGTTGTGCCTTTCAAGGTGCAAAAAGAAACTCACACCATAGAAGAAAAGGAATTTGGTGACCTAATTCATCATTCAGATTCTGAGGGTTGTGTTCGAAAAACAAAATGGGTACCATACCCAGGAAAATTGAGGAAGAGAAGGTTATATGTTTTGCTCTCATTACATACAAGCAAACATATGGACACTCTTATTCACATGGATCTATGAGATAAACGGGTGGATAGTTACAAACTCTTTGTTGGTTAGGAGGACTTGAAGAGGATATTGAGGGATATCCGTTATGATATGGATCATATAGCAGTTCGTTTGAACAAAATATAACACTATATCATCTCAAATTCAGACATTGACACAACTACACCTCATAATGGATAAGTGGTTATCAATGCTACCCTAATCAACATGGTTAGTGTAAACTCCTCTACAGATCAACCGACGATCATTTTGGATGAATGAATCCATCATTTGCTCTCTTATCTATGAGATGATCTTATATTATTTTGGTATTTTAGTTGGTTACTATTCTTTTGTCCTTGTGTTATCATCTTTCTCCTTATTTGGTATCAGTTGCGTAGTGGGTAAAACGATAATTGTAATCATTTTTTATTTTTGTATGACTGGACAATCATCATGTATATCAATTCAAAATAAGGTGGTTGCTCTTTTGTTAACATGTCAGTGGTTTTTTGGTTTGTGATGCCAATATTTTATTGGTTTGTTGACTAGGTCAACACTGTGCTCCAAAGAACATCAATTGTAATTTTTTTTCTTTCAAATATCAATAGAAATCAATGATCATATATTAAAAAAAAACAATTACAACCAACCACCCTTAACTACTTGTACTTTTTATCTCAATCGTGAAAACTCATAAATGTTAATAAATGCATTAATACAAGATCCCATCTTAGACTTTTGAATTCCATAATTTTCATTCATATCTTCTAAAGGATTAACGACATCGAAATTATAATACTTTTACAATAATATCATTTCCTTTCCTTGTAGTGAGCATGAACTTCGCAGTGAATTATGGATAATGACAAGTCATGATCACATGAAATTTTGACATCGCTTAGATTTACCTGGTGAAGATTTGGTGTTATATTATTTAGTACTATTTATAGAAGGCATTCAACAAAATTTAATTTTGGTTAAAATATTTACCTCTTCATGTCTCTTGGTTGTTATGGAAGTTTTCTAGTTTAATAGTTATGAAAGTTTGTTATTTTAATAATTATGAAAGTTTTCTATTTTAATAATGGTATAGTTGAGATAGATAACTATGATTATAGGAATAATTATACATATTAAGTTACTATATGATTACAGGAATAATTATACATATTAATTTACTATAATATGAGTGGAAGTAAAAGGTGTTATATTAGTTATTGAAAGTTATAATTATTTAGTATAAATTATGAAATTTTGTAGGCTTTTCACAAAGTTGATATTTAGAAAAATAGTGAGAGGTAATCAAAGAACATATTTGTAAAGGAAAGTGGACATGTTCATAGGAATGTGCATCTCTATGGAAAGGAATTAAAATAAAATTATAGTAAAATATTTATTTGGGACATATTACAAAAGAAGAATTCAAAGTGTGTTGGTAGATGTGCTCTTTACAAATTCAAATAAGAGACAAATGGTCATTTAAGCATAGATTATGACTATTCAAAATAGGTGTAGCTGGAAGTGGAGGCACTAATAGGATCCAAAAAAGTTTATCTAAGGAAATCTATTGAAGTAAGTTTGAGGAATTGGGTCGGAAATCCACAAATAATGGTTTTCAAGTATTTTCCATTAATAGTGCCATAGGGGATATGGTTGCTAGGAACATTTCATTTTTTGAATAAAATGTGCCCCTTTCATAAAGTGTGCAACCAATGGGCTCATCATGTTGAGTCATTTCCCATAGGATAAGGAATAAACCTACTAAGAATAGTGCTCAAGAATAAATTGATAAGAGTGTTCCCTAGCATTTTCGGATGGGTTATTAGGAGGAGATTGTTAGGTAAGCTTGACTGGGGAAAGAGTTAAAGTTGATCAAGTCAAACAGTCATGGTTTTGGGAAAGTGGTTTAGCAAACTGAACATTTTGTTCCCATGGGATTCATGTAATGAAGCCTTTACACAGCTTAAAATAGTCTATTGTAATGAGGCCAGGGAGGTGAGCGATGAAGGATCACTTAGCCAGCATGGCCATGGTTTTTCCCAGGAAGACTAATGGAATTCGTTTGGCTGGGTTTTCCCTCGAGTTTGGGTTTTCCAAGGTTAAATATTGTCTAGTATTTTTATGTGTTTTTTTCTAGCTATTAATTCTCTTGGTAAATATTTTATTTCTCTACAAATGTTTCTATAAGGTGGATGTATTTTGCTTTAGAAAAATGATTTTGTTGCCTAGTATTTATTGTATCCAATGAAAAATGTGAAATTCGATTCTGGTGATCTATGTAAGCCGGATCAACATATGTCTGGTCAAATCTGTTGTGCATCTATAGTTGAGAGGAAGGTTTGAAGCTACCTACAGGTGCAAAAATAGTTGAGGATTGTTGCAAGTTTTGATGGCTCGAGAATGAAATTTGATAGTGTATGGGGCGTTGGATTTGTGGCATACCCAATCTGGCATGAAGCAATTTCTAGAGGTGTAGGCTTTGGTGGATGCAATGTAAGATAAGTTTGGAGCAACAAGATTCATGGTGAGTTGGTTCCCAGGTGACAGCTTGATGTTTGTGGAAGTGCAGGATTGATGACATCTTGATCGCATGGAAACGACACCACCCAAACCCAAACATGGTGCAACTGCGACTGCAACAGACCATAATGAAATTTTGGCCCTAATGATCAGGGCAAAAATCTTTGAGGCAATAGTATTACTCAAACATATAATTAGTCTCGCACTATTACCATCACAATTCTTAGGCAGGAGAATGGCTGCAGTCATGGAAGGTTCAAGTTATGGGGCAAGTTGGATGTGCATGAGGGTTGGAAAATCCTTGAAGAAGTTGACATGAGTGCTAAAGGTTATATTATCCAAACTGTTTTCAAAAGGAAATAATGTTGGAAAGGCAGACGAGGTAAGCCACAAAACGCTGAATAATTCACACACACAAAGTAACATGAGTTGTGAATCTTCTATAGATCAACCAAACTTGTTGATTACATTGAAACTGATATGGGGTATTTAAACTTTTTTGTCTAGTAACTCATCGAAACTAACTTCACATGCACACACAATCTAAATTTGACTTTTCCCAAAATATGACTTAACTCAAACTCACTCGACTTGACTCAATTAATTGACTCTCAAAATTTAGCTAACTCATGCATGTAGGAGTAATTACAAGTTCCAACACTCCCCCTTAATTGCGACTGTGACTCAACATAACTCAAACATTACTCAACATGACTCAACTGTGCTTGCTATGATTACAATAGAAATTGAGTCAATCATCACTCAAACATGTTTGCTAGTTTATGTCTCACTTAGGCTTACAATGACTCAAAAATTTAGAATTTAGAATTTTCTTTTACTCTTCTTCCAGATTCTATATCCTCAAAATTGTTTTATTCTCTCTTGCTCATTCTTGTTGTAGGCTCCAAATTTCTTTACTTTTTGTTGTTGCAATGTTTCTTTGACTTGTCTTGAATTTGTGTTGAAAATAAATCTGATTATGTCTTCTAAAACTTCCTCTTCAAAGACTTGTTTAACTATGGACGGTTGCCACAACTTTTCACCTTCAAACTATCTTCTTTGCACTACTTTGTGTGATTCATATTCCTTGATAGTAGAATCTTATCTCTTCTTGACTCCATTGCTAAAAATTGGTTCTAATGCATTTTTCCTTGTTTTCATAAACTTCCATGTCCTTCTCTTCACTTTCATCATTAGGTACTACCTCTTTTTGCTTGTAATATGCACATTCAAGATAATTTTTAGAAATATAAGTATTATGCTCTGCATTGAGATCTTCCTTCTCTTCCTTCTGTGTTTCTTCACAAACCTTTGTTGTTGCAAACATATTGTCTTCCACTTGGCTTCTAGACACAAGTGGGCTTCTCTCCCCAAATAACAACATATCAATGTGTTCTTTTTTTGCATCATGTGCAACCACTCCTCACCAGTTAAATTATCTTCATCAAAGTTAACATCAACATAGTTTTCATTCACCCTATGGTGGGTTATCTGAGCATGCATGTGCTCATTAACAAATTAAACTTCACCAAATTGATCAGCGGTGACTAGATTCACCAATGCACATATCAATTTGTAGTCATCATCCACATGTTTTTTGTCACAATGGGATTCACCATCATCTACTCCATCCACGTTACAATGGATTCCTTGAGAATTTATATGCTCTTTCTTTTTTCCACACACAAAGGCTTCAACTTTTCTCTTTCCAATATTTGATGCATTTTCTTCATCCATATGCATGCGTGAATAATGGGTTTCACTTTTATAGTCTTCATAGCCATCATCCACTTTTGAGTGAGATTCTCCAAGATTTATTGTCTTCTCAGAGTCTTTCTCACCTATTTTTAAATCTACAGATGACTTCTTTACTTGCGATATAACCTGTTGTTGCATATAACTCTCCTTTGTGCCAAACTTTTCTTCCAGGATATTCCATGCTTCCTTGGAAGTTGAAGCTTTTTCTACCTTGCACAAACACTTCTCATCCAATGTCTGTTTTATAAAAAATCAATGCTAAAGCATTGCATACTTCATCATATGGGCTATTATACTCGTACTCAATTAACTCTTTAGCTCGAGGTAAAGTTAACATCTTGATAATCCAATGATCAAAATATTCACCTATAAACATATGAGGTGGTAGTAGATCAAAACTACACCAATCACCCTCAATTTTTTATTTGTCTTTTGCTAGACTTCTCAGTTACTCAGTTGTGGCTTGAACCTCTCTAAACATGGCAACAATCTTTGCCTCTTATTTTTTATTACTTTTCTTAATCTTCTTCAGTCACACTTTGTGACCCATGATGGTTTCCTTTCCTTTGTCTTATAGCTACTTTCGTGATTGCATGAAGCTATCTTCCATATCGCCCCCGAAAAAATATGATTTTCAATATGCATCCCCATAAGGCACAATCTTCACCCAAAACATTGTCATGCTTTGAAAAAACATAAAACTTGCTGATAAATAGACTTTTACAAAAGCCCAAAAAATATTTCATTAAAAAAACCTTTTCCTTATTATAAAACTTTTATATTGTTTTATTAAGAAAAACCCTTTTCAAAAAATCTCCTTTATAAACCTTTCACAAAAAAAACTTTACTACACCACTTAATGAATGCCCTTTTAATAAACACCCAAGTGAGTCCAAAAATTTCTTATAACACTTTAACAAAAACTCCTTTCAAGCCAATACCTTTGGGGCTTTTCGCATGCCTTTTTGTGATTCAAGGTTAATGCACCGTTTACCATCACACCCTTTTGGTGGACTTTTCAAGAAAAATCTACAACCCTTATTTAATTTATGTCAAATACATATTTTAGGCTCATCTTGGCTGTGATGCTATTAAATAAAAAGCATATTTGACACATCGATCTTCTTGGCGGTGAATTATCCCTCACACAATGTGGTTCTACAAGTTGTGGTTGTAGACTCTAGCTCCTTAGATCTTAATTCTCTAATACCAATTTGTTGAAAAGGCAGAGGAGGTAAGACAAAAAATACCAAATAATTCACACACGCAAAATAACATTAGTTGTGACTCTTCTATTGATCATCCAAACTTGATGATTACAATTAACCTGGTGTGGGGTATTTAAACTTTTGTGTCTAGTAACTCACCCAAAATAACTTCACATGCACACACAATCTAAATTCGAATTTTCCCAAAATATGACTTAACTCGAACTCACTCGACTTGACTCATTTAACCGACTCTCCAAATTTAGCCAACTCATGCATGAAAGAGTAGTTACATTTTCCAAAGAAGAAATGGTTGGACAAACATATTATAGATCAACCCTTGCTTGATAGGCTACTTATTTTTTTTGTTGTTTTCATTTATCTTTAAAAATGTTATAGTGAGAAGAGTTGGATGAAAACAACTGTAGGATTGGAGTGGCATGTGCTGGAAATTCACTTAATGTGGTTGACTTCGTGGTGAAAGGTATGTCGGATGGGTTGGAGGATTAACTCATCAAACTACTATATTAGAGAGTCGGGATCAACTAAAGGTATTGGGAGTTATTGGTATTCATACAAGATTCAGTTCTTCTCAGCACCAGAAAGCATTGAGGCAAGCCTAGCTACCATTAGACCTAGATAATAGGTTAATCTTGGATAAAGCACCATAATTGGCTTTCAGATTTGTCATTGGATGAACAAAAGATGCACAGAGAATGGCAGAACTTGAAAATGGAGATCGATATATAGATAGATTGAAAATGGCAGAACTAGAAGGCATTTCAAAGAGAATAGACAAATTTCTTATGCACTTTTTTTTATCAGAAGCCTCAAAGATCTTTAGTCATCCTCCTCCTATAAAGTAATTTCGAACCATGACATGATCATTATTGAATGGAGTTACACAAAGGACTTGAAGGCCTTGCCTTTCAAGTTCAACCATACCTAGTTGAATGACCCAACCTTTACTGAGGTGGTATGTGAATTTTGGTTTCAACCACTAGAATATGCCCTAGACAAACAAATGGAAGATATAAATCATAAACTAAAAAGATTAAAAAAGGTGGCCAGAGCTTGGATTGGTGATAGAAAAAAGCTCAAGCGATAGGAGATGATGGAAATAGAGCAGAAATTTGAGGCACTGACTAATCCCACAGTTTTTTCATACTCTTCATAACAATTGAAATAGAAACTAATCAATCTGATGCAAAAGAGGGGAAAATTATGAAACAACAGGAAGACAAATGGAGGCATAAAAGCAGGATGTGTTGGATTAGGCATGAAGATAAGAATACCCAATTCTTTCACAAGGTAGCCTCCAAAAAAAAGAGTGTGAATTCAATTTGGTAAATTTGTGATGGAACCAATCAGATACTCACCTCTCAAATCGACATCCAAAAAGAAGCAGCTAATTTCTTCAGGCCTCAATACAGGTCATCAGAGGCTATTAACTTACATGATCAAATGGACTTGGCCAGCCTGCTACCGCAGATGGTAAATGATGAAGATATGGAGATGATGGACAAACCCATCACATTGGCAGAATTACATGGAAACTTAAAAGATATGGCGAAAGATAAATGCCTCAGCCCAGATGGGTGGTGGGTGGATTTTTTCTTTTTCTTCTTCGATATCATGGGCTTAGACTTTCTAGATATGGCACAAGAGACTCGCATTTCAGGATCCATAATAGGTGCAATCAACTCCACCTTCCTCATTCTTATTCCTAAAAAAAGGAATTTTAATTTTTTGGATTACATGCCTATTTATTTATGTAAATTTGTCTACAAAATGATTTCCAAATTGACTGCAAATCGAGTTAAAATGGTTATAGCGAGACACATTACTCCAGAACAAATTTGTTTTCTCCTTGATCAACAAATTCAAGATGTAGTGGCAATTATTCATGAAATCATTCATTCAATCAAATATTGCAACCTGAATGCATGTCCGATGAAACTAGACCTCATGAAAGCTTATGACTGTGTTGAATGGAACTCTCTACGTTTGATCCTCCACAAGATTGGCTTTGAACACATTGACATTAATTAGATTATGCCATGTGTCACCATTGCAAACATGGAAGTGCTTATTAATGTTCATCCAACTGATTTTTTCAAGATGTCCGAGGGTTTATGCCAAGGATGCACACTTTCTCCTCAACTCTTCATTTTGGTAATAGACACCCTCAGCAGAAATGTGAGCCAAGATAAAGAAAGGGGATCATTTACTAGTTACAAGGTATTGAAAAACATATCAATGAAACATTCCATATATGTTGATGATGTCCTTTGGTTGGTGCATCTAAAGTCACTAAATGGTAGCACTTACATCATGTCTTATACAAGTTCAAAAAAGCATCTAGCCGCTTAATGAACTTGGACAAACCGAAGCTCATTTCTACCAAGGTGGATGAGGAGGAAATCCTTCAAATCATGGCCCTCATTGGAGTTAGGATCTGGCCACCAGTGGGTGGTTTTAAGTACCTGGGTTTCATCTTGAAACCTAATAAATAAGAGCTACGGGATTGGTTGTGGTAGGTTGACAAAATAAAAAGAATATTTCATGTTGGGAACACAAATGGCTATCACTGGGAGGTAGACTAATCATGGTTAAAGTCATTCTTAAAGCTATTTCCATTTTCTAGATGCATTTATACCATCCCCCATTAGAGGTCATAAACAAGATCAATGTGATCATATCCAATTTTCTTTGGAAAGGGGCCACTAGAAATTAAAGAATACACTTAGTCTCTCTATCAACATTATCCAAAGGAGGGTGGGGAATCAGAGACACCAAAAGTTTCAATCAGCCCCCCCATAGCAACAACTTATGGAGAAATTTCAATGGCACATGCGGTTGGCAAGAAATTATATGAGACAAGTACACACATAACTTGAAACTGGAAGAGTGGGTGTCTTCTAGGGCTTTAGTGATATACAATTCCTCCTATATATGGTGCAACTTGATGAAAATTTGTCATTGGTTTTGTGTTAATCCATGTTGCCAGGTGGGCTATGGAGAAAAGGTCTACATCAGTCTAGATCCAACTAAAGGGATGAACACATGACATTACTTACATGCCTTTATTATCCAGTGCCTCAATGAGAGAGGATTCTCCACCTTGGTTCACATTAGGTAGATAAGTTGTTGGGAAAAATACTCAGAAGGGGGTGTGAATTAGTATTTTAAAACTCACAATAATAATTTTCTTTTCTAAAATATATACGCGATTATTGTAAAGAAACTAGTGTATGCTTAGTAAACTTGTAAAAAAGCTAATTCTTTATCTGTTAAACTTAAACCAGAATGTAAGATATTTATCAGGTATTTGATAACCAGTAAGCAAGTGCAATAAGAACAGAATAAAGCAACACACATGAACACCAAGATTTAAGGTGGAAACCCAATGCAGGAAAAAACTACATGTTGTTGTCGTCTTTGACTTCTTTTTTATATAAAGAACATTATTTTTACAATATTGTACTAGTGCAGACTCATACCAGTATGTAGGCACCCACCTACAGAAAGCTACAACCTTCGTTCATTCTTCAGCTCCTATTGGAAGGTAGCTCCAACCCTGTGGCTCTTGTACTCGCATAAACTTGTACCAGTACGTAGGCACCAACCTGCAGAAGGCTACAACCTTCACTCGTTCTCTAACTACTACTGGAAGGGAGCTCCAACCCCCTGGTCTGTTACCAACTACTACTAGCAGGAAGCTTCGACTTCCTCACAGAAGGTTCCAATCCTCAGCAACATCTGTGGACCATGTGTCATAAATTTTGACACTGGATCCACCTGCTACAACACATCATAACTTGTATCCCACTTTTCATCAAATTTTTAGACTAGACCCACTACCAACACTTAAGCTAAATATCAATAATCAAACTATAACTCATCACTGCAACACAATCATCAATCTCTGACACCACTGAATCAACCAATCAACTAGAATAGTCAGATCACTATAACTATAATATCAAACATGATATTTCACATCACAAAAACCATATTATGTTACTGCAAATCATGATCAACCATGTACCAACATGTATACGCTACTTCACTTAAGGCAACCTGCGTGGATACGCGCTTTTTTGTAGAGCAACCTGCATACAGATCTCAATATACCAAAAAGTTGTATTTCTAAATTAGACACAGGGTTGACTAGATTCTTCTAAAATATTCTGTTAGCTTACAGAACCCTCATACAGTTAGAAACATCAATAATCTTTTCAACCAATCAACATGGAACCAAATTTAACTTCATCAGTCAATCAATTCTACTTCATACATTATCACTCGGCTTAGATCAACATGAAGACATCATTGACATACAATAGAGATATAGCAGCACTGATCAGGTTAATCAGTCATTTAAGAATAGAAACCCTTCCTCTATATACACGACTTTGAAGAAGCGAACCTGTGTGTATACACGACTTCAACGAGACCAACCTGCGTATAGATCTGCAAATTTTGACCTAAAATTGTGCAGCTCTTCAGAACTTCAGAAAGACCCATATCATAATATTCAGAGATAAAAACATGCGTCAATACTTAGATCTATTCAATCCATGAGTAGATCATATAATGGAAATTCATTTCAGGTCTCATGATCCTGGTCCATCATTATATTCATCGGTGCATAATTATTTCATATCTATGTTTCAACTATGGCCCTTACAATGCAAATATACTTCATATTGAAGTATTCATCAAAAACCCTTTCACATGCACACTTAGCACTTTGATCTTCACCTCCTTATATAGTTTAGCCTTTTTCAATACCATAGGTCAAAACCATACTCCAGCCAATGGTTTTCTTAGACAAGATCAAAAAAACCGTTGTTGGGCTCAATACCATAGGGCAATACCATGGTAAGTACCCTTGGTATTTAGAATACCATGGTGCAGAAACTGTACGTGCCTTTGTTTCTTTAAACTCGCATGTATACGTGACTTGGTCTTGACAAACCAGTGTATAGATCTTCAAATATTCGCCTGTATCAAACTTCTGATTCTGACCTGTAAACCTTTGTCCCATCAATATGTTATTTTTTTCCATCACCTTTTCACCTTTGAATTGACTTGTGGAGTCATCTAGTTACCATATACTTGTTCCGTTATAAGTTAGTTGCCATCAAGGACAACACATGTATCATAATGCCAACAATCTCCCCCTTTGGACTTGATGGCAACCATGTTGGTGTTGATCACCTCAACCTATAGAAAAATTAGGGGAATTTTGAGGTCTAAAATGGGCCTCCTAAGAAAAATGTACAACAAAAATAAACTTGATAAGAACCAATAGGATTCAAGATGATGATGTCAACCATGGGGGATAATTCACCATTTTTAGAGTAAAAAAGTAAAAAGAATAAAAATTATTAAAATAATGAAACTACTTTTTCAACTTATCTCCCTAAGGTTTTACTCAAATTTCGAGCATGAGTACTTGTTGAATGAAAAATTTAATTCCTCACCCAAGGAGTACCCATGTTGCATAGTTTTGATGGACCCTTCTACACAAAAAATGAGAAATACATTAAAAAAACATGATTGCAATCACGTTTTTCATGTATGTCTCATTTTTTGTGTAGCAGGTTCCTTCAAAAGTATGCAACATGGGTGCTCCTTGGATGAGGAATCAAATTTTGCATCCGGTGAGTGTTTCCTCTTGAAATTTGAGTAAACACATAGGGAGATAAGTTGAAAATACAAGTTGAAAAATTAGTTTTGTCTTTTTTTCCCTCTAAAATTTGATGATGTAATCTAATTTATTTTATTATTTCCACTACTATTTTATAATTTCCTTACAAGGCCCATTGCTAGATACATCAAATAACCATTATTCAAATACCAAGATGTTTTCCCCCTTTGACATTAAGCGCAAAGGGTGGACCAAAGCTCCCCCTTTGGATCTGATTTGCACTATATTGTCCATGCTCCCCCTAAGCATATGGTGAATCTTCAAAAACATTTTCAAATGAAGAACATGACTCTATAAATCAACTGAGTATGACCTTCCTGTCACTAAGGACTGATACTTACATCAATCACCCAACCAAGTGGGATTACATTTTTGACACTACCACCCAACCAAGTCGGATTGCATATTTGGCATGACCTCAAAAGTGCATATATGATTTAATATGACAATTATTACATCATAGTTCTCCACATGACCTTTACATCATATGAAATTAATAACTAAGACCAAAGACCTAAACAAGACCATGATGGTTATCAACAACTATCATACACCATATATGATCTGCACCATAAGCATTTGTCAACAGCATTAGGAACAACAACCTGTATATGTCCATTATCAATTTGCAAGATAAGACAATGTAGCTTTAATATCGTCAACCTATGACTAAGTATGTCGCATATAGTTTTTCATATATATCTACTATCAACTCATCCTCTTGATCTTATCAAGATCAAATTTCTCTTTTTCCTTAGTAGAAAACATAGCCTTTCATGAATAAACTAAGCATATGCCATATCTCCAAGAAGTAATGTGTTAGGTCCCTACAATACTAATGATTCCCGCATTACTATTTTCATTGTAGCCCTTACTGTTATTGTTGTGCCCCTGTTGTCCCTATATTGTTATTATTGTGGCCCATAGAAGCCCACTATTGTTATTATTATTCGCTTATATTATTATTGTTATATCAGCTTTGATTATATTGTGACCCCTTAGAGTCCTGTATATAGAAAGAAGGTTTTGTCATTTGTATCATCCAAGAATTGTTCATTTGTGTAATGTAAATGAGGTTTCCCCCTCGAAGAGGCTGATTTTGAAGTTGTTGATCTATATTTTCTATCTGTTTTTGAGCTGGTTTCTTAACCTTTGATCAAAGGCTTTGGGTTCTAGGGTTTCGCTGCTCCAAACATGCCATCGTAGAATTTTCACTATAATGTTTTCTCTACAAAGTTCCAGAATCTAAAAAGAAAAACCATTTGAGCCGAACTCGATCTAAACCTCGTGCCCAAATTTCAGATCTTGTCTCGCTACATTTTTGGAGATATGATCTGAGGAAGTTAGGGTTTTTGCAGACTCTTGAATTACATTCCAAACAGGTGACCTTGGGAAAAACGTCATAATTTTCTCTCTAAGCATCACATTGAAATTTCATAAGAAGTTACAGAAAGAGGACGGACTGTAGTTTTCTGTGTATCTTTTTTCGATCCGAAGGTCTAGAAAGTAAAACGTGGCATGTCGTACAAGTTAGCTCTACTGAAAATTTATATAATCAGGTCATCTTGGGAGATTTGGCATAACTCTTTCTTGGAGAATCCAATTTTGATCAGACTAGTGGCATTAGAAGAGGACTTAGAGGGATACCGCAGGAGGAAATTTAAGACCTTGGAGATCTACAATTACAGAGATATAATAGATTCAATATTGAGCTTCTACAAAGCAAAAAAAAGGTGTGTAGTCTTTTTAAAATTTTGCATAAGTTTGGGTTGAAAAAATTGTTTGAAGTTCAAAGGGAATAGTGAAGCATAATTATCATTAATTGATGCCCTGAAGAAAGAAAATGGAAACACCTAGTAAACAACCAGAAAGCTCTAGCATGACTCATGAAGAAGAGGAACAAATGCAACATGATATATCAAAATTACGAGACCAAGTGCAACAAATTTCACTCTCACAAAAGGGAACAAAAGCTAAGATTGATTGTTTAAAGAAAGGCGTGGAAGATAAGATGAATAGCGTGGAAGCTAAGATGAATGGAATGGAATTTAAGATGGATGGCATGGACGCTAAGATGGATGGTATAGAAGACAAACTGAAAGTCAACATGGAAGATTTGAAGATAGATTTGACTAAGTTGCTACAAGAAATGCTTACTAATGGTGAAAGGGTAGTAAAGGAAACTCATGATGAGAAAAAGAGAAATGTTAATCATGATTTCATAGACTCTAACATTGGATTGAAGACCCACCATGTTCCAAAGATCGATATGAAAATTTTTTATGGCAAGGATCCTATAACATGGATGCTACAGATGGAACAATATTTCAATCTGCATAATTTGCAAAACACACAAAAAGTACGCATTGCAACTTTATACTTGAAACCAAATCAGTTTGTATGGTATCGATGGCTTTGCTTTCATAAACAAATTGTCACTTGGGCAATTATTATGGAAGAAAGGATAGCACATTATGAGGATCAAAAAGCAACACTTCTTTTAGCCAATTGATAAACCTCAAAAAGAATGATTCAATGATGGAGCACATTGAGGACTTCCAAAAATTGAATATAAGGGTAAAAGATATCCCAGAGGAGCATAGGGTTGATGTGTTCATAAGGACTTTAAAGGATAGCATTTAACAAGAGGTTCACCTTTGGGAACCTAACTCATTGGAGAAGGCATTCAGGTTGGCAAGAAAAATGGAAAGCAAAATTATGGCAACAAGGAGCCTACCACTCACAACTATAAGGATGGAAGTGCTTTTTCCCCTAGCCTTCCACAACCTACAAGGTTGACACCCCAAAAATTGGAAGAAAAAAGAGAAAAATGGCTTTGTTACAGTTGTGATAGCAAATACACTAAAGGCCATAAGTGTGTTGAGAAGAAATTATTTTACATAGATTGTGAAGAGGAGGAAGAAAATGAAAAAGAAACGTTAAAAGAAGAGGATATACACTAGGAACAAACCCTAGAGAAAGAAGAAATGAATCCGACCATACCTTGTAATGCATTGGTCGGAATTACCACTCCTCAAACTATCAAGATAGAAGGACATATCAAGAAGAAAAAGGTAATAGTGTTAATTGATTCGGGTAGTACCCATAATTTTATTCATTGTAAGATAGCCAAGGAATTGAATTGCTTCCTATATCCAACACCATAGTGTCAAGTGATGGTTGCAAGTGGAGGAACCATAAATTTCTCCAGAAAGTTCCATAATATCAAGCTATCCATGGGAGAATATGTATTAATATCCCAATGCTTTCCATTCCAATGGGTGGTGTTGATGTTGCACTAGGAGTCCAATGGCTACAATCCTTGGGTACAATATCTTTTAATTTTCAATAACTTTTCATGAAATTTTCTTCGGAAGGAAAGGAAGTTGAATTAAGAGGTATCGCAAGGAAACCAGGAAATACAATCAGCTCTAATGGAATGACAAAGATTCTAAAGAAAGAACAACGAGGCGTAATTGCATAATTATGTTCGCTAGAGATTCCCACGTCAAAATCATCTATTTCTCCAAATCTCCAAAAAGTCTTGGACAATCATTCCAAGGTATTTGAGACTCCCAAAGGTCTCCCATCTATTCATGATCGTGATCATGCTATTCATTTGATTCCAGGAAGTGTTCCTCCAAACATCAGGCCTTACAAATATCCCTATGCCCAAAAGAGTGAAATTGAATGCATGGTTGCAAAAATGCTAAAGGCTGGTATAATTCAACCTAGTCAAAGTTCTTTCTCTGCTCCAGTAGTGTTGGTGCACAAGAAGGATGGATCATGGCGCATATGTCAGGATTATAGGGAGCTCAACAAGCCCACTATTAAAGATAAATTTCCCATTCCTGTCATTGATGAAATACTGGATGAATTGCATGGATCAATTTAATTCACCAAGTTGGATCTTCGTTGGGGATATCATCAAATCAGAATGAAGACTGAAGACATTCCGAAAATAGTATTTAGAACTCATGAGGTTCATTATGAATTTTTGGTCATGCCTTTTGGCCTTACCAATGCACCTTCTACATTTAAAGGTTTGATGAATTCCTATTTCAAACCCTTCTTTAGAAAATTTGTGTTAGTATTTTTTGATAATATACTAATCTATAGCAGGTCTTGGAAGGATCATGTTCAGCATGTTGACAAGGTGCTCAAACTTTTGGAGGAGAAGCAATTATATGAAAAAATCTCCAAATGTTTCTTTGGAGTACAAGAGGTGGAATATCTGGGTCATACTGTATCTCATGAAGGTGTTAGGGTAGGCCCTAGCAAAATTAAAGCCATTAAGGAATGGAAAATACCAACATCCATAAAGCATCTGCAAGGATTTCTTGGGTTGACAAGGTATTATCGCAAGTTTGTTAAGAATTATTGGAGAATAGCAGCACCTCTAACAACATTATTGAAGAAAGATGCATTTTTATGGACTCCAAAAGCAACAAAAGCCTTTGAACATCTTAAAGAGGCAATGTGACAAGCACTGGTCTTAGCTACGCCGGACTTCACAAAAACCTTTATTGTGGAATTCGATGCCTCGGGAAATGGAATTGGTGTATTTCTAATGCAAGAAGAAAGACACATTTCTTTCGAAAGTCATCCAATCAAAGGAAAGTATTTACACAAAGCTATTTATGAGAAGGAAATGTTCGCAATACTACATGCACTTAAGAAATGGTGGCCCTACCAAATGGGAAGACACTTCAAGGTAAAAACAGATCATGATAGTCTTAAATACTTTTTAGAACAAATATTAGCTTCAGAAGAGTAGCGAAAATGGGTCACAAAGATGTTTGGTTATGACTTTGAAATAATCTACAAAAAAGGGAAGCAAAATGTTGTGGCAAATTCACTCTCAAGAAAGTATGAGGATGTGGAAGCATTGCTTTGTGCCATTTCTATTATCCAACCAAATTGGATAAACAAAGCAAGGGATGAATGGAAGAATGAAGAAGAAGTGTGGGCACTCATTCAAAAGTTACAAGTTCCCAATACATCTGTTACATTTAGCTGGAAAAATGATTTGATATGGTACAAAGATCGCTTATACCTATGTCAAAATTTTGAACTCAAACAAAATATTCTTATGGAATTGCACGCCTCTCCCTTAGGAGGGCACTCAGGATTTTTAAAAACTTATCGCAAGGTTAAGAAGAATTTTTTTAGGATGGCCTTAAATCTGATATTCAAAAGTTTGTGGTGGAATGTTTGGTTTGCCAACAAAATAAAGTTGAAACAATTAAGACCCCAAGTCTATTACAACCTTTATCCATTCCAATTCAATGTTGGGAGGAGGTTTCAATGGATTTTATCACAGGTTTACCCAATTCCAAAGGAAAGAGTGTCATCATGGTGGTAGTTGACAGACTTACCAAGTATGCACACTTTTGTGCATTGTCTCATCCATTTAAATCTATCATAGTTTCTACTACATTATTGTAAGCGACATAGATCCCATTTTCACTGGAAATTTTTGGACAGAATTATTTTCGTGCCTTGCTACTCAATTAGCTCATAGCTCATCCTATCATCCTCAATCTGATGGGAAAATTGAGATAGTAAACAAATGTTTGGAAGGATATCTTCATTGCTTTGTATCTGATAAACAGACATAATGGGTCAAATGGTTGCCTCTGGCTGAATGGTGGTATAACACTTCCTTCCATACTACAGCAAAAATGACCCCATTTATGGCATTTTATGGATATCACCCACCATCCATCACATCATATTTAAGAGAAAATTCTAAGGTTCAAGCAATGGAAGATCACATTGAGTATCAAAAACAATTTCTTGAACTCTTAAAGGATAACCTAACTTTGGCACATAATAGAATGAAACAACAGGTAGATCAAAATCACAGCGAAAGAAGTTTTGATGTAGGTGACTGGGTATTTCTATAGCTACAAACATATAAACAAATTTCCCTCAAGCAAGCTAAGAAGGATAATAAATTATCACCAAAGTATTATGGTCCGTAGAAAGTGTTGCAAAAGATTGGTACTATGGCATACAAATTGGAGCTTCCTGTAGCTTCCTGAGTGCACCCAGTTTTCCATGTTTCATGCTTAAATAAGGTTATTGGTGACAAGCTCCCAGTTCAAACAATATTGGCAAAACTTGACGAGAAAGGAAAAATCATCTTGGAACCTGAAGCAGTCACAGAAACAAGAACTCGATAGTTATGAAATCAATCAATTTCGGAGTATCTCGTCAAGTGGAAGAACTTACCCGCTGAAGATTCCACATGGGAGGATGAGAATTTTATACAGAAGCATCAAGAACTACACAAGCGTTGAGAACAACACTTTTTTGAAGGAGAGGGGCATGTTAGGTCCCTATAATACTAATGATTCCCCCATTACTATTGTCATTATAGCCCTTATTTTTATTTTTGGGCCCCTATTGTCCCTATATTGTTATTATTGTGCCCCATAAAAGGCCACTATTGTTATTTTTGTGCCCTTATATTATTATTATTATGCCAGATTTTATTTTATTGTGACCCCTTAGACTCCTATATATAGAAAGGAAGTTTCTTCATTTGTATCATCTAAGAATTGTTCGTTTGTGTAATGTGAAGGAGGTTGCCCCCTCGAAGAGGTTGATTCTGAAGTCGTTGATCCATATTTTCTATATTTTCATGCCCCTAATGCCTATATCTTCAAAAAAACATATACATGTGAAAGCACCATAGTAATCATCCATGATCACAACATCATCATCAAATCAGTGTAACGAGAACTCCATGTTCTTTCCACAACAACCCTCAATATATCAAACATGTATCATCACTAGGAAGTTTTCTAACATCCTACATCTGATAAGCATCAACCATGATAATAAACATATGTGAGAACCAAGCCTATCATCATAAAGTAAGATAGGAAGAAGTATTCATCATTCCTTATCATCATCATTATGTGACTAAGTAAGCCATGTCTCCAAATAGCCATGTCTTCATGAAACCTGCAATAACACCATTCTCTTGGCCAATTTTCTTCATACAATAAGATCTTTTATACCAACATCATTTACCAATATGCAACTTAAGTAATCATCCATGTGATCCTTATCTGTAATGTATCCATCATAGAGATAGCAATATGTATCTAGCTTCTCATTAATGAGCAAACCAAACCATGAGCTCATAATCATTTGTCAAACTTTCTTGATACCACCAGAAGCAACAATCCTCAAACAACATACCATGTGAGAGCCAAGAACTATAGGAATCCTCATCCATAATTACACCATATGAAATTTATGCATCTTTGAAGGCATGATGACAGCAACATAAAAGTAATGAGTGACACTTATCATCATCAAATAATGAAGTTGTGTACTCAAGCTTTGTTTTTCTCCTTGAACTTATGAAGATCACCATGTAAGCAACATAACATATGTACTATATGCATCATCAAAAGAATCATCCATAAATCTAATCAGTAGCATCAAAACAACTATGTGGCTCAAGCAATATATAAGTATCATTTGTGATTTCATCATAGGCAACCCATGACCACAACATAGCATGATGCATCATTTAAACACTTCAGCAACATAAGCATCATCACCATTGATAAGCATCATTATGTACCAAGGACTTCTAAAGCAAACATAATGCCAACAATGCATTATTAGAAGCATAGCAAATTCTCCCCCTGAACCTGTGCCAACTGTTCATTGTCAGATCTGATCATTTCATATATCAATAAGAATCATCAAGGCATCATCATCAACCAATTATACATCAAGTCATCAACAACTTATGAGGGCCAAAAGCACTTCTAAATAGCATCAATAAATTGTAATCATCAACCATCAAAATAGAAAAGACAATTGATAATTTACTGAAACATATCAGATCCTTTTCCTGAGTCCGTCCCATTGTTTCTTCATCAAACAAAAATATACACAAATGTGCAGTTTATAACTCACTTATACACGCGACTTGTCTTCATAAGATCCACGTACCGAAAGAAAAATACTAAAATTTCACACTTTTAGCTCCCCTCGAGTTTGTTCTGACTATACCTGGTCCTAGAAATTTCGCTGAAACATTAGTTCCAAGAATAACATTACCATGATGGTTCTTCATGAGAAACTCCATTTTACTCTTATCTTCATCCATGTGATGAGAACATCGACTATCTATGTACCATTCATCTTCATCTTCGAATGAGCAGAGAGCAAGACCACACCTTATCCAATCTTCCTTTTCTTTCTTATTGGTGGATCCATCTTTTTCATATTTTCTGATATCAATGTTCTTATTTGGCTTCTTACCATATTGTCTACAACAATCCATAGACTTGTTCCTACATTATTTTTCTACATGCCCAAACTTGTTACAAGCATAACATCTTATATGTTTCATATTACTTCTATAGCAATCAATGACTTTGTGACCAAACATATTGCAAGAAAAACAATATCCCTTAAAGTACCTGGAAGCTAATGATCTTTCTGTGAGATGGTTATTAGCTTGAAATGTTATACTTCTGCAACTAGCTGCAACATGTCCAAAATTGTGACATATAAAACATTCAATTTTATTGATCAGAGGAAAAATTGAATAACACTTCTATAGTTAGGAGTAAATGATTTCCTTTGAAGACTTTCTTTCCTTGGTTGTTGATGGGGTTGACTTCTTTTCTCCTTGTTGAGCATTTCAGATTTTGCATTAGAATTCCTTGCCTCATCTTGTGAGCTAGATTCACCTTTAATAATTTTCATGAAAACCAAGACCAAATTTGATGGCAGGAGACCTTTCACTACTAAGAATATTATCCAAAATCTTAGTACTATCTTGAAATCGCAAAATTTTGTCCTTTTCTTCTAATTTACCTTTTAGGATATTTACCTCAACCAGATATTACTTTTCCTTTTCTAGATATTGCTTCTTCATGATTTCTTCAACCTTTATTCCTTCCCCCACTTGTTTTAATTTGAGAATCTCATTTTCTTGTTCTTCAAATGCTTGAATTAGTTCTTCATTCTGCTTATTTGATTTTTCAAGATCTTCTTTTAGAGAGACGACCTTAGCTTCAAGGCCTTTACAGTAACTGGTTCTTTCTTTAAGTTCCTTGGTTGTTGTATCCTTTTCATTCACTTGATCTCTTAATGATGTTACTTCATCCTAAAACCTTTCACATTAATCTTCCTTTTCCTTGTACTGCTTCCTTATTGTGCTTCCTTCTTCCAACTGAGTTTTTGACCTGGTAACCTATTCTTTGTAGGTGCATTCCATTTTAACAAGTAGATCTTGTTGATCTCTAATTTTATCTGTGAGCCTTTTAACTTCTACTTCCATGGTCATTAGATTTCTTTCACTTTTACCCATAAGAGAAAATTTATTTGTTTCATTGTCATATTCATTATCTTCGATATTGCATGAACAAGGATAGTCATCACCAGAGGACCAAAAATCAGTACTTGATAATTCTTTTGCTTGATCATCTTCCTTCTGAGGTGATTCTAAATCTGAATATTTTCTTCCATCTAATATCCAATTGTCTCTATCTCTGTCACTGTCTCTTTGAGATGTCTTCTTCTTTTGAGGTGCTTTCTTCTTTTTCTTCTTTCCCATTGTCTTGATGGATCTCCTTCAAGCGATCAAGCTTCTACCAAAGGACCTACTCTAATACCAATTTTTGGAAAAAATACTAAGAGGAGGGGGTGAATTAGTATTTTTAAAATCACAATAATAATTTTCTTTTCTGAAATATATACGCGACTTTACTGAACCCAACTCGCGTATGTACACGACTGTTGTAAAATAAACTAGTGTATGCTTAGTAAACTTGTAAAACAACTAATTCTTTATCTATTAAACTTAAACTAGAATGTAAGAGATTTATCAAGCATTTGATAAGATGTAAGCAGGTGCAGTAAGAGCAGAATAAAGCAACATACATCAGCAACACACATGAACACCTGTTTTTGTTGTCTCTGACTTCTTTTTAATATAAAGAAAACGATTTTTACAATCTTGTACTATTGCAACCTCATACCAGTACGCAGGAACCCACCTACAGAAGGCTACAACTTTCTTTCATTCTCCATCTCCTACTGGAAGGGAGCTCCAACCCCCTGGATCTTGTACTAGCATAAAATTGTACCAGTGCGCAGGCACCAACTTGCAGAGGGCTTTAACCTTCATTCGTTCTCCAGCTACTGCTAGAAAGGAGTTCTAACCCCCTAATCTGATTACCAGCAACTACTAGAAGCTTTGACTTCCTCACTAAAGGCTCCAACCCTCAACAACATCTGTGGACCACGTTTCATAAATTTTCACACTAGATCCACCTGCTACAACACATCATAACATGTAGGCCACTTTTCATCAAATTTTCTGACTGGACCCACTACCAACACTTAAGCCCAATATCAATATTCAAATTGTAACTCATCACTGTAACACAATCATCAATCTCTAACACAACTGAATCAACCAATAACTAAAACCTAGTCAACTGAAACTTAATCAAAACTCAACCAATCAACTGGAACAGTTAGAACACTATAACTAGACTATCAAACATCATACTGCACATCACAAAAACCATATTATGTTACTGCAAATCCTGATCAACCATATTCCAAGATGTATATGCTACTTCACTTAAGGTAACCCACCTGTATACACAGTTTTCTATAAAGAAACCTGCGTAAAAATATCAATATACCAAAAACTTGTAATTCTAAATCAGACACAGAGTTTACTTCTGTAATATTATGTTAGCTTACAGAACCCTGATATAGTTACCAAAATCAATAATCTTTTCAACCAATCAACATGTAACCAAATTTAAATTCATCATTCAATTAGTTCTATTTCAGATATTATCACTCAACTCAGATCACATGAAGACATCATTGACAAACAATAGAGATATAGCAACAATGATCAGGTTGATCAGTCATTTATGAACATAAACCCTTCCTTTATATGCATGACTTTGAAGAAGTGAACCTGCATGTATACGCGACTTCAGAGAGACCAGCATGCGTATAGATATGTAAATTTTGACCTAAAATTGCACAGATCTTCAAAACTTCAGAAATACCCAGATCATAATATTCGGAGATAAAAACATGTGTCAATACTTATATCTAGTCAATCCATGAGAATATCATAGAATGGAAAGTCATTTTAGGTCTCATAATCTTGATCCATCATCGTATTCATCGGTGCATAACTATTTCAGATCTATGTTTCGTGTATGGCCCTTACAATGCAAGTATACTTCATATTGAAGTATTCATCAAAAACCCTTTCACATGCACACCTAGCACTTTGATCCTCACCTCCTTATATAGTTTAACCTTTTTCAATACCACGGGTCAAAACCATACTCCATCCAATGGTTTTCTTAGATGGGGTCAAAACAACCTGGTTGTTGGGCTCAATACCATAGGGAAATACCATGGTAAGTACTCTTGGTATTTACAATACCATGGTAAGGAAAATGTACGTGCCTTGACTTCTTTAAACTTGCGTGTTTATGTGACTTGGCCTTGACAAACCTGTGTATAGATATTTAAATATTCACTTGTATCAAACTTCTGATTCTGGCCTGTAAACCTTTGTCCCACCATTTTGTTATTCTGTTCCATCACTCTGTCATCTTTGAAATGACCTATGGAGTCATCTAGTTACCATATACTTGTTCTATTATAAGTGATTTTCCATCAAGGACAACACATGTATCATAATGCCAACATAAGTTGGGCTCCTTTCACCTCCCCCTCGTGGCCATATGCACAATATTTGGGTTTCCCTGAGGAATTCGAGGATGGCTAGAACACATATCACATACATCTCATTAATGTTGGCATCTCCCTCACTACCAAGCCTGATAAATTGGCATGGGGAGATTCACATTTTGAAGGGGACATCTCTGTTAAAGATACCTATACATGTATCACATCCTTGTCTCTGGCCAAACCACGATCTAGGTGGATGGCTCACATGTGGAAGTGGGATGCACTTTTAAAAAACAAATGTTTCACCTGGTTGGTCATACACAATTGGGTCCTTACATGGGAAATCCTCATTAAAAGCAACTTTCAGGGTCGTATTAGGTGTCTACTTTGTGCACCGGTGTTGTGGGGGAAAGTATCCAATTTGGAATGACCCTAACCCACTCTAAGGGTGACAGTTCCTTAGCAACAGCTGAAAGCAAAGCTATCTAAAGTTTCTTCTTTATGACATGCAAGAGATAGAAGGAAGAGATCCACTTACCGATGTCTTGCGCAAATGGTCGGTCCAATCTCCTCTATTCGCCGCTTGCTCCCAGCTCCAAGTCTTTTCACGGGCCCAGCTACACGAGATCCTGCAAACAAGACAAAGAAAGGAAACTACAAGAGGCATGCATTCATAACTGATTCAAGGATTAGCATAAATCAAATACGCAAGTAAGACAATACATCATTGAAACACATGCGAATAGAAGAACCTCAAATGCTTTATTAATATATGGAAGTAAGGTTCAGGCGGTGATACAACCATGAGAGGTCCAATCCAGCATCACCTTCCCGACGGAGAGAAATCTCTTCTTCACCTCCCTCAAGCAATCACCCAATGCTCACAACCGTAAACCAACAGCAATTCTTTGCACTAAATTCCGCCCTCCAGATCCCATGGGATGAGATCCTTATATAGAGTTTTGGAGTGAAGATAAGTCAGCTTGATGTGTGACTTGTTGTCCTCTTCAACTCCAGTTGTTCTTCAGTCCTTCACTCAGAGTTTCTGCCTTCCACTTGGAGTTTTAGAACCTCTTAACTCATCATTAGGCGAATCTTCTGATCCAAGTGTCAATTTAGAAGCTTCCTGGGCACTGGCACATTGAGAAAAGATTCCTCCACATGTCCAAGTACGCTCAGCGCAGGTAGCCTTTGTCCTACTTGCTCTGCAACGCAGGTAGCCTTTGTTGTACCTGCTATGCAGCGCAGATGCCTAGTGGAGCAGCTGCAATGATCCAAAACTGACTTGTTTTTGAGTGTTTTTAGTGGAGAACTGAACTGTAGTGCTGTGGCTTGCTGACCTTGTTCCTCTAGGGGTAGGAACAATGTGTTTGGGGACTTTGGATCCCTCAGATTATTGACATTTCATGCTCTATGCTGTAAGGCACAAAAATGTCTATAACAGTTGCCCCCTAAAGTATGAGGTCGTTTATCGGGTGAAATGCTTTATTAGGAGGATCCGAAGTTCATTCAATCGTCGGGAGGTGACCTGTAACAAAATACAATACAATACATTATCTTTTCATACTTTCTTTTCATGATCTAGCTGATGCGGGCATTTCCCATGCTCAGCTTTATAAATACATTTGTTGTACATAAACAGACGATCGTCTAATAATAGACGGATAATTCTCTGCTTTTAATTATCATCCTTTTAGTAGGATGACCATCTGCTGCACATGCCTATGTCTTTATCTCCTGAATATATATCGCAGCCCGGATGGATGAAACTAGATCCGGGGTCTTCAAACTTCCGATCTTCACACTAAGTACAAGTCGATCCATGTGAGAATTTCTTGAAGTCGAACATGGAAAGACATCACTTGATTACCAGTCAATAATGTAAACCGTTAACAAGCGCGAGAGCAATCACCGATAATGATGATGACCCTCAAGGTACTGCAGCACAATTCACGTGGCGTGAATATAGGATCTGACGTCGAACACCACGCAAAGTCTTCCGGTCGAAGGTCATTAATGTATACCTATCGCCGGAAGTGAGAAACTTGCCATTGGGGCATGCAAGCTTCAAAGTACTGAGGGGGTGTTCCTAGATCAACTTCTCAGATAATGAGCTGATGTCGACAAGAAGTGATCCGTCAAAGGAGGGCCTTAATGAATCCCACATCAGTGACACGGAACGGAGCTAGTGATGATGGTGAAAACGATCTGTGAAATATGATTCAGGGTGGCAGTCATGGAAGGATGAAAGATGATGTATGGTAGTGGATGGGACCCGGTTGACACTTTCTGAATGACATCTCTTGAACATATAACGACACTGATGTGATGGTTCGGTAGCATTACCCCATGTATGGATGGTATGGCGAGACCATGGTGAAGGGACCGGTGAATGATAATAACCCAACCCGATATTTACGGAGGCAAAAGTGTCATGTTCAAGAGCGACCTGCTACCATTAAGCTTTGAGGTTCTTCCCAATTTTTCCCCAGTCATTTCTGACCAGTACCTCTTTATTTTTGTCAAGCTTGAGGAGGATAACATATGCTTGATCTATAACTTGCCCTTCGGGCAAGCCCATCGCTATGTTTTTAATGAGCTTAGCGATAGGGAAACTCGTTCTCGTCTAAAGACAAGTTTGTCGCTATCTAATATTTTTAACGAGCCCAGCGACAACGACAACTCGGTCCTTTTCATTTTTAGAGAGTCTGAAAAGGGTACATAAAGTGGACTCCAGGGGTCCTTTTTTGTCATCTAATCCCTTAAGTCCGAAAAAGTATAAAACAATACAGAAGGGATGAATGTTCGATATCTTTATCGAGCCGAACTAGACAAGCGCTCGATCTTTTTGTGCAATAATCCCTCAGGTCCAAAAAGATTAAAATCTAGAGGAGGGATAGCTCTTCCGGTCCTTTTAACGAGCTGGAAGGCCAAAACTCGGCAAACTTTTCATATTTTACGAGTCAGTGAAAAGAGCTCAAAGAAGACTCGTCTTTTGAGGAACAAGTGATAAACAGGGATAGCAGCAAATTCCAGGTATAGGTTGGAATTTTCCAATCACGGCAGTATTACAAGGATGGCTAGGTGAAATCACTCTTCGCAGCTGTTCCTCAAAATAGGTAAACAATCAAGTGGAGGTGAATGATCGGCCAAATGAAAGGTGGAGGTGACGGTGCACAAACACGACCAAGGCTTTTATGGCTGATGATTTTAAGGTCTCAAATGGTTATTTACCGGTTCATTTTTTCCAGTGAGCTTGAACTCTGGGGGAAGCTTGCTCACAAGCTTAACATTTATTTTTTAACGAGCATGAACTTCCACATTAAAACTGCTCGGTTTTTGCGTTTATTTTTTAACGAGCATGAACTTTGCCAAAACTGCTCGTATCTTGTGTTTATTTTTTAACGAGCCTGAACCTTGCTAAAAACTGCTCGTTTTTACCAGTCATAAAGTAGGAAGGTCTCATGGAAGATCGCTATTTTTTAAGGAGCTTCATCTTCCTACGTATTGCTCCATACCCTCTCTTTGTGAAAGCTGGGTATCGGCCCATCCTACGGGTTAGAGGGGTTAGTCCTACCTAAAACTAAAAAGCCGCCCGCGCTTGCATTCCAAGAGGTTTGCATGCCCCCAGGTGTAAGTATAACTTCAAGGTCGCCCCTACTTATCCGTCAAAAACCTTTGTTTTCAATAGGTGAGGCTTACCTCTTTCAGGTTACCCAAAGATTGTTCTGCTAATCTTTCAAACAGAAACTTTCTTCGGCGATGTCTATCATTAGGTTATCCAAAGATGGTTACAATCTGTGGCAACAACAGCGTCTCTATCTTTGGGGGCTGCCCCTACTTATCCTTTAAAACATTTGTTTTAATGGGTGAGGCTGGCCTCTTACCCAAAGCCGGTACCTACTTGCTGCCACAAACGGATCCCCTTCTTTGGTAGAGCCTACCTATTTAGACAAAGGTGAACGACGTGACTAACGTCAGACACTTAACTTTAACAAAAGAATCTTATTCCAGAACAACCTCATCCCTAACAACCCCTTCTGAGAGTCCAACTCTCTCTTTGTCTTCTTGTCCTTCTTCTCCACGAAGATGGCTCAGAGGAAGATTCACAAAGATGAAGGAGGGGGACGGGGTACGAACTAGTCATATTCTTCCGCGGAAATTCTACTCTACACCTAAGGTTTTTTCTGCCTCCATAGCAGACCAGGATGCATGCCCCTTGGGCTCCTGCGTTCCTTTCCCGAATCACTCGCATTCATCAGGAAGAAGAACCGGGGGAAGAGACCTTTCTTGATCAAATAGATCATTTAGGGTACGTATGTGACTATTGGCAATGCGTGATCCCGGAAATGAAAGTTGGTCTACGAGCTTGACCATTCTTCCTTCGTATGGAAAACACATTATTCGAAAGAGTGAGGAGACTATTGCTTCCATGCAATATATGTAGTCTCGTCCAAGGAGTAGGTTATAATCCAAGGGTCCTTGGACGACCATCAAATTCATCTTGACAGCCTTCCCTTTCAAGGTAATAGGCACATTAGGCAGAATCCCTAATGGTCGACTGGTTCCTTTGTCAAAACCCGAGAGACGCCTTGTCTCGGGAAAAAGCGCCGGGCAACCCAGTGCTTTCCAAGCAATAGAGGACAGGATACTCACAGATGCCCCTTCATCAATGATAGTTCCATCCATCACCATTTTGTATATTTGGACTATAATTCTAAATGGTATACTGGCTGGTAACCGGGGTCTGCCTAGTTGGTTCCAATCAAAGGACACAACCAGGTTGCTTGGTGGTGGGACCGAATATACGGCCGGGTATGATCCTGACGATGCTCCTTCCTGCGATAAAGGAGTGGGCACATTGCCCTGATGTTCATCAGAATCGGTGTTGACGAAAAGAATATGGACGGTGTCATCTTTATTCTCTTCGGTAGGGGTGTCAACTGAAGATGAATCCTCAGTGACTGTGGTATTTGAAGATGAAACTTCTGAAGGGAGAACCGGGTCAACTGCCATTTCGACCTTTGGACTTTCGTCCGGTCCGGATTCAGTAGGTTCACTTTCAGTGATTGACACTTCAGCTGGCCCTCTGAGCAAGACAGCTGTATTTTCGACCAACGAAGGACTTGGCGTGAGTTTTTGATATCCAGGAGGAAGTAGCAACGGTGCAACCGGTTGATCTTCCAAAACTCTCTTGGCTTCGTCTAAAAAGGGACAACGGCGGAGGGTGTGATTGCCTTCACACAATTCACAGGAGGATGTCCATCCTCTTCGTCATCTGCGACCTTCACTTTCGTTGGTCGACGGTAAGCATTCGACCTGGTTGTCAGAGGTTGACGCTTCCGAATCGTGCAAACGAGGGGACCAGTCCCTTAGTATCCGGGGAATACTGGGACAATCACTGTGGAAGTGGTTCCCTCTACATATGACACATGGCGACTTGGGCCCGGTCCGTGCTGTGTGTGGGTTTTCGTTAGATACCTTCTGCTTGCCCCCAGGCGCCTTTGGCTCCTTCTGCTTCTTTTCTTTCTTCTTCTTTTCCTTCTTCTTTTCTATGGGAGCCGCGCTTTTGGCGGCTTGACCTTTCGAAGAAGAAGGATCGGAGGAAGGCTCATAAGAAGTGGAAGGCTGGAGGGTAGTTCTAGACTGGTCTAACTGTTGACTCGACTGTTCAGGAACCGTGGTGGTCTGAACTACAGCGGTTGAGAATAGCCAAACTGGCAGGCCAATTGTCAGTCCTGGAAGCGACAATGTGGCCATGTGGGGCGCACCAACTTCTCCCCAAGAGGAGAAAGGGCTAGGGGTCCCCCCCTGTGGGATCCCTTGGTTGGTGTGTTCCATGTTCTCAACTTTAAAGATCAACGTAGGAATCAAGGGTAATTATGTTCCGTTTAAGATGAATTTTATATGACGACGTTTTAGACACAACTTGCTTTTTCACTTTTTAAGAGTCGAGAAAAAGCTAAAGATGACTCTAATCTCCTTCGATGTATTAACGAGCCCGAAGTGACAAATGCTCGGATGGACTTTTTCAGTTATAGAGTTTGAAAAAGGCCAAAAGAAACTACTCTGGAGTTCTAGGCAAGGGTGTGCCAAACCTTTCGCGAAACCACAGAATACGTTTTATGGTACGAGTGGTCGATCTTCGTGAATGTTGTGTTCACTGCATCGCGATCAGTAGGGCGGCCGACACGGCTTCCTATGGATAAAGGCTTTGTTCCTATAGGGGTCCCCCAATATACACGACGGTACGCGGGGGCACAAATCCGTATTAGCGCTCTCGTCCCTCAGGAGGAATCACCCACCTTCGTAGAGATCGATAGTCACTATGTTTAACGACGCCGGTTCACGTCTCTACCTAGACCTCTACTGTGTGTCGTTAAATTTCAATGCGTTGTTAGATAAATTCAGTTCTTTTTAGGTTCATCTTGCTTAGCAGTTTGCCTTTATGGATCACCACGTGATGTATGAGACAACTCCTAAATGCAGTCTAAGAATGATAAGCAAGCTTTTTTCAATTCTTTCAACTTATGAAAACCTTAACTACTGAAGGAAAAGAAAGACATCATCTTTTCAAACAGATCATAGAGCACACACTAATGCACTTTCCTAAATCGACATGCAAACTGTCAAAATGCACATGCACAATGCAAGTATTTCTTTTCTTCTCTCTTAATGTTTAGTGTATGACAAAAAGAAAGCTGTTGTATGATTTCGAATTCAATTTCAAGCGAAAACAAACAAGTATTGTCCAATAATCAAAAGAACACCTTAAGATTCACTCGTTTCAAACACAAGAAATACTGAAATTCGAACCATATAACGAAAGCAAATGCTCAAGTAGCTATGAACAGCAATAAACTAGCTCTTAGAATCACAATGACACTTTCTCACAGGTCTAGATCCAAGAGGTCACAGCAAGACTAGTTCACTTTCGCTATGGGAAACTGTGAATGAAAGCAAGAAATACAATAAGAACAATCACAGTTTCTTCATACAACTGAGGCAGAATGAGGGCAAAGAGAAGTGGTTTCAGCTGGGTATACAGGTTGACAACAGGCTGCAAAAACAATACTGAAAACTGGGCAACAGACAGTGGAGAATCCAAATTGCACAAAGCAAAACTGGATCAGCGCAGGTGCTGCACTGTCAATCTGAGATGCAGCGCAGGTAGCCCCTTCGGGACCTGCGTTGCAGTGCAGGTAGCCTTTGTTGCAGCTGCACTGATGAGACAACTCACGTCTCTCTCAGATTCCGGGTCACAGTTTGCTCAAAAATGAGCGGTTTTTGGCCAAATCAGAAGCTATCAGACAAGTATACACTAGAGGATGATTGAGGAAGATGAACACTATCACAAAGAGCTTAAAAGAGTCCTTGTGGATCAGCTCTTTAAATCATGAACATGCCCAGCACTGAGCTAGAGTAGCTACCCTCTACTTTGCATTCGAAGGATTCGAATGCAGTTCGATTCGGTACTCCCTTTGTTCGAGAGATAAATAGCAAGAATACACAAGCTACCAACAAGACACGGTCCCCAGCGGAGTCGCCAGTTTGTTGTGGGGGAAAGTATCCAACTCGGAATGACCCTAACCCACTCTAAGGGTGACAGTTCCTTAGCAACAGCTGAAAGCAAAGCTATCTAAAGTTTCTTCTTTATGACATGCAAGAGATAGAAGGAAGAGATCCACTTACCGATGTCTTGCGCAAATGGTCGGTCCAATCTCCTCTATTCGCCGCTTGCTCCCAGCTCCAAGTCTTTTCACGGGCCCAGCTACACGAGATCCTGCAAACAAGACAAAGAAAGGAAACTACAAGAGGCATGCATTCATAACTGATTCAAGGATTAGCATAAATCAAATACGCAAGTAAGACAATACATCATTGAAACACATGCGAATAGAAGAACCTCAAATGCTTTATTAATATATGGAAGTAAGGTTCAGGCGGTGATACAACCATGAGAGGTCCAATCCAGCATCACCTTCCCGATGGATAGAAATCTCTTCTTCACCTCCCTCAAGCAATCACCCAATGCTCACAACCGTAAACCAACAGCAATTCTTTGCACTAAATTCCGCCCTCCAGATCCCATGGGATGAGATTTTTATATAGAGTTTTGGAGTGAAGATAAGTCAGCTTGATGTATGACTTGTTGTCCTCTTTAACTCCAGTTGTTCTTCAGTCCTTCACTCAGAGTTTCTGCCTTCCACTTGGAGTTTTAGAACCTCTTAACTCATCATTAGGCGAATCTTCTGATCCAAGTGTCAATTTAGAAGCTTCCTGGGCACTGGCACATTGAGAAAAGATTCCTCCACATGTCCAAGTACGCTCAGTGCAGGTAGCCTTTGTCCTACT
Source organism: Pinus tabuliformis (assembly GCA_031772625.1). Lineage (NCBI taxonomy): Eukaryota > Viridiplantae > Streptophyta > Pinopsida > Pinales > Pinaceae > Pinus > Pinus tabuliformis. The sequence continues at coordinate 322,612,478 of CM062809.1, forward strand.
TGCTCTGCAACGCAGGTAGCCTTTGTTGTACCTGCTATGCAGCGCAGATGCCTAGTGGAGCAGCTGCAATGATCCAAAACTGACCTGTTTTTGAGTGTTTTTAGTGGAGAACTGAATTGTAGTGATGTGGTTTGCTGACCTTGTTCCTCTAGGGGTAGGAACAACGTGTTTGGGGACTTTGGATCCCTCAGATTATTGACATTTCATGCTCTATGCTGTAAGGCACAAAAATGTCTATAACAACCGGCCCCTAAGAAGATCTAACACTTTTTCTTACACTTTCCTTTTGCCCTAGCAGTTTCGGAAGAGATTACTCTTTCTCTTAATGTTGAATTGGCAATGGATCAATCTTCCATTATTTCTTGGTTGTCTTATTGGGGAGCCCTTTAGAAGGCAATAAGATCCCTCATGTTATACTTCCTCTAGGGTGTATAGGTATGTTGGAACAATTACATTTTTGAAAATTAAATTCCTACATACATTCTACTAGCATGAAAATCCTGGATTACTTTCTAGACATGGGTCCTTGGAAGCCTAGTGCTCACAGTAGAGTGGTCTCTTTCATTTAGTTAGAATTCTCCTCACCTATAGGATTCGTTGACGAATATTGTTCACAGGGTGCATGTGGTTGTGGCGCTTATATCGTGGTGGACCATTCTACTGCTTATAGATTCTATTAGTTGCATAGCATAGGCTCCAACTGTCAGGCAAAGATCTTGGCCCTATGGGAGTCCTGAAAATTGCAAAGTGGCTTTCCATTTATGAGATTTAAATTATTGGAGACTCCATGTCCATAAATGATTGGGCGTTGGGTCTCTCATCATTGAATTTCCCATCCTTGTTCTATTGGCTTCGACAAATCATGGGCCTAAAAGACATTTTTAATAGGATTAATTTTTCCCATATATACCAAGAAAATAACTTTGTAGTTGGAAATTTGTCCAAGCGAGGACTATCCTCAGATCCAATTTACTTTCATTAGAGTTTTCCATGCAAATGGATTATTCTCTGCTTTCTTATTGGATTCGTCATTTTTTACTTTTTGTCTTTCTTGTAGTTGTTCTATTGGCTCTGAGCCATTGTGTGATTTTTATTGCATCCTCCTTCTATGTGGGTTGCCTTCCTATTTTAGTGGATATTCATACCTTGAGGTTTCCTATGTTCACTATTTGGTTCAAATCTCCATTTCTTGCCTACTTTTGTTTTTTTGGAATGTTATATTATGTACTTTACTTATATTTAACAAGTCTTATTTAAGAGAAGTAGTTCATTTTTTCGCTTGAAAAAAAATATAGTTGTCATCAGAAAAATACTTGTTATCATACAATTCTTCTCCTACAGTGATCACAATGAGGGATAAGGGTGTTGATTTTTTTAATGAAAAGGTGTTGAAAAGGCTTAGAGAGGCCATGGTGTGTAAGTCTTCTAAATGAGCATACTATTGTAAGACCTGGTAAGGCATGTGTACCCGAGGGAAATTTTTGGTCAAGTTTGATGTGAGATCTAGATGATAGGGGGAATGTTTGGTTAAAAGATACCCCAAGTATAAACTTTTAGGGAAGTAAGGGCTAGAGTTCAGCATAGTTTAATCACTTGACTAGTCTAACCAAATTTGGTCAAGGGAAACCCCAATTCAAGATTTGAGGTGGGAATGTTAGGTAAACTCGACTTAGAGAAAGAGACAAGGTTGATAAGTTAAACAATTGTGCTTTTGGGCACATGTTTTTAGCATATCCATGTTTGTCTACTCATGGGATTCATGTAGTGAAGTATTTAAAAGGTTGGGAAAAATCTATTATAATGGGGCTAGGGATGAAGGGAGTGGTGAAGGCTCACTTGACTAGTTTTCCCTGGGTTTTGGCAAAGGAGACTAATGGAATTCCATTAGGCTGGGTTTTTCCCTACAATTGGGGTTTCCCCAGGGTAAATATTGTGCATTGTGTTTTTGTTTTATTGTTGTTTATTAATTCTATTGGTAAATATTTTATTTTCTCTCCAGTAATTTCTACATATATCCTATTGTAGATGGAGGGGGAGGTATTCTACTCTTTACAGATAATAATTCCACTAATAGTTATGAGAATATATGCATAGGTCACTTCCAAATGATTTGAAAGAATGCATTGATATGGGAAAATACATGAATTGTCCACTCAGGTGTTGGCTTCACACCATGTATAGCAAGGATAATTTGCACGCTTGTCAGCAATAGTAATGTGTGCACCCCCACTGAGAATCAAACTTGATCAGAGAATGATCTAAAATCCAAAAAAAATGGAGGAAGTGATGTAATTCAATCTCAACACTAGGAAACATAAATTTGCACCTCGATCCAATCTCAACACTAGGAAGCTCTATTGATAGGTTACATAATCTTTTCCTAATCCCTGGATGTGACACACAATTTAGTCTCTAGCTTTTACCGAATGGATTTAGCCCAACAAATTTGGTAGATTCAGAAATTATGTCACCAACAAGATGTTATGCCAAATGCACCCCAAAACCGATACTTCCAGTATGTTAATACGGAAAAATCATATACACATTTGCACATGATAGATGGAACTCAGAGTCGGAAAAAAAAAAACACGAATGAGTGAATCATTTCCTACTGGAAACATCGTTATTAAGAATAAAAAATTAAAAGGTTTCCAAAGTACCATATAAAAAATCAACCCTCATGCGTGCACCAAAGGTGGTTTTTACCATACCTCATGGCTTTTTCTTCGATACCCGTGAGGGTTTGGAAAAGAGAATAGTCAGCATATCAGGACCATGCCACATGATTGGGTTGACTCTCCTTAACAGTACAATATCAGACATCCAGTTTCACGTTCCTTCATTTCAAAATGGAGGAGCGACAGCCCCCAAAGGGATCTTACTATCCTTCCCCATGTCTCTTTCTCATCAATGAGAAGGAGTGATTCAAATTTTATAAATTCAAGGGGCTAGAAAACCAAAAACTTATGAAAAATTTATGCATTATTTTGCTACCCAAAATTACCCCTTGCAATCAAGCATCACATTACAGAAGGAGGATTCCACCAGTTTGACAATTTTTCTTCACTTCTTTAAGAGAGAGAGCTTGCAAGGATATTGGAAACAAAATTCCTTGCTGAGATCCATTAAGCACCATTTCTCTACACTCCCTTCAAGTGTATTTTAAGTCTATTGTAACTCTTCTACCAAAAATCAATAAATAGCGACCTTTTCCCATCATCTTTGTTGATTTGTTTCTCACAGTTTTATATGTTTGTTTTCATTGTTTAGTTTATTTTGTTATATGCATATTTTTTCATCAATTACAGTGTTTTGTTTGGCTCACACTTAACCATTAACATCATCATCTTTTGTGTGAATCTTTGTAGGTTTCAGCCAACTACAAGGAAAGAGGATGTGTGACCGACCTTTGCAATCAAATCCAATACAGAAATTGGCAACTCCACAGATTGCTTTTTTAATCTTATTGGTTGCTTGTAGGCCTTTCCTCTCTGCCATTTCATTATGTTCAGTCACTTAACAATTTGTGTAGATTTGCAGGTCACTTTGAGCCTATTCATGGCCTAAATTATATTCTATTTTTATTTTCTAGGTCACCCTCATGGCTATCGAAGAAACAATCGTGACATACTCATGGTTTTTCATACAAAATCCTATGAGTGTGTAGATAAAGCCATTTTTTCATTGTAATTTCCTTTTCTTGAGTGATAGGAAGCCTTTACTAAAATTCCTACACTCCTGCAAATTTTTTACATGCTAAATAGGTTTCAATTTTTATTTACTAACCATTGTAGTATGGTATTTTTGCTTATCCTTGCTTTGAAAGCTTTGTAAGTTGGGACTAGGAGTATTGTGATCAAGAAAAAGAATGGGATCTCCCCCCTTAAACCATTCAGAAAACATGTGGGGGATTCGAAACATTTCTAAATCACTACCTACCATCTCTCTGTTAATTGGAAATTCATCACATATCTTAACTACAAAAGTGTAAGTGGCCCCTTATCCACACATTCGTTTTCTTGTTTTGTAACTATTTCATTTTGGGATCAAGATTTGGTGTTAGTAATAAAGAGAGTAGGCTCTCCCCACTTGCACTATTTGTAGAATCTATGACGTATCTGAAACGTTTCTCAAAGCACCACCTTTCCACCTCCCTATATTCTCACATAGCTTAAGTACGAAGATTAAGCAACCCATCATCCACACACCTTTTCCTTTCTACAAGGAACAACATCACATAGTTAAATAGGGGGATTCGTAATGTATCACCACATATCCACATTGTTGCAATTCAAACTCTTTGTATGTTCACCATTCACCTTGCACACACATCACATCACACATTAAATTCATTTAAACTTTGTACAAAGGGTATGCCCTCTTGCAATATTTTTGCTTAGTTTATTCGAATTTTCATTGTGGCACACCCTAAGTAAGTAAGATTCTTTAAAAACAACCATAACTTGAACTCACTTAATTTCCCCACAAGGTCCATAAAATAATTTATAGTTTAGGTCAGGACAACAGGGGTAGGAATCCCAATAATCCACTATGGTTGTTTAAATTGAAACATTAAATATTTTTTTAGGGACACTAAAATCCTACACAACCTAGTGTCAAACATTAGTGATGACAATATATTTTTGAAGGTAGTAAGTCCTATATTGTGGACTATCGCAGCCTCCTTGGATCTCTTAATTCTTTGTAAGGGCTCTAGGTCCAAGTTTTCTAACCAAAAGTTGAGATTCTCTTGTCCCCACTGGGTGTAGGTATCTTAGTGGCCAAAAGCTAGGGAATATTTCCCTATAGGTGGTGGATGTGGGAGCACTTACACTTGGAGGCGATTTTTAATTTCTGTTGGAAGTGTCACCATTTTCTTAGGGATGTGGCCTCAATACCCATCATTATAACCCTCTTTTCATACCTCTATTCATTTTTCAGCTGGTGGCTTAAGACCCCACTGTCAAAAAATCTTAAAAGCTCTAGCTATTGGTTAAGCAGAAGGACATTAGGTTGTTATGATTGTTCACACGTGAAAAACTATTGTGAAAACTTTTTATTTTATTTCTTCACACATTGATATTTTAAAGGAAAATTAACCCTTTTACTTTTCTCTTTGTCTTATGTGTGTATAGTTTGGTTTCGTAAACAACCCTCCTCACAGTATTGACACACACTTACTAGGGAACCATAGGGAACCCTACAATACCTTGTTTCTCTAAGCAGCTACAACACCTCCCACCCTTACTAGGAGGAATGCATAGTCTTTCACCATCTCGAGGTTTCCATTGAAGAAGAGAACATATAGTTACTTTGATAGGCTCGTCCATCCTTAGTTCTACATTGTTAGGAACCAATTCCTCTCAAGGTACCACTAGCACCCTTCCTCGAGGTAACACCAATACTACCCCACAAAGTACCACTACGACATCACATCAAGGTCATACGAAAATGGCTAACACCAACCCTCCCCCACCACCCCCACATACCCAACCAAGGATAATACCATGTGTAGCTTTATTGAAACTCCAATATCATTTAAAACTCACAAATGACCCTGTTTCTTAGACCCTCAATGGTCGGCCATGCTGACCAAGTTACTATCAGACATTCCAAATTTTGAACTTGGTAAATAGAGGTATGATCCAACCAACCATGTTATGACCTTCCATTTACTGTGTTCATCCAATAGCATTATTGAGGACTCAATTATACTGAAACTATTTCAACACACCCTCATAGGCCCTGTGATTAAATGGTATGTTAGTGAAGTCGTAGGATCCCATCACACATTTGAGTCTTTAGCTAAATATTTCCTAAAATTTCTCCAGCTCCCAGTTCATCATGAAATAGGGTCGGAATTGTTAACCCATTTTTGACATACTACTTCCACACATATCTTGGACCATGTCCATGAATGGTATAAGTGTCATAGTTTTTGTAAAGTGGACGTTTCACATGCTCTTATTTATTATTTCTTTCTAAAATCACTTTTTCCCATTATCGCAAAATATGTAGCAGCCACTTATCCTCAAAACAAAGAAGAAGCTATCAATAAGGCTCAACGATTTAAGCTCATTTATACTCAATCAGGGTACCTTTACTTTGTTATACCTAATGCTTCTTTTCTGCAATATTTCACTCAAGATAAACTTGGGGCATCTAATGATGTTGATGGGTTAATTGGGAACCTTACACAACTCAACTTGGGAACCCCCTCCCATATCTTGGGAATTTCTATGGTCCACATCCATCATTCTCATCATTTTTTGGTACATCCATAGTACCAACACCATCTAATGTTGGATAGTATCCCAACCAACCTACACCTTCTCCCAACCCTCCATGTAAAATAATTAATACCCATCATGCACATTGGAAGGCATGTGGACTTTTCAACCTACCTACGTGAACCCTCCCCAAGGGAATCCATGATTTCTTTTATGAGGACTACCACAGAATAATACCCCACCTTAGAAAAATGATAAGGTTATTTTTTTCTAACCTTCCTTCCCTCATCAATAGTTGGGGGGGTGGGGGGGGACCAATGACAATAATAGAAAATAAGTGTGCAGACTAGAGGAAATGCCCCCAATCAGAACCAAAATCAAAACCAGGGTACTAATAATCCAATAAAATATAACAAGAACATTGGTCTTCAGACTAATCATGTTTGTACAACAAACAATTTATGGATATTATGGGAACTACACTCATCATTTCTCTCAACTCCCAAAGTTGAAATGTATGAGAGAGGATACAGGTAGGGAGGAGTCAACCAATAGCCCGTTGTATCCATTTCCCTATCAAGGAGTTGTATCTACTTAGTATAAGTTCGGTCCTCTTCACCATACAAAAACTAGGTAGGATAAATTCAGCTGACCCCACCTGTCGTGATTTCTATATGCAATGAACAAATGTCCTGCCACAAACACGTAGTCGTATTATGGAACCCCTTCAAAACCATACCCATCAACATCAACAGTATCTATTACCAATACAACCACATTTCCTTTGACCATAAAATGACCCCCCATTGAACCTACTTTCAAAATTTTCAAGGGACCATTGCATCACACAACCCATAATTCAAAGGTATCTTATAATTATAGTATTGTCAATGATCTTTCCAAATCTCCATCTTCCACATCAACACTGGAGGTTCTTCAACTTTCCCAACTCAAAATAAAGAACTCATTTCCACATTAACCACCATATATCCTTTAGAATCACTCTTAATCACCTTTGATTTAGATAATGCAAAACCATGGCTACCATCCATAGTTGCTATTTCAATTTCAGTGACCATTAAAAATGTCACTATCCATCATTACATCATTGATGAGGGGGCATCAGCCTGTATCATTTCAAAATTCAGTTTGGAAGAAATTAGATTCCCCCAAACTTGATACTTTATCCATTTCTTGCTCCTACGAAATCAAGTACGATATCATACACTTGCTTGTCAACTAGCACTTTCCGGTGCTAACCAATGCCTCATGACCGACCGACACCTATGTCACCCTTTTTGAGCCTTTTTCATTTTGATGAAGATATTTTCAAATCCATGATAGAAATAGAGTGTCCATGCAATTCCATGTAGCATCACTCTTTCTTCATTCCACAAAAAACATTCACACCTATTGCCACAACTGCCAACACCATTTATGCAACAGAAACCAAGGATGTTATTACCATGGGCCATGTCACCTAGTTCAAAAATCCCATACTGCATTAGATTCATTTAAATAGGGTAATATGGAAAACATCTCACCTTCCATTAAAGTGGACATCTCAAGCAATCCCTATATAAAACCCTATTTCAAGAATGCAGGGACACTTTCACTTGGTCATATTCTGAAATGCCTGCAATAAGTCTTAGTTTCAAACATCGTATCGACACTTGGCCTAATTCCCCCCCCCCCCCCCGTGAGGCAAAATCAAAAACCATTGCACCCCTCTAAATTTGAAGCCATCATTCTCAAAATCGATAAGCTACGTAGAGTTAGTTTCATCTACCCTATTGCTTACACATCATGGGTTTTCAACCATATTCCGATCAACAAAAAATAGGGGACCATTCAAGTCTGCATTGATTTTCAAAATTTGAATAAAGCATGCCCTAAAGATAACTATCCCACCCCTTTCATCAATTAGGTCATCGACGCCTATGCAAGGTTGCATTTACCACACCATGAGGTTCCTTTGATTATCGAGTTATTCCCTTTGGTCTTAAAAATGTTGAAGCCACATTTTATTGGGCCATGAACTATCTTCCATGCTTTGGTTCATTTCATCTTATCCTAATTGGAAAATCTTAATTTTCATTCCAAGAAGCTTGCAGACCATATTGAGGATCTTTGCATAGTCTTTTAGCATTGTTGCTATTTAAACTTACACTTGAACCCTCAGGTGTGTGTTTTGTGTTAATGTAGGAAACTTGTTGGGATTCGTCATATCCCAACAAGGTATCACGGTTGATCCATTAAATTTACAACCCATTCACGAGATTCCCCCACCTAAAATTTTAAAGCAGTTGCAAATCTTGCAGTGTAAATTCAACTTATTGAACTGCTTCATTCTTGATTATGCCACATGTGTGCATGGTTTTCTCTTCCTTCTTTGATAGGATGTCTTATTCCAATGGGATGAGAAATCTAAACAATATTTTAAGGATTTGAAAGATATGCTCTCCCAAGAACCACTAATAATCCCACTCGACCATAATAAGGACTAGACCCTCCACCTCTCATCCTCTTATGTAGCTAGCATTGGCATGTTAGTCCATGAATTCCATGATAATAGAGAATATGATGTCATCTATTGTGTTAGAAAAAACCTCATGGGAGCTTATTTGAATTACAAGTTGGCCGAGAATATTGTCTTATCCCTTGAACACTCCATACAGAATCTTCGACACTATCTCATCCTTCAAACTACCACAATAGTTTTTAACACCAATCCTATGCGATAATTGCTCAGACATTGCATGATGAACCACAAGTACACCTGATGGATAATCATCTTGCAAGAATTTGACCTTCAGTTTTCTTCCCCTAAAAGTAAGAAGGTTCTTATCCTTACAAGATTCATCGTTGATCTACCAACATATACCCAAGGATCACCTATGAACGATTATTTCCATAATCAATACCTATTCATTATATCAACAGATGACCCTTGTTACAACGACATTATTCTCTACTTATGAACCCAAAAGTTCAATCCTCAACTCTCTCGCAATGACCGACGACGTATTCACCATCAAGCACCATGCTACCTCCTCACAAGAGATTTTTTGTATCAACGAGGCACAAACATCATCCCATGCTAGTGCCTGACCTTTGATGAATTCGATTTAGTCTTAAATGACTTCAAAAATGGGACATGCAGAGGGCACCTTTATAGGATGTCCACTGTCCAAAAAAAAATATGTGTCAGTTATTTTTTTTCCACTCTCTTTCGCAACTACATTCAAGTGGTCAAATTATGCAAATCCTGCTAGCAATATTCCCATAAATCTATATCCCCTCCTTCTCCTTTACACCTTGTCATTGCTACCTCTTCTACAAATGAGGCATTTATTTCATGACTTATAACCCACCATCCCAAAATGGCCACAAGTACATAGTAGTCATTGTCAACTACTTTACCAAATGGGTTGAGGCCATGCCCACCTTCAACAATATTGTTGATATTATGGTATGATTTTTCCTTATTCATGTCATCATGCATTTTGGCATCCCTAAGGAATTTTTCTTTGACCACATTAAGCATTTCGAGAATGATATTTTTTAAGAACTATCTCACCTCCTTGGGTTTACACATGAGTTTTATTCTCCATACTACCCCTAATAAATAAGATCATGTAGGAACACACTTGTGAAGCCTAAGAGACAAATATATTATCAAGAAATAAGATGAAGGGACACTAGATCATGACGGAAGATTGAAAATCAAAATCACAAGGAAGACTCCATATCATCCAAGCATCGGGAGGATGAAGATGGCACACATGTAAGACTTATCATGATTATGCAAGGGAGGTCACTAAGGAGAGGCTAAAAGACATTACTTATGAATAAGAAGCAAAAGGAGGAGCCATCATGGAAGACATGAAAGAATCTTGAACCAAGATAAAGACATGGAAACTCATGCTAACTTGGAAGGTTCTGAAACTCATCTAGACCCTTTAGAGGGTGAATATAAAGAAGAAGCAAAGATTCATTATGAATAAGATACAATGCCAAGTCATGGCTTGTCCAAGTGTCATCACAAAGTATTATGTGTCAATTTATCTCACCACATCATTTGTGGAATGTAATTATTGTATTTCCAAAATGAGAAAATGTAAAATGTGTGGAAGACCAAGGGTCCCGCATGGAATGTGAAAAGTCACTAGAAAATTCTAGAGTCATTAAAAGTTCAAAGGTCACATAGGAATTTGAAAAGTCATACAGGGATCTCAAGAGTCACATGGGAGGTGAAGATTCAACTCATTTGTTATAAATACAGCCTCATAGCTCAAGAAAGAGGACTTTGGACTTTGGACTTTTCACCTTGGCTTCTCTATTTTGTCATAGGAGAGAAGATCATTCTTTGGAGGAAAACATGGTGACTTAATGTACCACTATTGAGGCTATTGTGGTAGCATTGTAATAGTGTATCTTGGGACTTTCACTTAATAATGAAGCTCTCAGAGTCGACGCACTTTCATGCATATGTCGTGAATGATTTTGAGACTATTATTTCATTGTTTGTGGTGTATGTTTATGTTAACACACACTAATTAAAATGAACTATTTCGTTGGCTTTAGTATGCATCTTGTTGAATGCACATTGTTACTTGCTTTTATGATCATTGTTATCTTGTGAACTACTTTACAGGTTAATCAATGATTCTCCTTTCATGCTCGTGTGTGTCTCTTTTAGGATAGTACTATTACTTTTGTTCTATAGGCTCACACTTTGTTTCCTTATCGTCAAAGCACCTTATATACATTTTGATTACATGCCTCGTAGTTTCAACTTACTTGATTGTTTGTATAATCTCTTATGATTATAATTCAAGCCAAGGAAAATTCCTAAGTATAATAGAAACTAGCCTTATTTTTTGGTTGGGGTTCCTACTCCAAACAGTGTGAGGTTTAATTGGGACTTCATACCAGGCAGAACCCCATGGTTGACAGATTTCCAGCATCATCAATAGTTAGCACTAGAAGGACAACTAGATGACAAGTTGAGCCCGTTGAGTCTATTTTGAATCTCTTATCTTGAATGGATCAATGCCAAATCATACTCCCAGGATGTTTGTCTAATAGATCCATTCTTAAATTTTTAATCCCTGTGGAACTTTTTTACAACTTGTCTCAATTAATGTTTGATGGTGAGGGTGAAATATCCATAGCCGAGCATACATCTCTATTAATCAAGTTTTTTGAATCTCATGAAATCAATTGTGAAGATATTGCTCGTAAATTGTTCACCCTCACACTTGAAGCTCGAGTTAAATTGTGGTGCCATATTTTACTAGCTGCTACCATTCATTCGTTTGAACAACTCTTCAAGGAGTTCCATCAAGATTTTGATAGGTATTGTTACCGAGATGTTTATAAAATAGTTAATCAACTTAGAATGAAGCATGATGAACCCGATTGAGGATTTTGCAAATAGATTTAATCACTTGTGTTATGAGTTTTGTGAAGAAAATATGGATTGGAATTTCTTCAAAGAAAATTTTATGTGTTTGGTTCAACTCTCCTTACAATTTGAATTATATCCTTGGCAAATAGTGCTCTCCCAACTTTTATTTACTAACCTATAAAAGATAAAAATTACAAATAATAATAATAAAATATAAAGAAATAAACAATAAAAAAATATATTTTCAAAAAACATGATTAAAGAAAATTAATAATGAAACAAATAAAAAATACTTTATCGGAGAATTAAAATAAAATAAAATTTTAAAAATAAAAATAAAAACATAATAAAAAAAAATTAAAAAACAATAAACAATTAAAAAATAATAATAATAATATAATTATAAAAAACAATTATAAAAAATATTTAAATAAATAAGAAAAAAATAGAAAAACAACATTAAGAAAAATAAATTTAAAAATTTTAAGATATAAAAAAATTAAAATAACAAAAAATAAACATTAAAAAAAAAACCCATAAAACCCATTAAAATTATTAAAAAAAACTATATATATATATATATATATATATATATATATATATATATATATATATATATATATATATATATTGTGCCCTTGAAGCCCCTGGGCGGGCTCAACCCGATTCTGAAAATCAGTTAGACCCTAACCAGATTCTCGAAATTGCGTTGACCCTTGCCCAGGAGCCCAAGGTGTTGCAGCCCTCGGTGGGTGGAGTTGTGTGCGGCTCCACCCACCAAGGGTGGCGGCCCCTCGGCGGGCTCACCGTGATTCTAAGAATTGGGTTGAGCTCGACCAAGGGTTTGAGGAGCCGCCACCCTTGACAGGTGGAGTTGCATGCAACTCCACTTGCCCAGCCCTGAGGCCCTTTGGGCCACTGGGCGGGCTCACTCGATTCATGCAACTCCACCAACCCATGGTGGCGACCCCTAGAGCCCCTCGGTGGGCTCACCCGATTCTTAGCCCCTTGGGCCCTTGGGCGAGTTCATTGATTCGCGGCCTTAGGCGGGTGCCCACCCAGGATGGTGGCCCCTTAGGCCCCTAAGCGGGCTCACCTTGATTCTGATAATCAAGGTGAGCCCACTCAGTGGCCTTAGGTGTTGCCACTCTAAGTGGGACCAATCTGATTCTAATTATTTTTATTATTCTTTTATTTTTAATGTTTTTTTTTATAAATTAATTGTACTTTTTATTTTTAAATTTTTTATGTGTACCATTTTTATTGTTCTTTTAAATTCTATGTTTTAGTTTTAGTTTTTTTTTTTTTACTTAAAATATATCTAAATCATCTTTTTGGAACTTTTATTTTTCAATAGTCATATTTTTTTTATAGAATTCATAAAATTTGTTATCTTTCCTATGTTTTATTCAAATTTTCTATAAAAAATGTTTTTAACGTTTCATTTTTAGCGAAAATGTCCTAAAATACATATTTTTTTAATTATATTTATATGCAAAACGTATATTTTTTGTCGAGTTTTTTAAATTATTATTTTTTAGTGACAATTATTTTGTGTATTGAAATATTAATTAATGATATATAAATAAATAAATAAATCATAATCTCAAAATATTATTTTTATTATTTTTTTTAAATTGTGCAAAAAAAAAAATCATTATAAAAAAACAGTACAATGGAAAACAAAAAACAAAAAATTGGAAAACCCTTAAAAACTATGTATATTAGGAAGAAAAACATGAAGAGGAATAAGACAACTTGAAAAATGGTTAAATAATCAACATTTAAAAAAAAAATTGTGTATACTCAAGACATAAGAAAATTTAAAGTGTAAAAAAGTATGCCCTAAAAGAAATTATTGATGTTTTTCAAAATCTCCATGAAAATCACCAACATTTAAAAAACATTATCCACACTTAATACATTAGAAAATTTAAAGTGTCAAAAATAAGTCCTCTAAAGAAAGGGGTTGACGTGGCATCAACATTTTTCAAAATTAGCATGAAAAACACTAACATTTAAAAACAAACATTCATACTTGATACATAAGAAAATTTAAAGTGTCAAAAAAATGCTAAAAAAAAGGTGTATTTTGAATCAGTACTTTTCAAAATCAGATGATTTTTTGCTACCTCAAAAAAGTGGTTACTCAGTACAATTCCCATTTCAAAGTTTACATTATTCTAAGGTGAAGATTGGTCCCTTGATTCCTCAAGATCACCGAAATTTTGAATCTCATACCATGGAAAGTAGTATTTCTTCAAGGGACAACTATCATCCTCTATCATCTACATATCATGACCCTTTGTATCTTGATTCGCTTGATCAATCCACTCTACCAATTAGTTCTTTAGATACTCTCAATTCTCAATTTGCTTTCCCAAGTGGTGATCAAATAAAAGGTGGTCGCATTTCACAGGTAGGGTAGTAGAAAGGTGAAGATACTTTTGATCTCTCTTCCCTATTTCAAATTCCTCTATGTCAAAATGATGCTTCTACATTCTTTGTTGATCAAGAATTTGAACATCTTGGTAATCATTAAAATGAAAGCAAATCCATTAATTAAAATGAGGTCTTGGGAAACCATCACCCTAACAAGAATGAATTCAATAATATGCATGGTGATGAATGCCCAAGTACATTGGATGATCTCTTGTTTTCACATGAATACTTTGATTTGCAAAGCCTTGATTTAGAATCTAATTCTATCTGTCAGGCCAGGCAGTAACTCTCCAAAGGCAGTAAAACTGATTCGTCTATTATTCCATAGGTAGGTTATTGTTATATACAATAGGAGTGATTGTTCAGTTCATCTCCCGATGACTGTTCACATTCCTAATTTATTTATTTACAAATTCCCCCAATCATGAAGATTAGGTGTCAACGTTCCCCCCTTAATCTGAAGGGATGTTGGTGAGTCCAAGCATCATTCTGAATCGTTCAAGTTTTTCCTTTCCAAGTGCTTTGGTGAAGATGTCTGCAATTTTCTCATTTGTGGAACAATGACGGAGATGGATTGTTTTGGCCTCAACATGATGTCGAATCAGATGATATTTAGTATTGATATGCTTTGTTCGATCATGGAACTTTGGGTTCTTGGCCAACTTTATTGCAGAGGTGTTATCAATCATGAGTGGAGTTGATTGTACTTGTTTTACCTGCAAATCTTCAAGAATTTTCCTGAGCCACACAATTTCTTTCGTTGCTTCAGCTGCTGCCACGTATTCTGCTTCTGTTTTGGAATCTGCTGGAACTGATTGTTTGCGTGATCTCCAGGAGACAGCTCCTAATCCAAGACTCATAGCATATCCTGAAGTAGATACCCCAGTTTCTTTGTCTCCATTGAAGTCTGAATCAGAGTATCCAATCAAGCTGAAGTCGTCCACCTGTGTATACTTGATTCCAAGGTCTTGAGTTCCCTTCAAGTACCTTAGAACTCTTTTTGCAGCAGACCAATGTCCCTCACAAGGCTTTTGCATAAACCTGGAGAGGATTCCAACAGTAAATGAAATGTCTGGTCTGGTAGTAGTGAGGTAGATGAGACTTCCTACAAGCCGTCTATACTTTGTTGCATCCTCAAATTCCTTTCCTTCAATAGATGTGAGCTTTAAGTTTTGTTCCATTGGAGTAGAAAGAGGATTGCACTATGTCATGCCAAATCTGTTTAACAAATCTCCAATGTATTTCTTTTGAGAAAGAAATATGGATTTTGGATGTTGGGTTACTTCAATGCCAAGATAGTAATGAACATAGCCCAAATCAGTCATTTCAAAACTTTTCCCCAATTCCTTCTTTATGGATGCAATGTAGCTTTCATTGTTCCCTGTCATTAAAAGATCATCTACATATATCACAAGATACACAACTACTTTGCCAACTTTCTTGACAAATAAAGTTGCATCATCAAGATCAAAATGATTGAAGTTGAGTTTCAAAAGATGCTTAGTTAGTTTTTCATACCAGGCTCGCGGTGCTTGTTTGAAGCAATACAAGGACTTCACAAGTTTGCATACTTTATGTTCATGTCCTTTCATAGCAAATCCTTCAGGCTGGGACATAAAAACATTCTCTTTTAGATCTCCATTCAAGAATGCAGTTTTTACATCCATTTGACGGACTTTCCAATCGTTCTGAGCTGCTAGTGCAAAGAGTGTTCGGATGGTGGCCCATTTTGCTGTGGGGGAAAAAGTTTCCTCATAATCGACCCCTTCCTTCTGTGCAAAACCTTTTGCCACAAGCCTAGCTTTGTGCTTGTCAAGTGAGCCATCAGTTTTGTACTTGTTCTTGTAGACCCACTTGCAGCCTATTGGTTTGGTTCCAAATGGAGGATCAACCAGCTTCCAACTGCCATTCTTTATGAGGGCATCATACTCCTTTTGCATCGCTTCTTTCCATTCATCATGAGAAGCAGCTTCTTTGAAGGAAGTTGGTTCAAAATTTGTAGACAAGTTCAATTCACAATCATAAGTAACATCCATATCAACAGGTGAATTAGAGTCATCTACATCACCTCCATTTTGTCGGTTTGAATTTCTGGTTCCTGTTTTTCCAATTTCATCAGGATGAACACTTTCAAGTGTCTTTGTCAGCCACTTTGGGGGACCTTTCTGAGATGGTCCAGGCTGCTTTGTTGATTGAGTTGGGACTGAATCAAGATTGAGTCTCCCAATTCTATCAATTACATCACTTAAAGCATCATCTATTGTTGGAGTTTCATTCGGGGGAGAGTGTTCTTCAGAAGAAGATTCCACATGTTGATCTAGTATAGGAATCCCCCCTTCAAGATGTGGAATCTGATTATCAAATTCTTGAAATGATTTCATTTTTGTGAATCTACCCAAGCGATCAAGTTGTCGCTCAACAACATTGTCAGATTTGGATGATTCAAGAAAAATTACATCTCTAGATACAACAAACTTTTTATTTACTTCATCATAGAGGCGGTATGCTTTGGAGGTGTTTGAATACCCCAGGAAGATACACTTATGACTTCTAGCACCAAGTTTGTTTCTATGTACCTTTGGTATCAAAGCATAACAGGTGGAACCAAAGATCCTGAGATGTTTTACCGAAGGAACATGTCCATACCACAATTCATAAGGAGTCTTGTTTCTTATAGCATTAGATGGACATCTATTCTTTATATATGCAGCACATAGAACAACATTAGCCCAAAACATTATCTTTACATTTTTGAAGAAAAGCATGGATCGTACCATATTCAAGATTGTTCTATTCATTCTTTCAGCTACACCATTCTGATGGGGATTATAAGGCACAGTTGTTTGATGTTTGATCCCATGTTGGCGAAGATAGTTTTCAAATTCATTTGATGTATATTCTTTTCCATTATCAGTGCGAATAGACCCAATATGAGATTGTGCATCATTTTCAATCCATTTATGAAAATTCTTGAATGTTTGAAAGGCATCAAATTTGTTCTTCAATAAATAAACCCAACACATTCTGGTGTAATCATCAATAAATGTCATGATATATTTATTTCCATTTGCAGAAGGAACAGGCATTGGACCACATAAATCTGAATGAATGAGTTCAAGATTCCTATGTGCTCTTGAATGTGAATCATGAAAATACTGTTTGCTATGCTTTCCTAGAATGCAAGCATCACATTGCTTATGTTTCCTAGGAATTGTAGGCAAACCAGCAACACCATTTTTCTTCAATAAGCGGAGACTGTCATAGTTTAAATGTCCAAATCTAGCATGCCATAATAAACTTGATGGAAGTGTACCTTCTTCATGATGAGAAATATATGAGAAATCTTGTGCATGAGCAGAGGTTCCTTGCAGTTTGAGAATCCTTTCTTCTTCTATTCCCCTCATGACAAGTGAGTGGTCAGATGCTTTTCTTACCTCAAGCTTGCCATCAAACATATGAATGGAGTGACCTTGCTGGCAGATGTGAACCAAGGACAGCAAGTTTCTTTTGAGCTGTGGGAGATATAGAACATGATCCAGAAGAAAGTCTGGAAGACCAGGCAGTTTAAGCCTGATTGTGCCAAGCCCTGATGGCTTGATTTTTGACTGATCTGCAAAGTATATTGCTCCATCAACATTATTAGTGAAATCTTCAAAAAAATCTTTTCTATGAGTCATATGACAGGTTGCTCCTGAATCAAGCAACCAATCATTTTTCGAAGAAGCAAGTGAAGCATTAAACAAATCTTCATTTACTCCAATGTTACATTGTGCCTCAATATAGTGAGTGGATTCAAGTGCTTTACCTTTGTCTGTATCATCAGTTTTACCTTTCTGTTGGTTTCTTTTCTGTTCAATTTTGTCCCATGGTAGCTTGCATGTAGAAGCATCATGTGATCCATTTCTTTTGCAGCGGATGCAGTGTAAGTCTGCCTTTTCTCCTTGAGAATGTTTGCCCCCCCTGCCTCTGAATTATCTCCCTCTTCCTCTTTGTCCACCTCTTCCTCTTGTAGAATCTTGAGCAGGATGCTTTTCTTTATGAGCAAGGCACACAGTCTCTTCAGAAGATTCAGGGGCTGTCTTCTTTCCAAAGGTTTTCTCTCTTTCAGCAAACTTTTTCACAAGAGAGTCAAAGGTTATATCTTTAAGATTTCCATTTGCTTGTAAAGACTCAAGATAATTCGAGTAGGTAGGATAGAGTGCCTTGAGAAAAGCAATAAGAGGGATATCCAGCTCAAACTTAGTGGATTTGATATCATGCACTATAGACTTTACTTCAGATGCAAGAGCAAGAGGATCATTATTTTTCAGTTCAAGAGTGAAGAGTTTAATCATGAGCCGAACAACTTCAAGTGCAGAATGTGAGTCATAGAGTTCTTTCAGCTTTTGTAAAGCTTCAAAGGCAGTTGAATATGATGAAATATGGCGACTCACCTCTTCATTTACAGATGCTACGATTAATGCATAGGCTTTGCTGTTCTTGTTTTCCCAAATGACGAGCTCTTTGTCTGATGTAGGCTGCACTGGGTCATTGTCTGCTTCTCCGACACACACTCCTTTCCACAACTCATTGAAGATGAGGGTGTGTTTTATCATCCGTGACCATTCAGGATAGTTCTTCTTGCCAGTGAGAACTATTCCTACCATAGAGATGATTGAATGCATTCTGTAAAAAATACTTCTGCTGATATACAGTGAAATTGCACTCAAAAAGGCATTCTCAGAAGATTTCAAATCTCTTCCTTACGCTACAACTTTATGCACTATATTTTTTTCAAATCCCTCCAATGTTTGATAAAATCATCCAGCATTACATTGAAATATTATGTATCAAATGTTTTGAAATGTAATATATTTATATATTACATATCACTTCAACGCTTTAACTATACAACGCAGCAGGGTAACATTACCATTCAAATGATTTAAATGATTTTAAAAAACTGCGCATTGATCTTCTTCAACACTTTGTTGGACTCCTTGTGACTGTGCGGCTGTTGTGGACTCTTCTCTGGGGAACCGAGACCTCGTTCACAAAAATAAAATGGCAGAGCACTGGTTCATAGATAAACGAGCAAATATTCTCAAATATTCTATAGGCGCTGGTTCATTCATCACATTTCTTTTAAAAATTCAATCCAAATTTTCAAATATATTCTACAACGACTCTCGTGTTGATGGCACAGGTACAAAACGCATCAGGTTCGCATCCTCTAACAGCACATCAGGTTCGCATACCATGTCAGGTTCCAGATGCTACGCCTCAGGTTCTGCTTAAAACTTTAACGGATATAATCGAGATGTTTTTCAACGGATGGTTTTGCAGAGAGCCAATGTCTGGAAAATTAACCCGAAAAGAAAGCCAAGGAACTGAAATTCCACGGCCGCTGGGTGAATTCGCTGGAAACAAGAATGCCACCAAGCGTCCAGTGCCACAACAATCCAATTATTCTAAATGTCAGTTTTAAGCGTGCAGCAATGTATGCAAGAAATAAATCAGTAGGAAAACGTCCAACATGTATACTAGGATCAATTTCAGATCCTAGTGCTTGAGCAAGTGAAAACGAAGGGATTTCGGCACCCCATGAAATCGATTCATTGACGTAAACATTGGGGCAGTGGAAATGGCACAGAAGAGGAAACCGTTTCTCTTCAACCGTCTCTCCGACAATGGATACCAAAACCGTTTCTCCAACGGGATGTGCCTGCAAGATCCACACAAAATAATCAATGGAGGCGCAGGTGAGATGTGAGAATACGTAAAGTATAATCAATGGAGGCATAGCATGAAGAAATTCATGCAATGGAGGAATAACGCCCTTTTGAAACGTTTATGACATTGTTTGACTGTTCAGTTCTCTGTCAGGACAGCCAGAGAGCGATTATCGTATTCAGAAGAACAGGCAGGTGCAGGCTTGGGTTGAGACTCACAACGCATAGCAAAATGGAACTCACACACAATGAAATTATTGAACAATGACTGAGATTTCACAGGGACAAACATGTCATCCTGCAGAACATGGGCAGAATATGAGCAGACTATGTAGGAGGGAGTTACAAAGAACAGAAGCTGGCTCTGATACCATGTCAGGCCAGGCAGTAACTCTCCAAAGGCAGTAAAACTGATTCGTCTATTATTCCATAGGTAGGTTATTGTTATATACAATAGGAGTGATTGTTCAGTTCATCTCCCGATGACTATTCACATTCCTAATTTATTTATTTACAAATTTCCCCAATCATGAAGATTAGGTGTCAACACTATCATAAAATAATTTCTCATAGGAATTTCATCCTCGGTACACTAGCCCTTGTGTGGAGATGTGTGTAGTGAATCAATTGAAATATCATGTTCTTATAATTTTCATTTTGATGAATTGAATTTGAAATCCACACAAGGTGATAATGTTTCCCATGATGAAGAAGATGATGTGCATATTGTTGAACATCTCTCTTACAATTTGGGTAATCTATTTGGTGATGTTGGGACATCTGATGAGATTGATTCCAATAGCTTTCATCTAGTTCATAATGTTCCTTCTAAAATAATTGATGATAGTTGTCTTCACGCAAATTCTAACTTGACCATTCCTTCCAAATTCAATGATTCAACATTTGAAAGTTCAGTGACTTGTCAGGAAGTTGAGGCACTTTAATTTTGGTTGATGATTTCTTCAGGATCTCACAATCCTGATGAGGTCTCTGAACTAGGTCAGGCTAGAACTCTCCCACATAATTCTTTTCTCAACACCATTTCACTGCATCTAAGCTTATTCTTGAAGGATTTCTAACATTTTCAAGTTAACCATGTTAATCCTCAAGATATAGTTAAAGATTCTTGTTTTGTTGATTTTTTTTAATGGGAATCCCTTATATCAAATTTAGTATTGGATCACATACCTTTAATAGATGTATATAGCTTTGAAATATTTTATCCTGATTATTGAGACAGAGATCATCATTCCCCAAAATATTTCTCCGTGTCAAATTCTTCTGTGAGAAATCAACTTCTCATCATTCTTGTCTAAGTTTTGGAGCCAATCATTTTCCTGGAACACTCAATCATTTTGAGTATCATTCAATGCTTGAACCATTTGGAAAATCAAAACCCTCATGCTGATATGGATGCAAAATTTTATTTTACATATCCTTTTAACCTTTTGTCAACATGTTATTCTAAATGGTTTCCCAGATTTACAAGGCCAGAAATTGTTTTTAATTCGTCAAGCTTTTGTATTACTAGTCTGATATGGAATTGGACACAAAGGGAACCATTCAAGAATTGAGAGTCTTGTATGCTAACTCAACAATCTGTTCATAACATTGGTTATAACAACTATCACATGATCAATCATTTTCCCACTAGTATATCTGATTATAGTTGTTTTACATTGATTTATCTTATTGAACTCATTGATATCAATGATTTATCATTTCAATGTTTAGACACTTGTCAAGAAGTTGAGGCACTTTAGCCTCTACGGATGTTTATGTCAGGTCCTCAGTATATTGATAAGGTTTTTGAATGACATCAGGTTATCTTTCCTTTACAACATTCTCCTCTCGATTTATTATATTAATTGCAAGATCATTTTATCAAGAGTTTTAGGGTTTTCAAAAGGATTGTTTCAAATTCCATGATCGAATCTGTGATTGGATGGAAACATCTCACTTAGCAAGCTCGGTTGTAAATAAAAAGTTTTGATCTTTCTTGATGTTTAATAAGGTTGAAAACATGGACAAAGGTAAATTCATAATAAGCTTACAAGGTTTTATGATTTTTGTTCTAATCGGAAAGGTAAGGCTGCAAATTAGTTAAAGTTAGCCATCATGGCACATATTTATGTTAGTAGGCAAGACCTTGAATTTATTGTGCAAGGTATTCAGGTTTTCGTCTTTATTTTTTCACATCATTTTATATTGTTCTTAATTTCTCTTATCTTTGTACTTATAAGTTGGGAGCATCTTCGGTGGCTACATTGGAAATTTCACTTCACTTAGTCTTGACCTTCTATCCTATTAGATTAGGAGTAGGTCACATTGCATTTTAGTTTTCTTTTGCATTGCATGGACCTTGCATTTTGCTCCGCATCTTGTTTTTTCATTTGCTTTGTCTCTTGTTTGTCATCTTGCATATTGCTTTTATTTTAGTCTTACATTTTTCTTATTCTCTTGCTTTTCTTTTCTTGTTGTGTCATGTCTTTCCTTTCACATCTCGTTATGATAAGGCAATGCATGGAAATTTCTCTTGTCTAGCTCAAATAAACAATGTGGTGAAGTTTTAAAAGGGAAATTTTGATGATGAGAAACTCTTGGCTAATATGTCTTCCTCTTCTTTGTTTGGGCTTACACATACTTTTAAGTCAATGATGTATGTATGGAAAGTATGATTCATTCAAACCGAAATCTATAAGTAGAACCATGATTCCCGTATCTATTTTAGAATCTTCATTCCTTGACCTGGAATGATAATTTAGTGGGGTTTTTCTTATCGATCCAATCGAGTAAAGAAGGGAAAGGAGAAAACTAAGAGTGAACATATTAATTTCAATAGTATACAATCGCCTCTAAAGGAATAACCTCTCTTTCTCTCAATAATTTGAGATCCCTCTTCCACCCTGGAAATATAAACACTAATAAAATTCCAATAATCATATTGAAGATGAATAAAGGGTGAAAGAAGAGAAAGGCGTCCTGTGTAGGGAGCTGAAGCAAGCAACTTCACTGGGGTGTTGAATAGGATCACCGGAAGCAAAGCAATACTTTTGTTCCTGTAGTGACTCCGCCAGGGTATTGAACAAGCTTGCTGGTAGTGGAGAAACACTCAAGATGGAACTAAAAATCTAACCATCTTCAACTCGTGCATATATAATATCCTTCTCCCGAATCGAAATAATTGAGATATGTCAATCCTTGTAAATGTGTTTAGCCAAGAAAGGGGATAGAAGAGGTTATACTTATAACTAGGATAAATGGGGAAGTTGAGGTAATCCACATGGTGAATCAATACTTCCTGAAATAATAAACTTTGTTCCTAAAGGTAGACCTAAAAAGAGAATATGGAGTTCTTCCAGTACATCACCAAGTGTTGTAGTTGTGACAAACACCCTCCAAAATTTTTCTTCCACTTGAATTTTGGAGCCTCCTTGTGATCCTATGATATATCGTTCCTTGATTGTTCTTAGTCACTTCATGACTAGTTGATGTTTTTTTAAGTGATCAAGTCTTCTTCTAAGAATCTAAGTGTCAAAGCCACTTGCTTACACATGCTTACCCTTTTGATGCGCTTTCAAGCGCACCCTCTTCTGGAAATTTCAGTAGTCAATGACTACCCTTGAAGACAAGCACTGAGAAATCCTTGAGAGTAGTTCTTGTGTAGTCTCTAGAAGTAGTGCCTACATAATCCCTAGATATATTTATTGTGCAGTGCCCAATGATAGTAACTGCACAATTTTCGATGATAGTCACTGCACAATCGTTGCTTACAATGACTATGTCGTTCATAAAGATAGTGACTTCACAATTATTCTTGACAATTAGTGCACAATATTAGTTGACAGTGACTTATGAAATCTTTTGATTCAATCATTCTCTTTCTCTTAGTTCCAATTGTATTATCATTCCAGTGAGTTTCCTCAACTTTCGCTTTTGTTCGCTTTTTCTTACATAAGTGTCTCTTTCACTTTCGTGACTTTCGGTTTTGCTTTCTTTCTATTTCACAAGTGTCTCTTTTGCATTCTCTATATTTTATCATGTTTCTCTTTCAATTTCTTAGGCTTTTACAAGTATCATTTTCACTTTTTCTTATTGTCACAAGTGTCACTTTTAACTGATTTCGCTCCTACATGTGTCACACTCTAGCACATCACTACAGATATCTATAGCACACTTGTCTACATTAATTGATCTTATATGCAATAATAATATGCACTAGACACATTCTCACATCTTAGCAAACTTTTTGGTTGCAATCGACACTTGTGTCCTAACTTGTCTTGTAAGTGTCGCAAACCTATATTTCAATTGTCATGCCTAGAAATAAGTGTCGCTTTGTTGTCATATTAAGGTATACATGTTGATTTTGGGTACAGATTATTCCCTTATCTTGTGTAAATGTTATTTGAGTGTGATATCATTGTTTCTCGACTTTTTTACGTGTTTTGTTCTCTCTTGTCTCACTCATCCCACACTTAGTCATTTTTCCGATCTTCCACTCTGTGTGCAACTTGCCAACTTTCCTCCCTCTTGGAACTATGAACTGCATAGTCTTAAGTCATATACAATCACCCTTTCCTCTTGTAATTGTGCACTTCCCAATCACTTCCTCCAAGGACTGCGCATTGCACAGTCATAGTGCTTATGCTCTACCTCTTGTCCCTGAGAACTACAAAATATTTCTCCCAATCAATATTCCATTATGCACTATGTAGTCTTTGTCAACAATTAGGCTTCACTTCCTCCTTGACCTACACAACTGCAAAATCACTTGGCTCAGTATTCCCTGAACTGCACAACATAGTGAGCAAGCCTACCTCACTGTGTCACTATCTCCCTCAATTGTGCAGTCTTGTCTATTAGTCCCTCAGCCATTGAACATTATGTAGTACATTGACTAGACTTTCATCACTACCTCCTGGAACTACACATTGCGCAATCCCTGAGCCTCCTCCTAAGTACCGCACTTTGTCCCGGGTTAAACCAATGAATTGCATGAAGAAGTTAGACTAGGAGATTTCCAAACTGTTGTCATATTTTCATGAGTGAATTTCATCTGCAGGTACTATATATTGACATGATAGGATGATGCTCAAGGAGGATTCCAAGGATATCATGCAAGAACACACTTGTGAATTTAAAGAGATAAAGAGACTATCAAGCAAGAAGATGAAGGGACACTAGATCATGACAGAAGATTGAAGATAAAAATCACAAGGAAGACTCCATATCATCCAAGATCTGGGAGGATGAAGATGAAACACATGCAAGACTTATCATGAAGATACAAGGGAGGTCACTAAGGAGAGGCTACAAGAGAGCACTTGTGAAGAAGAAGCAAAAGGAGGAGCCATCATGGAAAACATGAAAGAATCTTGGACCAAGATAAAGACATGACAACTCATGCGAACTTGGAAGGTTTTGATACTCATCTAGATCCTTTGGAGGGTGAAGATAAAGAATAAGAAAGGATCCATCATGAAGAAGGTACAAAGATGGTAGATAGGAGAAAGGCTTGGCCTAGACACATCACAATGAAATTCCATGTCATCAATTCCAAGTCATGGTTTTTCCAAGTGTCATCACAAAGTCATATGCATCAATGTATCTCACCACATCATTTGTGGAATGTAATTATTGTGTTCTAAAATTAGAAAATGTAAAATGTGTGGAAGTCCAAGGGTCCCACATGGAATGTGAAAAGTTACTAGAAAATTCTTGAATCATTAGAAGTTCAAAGGTCACATAGGAATTTGAAAAGTCGTAGAGGGAGCTCAAGAGTCACATGGGGGGTGAAGAGTCACCTCATTTGTTATAAATAAACCATCATAGCTCAAGAAAGAGGGCTTTGGACTTTTCACCTTGGCTTCTCTAGTTTGTCATAGGAGAGAAGATCATTCTTTAGAGGAGAAAGTGGTGAGTTAATGTTCCATTATTTAGGGTACTGTGGCAACATTGTAATTGTGTATCTTGGGACTTTCACTTAAAAATGAATATCTTCAAAGTCAACACACTTTCATGCATATGTCATGAATGATTTTAGGCCTATTATTTAATTGTTTGTGGTGTATGTTTATCTTAATACATACTAGTGAAAATGAACTATTTCGTTGGCTTTAGTATGCATCTTGTTGAATGCATAATGTTACTTGCTTTTATGATCATTGTTATCTTGTGAAATACTTTGCGGGTTAATCAACGATTCTCCTTTCATGCTCTTGTGTGTCTCTTTTAGGATAGTACTATTAATTTTCTTCTATAGGCTCACTCTTTATTTCCTTATCCTCAAAGAACCTTATATACATTTTGATTGCATGCCTCACAGTTCAACTTACTTGATTATTTCAAAGTTTGTTTGTATAATCTCTTATGGTTATAGTTGGAGCCAAGGAAAATTCCTAAGGATAATGGAAACTGGCCTTATTTTCCAATTGGGGATCCTACTCCAAAAGTTGTGAGGTCTAATTGGTACTTCATACCAGGGAGAACCCCTTGGTTGATAGATTTCTAGCACCATCAGCAGGGTTATTACTAGGGAAAGGGACCAAGGTTATGGGCCAAGTGAATATGGGACTTAGGATAAAGGCGGTCCAAACATAGGGAAAATGGTATTAATATGCCTAGGGTTAGGATTAGGGCCCTAGGGTAGAGTATATAGGGAAGTAATTTGGCCTTAAAGTAGAGGGGAGAGGGAAGGAATATGGCTGTAAGTAATATGGTCTAGGTGAACATGTGATGAGGACTCTCTCTCTCCATTCTTGTCTCTCTTCCAACTGGGCCTCTCTCTACCTCCCTCCTTATAACTCTGTCTCTATTTCCTCCCTTCCTTTCTCCCTTCCTATCTCTCATATCCTCCCTACCGCCTTCTCTCCCCCCCTCCCTCTACCTCTTCCCCTCTCACCCTCCATGTCACTCCCTACTGTCCATATCTGTCTCCCACTACTCTTTATTTATATGCCACTCTCTCTTTACCTATATCTCTCTCTACCCCCATTAATTTCACTAAATTTCTATCCATCTCAATCTCCACCTATCTTCCACTGACTCTCTAAACCTTCCTCCCTCTCTTTCTCTTTCTCTCCCTATATATACATACATACATATCTATATATATATATAGAGAGAGAGAGAGAGAGAGAGAGAGAGAGAGAGAGAGAGAGAGACCCTCTGTCTCTTCTCCCCCATCTCTTTCCCTCCCTTTCTTGGTCCCTCCTTTACTACTACCCCTTTCCATTACGCCCCTCTATCTTCCTCCTCTTTCTCTCTCATTATGTCACCCTTTCTCTTCCTACCTCCCTTTGTCTCCTACTTTCTAACACTCTTCTTCCCTCTCTCCCATATCTCTCTATCCCCATTTATCTCCCACCACCCTCTCTCTCTCTCCTACTTTCTCACTCTCCCCCCTCTCCCCTTCTTCCCCTCTATCTCTCTCATGCTTTCTCACTGTCTATGCCTCTCTCCCTCTTCCTCTCTCTATGTCTCTCTCAATCTCTCTCTCCCTCTCCATATTCCCCTCTTTCCTTCCTTCCATATATCTACCTCTCTCTCTCTCTCTCTCTCTCTCTCTCTCTCTCTCTCTCTATCCACATCCTCTCTCACCCCCCTCTCACTTTTCCCTCTCTCTCCATCTCTTCTTCACTCTCTCTCCCTCTCTCTCTCTCTCTCTCTCTCTCTCTCTCTCTCTCTCTCTCTCTCTCTCCCTTCTTGATCTGAACTTAAACAGGAACCCTACAACTTACAGATATAATCATAAACACAGAGATTCAACAGAAAAACACTTCATTTCATTAATAGAAAAATATTGAACTATGATTACAAACAGAATGGAAATAAGATAGCTCAGGCGATGGTAGCTTATTTCTGAGAAGAGATGTGGCGGCTACATGCCTCTAAACTGAGTTACAATGAGGCTCAAGGACCTTTTTATTATTGAACAATAAGAGAAAACCCTAAAAAACCAAAATCCTAACCCGAAGAGATGTAACACCAAGAGTTTATGGGCCCTGCTAGGGTTGTTTGGGCAACCAATTTCCTGGGGTTGTAGATTGGTCATATTATCTCCACTTGACGCATATGATACCTTGTTGGAAATTTCTCTCTAAGGATTAAAACTACCAACGTGATTTCCATAGCAATCCCCAAAGGAATTTTTCCAAAAATGTCATTTAGGGCCTCAAAACGGCTCCGGAAGTTCAGGACCCAAAAAACTACCAAAAGTAGTAAATTGTGCTACAATTAAGGAAACTAAAAAACTAAAAGAAACAATGGTGAGGGTCCAAGTGGAATAGGTGGGTGGCCACCAATATCCACCTGGATCAGTCCTACCCCCTTAAGAAGCAATGGTACCCATTGCGTTGAGTTCCTCCATGAGATGAGGAAACTTCTGCTGAACTTGGTCCCTAGTGAGCCATTTGCCTTAGTGAAGAAGTTGGCTGCTTTGACAACTCGATATAGTTGTATCCTCTGTTGTCAAGTGTTCTTGATCTGTGTGTCTGTGATCTGATTAGTTGTGGCCTGTTCCATGCAGTCTAGGTTGAGCTATGTTGGTGTGAGTTGTTCTACAATGTCAAATGTGTCCAATAATGGTGGAAGGTATGGTTGAAGGCGATCTACTTTGAACACTGGGTGCAAACCAAGGAACAGTGGTATGTTGAGATTGAAGGCATTGTCACTAACGACATTAGTGATGGTGTATGTCCCATATCGAAGCAGGCGAAGCTTGTAGTGGGGTCTAGCAAGGCGCTCCTTAGCAAATGTAGCCAAACTTTGTCACCCACCTGAAACTTGTGCGACACTCAATGTTGATCATGGAATTTCTTGTACTTAGCACTAGATTTGTCCAATATATCATGGACTTGTTGGAAGATGTGTTGAATGCACTCAATGAAGTTGTTAGTCCTTTTAGCCTCAGACTGCACGTGAGCCGAATCTACCTGAGTGGTGGAAAATGGTATGGCCACATCAATGGGGCATAGTGGCTGAAATCCTATCCCTACCTGAAAGGGGTTGTGGCCTGTTGAGCCATGGAGAGCTCTATTGTAGTTGTGTTAGAAATAGGGGAAACTTCCATCCCATGTGTGTGGATGCTTTGAGTTGTACATGCGTAGAATCTGTACGGTCATCCTGTTAACAGCCTCTGTTTGGCCATCAATTTGGGGATGGAAATTCATGGACTTAGTAAGTTTTGTATCCAACATCCACTAGAGACTTAACCAAAATGAGCTTAGGAATCTTTTGCCTCGATCTGAGATAATGGAATGTGGGATCCCAAAGTGTACCCACAATTGCTCAAAGAAGAGCTTAGCAGTGGACTCTATTGTGATACTCTTCTTGCAGGCCTCCATGATGGCCATCTTAGAGAATTTGTTGTAGACCACGAAAACACAATCGTTCTAGTGATTAGTAGCAGGAAGGCCCGACATATAATCCATGGAGACAGATTCCCAAGGCCGAATATGAGTAGGTAGAGGAGTACACAAGCCTTTCTTCTTGATGGTTGGCTTGGCAGTGGCGTAGGCGATTCAGGATCTAATGTACTTCCCAACATCCTCACGAAGTTTCGACCAATAAAAATACTTCTGCAATAGAGCCACTGTTTTCCTATTCCAAAATGTCTAGCGAACCGTCTATAGTGCACCTCCCAAATCATCTTGGCACACTCACTTGAAGGAACACAGATGTGTCCCAAGTGGCGTAATAGTGCATCCTAAAGGTGAAAATTTGGAACTTGCTTCCCTTCCAGGGGTGTCTGGTATATGCTGTCGAGTTCTGGATCACTCTTGTAAAGATGTGGCCACCCTGATGTCTCATGCCCATAGGAGTCAAGCACAATTATTAGCATCACGACCGATGGTCAGTTGAGGTAATTAGCGACATTATTGGTGTTTCCATTCTTATACTTAATGTTCAAATGGAACTATTGTATATAGGTGGACCATTTATGATGGAGATCATTTTGCAACTTTCCTTGTGTCTATATGAACTGTAGAGGCTAGTGATCTATGTGGATGAATGTTTCCTTCCACAGATTGTAATGCTTCCATTGATGGTAGGCCTGCACAATGGAATACATTTATTTTTCATAAGTGGGGTACTTTTGGACTCCGTTTGAAAGTGTCACACTGTGGTAAGTAAGTGGATGCCCATGTTGAGTTAAAACCACACCAATAGCATAGTCGGAGGCAATTGTCTCAATCTCAAATGGTTGTTGCAGGTCTAGTAATGTGAGCACTGGTGCAGAACAGAGATGGTTCTTCAACTCGTAGAATGCTTGTTGTAGGGTTTCTAACCAAAATAACTTTACTTTCGCTCCACCCTTGGTGGCTTGACTTAAAGGCCAAGCCATATGAGAGAACACAAACACGAACCTATCGTAGAAATTGGCAAGACCCAAAAATTTGTGGAGCTCTGTTAGAGTGGTTGGGGCTGGCTAATCCCGAATTATTTGTATCTTGGATGGGTCCACATGTACACCCTAATCATCAATGATGTACCCCATACATTAAACCTCAGTCAGGCCAAAGGTGCATTTCTCCAAGTTAGCACACAACTTGTGTTGTTGAAGGGTTTGAAGGACCTGCCGAACATGGTGGAGGTGCTCTTCCCAACTCTAGCTGAAGATCAAGATGTCATCTAAATACGCCACCACAAATTCATTGGTGAAGGGTCACAAGATGTCGTCCATCAGTCTCATGAAGGTTGCAGGGGCATTCGTCAACCTGAACGGCATGATCAACCATTCGAAAAGGCCCTCCTTGGATTTGAAGGCATTCTTCCACACATCAGAAGGTTTGATAGGCACCTCGTGATAACCTGACTTCAAGTCAATCTTGCTGAAATATTTTCCCCCTTGAGCTAGTCCAGAAGGTCCGGGGCAGCGCCCCGGGAAAAATTTTTTTGGACCCTATATTGGGTTGGGCGAACCTACCTATGGTTTTGTGCATGATTTTCGCACATGGTATTGGACGCGATGTTTTTTCGGTCCATGGTATTGGATGCTTCGGCATGTATAAATATGTATTGTAACATTGAAAGGAACATAATGAAAAATCAAGCTGGTAGTCCCGGTTTTGGGATCCAGGGAAAAATCTTTGTGCATATGTGTTTTATGGGTTATGCTCTCGCATTGTTTATTTTTATTTGTTTAAGAATTCGTATGCAGGTAATTTCTGTACAGGGTTAAAACCTACACTTTACAACTTATTAGCCAAAGTAATATTCACACAACAAGGTCTAGACTCATATACAGCATGTCGCTTCCATAAGTATGGTTGTCCTAACAATAGATCAAAAACTTCAAGAGGAGCAACATCACACAGTAACTCATCCGTGAAGGGCTTGATGCTATAGGGAAGGTGACACTGTTAGCTGACACGAAGATCTCTCCCTTGGTGAAGCCACCCGACAGTGTACAGTTGTGGATGTGTTGTAGTCTTTAGGCCCAACTGCTTCACCACCTCTGCTGAAATAAGGATCTTTTGGCTCCTGTTGTTGAAAATGAACTGCAGCAGAGAACCCTTCACCCACATTTGTGAGTGGAAGAGGCATTCCCCCTCCTCTGGATCTTCAGGCTCATTTTTTTGGATCTTTGTGGTGGCCACGGTGGCACTGGGCTCTACATCAATGATCTGCTTCCCTTTGTTAGTTCCCTTATTGGGTTCTGATTCAGAGTCAGAACCTACATCTGATTCGGAAGCTTTCAACTTGGCCACAAGTGATTGCTTGGCTCGACACTCACTTGTATTGTTAGTGAAGCTCTTATGGAACTCACACCATTTTCCTGCGTCGTTCTTCGTCTTCGTGGTGTCATTATTTTCTTGCAGCTTCGGCAAGTTGTCTTGTGTAGCCCTGCCTTGGCTTGGTCCTCTTTTCTATGGTTTGGGGGCGCATTTTCCTTGCTTTGGATTCGTAGATCCAAAGTCCTGCTTCTTCTATTTAAAATTCTGCTCAATATTTACAGCGTACCGATACACCGTGCTGAGCGAGGAGATGTCCAAGAACTCCATCTCGTCTTGGATGTACTTATGTAGACAGTTGCGGTACTTGAGCACCAAATGTCGTTGAGTATCCTTGATACCCAGCGTCATGCGAAGGGTATGGAAAGTATTTGTGAACTCTAGCACATCTTGGTCCCTTCCTTGTCATAGTGTGGTCCACTTTATGTATTTATCTTCATAGCTACCAATAGGGTAATATTGTTCCTTTATGGTGTCTCAAAAAGAATTCCAAGTCGGCGCAGTTGAAAACAGCGAGGGTTCACTCTCATCCTTTTGTTAGCAGTAGGTTTCCCACCAATCCTTGACGTGTGGGGCAGCTTTGAGAAGTGCAAAAGTAATCTTTTCCTAATTGAAAAAGTCATGAACTAAAAAATATCCTTCCAACAGATTTAACCATTTATCTACAGTGTTTTCATCTATCAGGCCTTCAAATATGGGAATATCGAAGTTAACTTGTACCTTAAAAGGAGTAGAGCCTCTAGAGCGGCTGTTGGGTGAATATGCATCACATGTGGGTAGTCGTCGAAGGATCTGGGCAAAGTTATCCATCATCGTGTCCCTCTGTCGCTTGAGGGATTCCCGAAGCAACATTTTGAAAGCATCTCCAGCCCCCTCGTCTTTCTTTTCTTCCACCATGGGAGGTCGTCAGGTTTTGCAACGTTGATCCTACAATGGTTCAACCAAATCAAGCCCTAACTCCTTATACCCTGACCTCGTTAAGGACATGCAAAGAAAAAAAGAGAAAGAGAAAATTGCTCTGATACCACTGATCCGAACTTAAACAAGAAATCTAAAACTTATAGATATAATCATAAACACAGATATGCAACAGAAAAACACTTCATTTCTTTAATGGAAAAATATTAAACTATGCTTACAAATAGAATGGAAATAAGATAGCTTGGGTGATGGTAGCTTATCTCTGAGAAGAGATGTGGCGGCTACATGCCTCTGAACTGAGTTACAATGAGGCTTAAGGGCCTTTTTATTATTGAACAATAAGAGAAAACCCTAAACAACCAAAACCCTAACCCGAGGAGATGTAACACCAAGAGTTTATGGGCCCCGTTGGGGTTAGTTGGGCAGCCAACTTCCCAGGGTCATAACTTGGTCATATTATCTCCATTTGACATGTATGATACCTCATTGGAAAGATCTCTCCGAGGACTACAACTGCCGATGTGATTGCTATAGCAATCACCAAAGAAATTTTGCCAAAAAAATGTCGTTTAGGGCCTCAAAACGGCTCCAGAAGTTTAGGACCCAAAAAACTTCCAAAAATAGTAAAAATTCTACAATTAAGGAAATGAAAAAATTGAAAGAAACAATGGTGAGGATCTAAGTGGAATAGGCAGGTGGCCACCAATATCCACCTGGTTCACTTCTGTATATATCTCTCTCCATCCCTCTCTTCCCCCCTCTTTCTCTCTCACCTCCACCCTTCTATCCCCTTTGTTCCCTATATCCCTCACTCCTTTCCTCTCTCTAACTTCTACTCTCTCCTTTAGAAGGGAAAAGAGTGGTAGATGGGAGAGAGAGGGAGGGAGAGAGGGAGGGAGAGAGTGACAAAGGTGGGATAGCGAGAGTGAGAGAAAAGTAGTAATGGAGGGAGGGAGAGATAAGGGCGAGAGAAAGAGTGGAATATAGATGGGTAGGGAGGGTAGGAGGTAGAGGGATAGAGGAGAGATAGAGTGGAGCAAGGGGCAGGAGAGAGAGAAATGGGGGGTGGAGAGGCACATAGAGATAGTGACGGTGGGAAATATACAGAGTGATATTGGGGGGAGAAGGAGGGAGTGAGTGAGAAATAAAGAGTGGGAGAGGTAGCGATGGAGAGAGAGGCATAGAGAAAGAGCAAGAGAGAGTGAGAATGAGAGTGAAAAAGATAGCGTGAGAGAGAGAGAGAGAGAAGTGGGAAGTGAAAGGAGGTATAGAAGGAGGTAGGAAGAGAGGAGTAGAGGGAGAAGGGGGTAGGGAGTGAGAGAGAGCATGAGAGATAATGGGATGGAGGGGGAGATAGATGGAGCAACAAGAGAAATTTGGAGCGAGAGAGAGAGAGAGAGAGAGAGAGAGAGAGATGGATGGAGGGGAAGATAGATGGAGCAACAAGAGAAATCTGGAGCAAGAGAGAGAGGGAGAAAGGGAGATAGAACAAGAGAGAAAAGAATTAATGGTGCAATAGAGAGAGAGGAGATAGGGGGTGAGAGAGCAAGTTAGAGAGAGAGAGGTGGGGGAAAAGAGAAGGGGGAGTTGGGATGGGGAACGAAGGGAGAGAGAGGGAGGGGGAGATAGAGCAAAGGAGAGAGAGGGGGAAAGGGAGGAAGGAGGCAGAGAGGAGGAGAGTTCAGGGTGGAGAGAGAGAGAGAGAAAGAGAGAGAAGGATGGGGGGGAGAGAGAAATGGAGGGAGAGAGAGAGAGAAAAAGAAAATGTGGGGTGAGGAAGGGAATTATAGTATCAAAGCTAGAGAGGGATGAAGTGAGAGGCAAGGTAGATAGATAAAGTGAAGTGGGGAGAGTGGGGTGGGGAGTGAGAGAGAGAGTGGGGGTGGGGAAGACACTAATATAGATGGAGAGAGAGATAGAGAGAGGGAGAGAAGGAGATGAGGGGAGAGGGAGGGAGCAGGAGAGGGAGGGAGGGAAGCAGGGAGAGGGGGAGAGAGGGAAGTAGGTGAAGGGTAAGGGAGGGAAGCAAGGAGAGTTAAAGAGGGGTAGAGAGGGAAACAAGTAGAGGGGGAGGGATGGAAGCAAGGAGAGTGGGAGACGGGGAGAGAGGGAAGTAGGTAGAGGGAGAGAAGGTAGAGGTGAGAGAGAGAGAGAGAGAGAGCTAATTTGGAGTGAGGGATAGTGGGGGGGAGATGGAGGGAGGGAGGGGTAAGAGGGAAAGAGGGAGAGAAAATGGCGAGGGATAGAGAGGGGATAAAGGGAGAGATGGAGAGTGGGGACATGCATGTGTAGAGAGACAGAGAGAGAAAAAGAGAGATAAATAGAGATTTGTTGGATGAGGGGGAGGGTGGAAGTGAGGAAGGGATTGAGGGAGAAAGAGAGGGAGAGCGAGTAATGAATATGGAGAGAGTATGGGAGAAAGTTAGTGGGGAAGAGAGATACATAGATGGAAGGTGAGAGGGAGAGAAAATGGGGTGGAAGAGAGGAAAAGTGAGTGAGCATGTGTGTGTGTGTGTGTGCAAGAGAGAAAGGGAGAGGTGAAGGGATGGAGAGAGGGAAAGAGGGAGAGTCAATTCTTTCCCAATAGGAGAGTGTGCATGTTCCTATTGGGTAAAATTTGTTGCCCAATAGGAATGTGCACATGTTCTTGTTGGGTGATTTTTTTTTTCCTACTCAATTGGATCACAAGTGCATTCCTATTGGTTAATTTATTTCACCCAACAAGAATGCATGTTGGGTAAAAAAAAATCTCAATAGGAATGCATTTGTATCCATATTGGGCATTTTTACCAAATAGGAATGTGCACACATTGACAACTCTAGCTTATATCTTTTCTACATATATCTTTACTCTAGCATATGTCTTTGTATAATTGGTTGCTTCTTATATAGGTTTGGGATGACAAAGATGGTGGTTTTGGCTACAAATACATGAAAACCTCTTTATATCTCTATTTTTTACTAGACAAATCAGTCTTAATATTCATTTTTTCAACACGGCTCTGTGAGATCTTCCTCCCTATATCCCTCACTCCTTTCCTCTCTCTAACTTCTCCTCTCTCCTTTAGAAGGGAAAAGAGTGGTAGATGGGAGAGAGAGGGAGGGAGAGAGGGAGGGAGAGAGTTACAAAGGTGGGATAGTGAGAGTGAGAGAAAAGTAGTAATGGAGGGAGGGAGAGATAAGGGCGAGAGAAAGAGTGGCATAGAGATGGGTAGGCAGGGTAGGAGGTAGAGGGACAGAGGAGAGATAGAGTGGAGCAAGGGGAACGAGAGAGAGAAATGGGGGGTGGAGAGGCACATAGAGATAGTGACAGTGGGAAATATACAGAGTGATATTGGGGGGAGAAGGAGGGAGTGAGTGAGAAATAAAGAATGGGAGAGGTAGGGATGGAGAGAGAGGCATAGAGAAAGAGCAAGAGAGAGTGAGAGTGAGAGTGAAAAAAATAGCGCTAGAGAGAGAGAGAGAAGTGGGAAGTGAAAGGAGGTATAGAAGGAGGTAGGGAGAGAGGAGTAGAGAGAGAAGGGGGTAGGGAGTGAGAGAGAGCATGAGAGATAATGGGATGGAGGGGGAGATAGACAAGGATAATTTTAGGGGCAAATGTTCGCCCTTTGGCGAAATTAAGGGGTTTTAAATTTTTAGTGGGCGAATATTTTGTATCATAGTACATTTTTACAAATCACCTCAAATAGCCCACCTTATTTTAAGGGAGAGGGTAAAAAAGGTAAATTTAGCCCTTGAAATTAGGACTTACAACCTTCCATTCGCCCATTTTCAAGAATAAGTTTTATTTAAGTGAATCCATTCGCCAATAGGTTTTATTTAAGTGAATCCTATGGGCCAAATACCATATTTATAAAAGAGGTATGGTAAATTAATAAAAATATCAATAAATGAGAGGTATGGTAAATAAATAAAACGTTTTTTATATTTACTCCATAAGTCACCTTACATACATGTAAGGGTGTAAACAAATAAAAATATAAGTAAAGTATGGTAAATAAATAAAACGTCTTTTTATACTTACTCAAAAGGTATGGTAAATAAATAAAAATATAAATAAACTAGACGTATCGTAAATAAATAAAACCTCTTTTTATATTTAGTCCATAACCCTCATTCTATTTATGAAGGCTCAAGAAAGAGGTTTTATTTAAGTGAATCCTATGGGCCAAATACCATATTTGTAAAAGAGGTATGGTAAATTAATAAAAATATAAATAAACGAGAGGTATGGTAAACAAATAAAACATTTTTTTATATTTACTCCATAAGTCACCTTATATTTAGGAACACTCAAAAAATGGGTTATATTTAGGTGAAACCTATGGCCAAAATACTATGGGACAAATACCATGGACTAGATTGTTATTAATACCATGCAAAAAACCATTATTAACCCTAATATTAGAATTAATAAAAATAAAAATGGCACATGGTATTGACCCATGGTATTCACCAAAATGGCACATGGTATTAACCCATGGTATTCACCTGGAATGTAGCCTATTTAAATGGGGGAATTAAACCTGCATGTAGCCTATGCTAAGATTCACTAGGACTTTACAAATCTTTATTATTTAGTGAAAGACTCGCAAAGATCTTATAATATTTTATAATTGAGTAAAATATTCGCCATGCCTGGTGAGAGATTCGCCAAAAAATTATATATAGATATTATATTATTGATAAAATCGCCTTCCATTTTTCCTATATACCATGGAGATTCACCCATTTATTATATTTATAAATTTAGGGGGGTTCTTAAAATTTTCCCTGGAGATAGATGGAGCAACAAGAGAAATTTGGAGCGAGAGAGAGAGAGAGAGTGAGAGATAATGGGATGGAGGGGAAGATAGACGGAGCAACAAGAGAAATTTTGAGCGAGAGAGAGAGAGGGAGAAGGGGAGACAGAACAAGAGAGAAAAAAATTAATGGTGCAATAGAGAGAGAGGAGATAGGGGGTGAGAGAGCAAGTTAGAGAGAGAGAGAGGTGGGGGAAAAGAGAAGGGGGAGTTGGGATGGGGGACAAAGGGAGAGAGAGGGATGGGGGGATAGAGCAAAGGAGAGAGAGGGATTGTTTGTGAGAGAGGGAGGGAGAGAGAGAGAGAAGAAGAAAATGTGGGGTGAGGAAGGGAATGATAGTATCAAAGCTAGAGAGGGATGAAGTGAGAGGCAAGGTAGATAGATAAAGTGAAGGGGGTAGAGTGGGGTGGGGAGTGAGGGAGAGAGTGGGGGTGGGGAAGACACTAATAGAGATGGAGAGAGAGATAGAGAGAGGGAGAGAAGGAGATGAGGGGAGAGGGAGGGAGGGAAGCAGGGAGAGGGGGAGAGAGGGAAGTAGGTGAAGGGTAAGGGAGGGAAGCAAGGAGAGTTAAAGAGGGGCAGAGAGGGAAACAAGTAGAGGGGGAGGGATGGAAGCAAGGAGAGTGGTAGAGGGGGAGAGAGGGAAGTAGGTAGAGGGAGAGAAGGTAGAGGTGTGTGTGTGTGTGTGTGTGTGTGAGAGAGAGAGAGAGAGAGAGAGAGCTAATTTGGAGTGAGGGATAGTGGGGGGGGGAGAGATGGAGGGAGGGAGGGAGGGGGTAAGAGGGAAAGAGGGAGAGAAAATGGCGAGGGATAGAGAGGGGATAAAGGGAGAGATGGTGAGTGGGGACATGCATGTGTAGAGAGAGAGAGAGAGATAAAGAGAGATAAAGAGAGATTTGTTGGACAAGGGGGAGGGTGAAAGTGAGGAAGGGATTGAGGGAGAAAGAGAGGGAGAGTGAGTAATGAATATGGAGAGAGTAGGGGAGAAAGTGAGTGGGGAAGAGAGATACATAGATGGAAGGTGAGAGGGAGAGAAAATGGGGTGGAAGAGAGGAAAAGTGAGTGTGTGTGTTTGCAAGAGAGAAAGGGAGAGGTGAAGGGATGGAGAGAGGGAAAGAGGGAGAGTCAATGCTTTCCCAATAGGAGTGTGTGCATGTTCCTATTGGGTAAAATTTGTTGCCCAATAGGAATGTGCGCATGTTCTTGTTGGGTGATTTTTTTTTTCCTACTCAATTGGATCACAAGTGCATTCTTATTGGTTAATTTTTTTCACCGAACAAGAATGCATGTTGGGTAAAAAAAAAAAATCCCAATAGGAATGCATTTGTATCCATATTGGGCATTTTTACCAAATAGTAATGTGCCAACATTGATAGCTCTAGCTTATATCTTTTCTACATATATCTTTACTCTAGCGTATGTCTTTGTATAATTGGTTGCTTCTTATATACGTTTGGGATGACAAAGATGGTGGTTTGGGGTACAAATACATGAAAACCTTTTTATATCTCTATTTTTTACTAGATAAATCAGTCTTAAGATACATTCCTCTTTTGTTTTTGCCATAACTCTTTTATTTGTGTGGTGTAGTTGTTTTTCAAGGTTTGCATTGCCACTAACATGTAATTAGCTTACATCTACCCATGACTAAGGGGGTAATGGTCATATAAAGGCATGTAATATAGGTTTGGGATGACAAACATGGTGGTTTGGGAAGCAAACACATGAAAACCTCTTTATATCTCTATGTTTTACTAGACAAATCAATTTTAAGATATATCCTTCTTTTATTTTTGCTATAACTCTTTTATAATTTTGGTGTAGTTTTCTTCCAAGGTTTACATTACCACTAACATGTCATTAATTTCCACTCACCCATATGGAAGGACTAGATGAATCAATCTTAAGAAACATCCCTACCTTTTCCATAACTCTTTTATTTATATGTAGTTGTTTTTCGAGAGTTGCATTGTCACTAAAATGCATTAACTTGCACCTACCCATGTGTAAAGAGATAATGGCCATATAAAAACATGTAAGACATGAAAATCTAGAGTTATAATAGTAATTTGATCATGAGTAACTCTCAACCCCAAACCCAACTCCACATGAAATTTGAATGAATGACAACTAAATTCTATACAAACCAACTCATATACCTCTTATAAATAATATAAAATATACATCTTATAAATAATATAATTATATTTTGGAGATGGTGTAATTTTTAATTTATCTAACCTATAGATTAAATTTTTTGGATTTTTAATAACATATAACTGGAATATAACTCTACCGTAACATCCCCTCCATAATTACTTGTATAATACCTCACTACCCTCCGTCAATGAAACCAGGGATAACGACATCACTGACTATCCTCTCATCCAAAAAAAATCTTCCAAACGCCATTTTCTAGTTGGAATAAAGATCTGGTCCATCCAGACGAGTTGACGGCAAGATCACATCATTCTAAAGTTTTGCGGCGGGGAGGAGAGGGTCAAAAGGGTTGGTGAACAAACCAGCACCCGGGAATCATCCATTGGCACGCCTGTCATTCTTTGTCTGCATAAATTTGGAAAACTGACGGAAAATAACCGAAACTCTCATCAAGTCGTTGGTAGGTAGAACCATATTCTCTGGGAGAGTATGCAAACCCCTTGTTTCCACGTCTATTAAACGTCTCTGATTTCTTCCCCACTATCTTCATCCTTCAATCTCATATTATAATCGCCATTGAAGCTTATTTCCAGCATTGGATAAGGTGGGCAGTACTTAATTATAGGCCTCGCCTGATCAGATCTTGCCTGGGAGTTTAGTTTATCCGACATCATAGTATTGATATCTCAGGAATATATATATATTTTATGATGCAGATGAGCCATTGCAATCTGAGAACAAAAGTGGCAACCCCCTGTGCTGCTTGCAGGACGCTCAGAAGGCGGTGTGAGGACAAGTGTGTGCTGGCTCCTTACTTCCCACCAAATGATCCTCACAAGTTTACAACTGTGCACACAGTATATGGAGCTAGCAACATCATCAGGATTCTTCAGGTAATTTTATGATTTTGAGCAACCTTAATTAATTCTCTTTCGTTATTTTCAACCCACCCTCTAAAACAAAAGCTGGATAAGGTGTTTTGCACTTAAGCAGATTTTGCAAAAATGTTACAAATTTTTGTGTGATTTTTACCAAAACATTTCTCATATTAAAACCCAAAATTGAGGTTGCTGATATTACTGTTACTATTTTAATTTCAGGATGTTGATGGCGAGCATAGAGATGACGCAGTGAGTAGCCTGGTGTATGAAGCAAGCGCGAGGCTGCGGGATCCTGTCTATGGTTGTGCAGGCGCAGTCTTCCAGCTGCAGCAGCAGGTGTGTGATTTGCAATCTCAGTTGGCCACTGCTCAGGCACAGATCCTCAATTTGCATTGCCAGCAGGCAAATCTCGTGGCGTTTCTGACAGCCAATAATTCCAGTTTTGGCAAAGGAGGAGAACCAGCAGATTATGATTATGACGAGCCCTTCGGCTCTTCCTGGACGGACAGCCCAGCATCCCAAGTAACTGATAAAGAAATGTGTATGTGGAGTTGTTATGGAAAATAATATTCCCATTCTTACTAGGGGTCATCATTTGGGCCTGCAAGGTCCATGGCTGACTGCGGCATCATGGCCCACGCAGAGCTATTTAGTGACTCCCATTGCCCCTCCACTGGAAAGTATATAGTTCTTTTAGGGTAAGCATAGAAATATTTACCAAATGTATCAAAGGTCGGCAAGTTTTGTGTACTTCTGGGAAATTCTGATCGAAATAATGAAGTCATAGGTTTTATGTTTGAAATTTTATAAATCTGTAAAGTTTCAAACAGGAATCTATCATTTCAGTGTTTCCAACAATGTAATACTTATTTTCCAAAATGCATAAAACTAATTTCAGAAGTGTATGTCTTTTTTCGTCTCAGAAATACTTTGGATAATCAGAAGTTGTTCAATTTTCAAGCAATATGGCAGATAATTTCCATGTATTAGTTATCTTTCAATTTTTAATTTTCGGCCATGGAAGATAATTTGCATGTATTGGTTATCTTTCCATTTTCAATTTAATTATAAATAGTAAGCAAGGATAGATAATGGCTTTTCTCAATTATAAATTTGTTAATGGTATCCAAAGTCCTTGTGGATTGCGTTATTTTTCTCTTCATTTGACCTTCGATTCGATTATTAAATATATTACTGTGAAGAAAACTTTGGCACGCATTGGATAAAGATTAAAACGAAACGACCTAATTGACAAATGGTGGACAAATTTATTTCCAGGGTGACCATGTCGAAAATTGACAAATAGTGGACATTTTTATTTCCCGTGTGAACATGTAGAAAATGTTCCGTGCTCTCTTTTTCAACTTCAATGTTTTCTACAATCAAATGCTCATAGTCTCATGTCACTTTCGTATCATCTAGAAGTTGGACTCAACTTTATACTTCAAATCTCAATAGATAAGGATGCCACATGTTACACTGGGAAATCTCATTAGTCAAGGATGCCACATGTTGCAATGTGGGGGAGGTTTGATGCAATTTTATTCTTTCCTTATTTTGAAGTGAAGTTAATGCAATTTGATGGCATAAACGGCTTACTCTTTTTTTAATTTACTTTCCTAAATTAAATTAAATTGTATTAGATAGAAGCTTAGCTATTTCCGGTAGGCTATAAATAATATTTATTAAAAAATAATACTTTATTATTATTATTCGACCTTCTCTTTTTAATATAGGTTTATTTAAATTTTGGTTTATCGTGAAGATGACAATTTTTTTTAAAGTTATATATATTTTTTTCAAAATATGATAAATTTAAATTTAAAATAGATTTATGTTAATAGTTTTTAACATAGGGAGAGTAATTTAATTGGAAATTATTGTGTTATAAAGTATTATTAAACTATGAGATTCAACATTCAAGGTATATATATATATATATATATATATATGTATGTATGTATGTATCAAATAGATTTATGTCGCACTTGGGTGCACAGCTCATGTGGTCGGGATGGATGTCTTTCCCGCTCCCCTCCCATGTTCGAATCTTGTTGTATGTTTCGCGCTGCTCAGCAGCCATTGTGATTCATGTTTGCACTGCACGGTAGCATATTGAGACCATTACGCTTCTGTATATATTGTATATACTATGAAATTGTGATTCTGGGCTATAGATAGCATCTATAATGAGGGACTCGCCCCCCCTCTACTCATTATCAAATAGATCTATGTCACTTCATATTGTATTGTATAAAGTGTCTTTCAACACAATGATAACAAACCAAATTGTTGCATGATTACCCCTAGTTTGTTGGACTTCTCCTTTTGAATGTCACATATTAACTACATATA
Source organism: Pinus tabuliformis (assembly GCA_031772625.1). Classification (NCBI taxonomy): domain Eukaryota; kingdom Viridiplantae; phylum Streptophyta; class Pinopsida; order Pinales; family Pinaceae; genus Pinus; species Pinus tabuliformis. The sequence continues at coordinate 322,655,132 of CM062809.1, forward strand.
AAAAATTGAAGAAATTACACATATGGAAAGGTTATTTTAGTTAAAGTGTTAACATTAAAAAAGAAAATTGTTATTAAATATTTTTTATATGGCTAATGTCAAGTATGAAATGAATTAATCATTTCTCTCATATTGTGTTGTAAAAAGTGTCTTTCAATACAATGATGATACACCAATTTGGTGTATAAGATCCTCTTGGTTTCTTTCAACACAACAATAATATACCAAATTGGTGTAAGATACCCCTCATTTGTTGGAAAATGAACCCACATCCAAATAACAATTTGGGTGTAAATTGGTGTATGAGACCCCCTCATTTGTTGGACAAGGACCCACCTCCACACAACAATTTCAGCCCCTCTGGATTTGAGCCCTCAAGTTGTTATATATATATATATATATATATATATATATATATATATATTATTTTTTCCAAGTAAGTTGAGTTGTGTGACCTTAATGTTATATGGTATAGAAAATTTTCAATCACATGGCATTTGTATTATCATTAATTAGAAGTCATGCTACTTGATTTATAAAGTGTCATGGATATTCCAATACAATTTATTGTAACAAATGTAATAAAAATAGACTGAAATAATAAATCTATACTATAAGGGTTAATTTTCCTTAAATTCTTGGATTTATTAATTACTATTTTTTTACATATGCATGCAATAGATAAATTGCAGAAAATAGAAAAAAATTAAATACAAACACACATCAAACACCATGAACACCAAGATATCACAAGGGAAACAATTTTAGGGTAAAACCTAGAGATGGAAGGTGAGGTTGCTCTACTCTCTTTTTCATGTAATGGAAATAATGCAAATACAAATGAAAAGTCACTCCCTATGGATTTTCCTTAAATTTGTGGCCCGTGGGCTACTACAGAACAAAAATTCTCTCTTTTATGATCTCTCTTTATCCATAATTAGCTACTTTGCTCTACTATGGAACAAAAAAATGCAAGAAAATAGAATGGAACCCCTTTTCCTCCTCGTAGCTTGGTTATAACACAACCCAATAGCCACTTAGGGTTAAACTCGACCTATTCAATCCTCAACATGTATTATATTTTGACCTTTCTAGAGTTTGTTTCATCATCGTCACATGGCTAGCCACTTTTTTATGAGTAACAAGGTTGACGTGGCATCTTCTTAAATTATGGTGGTCAATCATAATATGTCAATTTCCGAAAAGCATAACCTTTGCATTCAAATTTCAATTGAAGTCTTTCTTGATCGTTGGAAAAGTCTCTGTGTGCAGAATAATGCCAACATGTACCACATTTAAGCAACAAAGTTTTATGTACGAAAAATGTCATTTAATACCTCAAATTAGCCCCAAAATATTTCTAACATTAATTCTTCAAACTATGTCATGCCACTAAAACTACTCTTAAAAATTGATTTCTCTTATTTTCTACACCTTAAAAACATTAAGATAAATAAAAAATAATATAATAATCAAATTCAGTTCACTAATTATATTTATATATATACACACACATTAAATTTATAATTTTTTATATTTTTCTAATTTAAAAAATATTAAATACATTTTATTGCATTTATTTAGATGGAAAAATATATACACCATTACATATAATTAATATGTTAATAAAAGAAAAAGAGTCTCAAACAACACTAAGGAAAAATATGAAAGAGAAAAAGTACTAGTAGTTGACCTTTGTCACTTGTACTTCCATCTCACCATTATAATTATAGATACTTATCTTATGGAAGTGACTTAAAACTCATAAATGTGGATGCATGAATTAATACAAAATCTCATTTTGAAATTTTGTATGAAAGAGAAAAAGTACTAGTAGTTGACCTTTGTCACTTGTACTTCCATCTCACCATTATAAATATATATACTTATCTTATAGAAAGTGACTTAAAGCTCATAAATGTGGATGCATGGATTAATACAAAATCTCATTTTGAAATTTTGATATCCCATCATTTTCATCCATATCTTTTCGAGCATTAAGGAGAGGGAAATTATAATGCTTTTATGGTAATATGGCTTCCATGTGGTGAGCGTAATCTTGGGCGGGAATTATCGATATTTACGAGCTTTGAACAAACGAATTTATGACTTTGTTTAAATTTACCATGAGAATATTTAGTGTCACTTTATATCAGTGATGGGTAGTTTTTATTAGTCCTTGCCGTCTCCGGCATGCGACGATTAGTAATCGAATTATTCCCTAATTTTTCCTTAAATTAACCTAAAGTTTTAATTTATATTTTATAAAATATTGCTTTTATAAAATATTGTTGTCCAACTTATTAAATAGATGTAATGGTTTTTATAGCTAATAGGATTTTTGGTCATTTTATGTGGCATTTTTATATAATTTCTTATTTCAAAGGATTTATATGATTCATATTTTTTCAATGGAAAGTAATGTTGGTATTAGTTTATTAGTATTAAATGTTTGGTTTGTTAATGTTTGGTTTCATAATATATATCTTGGATTTTCACGTACGCCACACTATATGGTTATCTACATGTACTCTAGTATTGCTTGAGCACTCGTCTCTATCTTTGCATCACAATTTAGCGAGCTAAGTATTTGAGGTAGGTGGTAATGAATCTATCTATCTTCAGAGTCTTGCCATGATCACGACATATTGGACAAACAACATGGGCTCTTCAAGCATGGCCTTCTCCTTGTTCATTTGTGTCCTACAATAGCTCTAGAGCAGAGCATTTTACTTCTTCTCCAAGGGATTTTTGAGGGTGAACCCATGGGATAGTCTATGGTTGTTAAGAGAACCAAGAAGGAGAAAAAAAGAGTGTGTTTCGCTACCTTTATTTGGGCAGAGAGCATGTTGAAAGGGTAATGAAAGTGAAGCGTTATGCACCAAAGAAACTTCAATATAAAGAGTGGGACGTAAGCCAAAATTCAGATTCATTGTCAGTGCCTGGTCTAGATCTGAAACTAAGAGTTGCACCTTGAACTTGCATAATATTTTCATGTACTACTGCACGATCTGAGTAGAAAGATGATATAACTGAAGCCATCACACCCATAGGCTCTTGACATAGCCTACCAAATAGAAGCACTAAAAAAGGGTAGTGTAGAACCTGTCTCAGCTAAAGATGGCACTAGAAGGCTAACACACCGCCTCATCATTGATTTCGACTCAAGTGGTGTGGGTTCAACTTCTAGCCAACCTACCATCCCACTAGCAAGAGGGAAAAAAGGTTTCCTTCCCCATATGTCCTTGTTGTCTTTAGTCTTAAAGTGTGCTTTGGCAGCCCCTTCATTTCTTCTTTCAGTCCCGTGAATGGTGGTTGCGCGTCTTCCTTACCGCCTTACTACATTTATTTCCTTCCTAAACCCAACTATCTTATTTTAAGTCCAAATCCGAGTGGGTAGGGTTGTGCTAGAGGGCTTCAGTGAGGATGTTGGTTCCTATAGCATGTTTTGTAGACTAGGCTCTTTGTCCTCAGAAGAATGAGTGTTGTGAGGAGCCATTGAGATAAAGAGATGTTGTGTAAGAGTTGAAGTTGGATTTAGATTTTAGATTTGTTGTGCAGGTACAAATGAGGGTTTTAAGTAATCTCAGTTTGCGCTGGTTCAAATCCTATTTTCTATGATCTTTTCTATCGAGACATGTGCACACTATTTTCGCTAGAATTTGAGAAGAAAACAAGAAAATATGTTTGTAAATTCTAGTAATCAAATTAATACTTGTACATGAATCCTTAATGTTATTTCATACATTCATCTAATTTTCTTGTCTTAGTATGCCTCTGCTACCATTTACGACTCTATCCCTAATGTCTTTGGCCTTGGTTAACTATAGGACATGTCGGGGAGGTTACCACTGCAAAGGAGGACAAAGAGAGGGAGTGAGGCACCAAGTTAGCCATGGTAAATTCACACAGAACCGTGGTCCTATTTCATTCTATGGAGTTGATTCATGGCAATAAAACCTGCATTTATTGATTATATTTAACAAGGGAAGAAAGCAATGCATTATCTAAGAATTCAATATAAATAACATGTCATTCTAGTTGTCGAGGGATAGGCCTCCCTAGAAGGAGGCGCAAGTCTATGATTCTATCCCTAAAGTTTGGTCTGATTTGAGTTATTGGTTCCATTTTCCTAAGGGGTTAAATAACTTTTACGCAAGACTATTGATTGAGGTGGATCATTGCTAAATTATATTTCAAAATGATTTAGGAAGGCAAAGGCTCTTATTTCATAAATAAAATGTGAGAGAAGGTCATCTTTGGCCTTACCACCTTGAGCTTACTAAGGATGGTAAAATAGGTATGTAAGGTTTGGGTGCCAATGCATTCCCCCAAAGAATGAGTATAACGAGGTAGGTGGACTCAAAAACTATTTATGGAACTACCTGAAATAAATGAGTTCAGCAGCCTACCTTATTTTCATAAGAAAGTGAGGACTCATATTTCTAGGATATTTTTTGGGCTTAGCTTATTATTTTATCTAAAAGGTTGTGTGTTGGACTTGGTGGTGTGGGAGAGAACACCGACCCACAACTATTTCATGACTGCCTATCACTTCTTCAATTTCAGCTATGAGCAAGAGTATAGAAGGCAGTAATAGTGAATAAAAATCACAATATGTATGAAAGTACAAAGCCAAGTTCTAAATCTAGGAACGATATTGCACTTAATGGCCCTAAGTTTGCACCTGTAGGGGTGTTGTTACCAAACTATTCAAGGCTTGGCTACTTTCCCTACTACTAACACGAGATTTTTTCTCTAAATAAATTGACCACTCTCTAATCTCCAAACCCATTTTGTGATGTCTCATGAAATCCATAACTGACCTGGCCTAACTTTTTGAACCGCTAATACCAATATGACATGTCAATTGTACAAAAAGGGAAATATTTCTCTAAACTTCCTACTTTCTTCCTGAAACTATCACAAGTGAATGTTCTTTGTGTAATGCAAACAAACATCCTTGCTTATTGACCATCCTAGATAGACAGAGATGAATGCCCTGACTCCTAATTCTCTCTTCAAAGAAGCTAGTCTCTTCAAGCTCTTTGTAATAGAAGAATGAAAGTTCATAAAGTAATGGACTACACCTATTGTGGGCATGCAGATTGCATCCAAGCCCACTTTCCCACCCAAACATTCATTTATTTATTTTTATTTGACCATAGCTTTATTTTGAAACAAGTTGTAGCAAGCGTTGCATGTGAGGAATGTGTAGTCTAGGTGGGTTCTTGGTAAAGGCTAAAGAAGGTTAGTTATAGGTTTCAAAATGTGGTCTAGTTTTTGGTGTGGTTTGTATGGGTTTTAGAAAGTGAAGGCATTGTCTCTACAAGTATAGTTTGATATTGAGTGCAACCATGATGCCCAACAATTGCAGGAGCTACATATTCTTGGATCCATTTTAGGAATAACATTATCAAGTAGGGAGGAATTTGGTCCTCTAGATATTTTGAAGTGATTATGGTTTCAATTATTACTTCGCACAACTTAATTTGTTAAATTGTTGAACTGCATATATTTGCCTTACATTTATGATCTTCCACATTTTTTAACATTGTCCGTTGATCATTAACTACATATACTTGCCTTTTTTTCTTATTGAAACCCATCTCCAGTAACATAATGACATGCTCTAGTGGGAAAATATATGAAAATGTCAAACCTATGATTAATTTCACAAGCATAAAATATACACCAGTGTCAAATCAATCCTGAGTGGAAATGTTTTTAAGTATTCTTTTATTTTTGGACAAACATTTCATGTTAATTACACTTATAGATATAACTTTGAATGTTGGAATTAATTTCAATATAACTATACTCATTTGAGATTATGCTTATGTATGATTCTTTTGTCTAAGCAAAAAATTGGGTGTTGGAGCTTCAAAAATAAGTTATTACCAAATTTTATGTTTGGAACTCACTTTTGACCGTGGTGGAAGTTAAAGAGATTGATTTGAACCTAGTAATCTGGGAAATGTAATTCCCTATTGAATTTTGGCTTTTGGCTATAAGAAACCCAAATTTGGCTATGGCCCTTACTGGAAATAAAGTTGATATGGTAGTGAAGAAGAAGGTTGAACCAGAGGTATTCTTGTTCTTATTCTTCTTTTGGTTGGATTGAGGAGGGCGTTTTTTTTTGTTTTGTTTGTTTTTTAAATTTGTTTAAAACTGAAAATGGTTATCATTTTTATTAAATCATGGTTGTGGTTGCATTGTACAAAAAGTTAATGTAAAGAAAAATTTAAATTGTTTGAGACAAGGGTTTCAAAAAGACCCAAAATTTCAAAATGGCCGTCTACTATTTGTGTGCAATACAACTATAAAGTTGACTAGTATAATGCCTAATAAAGTGACCTAGTAACAAAACTACCTTACAATGCATTTGAAAATCTATACCTAGAGGAAACATGCTTGCTTTCCTGATTGTTGTCCACTTGAAGTTTGTACACCAACTTTGTACGTTTGTTTTCCATTTCCATGTTGTGCTTGTTGAATTGTTTCCTCATAACCAATCGATATATTAGGAAGGGTGACTTGAGAAGGGAAGCTCCTAACAAGATTCATGACTAGTTCATAAAGAATATGGAAGTTTCTTTCTAATTTCTCTATTACTACCCTCTTTGACAAGCCACAAATTGATAACTTTACATTCTTGGATCTCTGAGATTCAATTTGACTTGCAATTGTGCTACTATAATAATAAAAGGCCACATCTATATCCTAAATATAGTTTATTATTTATGCTTGCTAGAAATGAGTTTTAATTTTTTTGCATTAAGTGCCTTCCCAACACTACACTTAGTTCCAAAATGTACATGTCCATCCTCGCATGGTGACCTAGGGCCAAGAAATTTTCATAAATTTCCTCTACAATATAGAATTTTAATTTCAATAACTGCTTGTATATTTTTTCAAATTCTTTCTAGGTAGAGACCAAAAAGCCCTCGCCCCCATGGATTTATTGAAATTGGTACTGACTAATAGTAATGAAAGTATCTCTACGTTACTTACCTCATATGCAACATTCATCGTTGGATGATCACCGAGAACTAATAGTTGCAAAGGAAACAATAGAACCAATAGTTGTAGAGGCAACAATAGATCCACCATCATACTCTATGGGGAAATTCCTAGTATATTTTGGAAAAAAAATTGCTAGGTTTGTCTTTTTGGAAAATCATGGGTTTCACTAAAAGGGAAGGTTGTGAGTTCAAACCATTTGGATTTATTTAACTCAAAATCCTTGCAAATTTTAACACAACACAAACATCGCAAGTCATGGGCTAGAGATGTTTGGATTTCTTGCCCAAATTTTTTGCCCCTCGATGGGTGATTGTCATTAAAGAGGCAGGCTCCACAAATCTGTGATCAATGAATACCCCAATAATATTAAGGTTCTAGCAGTAATGGTATGGGCTTTATTTAGTGAGCTTGTGGCTTCCACCAGTCCTATTGGACACAGATACTATGGGAGAGAAAATCATATGCCCCCATATAGACATATTAACATGATGCAACGATAAGTGGTAATATTTAGTGGTGTGGTTCAGGCTTCCATGATATGTTATGGAGATAGAGTGGTGAGGCATATGGCCCTCATGCGAGGGCATGCATGTTCCATAGAGTCGTTTTAATTTAATTTAATTTTTATTCCATAGATTATGTTTTAAAAACACTTTAATCCCTTTGCGAATGATCTATTTGCACAAGTATTTATGAGAACCTCCTTCATAGTATATTATTGAGTTCTTCTAATTCCCACTCCTCATAAAACATTTTGTAGCTCTGAGGGCATTTCATCCTCAAATTTCATGCTATGCTATACAAATTTATTGTTGGTAAGTATCCATCTTAGATGAGGATATTATACATATAACTTAGGTATCATAATTGTCTACGTGGGAGCCAACTATATCAAGTTGAGTGTTTCTTTGTATTGGGTATTCTTATCAAATAACTATTGCTTGTATATTTGTTTTAAGGCATGCCTTTTGCATTTCCTGTTGTTGTCTTCAACATACATGCATACACATGTTCTATCGACGGAAATGAAATGTGTTATTTATGGTGTATATTAGTAAAATTTATTTCTTTCATGACATGGATGATATGAGTTATTAATGATGGACATCAGTAAAATTTATTTACTTGTTACAAGGATTTTGAAGTCAGATAATTTATTTACCTTTCCTCTTCACTTTGAATGAAGTGTTAGCAAGATGGAAATAGGTTTACATATTCTATTACCTTAGTTATGATCTCGCTAACATTAATACATTGAATTTTCTCTCCATATGTCTTTGCTTCCTTTGGATTTCCTGTTTTCCCAGACTTCTAAATTGTTGAACTTATATTGCTATAAAAGAGAGCCCTATCATTGTATTTATTCAAACTATAGTTTGTGAACACCAACTCAATACTAAAATCTTAGACAGATTGGATGATTGTGGGCTAGTAAATCTATTTTATAAAAAAATTCTCATAATGCAGGTATGTAATAAACATAAATGTCTTATATCTCTAAAAAAAAAAAACACTTTGTACAATATTTTTCTTTGTTTTTCTCCTAGGTATTGGCACCATACCAATATGTTTTTGTCATCTAATGCTTAAATTGTTAAATAGTAAATGTTGGTTTTTCACAGCCTTATAGTTTTTAAGGTTTGTGTCATGTAAATGATGGAAGTGAATTTCTCATTTCATAGCATATATTTTACTAAAACTCATTTCACATTTATATGATGGAAAACCTTGCTCTACATATGTTAATCAACCTCCTAATCAATATTTGCCTCTTGCATATAGCTTTGCAAGTTTTCATATGGTGTCCTTGAGATTCTCTTATCTTGCAAAGATTCTTTCTTTATTAACAAAGTTTCTGGTTTTTTCTATTTTTTGTGACCCTTTGGTACAGGGCTCCTAAGTACTCTTGGGGGCTATTAACTACTCTTCACCTATTGAAAATTAGTCTGTCAGTTGTATATTAGGTAAGATTTTATAGAAAGTTTACTTAAATGTTTCTGTTTTATTTTTACGAGGACAAATGTTTAGTGACATGTATACTAGACCACCTTATCTATGAATGTTTTCAATTTTGCAGTTGAAATGTCTTGAATGCATGCTTTGTTCACTAGAGATTCCAAAGTACAACAACTTATGATTATTTTCAACTTAATATTTCACCAAAAAGAGATATCATATCTTTGTTTATAGGCCTTCGTTTCTGATGCATAATATTTTTTTGATATAATATTTTATTTTTTATGTGTAGCATATTTTTAGGAACTCCCTTATCCTAGTCTCAATAAGTTACATTTGATCTTTGATATTGTGTGCCTCGTGTTGGTCTATAGGGAGTCTCCCATTCCCTATCTCCAACAAACCTTCCCCTATTGATAACATTGGTCCTTGTCATATTTCTGGTTAGATCAAGGGATATATGTGTGTTATATATAATATAATAGATTATATTTGGGATGGGTTGTCCTGACGAGACAATGGATGGCCATTACCACTATCTTGAATGGAGACTGCAATATTTAAGTTATGTGGTTCCAAACTTGGAACTAGTGCATGCACAGAATCTTATGTTTTAGGGAAGGCATGTGAAAATTCCTTTACTATTTTTGTCATGTGAATAATATAGTTTGTAATGGGTTACTGATTATACCAAGGAATTAAAATTCACTGGTGTTTTCATATGATTTTCAGGTCATGGCTAGTAAAACAAAGATCTATATTGTAATTTCTTAGGTAATTATACAACATTGTACATACCTGTGCACGTCTGTTTTGAACACTTCATCACACATACAACTCAAAACCACAATGATAATTAATATTTGAAACCTTCTTCATATTATCTCAATTAGGTTTATTCATTAATATTTTTTCTTTATACTCATTCAAGCTCACAATGAGAGTCTTCTCTCTTGTTGCACCTTTACTCCTATTGTTAGCATATACTTACTCTAGAGAAAGGCATCATTTTTTACCTATAGTACTAGCCATAAAAGGTTTTTTGAAATAAATTCATCTAAATTTATATGGAACACTGAGTGCTCACCAGCCTCTATTTAGAGCGTATGCACTATCTACAAGGTACAACATTGAATGAAATGATACTTAGTCTACAAGTTGAACATCATCCTAGTTAGCAAATCCATGAGAATATTTTATAATTGAAGCCTTTGAACATAATAATGCATAACAAGCATCTTACATGGAGTATTCATACAAGGGTTGAGAGTCTTGCTATATTCTCAGCCAAAGTTCTTATCTTCCTGAAGACAATAATCTTTTACTTATGAGAATTAGCGGGTATGAATTGAGAATGGATATCCTTATTTTTCATTCCATCATGTTGATTTTTAAACTATTATAGGGAATAGTCAACTAATCATTCCACATGACCAATGAATTAGATGCATGTTATATGGTATAAGTAACCTTACCGAAAAGAGGGGTAATAAGGCCCTTTTACCTTTTTTTAGGTAGGATGTATGGTAGTTTCACTAGTCTTCAATTTCCATGAGACGATTATCAAAATTAGGCTATTGTAACATACTTATTTAACAACATACTTCTTTCCAAGTGTAATGAATCGACAAGGAAGCCTTTCTCTAAAACAAACCTATCCTTACCTCTGTTACCTATTCATATCCAACCCTATTCACCAAATGCAAGTGAAAATATTTGTTGCAGGTATCCCTACTAGAAGAACGGGTAACAAGACTCTTTAATACATTTGAAAATGGGACACTTTGAAAGCCAGAGTGGTTGCATGCTTTTTGCGTTCGAAAGTTCATGTTTTTAAAGCCATTTACTTATATTTTTTTTCTTTTAAACTTCTCTTTCCATTGTGTTCTTGCAATCGAAAATATATTTTCCTTATGCCCTTATGCCTCTAGAGCAGGTGATTCTAATGTAATGGCCTTACACTCTTTTATTCATCCAGAATGATCCACTTGGAAAATTAAAGTGGCTAGGTGCAATTCACTTTCTAAACTTCAAGTTTTTGATGTCAATTACTTAGTATTTTTTATTTCAAAAAATTCTTCATTCATGTGTTGCTTACAATAAATAAAAAAATTGTCTTCTTTCAAGATACATGAGGACATGCTTCTTGAAGTCACATATGTTATTGTCCTTTAGGTGTTTGAAAATTGGGTCACTTTTAATACCGAAGTGTTTGATTGTTTTGGACTTTTGAAGTGCTTGTTTCCAAAGTCAATATTTATTGTGTTGTTGTTTTGTTTAACTAACCATTGGCAGTTGCACATTGCCTTATATGTTGGTTGAGTTATAGTTTCTCGCTTAGATTATCGACCATTAAGAGCTATGCAGTTATTTAAGCATTACTTTCCATCTATCTTTTGACAAAAAAAATTGGATTTGTTGTTTGGATTTGTCATTTAAATGAATATGATATGCACTTTTTTATGTTGTGGTATTTAAAATCTCATTTATTTTGAAATGCGAGGTTAACCATGGAATATTAAGAGAAGATGAAGCAAGAATATACTTCTATAAACTCATCAATGATGTGGACTACTGTCATAGTATGGTGTCCCATAGAGACTTGAAGGTAGCATGTAACCTGGAAATGAATTAATATCCTATTTATCCCTATTCATCTTTATCCATTAAATCCAACATTCAAACTGACTTATTGCAGGTATGGAATAATAGTATTCATTTTTATGTAATTGCACTCTCACATTATATTATCTACCCGAAAAACTCATTGAGTTTGATTCTAAATGAATTAGAAGGTTGCGGGAAGAAACAAAGAATAGAGAGAACAACTCATGGATGTTATTGTCATCGGTTGAAATAAGTTGCAACAACCACTATCAACACTGAACCATGATGTTTTTTGTGCCATACATTGGACTCAATCATTTTTATATCTTTAAATTTTTGAAATGAGTGATTAATTTAAGCTTGTTATATTTCAATAATTAAGCAAGACTTTCTAATAGTGTGGGGGAAGATGAAGATAATTAAATAAAATAAAAACTTAATTTAAGAGACAAAAACATAGTGGAAAAGTATTTTAATCCTGAATGTGTATTCACACAGAATGATGATACAATATTTATACAACAAGCTATGTCTCGAGATAGTTAGTCTATCGTGGACATGCAATCCCTTGGTTGAGTGAATATCTCAACCACGCACTAATATAAGAGGCTAACTAGTTGGAGAGAATATCTTAACCAAAGAGACATCAACAAACTCCCAAGTATTAGGAAGAGATTCATTCTAGAATTGATGAGCACATCAAAGACAAGTGGGAATTATATTTTCCAAGTTTCATAATTTTATTATTTTGGACTTATTGATTGTGATTATGAGGCTAACACTCCCCCTCTCAATCATATGTCCAGAGTAAGAACCTGGTACTATCTCCAAGTCCTCATGTTGAATTGTTGCGCTGAGCCTCAATGAAAAATTGCCTGAAAAATCACCAAAACTAGATGTCGAAACTCCAATATGAAAAGAGCGAACCAAGAGAAGTGAATCAACTACAAGTCTAACACATCCCTGAAAATGCTTGACAACTCAATCTAATGCCAAGATACAATGAAAAAGAATTTATCTATCCTTTTATGGGTTCAATGACTATCCAAGTGAATAAAAATGCCCACATTTTCTCTCAATCAACATCTGATCTCTTATCCACTGAAAAATTTTGATTCCCCATGGAAAATTGTGTTGTTGTCGAAACTTTCAATTTGATAACCATCGTCATCAATTCAATTTCATTATCAATTCCCCCCTTTGTCAATTAAAAGGAGAGACCATAACCATCTGCATTTGTTTTGAACTCCCCCCCTTCAAATGTAGCAGAGTTTCACTATTGTACTCCCTCTTTCAAGTGCATGAGAGTACCATATTTTCACTATTGGCTACAATATTCGTCTTCTTGTAAGATTGAATTCTGTAGTAAAACATATACAATCATTTCACTGTAGATAACCACTCCCAAGGATCAATCCATGCATAATTAATCTTCAATCTGGATGGTTGGTTTTGTTTGTAACATCTCTATGATGAATGATTCTTCTTTCCACAATGGTGACAAGGATGGAGATCAAAACAATGATCTTCCATATGACTAGTTCTTTGACAATGTTGAAATTTTGGCTTTTCTTCAACTTTCTCATTGATTGATGTTTCTTGATCAAAAAATCCTCCACTGATGAACTTGATTGGTTTTGAATAATCAAGAATATGCAAATTGTTGTCATCTTTCTCATATCCTAAACCATGTCGATTTTTGTTGCATTAGATTTCCTCCCACAGTTTGATGATTGGCTTGGAACAAGAAGGTTAAGCTTGATCATGTACAACTTTTACACATGGAGTTGTATCATTGAGTGTCTTGGAATTATCTTCATCATTTGAATTTGTATTGTTGAATGGTTTAGAAACATGACTTTCTTGTTGCAACTCATCACATTGTAATTGTGATTCAAGTTGGAGAAATTCAATCATTTCATGTGCCTGATGTAAATGCATTTTAATATCAGCAAGAGTGGATTTACTAATTTTCACTGTGTATTTAGCAATGGATAGTATCATATTTTTCACAAACTGTAATAATTGAATACTTTTCTCCATTTGAACTCGCTTGCTTAAACTCTTGAACGCGATCGCTTGATTTTAACACTTGCTTGATTTTCACACTCGCTTGAGCTTATATTTGTGCTTTGCTTCTTTCAATTTCACCTTATTTCATTTTAAGAAGTTTAGGGTGTCAACTACACTGAAAATGCACCAAATTTAATGATTTTGCAATGATTAGATGACATGTTCAAATGAATTCTCTTGAAAGAAATCAATCTCCTATCAATTATCGCTTAATGGTTCAAGGCTTAAGGTGTCTAGTTCAACCGAGAATGCACCATTTTTGTTAAAACGTAAACTTTTCTTGGACTTTCAACACATATTCAATAATTATTCTAAACTTGACTTCGACACAAATTTGAACTTTTACATTTATTTTAAAAAAATTATGGACTTCACTCAACTTGATCTATTCATAACTTATACTTGACTCAACTAACAAAATGACTTTTTGAACTCCTCGAATTACAACCTTATCACTCCAAAAATTTACCCCTTTTACAAAATTCCCTTTCCATTTCCTTATCACTCCATTACGTTAAAAAATTACAAGCACTCCTTATCTCTCCCTAGAATTCCATAAAAAAATTTATAAACACTCTTTAAAAATACCTTTACATACTTCCCATTAAAATAATAATTAAAACTTTATGAAATCATTTGAATTCACGTTGCTTATGTATGTAAAGGTATATACCCCATTCCCTTTATGCATATAAAAATAGATGTACCATACCATACGTGTCTTTTCAAAAGCTTTTTCACCTTATACTTTGAATAACCCCATCAACTTGCAACGATCCTTCATAGAAAAATGCAGAGATGTTAACTGATCCAACGTAGAGACATCAAACAACATAGAGATAATCCTTTACGCACACCTCATGCAATTGGGTTCCACACATAGCCTCTAGATCTTCTAAAAACTGTAGCTGCAACCCAGTAGTGACTCCACCTCACAAATTCACGTAAATTTAGAGTTTGCAAGGCTCACACTCTTGCATTTTCATTGCATACGAATCTCCTTCAAAACTTGGGATAGATTTAAATAACATAGCTTGATTTGTATTTCCACCGTGACACATATTTCAATGGAGTTGTCTATAATGCGATTTTTTGGAAATTCCGGTGACGGAATCCGGCGGAAGAAATTGAGGTTAAATCTTGATTTGTTGCAGTTAAAATGGTTTTTTAACTGTATATTTGGATTCAGCACCTGGAAAACCCCTGGGACGCTTTCATTGTGCAGAAACTAGCTATCAAACTTGCGATTCCAATAAATTCCTGCCGGATTTCGACAAGAAAAACCCACCGGAAAGGCTTTCAAAAAGTCGCGTTATAGACAACTGCTATTTCAATTCTCAATGATAAGACTGATTATGATTCTCCCATGCATGTTTTTCCTTGGTTACTCTTTCCAACCAGAATGTTGTATTGAGAACACCACTATTTATTTGCACAGTAATAGTTCCTTGACAGGGTGAAACTTTCTCCTCCTCTTGTTTCACGACTGGAAATGAATTTCAACTTCCATGACCATTTTCAACAAAAAAAAATATGAAAAGCAATCTATGTAGATTCACTCTGAGACAAGGCGCACATTGCTTTTTATTTTTATTATCGCATCCTGGACTAGCATGCACTAGTGTCGAGCCAGCCACTGTAACTACTTCGACCATGTGAAGACAAGAAAGAACGGTCATCAACAGACTTGTGTGTGGAGATTTGATGATGGACAGTCTTCTCCTCCACTTGTGTCCTGTCTTCCTTTGATTAGTGGACCTTAACCATCGCATAATTGATACACATAATTTAATGGCTCTCAACGGATTTCAACACAACTTCTTGGTATATTCAATAGATCTACAACTCAACCTGGTTTCTTCTGCACTACCCTGGTGCGCTTCTCCACGCAGATGGATACTCTAATAGCAATCGATCACACAAAAATTGATCAATGATATGTGATCTGGGATTGATCTCTTCAAACACTTCAAACAAAATATCTCCAAGCAGCCCAAACACAAGTTTATAGGTAAAAGTCGATCCAATAAACTATAAAGACTAGTTCCAACTATTGCATGGACTGGAATGGCTCATCTACCTCAGGTCTGCAATCAAATAGACTCAATATCTTCTTCCAATACTGATTAAACACGTAACAAACTCAACCACAACACAATATTATCCCCTAACTTAGCTCTGAAAATTTGGCATTCATTCACCGATCCGACTAGACGAACACCATCATTTTTCGTATCGCAGTGGCACTCTGTCTGTAGGGTTTCAAGCATAGGAAAAACTGGTAGGCATGAACTGGCCATTTCCTCAAGCAATATAAACACATAAAACCATTTACAAAGGGGAAGAAAGTCACAGACTACATCAAACTTAACTGAAGAACATAGTAGCATGAGATTGAAACCCTTGTCCCATCGAGAGCAACTACGCAAAGGTTATTCAACAAAATAGTGCTTGTGAAAATCGAAGTTGGTCTCTACAATGTTATTTCATATCAAAACTATCAGGCCCTAAGAACTATAGATGCTCTAATACCAAAGGAAGATAATTAAATAAAACAAAAATTTAATTCAAGAGACAAAAACATGGTAGAAAAGGATTTTAAGCCTGAATGTATATTCACAAAGAATGATGATACAATATTTATACATTTAGCTATGTCTCGAGATAGTTAGTCTATCTTAGCCCACAGGGCTTTGGATTGATGGTGAATGGGTGTACTGTTAAGGCACTCCTTGCGAGCGATAAGTCACTGGTTCAAATCCCCCTTGGGTGCTTACCTACAAAAAAAAAAAAGAGATAGTTAGTCTATCTTGGATAGGCAATCTCTTGATTGAGTGAATATCTCAACCACACACTAATCTAGGAGGCTAACTAGTTGGAGAGAATCTCTCAACCAACTAGACCTCAACAAACTCTCAAGTATTAAGAACGGACTCATTCTAGAATTAATGAGCACATCAAAGACAAATGGGAATTATATTTTCCAAGTTTAATAATTTTATTATTTTAAACTTATTAATGGCAAGTATGAAGCTAATAGAAGAATAGAAAATATTTAGCCTAAAATAAGTCAATGTTCTACAAAGGTAACA
Source organism: Pinus tabuliformis (assembly GCA_031772625.1). Lineage (NCBI taxonomy): Eukaryota > Viridiplantae > Streptophyta > Pinopsida > Pinales > Pinaceae > Pinus > Pinus tabuliformis. The sequence continues at coordinate 322,671,886 of CM062809.1, forward strand.
ACCTCTTTGAACAAAATTGATTTCCAAAATGCAAATGGAATCAATTACTAGTATCATTGCATATAACAATATATCCAGAAGTTGAATTATTAAAAACAAAGATAATAGAAATAGTAAAAAGAATGAATGGTTTGAATTTCTAAAGTTGAGTGACACTTTAATAAAAGATCGAACTGAAGGTATATGAAATACTTCTAGCCTTCAATATTTGCAACTCGATTCATGTAAATAAAAAAAATCATTGCCATCTAAAATGGAAAGCCTTACAACATATGTTTACATAGATTTGATCTCCATCGAACAACAAATTGAATAATAGAAAATGTATATATTTAGAACAAATGTGTCTAGAATTTTTCATATAAAACATGATTAAATACTTATATATTACTCAAAAAATTTGCTACTAGAACAAATGTAAGTAGTTGATCTTCTTAATGTGTTTAATTGGAGGAGGATGGGCTACTCCACACTACGTGTGGAACACCAAATTATATCAAAGGCACCTTTAGTAGACTCTCTTCAGCAACAATGATCACTTTAGCATTTATTTTAATTGTCAGTGATGAGAAGTTACAAATCGTTTATTAATTGTAGTGCATTTTAGTTCAAATATAGCATATGTTTCTAGTCCTCTTGTGCAACAAGCATAGCTAAGCCGCTTGCATCTACTTATATGACATCCAAATAATGTCAATGTGGCTAACTTACTCTCAGAAAGTAATCAAATAGAAGAATGAATTCTAGTGGGAAGACATAACATATAATTTTGAATGGTCAGGTTTGCACTTTATTGACATGGGCAATGACATGCCTATGTCAACAAAAGAGACACGACCCGGACCAAATCTCTTCAAACAACCCCAGTTGTTTGGAATAGTCGTTCCCACGGGGTTTAAAGGCTTGGTTGGCCCTCCACTTCCTCCTCTTATGAAGAAGAAAAACAAAAAGAATCCTAAAATTAAATTATACCCTATGTTATTCGTAAATTAAGTTAAATAATATCTAAGTTTTACAAGTTATGTTAGTAAGGTTCTTAACATAAATGTAGAATTTTTAGTTTTCTGTTACAAAACAAAATTTATATTACAATATTTACAATGATATATTACAACAATAAAAGAAGGATAGAAGGAAGGATAGAACTAAATGTAATTAGTGCAATAAAAAGAAATGAATAGTTATGATATAACAACTAGTATTAATCAAAGAGACATCCTATTATCAAAAAAAAAAAGAAAAAATAATTCTTTTCTTGATGTAGTAAAGAACAAAACAAACAATTGTAAGAAAAACAAGCAAAAATAATTACTTTAATTTACAGTTACTGCTTGGCCAAGGCCTATAAGCAAGAAAGGGAAAACAAATAATGAATGATATCATTTATTAATTCATACATTGATGGGTGATTAACAAATTAAATCAGATAATCATCAAATCCATAATGAAAAGAATAATGCTGATAACATTCACTGTGATATCTCTACTACAGATTCAATAAAATAATAGTAAAATTAGCTAATCCAACCATTAAATTTATTTTTTTCTTCTTAGGGCACAAGCCACTGGAAATGAATAATTAATCAATTATACAAATCTGAGTAGATATATTGTAGCAACAGATAAATTTGTTAAAATCATTCGCTTGTCTATGCACACATCCAACTAACAAATACAAATGTATTCCATAAACCACAAGATATTATGAAATTTAAACTATAACTATGGAAATAATAAAATGCAACACACTATTGGAATCAAACCACACCAAGATGTCTCAAATTGTCATTCATTCCACAGTTAAAAAATAAAGACTTCTTTATTCAAAACAATGTCTCTCTCCCCTCTCTTTGTTTCCCCCCTTTACTTCAAAAATAACAGGTTATTATAGGTGATTACAATATCTCTTACATACTTCTAGAATTCAAACTTAAAAAAAGTAGAATTACAAAGATAATAATAAAAATTATTTTGTTTGTTGACTTAAATGACCGATCATAACAAAACTAATATTAAGAGCAAATAACATGAGAACATTCAGGAATATGTCCTAATTCAAGTAGGTACGTCCCACGGATAGAGTGACAACAATTTTGATAAGATATTTTACCTGTGATATACATAGAAAATAGTTAAAAAATAGAACCAGAAAAATAAGGTTGTTACAAAATTAGAAATTCTATAACATACTTTTCTCCTTTCTTTTTATATTTATTTTAATTTATTAAAGAAAGAATCAAAATAACAACAAAATCTTACGTCAAGATTAACCTAAAAATATATATCAATTAAAAACTTTATTTAGCATTTTCTGGTTCCTAAGAAATAAACAACTTGACTCTGGTAGAATTTACTATAATGTGAGTGTCTGATCCCTTGGAGATTCGAAAGACTGAGTAGGATCATGTTGTTTAGGATTTAGATGAAGATTACAGGTATCCCTTAAATGCTCGTTCTCCTAAGTCAACTATTCAATTTGATGAGTGATTTGTGGAACAGTCACCACGTATTATTTGTGCCAATAAGGATCTAACAAATTTTCAGAAGCAACTTTGTAAGATTTGTCTTTCAATTTTGGTGAATTATCAACATTACAGAGAGAACCTTGATCTTGGATGACTTCTAGGCTAACCTTCTTTGGTTGAGTTTCCTCAAGATATACAACATTTGAATCACAAGGGTTATTTATTTATTTTTCTGTTAAGCAACAAATTTGAAATTTTCCTATTTAACAATTTTTACTTTATATGTGTATTGCTATCTTGATTAGACTTGCCATCTATGCATTGTGTTTCAAGTTCAGGATCAAAAGAGTTGACCTAAGGCTTGTCCTTATTAGTTGCAGGTTTACCCCGTTAGTGGGACACCTTTCGAACCACACCCTCTTGAACAATAAGATTTTTATTCTGTCTCTCACATAACCCCAAGGTTTTGGGTGTCGATCCTTGATTTTCCCTCTTCCCCGAAGACACAGGTTCATAAACATACTCAGGGTCATTGACATGGGTACCATTTCCCAAAGGCTTGATGGGAGCATCGTCAATTTCTATATCAAGGTCTGAAGACACCTTAGGGAAAGACTGCTCGGGTTGGGGTTTGTCAACAAAACCATTCTTAAACAAGAACAACTCCCATTATAACCCTAATTTATTCAACTGAAACTTAACCAAAACCACAATTAAGCCATGATGAATTAGATAGTGGTGGTTATGTTGTTTATGGTATGTCAAAGCCATCTTAACCAATGATACATGTTGGGAACGGGTCCCCTAGGGTCAATTTTAGGGTTAAAATGCCAATTTTTGGGGCTAAAGGCCAAAGTTTTATGTAAAGAATGTAAATTCTCCACATTTTGTGGTCGCAGAGCATGAAGATGTAAACAGCCAAAAAGGGTTCAAGCCCTTAGTTTACATAGTTTGTGTCGGCTTAATGACATCTACCCTTGGTCCATGGACCACGGGAATGTATAAAAAGGGAGTCTTAGAAGAGTCCAAGGAAAGCTTTTGGTAGATTTCTAAGGAAGTTTTGGGTCTATGAGATCTAAGAGTGAAGATTCTTAGCGTGGGAAAAGGCTCTGCAGCTGAGTGCGCAGAGGCCTAGGGTAGAAGTCTGCAGCTAAGTGTGTGGACCCCTGCAACTGTGTGCATAGGGAAGTTAGACTCTGTACTGAAGATCTGAACCATCAATAAAGAGAATTATTATGGAGATATTTGTTTATGAGTTATTTTACTTTTGTTATGAATGTTGCGATTATGTTATGTTGAATACTAGGTTTATGAATTAATTGTATATTGATGCGCGAATCTATGTATTTTTCTTTGTCATATGAACGCAAGTAAGAATATTTGTTTAAGCATGATAATCATAATTCATGTTGAAGCTAACCAATGCTTAAGTTAATCAGGGTAGACACAAAGGTAAGGGAAATTATAGAGACGCGTAAGCATCTGAATTGGCTATTCAGGGTCCGCAAAGGACGATCGGAGACTTTCGTGAAGGCTTCAAGGATGAATAAGAGAAGTACATTGATAAGCCCTAAAGGGCTTATCAATCCATATGAAAGTAGGGTTAGGGTATAAAATCAACATCACAACCATCTCAGGGTGCGAAAACTTGGTTCCTGCATCCCCCCATACTACTTTAGGTGAGACTTCAGTCCGCGCTCCATGGATTGATGCTGAAAGGACCAGTAGTGTAGGGATTTTCTTAGCTACTTAATGTTGAATCTGGGTCAAGGCCCATCAAGTGAAAAAATGGTTCCATTGTCAGGACCGAGATGTACATAACAAGATGTGTGATATCACATCATTGGAATCAAACTAAGAAAGAGATTAAAGACTGATTGGATAGAAAGATCCATGAATTCATGGCGCCGGAAAATAGGAATCCGCGATTGACGAAATAACAGTGGTTGGAAAAATATTTGTACACAAAGATACACGAAATCTTCTTATGTTCCTTCCCGATTGAATTATATGAGTGGATCGTGAAGTTCGCAGATGGCCAAGGGAGGTGGAGGCTTAACAGTCCGATTGTGTGGACCCCCAGAATTAGTGTGGAGATTGGAAGCCTTTGAAGATAAGATCGTGCACGTTGTCGATCATTAGCTCGATCGTATCATAGGAGGGTTTTTGATGGAGTTCACGTCGATACCTCAGTCAATTACAACAAAGAAGAGCGCCGCTTCTTCAAGGGGCCGCGAGGTAAGTATTTAAAATCGTTAAATACTTGGATTAAGATGCTCTTGTGTGAAAAGTGGGTTATGCAGTTACCTTGATGTTTGGGGCTATGCGAAGTGGAAGGAATTTCAGGGACGGAGGAAGAAAAGGCACTGAATATAGCCTACTGATTGAACCTCTTCTAAGTGACGACGAGGGAGCAACACAGGCTTCTCCATAGAGCACTGTTCAGTTAATAAGATAGAGATTCCCGTGAATGCCTCATCCACCCACACTGCCTCCATCTTCACCTCCACTGCTTACACCCTCGCCCACACCACCACCACCTCCACCACCATTCAATATGGCGAACTCCGTAAAGTTACCTGTGTCCAAGGGCATGGGAAATGAAGATTCAGACCAGTTTTGGTTCATCGCAAAGGTTGTATGGGAAGCTCAGGGTATCACGGATGATAAAATGAAGAAGGAAACATTTGTTATTGCTTTTCAGGACTGTGCACTAACGTGGTACATTAAGTACTACACTGATAATCTGATGTCCACGTTGACAGATATCCAAACTGCGTTGAATATGGAATTCAGTAGACCTAAGTTTGAGGTGCAATCAATTGTGTGAATCGAAGAGATCATGATGAAGCATGGTGAGACACCCTGGGATTTGGATCAGAGATTGAAGTATACGATCTGTGATGCTAACATGAATCTGACTCATGGGCAATATCCTGAATGGTTTGTGGCCTCACTCCTACCTCATCTAAGGGCTGCAATATCACAAGAAAAGACTGGGACCCAGGCGGAATCTCTGGAAATCGCGATGAGATTACATGAGACACCAATGCAAGATGCTAATCTAGGGGTTCGGCAAATTCATGTGCACTTCCAGAACCTTTTCCTTGAAATGCAGAGTTTAAGAAAGATAGAACAGTGCCGAGGCAAATTAGTTACCATCATTTAATTGTCAACCCGAGGGTTTCGTAAAACTTGTGAAGCGTGCGTGCACTGTATATGCTAGAAATTAACTTTCAATTTAGATCAATCTAACTATGAAATCAAATAATGACAAACCAAATTCACCTATTCTAATTCAACAATCAACTCTGCAGAAATTATAGTGCAATTATAGTACATCGCGTAGAATTGAAATCTTAATATTTAAATCTTGCAGGAATTGAAAAGCACGCTACTCTTTCATAAATGAAATAAAAAACAATCATTCTTAACCTCTCACATAGGAAAAGATATGAAAGAAAATAAAAACAATTGCTCTTAACTTCTAGGTAGAAAGAAAATAAAAATAATCACTCTTAACCTCTAGGTAGAAAGCAAATAAAAACAATCACTCTTAACCTCTCACACAAGAAACTATATGAAAGCAAATAAAAATAATTTCTCTTAACTTCTAGGTAGAAAGCAAATAAAAACAATCACTCTTAACCTCTCACACAGGAAAAAATATGAAAGAAATAAATCTTAATCTAAGAAAACAATAAATCTTAATCTATGAAGAACAATAAATCTCACACATTGTAGGCGGCCAATCCAAAAGCATGAGAGATGGGAAGTTGAGAGGCTCCAAATGCCATAACCAAATCAAAGTGAACATCACTCATGAGCATGGTGTCAAATCCAAATTCTATATTCAAAACATGATCATTTCCCTAACTTTACCCATGCCTTTGAAAGGAGAAGGCTCTCCTATTTATACAAAAACATAAGAAGCTACCTCATTAATGGAGGTCCATTATTCTCTCCCTAGATCTCTAGAAAGTCTCATAGAGTTACAATTCAAATAGGTATTGATGAAACACATATCCTCTTTGACCTTTATCCAAATCTTCTTCCATATCTTGAAGGGAATTCGAATTTGAGCATTAGAGGCCACATAAGGGTGCCTTGGAAGCTTCCAAATGACCTACACATGTCATGAAACTCAAGCCACTTTTAAGTATTAGAAAGTATATGTATTTTTTCTAAGTTTTAACCATTTAATTCACTTATATACTAGAAATCATTAACTTTTGGAAAACACAAATGGAACCCATATAATTATGAAAGTGGAGGCTAATGAAAGATTATATTGCTATGGAGTTGTGACATATGCATGAAATGGTGGTGATAAAGGTGAAAGTGGATGATATTTTGAATACATTTTGGAGACTCTACATATCCCCTACTGACGTTATTACATGTTGTCATGCAATCTACTACATTGCTTAATCATGATTTACTTTTGAATGAGCTTGGCTTATATCAATTGTCCTTAAAATTTGCATTTGAAAATTTCATTTCTTTTCGCAAAGTATTCCTTGTCATACATTGAACTGCAACATGTTTGGTTGGTTCTTGTGGGACAACCAAATCTTAATTGGTATTGGTTCTTGTGTTTCAATACCTTGTTTCTTTTTGTTGCTGGAAGATTCATTGAACATGTTTAAGAATGCATCTTTAAATCAGCCATATAATATGCTCATCACTTAGGCATTATTTGCAAATCATATAACTTTTGAACCATAATGCAATTATAATGATTAGGACAAGTATGTTAGATGAAATGAAGTGATATGGATGTGATAATAAATGGATGTCCCTTCCCCCCCCCCCCCCCCCCCCCCCCCCCCCCCTCCCCCCAACAACTAAAGGTGTTTACAGTTTTTTTTTTCAAATGAGAAAGGAAATATGGTGAAGTATTTTCCAAAAATTATAATTTCAGTATTCAAGGAATTCTATGATTAAAAGCTAGAAAAGAGCATACCTTTACTTACCTAGGAAGTGGACAAAATGTGCATATGTAGTGAAGTTGTAGTTGCTGCTGGATCATTGAATAGAATGTAGAATTTCATTTGCTTATTGGTTGCATAAATGGTGGATGAGGTGGTGAAAGTGGATTCTTTATTTATGCTGCTAAATCTGTTGTATCTGTTGCAAAATGTTGAAACGATATAGTCTTCACCTACTTCAAAACCCGATGGTACAATTCTAGTCACGCAAAAAAAATATGTTATTGTTGAGCATGAAGAGAATTCATTGGATTACCGACCATTGATGAATTTCGTTAACCAATGTGAGGCAAACTCGCCATTAACGTCAACAAGTGCCAAGGTACCTAAGTACATCTTTCGGAGTGCGAATAGATGAGCTGATGTTGAGCCACTTGGAAGATCCAATGCTCAAGGGACATTGATGTATTCCCATGATTTTCAGCGAGAGAACTTGTCATTGATGCTTACAAGCCTCAAGGTACTAGTAAGGACTCTAGCCCTGAACCTAGATAATGTGTTGATGTCGATAGGCCAAGACTTGTTAGAAGGAAGGCCTTAATGAATCCTCCATCATCTAATGCGAGTATGAAATGATGATTTTGGAAGTACTATGAATGAAAAATTTTGCAATGGATCAAGGTTTATTTAATGGAAAGGAAAATGCCAAGAGGGTAAACAAGCGAATGGAAAGCAAAAGGACAACTCAGCATGTAAGCGAGCTGAATGTCTCTATGAATGGAGATTATGAAAAATGTGAATGGAAAATGTAAATGGAAAATGTGAAGGAAACATGCGACTCTTGCAAGAAAAATGGTGATGACGATGCTTAGAGAAAATGCTTGGATAGCTTGTGAGTTTGGAGAGGAAAATGATGGCATTTATGGATGATAGAAATGGATTCAATTGGTTCATATCTCTTGAAATTGGTCGTAGAAAACCAATCATGCATAATTGGATTCCTTCAATTCTTTGATTGCCCTGGAGCCTGAAAATAAACATGGCACTAACATTGCAACAAACATAAGTGTGTTCAAAGAGAAGTGATCAATTTCTCTAGGTACATACGAAAATTTTGCATAATTAACAGGTTCATGATGTGTCTGCATTTCAAATGGTTAGTCCAATTTCACAATTGCGATAATAAATCTAATTTCTAAAAGAAAACAATTTCCTCAATTTATGTTTGAATCATAGTATTTCATAAAGATAAAGAAATATTATTCGTAATTGCTTAACGATTCTTGTAAAACAATCATCAATTCATCAATAGATCTTGCAGATAAAGTGCCTTCATAGTTCTTCTTCTTTCCTGCATCATGCTTGAAAACATAATCATTAGACAAATCCAATAAATTTTGATCATGAATTTCTGATTAGACTGCATTGTTGACAAATAGATCATTGAGTTAAATACAGAGCTACAAAATTGTTGGTCGACTGCAGAATTGTTGTTCAGCTACAGAATTGCGCAGTTTCTGTAGCTAAAATACTGAACAGAAGTTAAGTACACACAGTTATTCATTTTCGTTATGAACAAATAACCAGTCCAATCTTCAAATTGATCAATGCCTTTTCCAGAAAAAAATAGCAACTAGAACAAATTTTTAATTTTTTTTTTAGTGCTTGCTTCAACAGGTGTGTAAGTGAACCATCACAACGATTTTTTTTTTTTCAATTTGCTCCAGTCATGCAATGAATTTCACATCAAAAATTTTCGACAATTTTTCTTATGGAAATTTTCTTAAAAAACAATAAAATATACAATCTAAAAGAAATATTCACAAAATGAAATATATACAAAAAAAAAAAATTATACGTACAATCAATATACAAAAATACTTTTTCATAAAACATAACATATATAAATATATAAAACACATATATAAACATTACAAAATCATTCTAAAAAAAACATGTAATAAAACATAACAAAACACTCTAAAAAAACACAAAAAAAACACCAAAATCTGCCATGGTTGAAAAGTCAAAACTATTGAAACATTTTGAAAATGAAACGTGGTTTTGACTATGAAGCAGCAAGAATGAGAAGGCGAATTGGAAATATGTGAAACAATGGATGAACATTGATCTGAAGGCAAAATTGTTGTCAATGATGATGATGGGTTGGAAGCCTCGACAGTTCTCTAATCAATTATTCTCTTCTGATTCCCGAATTGGGTACTACTTTCATCCCATGAATTGTCTTCGGATACTGAACCTATGAATTCTTTAGCATTTGATGACGCTGAGATTAGAAGAAGAGAAAAAGGTAACAACAACCACATAAATCCTACGTTAATCCGTTGTGGACATCCATTCCCTGTGATGCCTTAATGAAATGTCCATTCACCATAAATAAATCGAAATGCTACGAGAATTAATAAAAGGTTCTGCACCGAATCCAGAACTAAAACTCTTTGTTGGAAAAATTCCTCTTTCTTGGCAGACCTCGCTGCAATCCAGCAAACGACAAGCAATGTGAGAAAACGGTGATCCAGAGAGGGAAATAAAAACAAATACCCATCAATGAAGCTTCATTTGTCGATGCTTCTTACACTTTTTTCTTCTGTGGCCGTGAATCCATGGATTTAGGTGATAGTAAATCACAACTTGATTTTTTTCAAACCACCATAGCATCCAAACCTGATCTAATGGCGACAAGTACTGTTTGTGCATTGAATTGAAAATTGTTTTTTCTCACGCAATCTGCCAAATAAGGCTGCAAAGAATGCCGAAATATCCCAAACGGTTACGAATTTGAGAAAATTGCTCATGAGTAACATAAATAACCTCGTTCTAAAGAAAAATCATGTTTTAGTTTTTTGAAATTCGTTTTCATTTGGCCAGAAATCGTGTTTTCAAAATGACATTTTTAAACTGCTACACATTTCTAGCAAATGCTCATGTAAAAAAAATTACTTGTTGGACCTTTCATGTCCACCACCAAGCATGGATGAGGATGAGCAGAAGTCTACAAGGGTAAGTCTGCCTTCAACTTATAGCCATTTGGATCATCCCCGAGTGTATGAAGAATAAAAATGAAAACACAGCCATGTGGATACTATTTGTATCATCCCCAGGTGTATGAAGAATACAAATGAAAACACAGCCATTTAGATAATCTTTTGGATGCACGACTTTTGAAGAATATCCACCCGGGGTTGAATAACCCTCTACACAAGTTTCAGGCCATAGTGTGTCAAGATTGGCATTTATATCATATTTGTTTTAGATGGTCCTTTGAGTTTTCGCCTATGATGCTCCTATTAGGATATTCTTTCTTCAACTATTTGAATTCTTTTAACATGGTCGCAAGTGGATTGTCACTGATAAGTTCAATATTTTTTTTGCAGACATAGTTCTTATAGGAGAAAGTTTTCCAGGAGTTGGATCGTGATGGATGTGGAATCACATCAGGCTTGGCTACAGAAACGAGTCATTTCTGTAGCTCCTAAGAAAAAAGGAATAAATATGCAGCAATTTGAAGCAAGATTTATATATGATTTTTATTTTTTTATTTTTTTTTGAAACTGCATTTTGATTTTTAAGCTAGTGCATTTGAATTTTTTACAGGTCACATGAAAACCAGTTATCAATTTGTAAATTTCTCAATTCTCTAAAAAAAAGGAATTGATATTTTTTATTTAAAATTTTACATTTCCCTTATTCAAAAACATGAAGAATTTTTTTTATGTTATTTTTTTTTTTATTGAAAATCAAACATCTTTTTTTTTAATTATTTAAAATCAAAACATGATATTTTTTTATTGAAAATATTTTTGTGAGCATAATGAAAATGTAAGAAAATAAATAAAAAATCTAAAGATTTTAAAGTCTAAGAACTTAAAAAAATTCAATCAAGAACTTAAAAAAAATGCAATTAAGAACTTAAAAAAAAAAAAAATGCAATCCAGCTTGATTTTTTTTTTCCTAATTTATCTACTTGAAAGAAATTTTATTTTTATTTTTTTAAGTATATGAATGTTTCCAATGGAGCCATTTACGGATTAGACTTTCTAGAATGTTCATATCCAAATTTGAAAAATGTACCTGATTGTGCATGAGGACATGGAAAATCGTTTTAACCTTTAGATTTGCCGCAAAGATTTCATGAAGAATGAATGAATGTCATGGCGCAATCGTGTTTCGATACCATTCCTCAATGTAGTCCTTGTGCTCCAAAGAATTTTTAATCTGCATTCTAGATCCTTTCATCCATAAATGGTTAGTATCGATCTTTTTTATATTTTTATAAAAATGATATGTAGCTAAATGATTTCATGCATCTAGAAAAAAAGTGAAAAATGAACTCTAGGCTGAGAGCTAGCTCCTATGCACACTTCCCCAGTAACGGCACCAAAATGTTGAGGCAAATTATTTACCTATCATTTAATTGTCAACCCGAGGGTTTCGTAAAACTTGCGAAGTGTGCGTGCACTGTATATGTTAGAAATTAACTTTGAATTTAAATCAATCTAACTATGAAACCAAATAATGACAAACCAAATTCACCTATTCGAATTCAACAATTAACTCCAAAGAAATTATAGTACAATTATAGTACAGCACGCGGAATTGAAATCTTAATATTTAAATCTTGCAGGAATTTAAAAGAACACCACCCTTTCAGAAATGAAAGCAAAAACAATTATTCTTAACCTCTCACACAGGAAAATATATGAAATCAAATAAAAAAAATTGCTCTTAACTTCTAGGTAGAAAGAAAATAAAAACAATCGCTTTTAACCTCTAGGTAGAAAGAAAATAAAAACAATCACTCTTAACCTCTCACACAGGAAAATATATGAAAACAAATAAAAACAATTGCTCTTAACTTCTAGGTAGAAAGCAAATAAAAACAATCACTCTTAACCTCTCACACAGGAAAAGATATGAAATAAATAAATCTTAATCTATGAAGAACAATAAATCTTAATCTATGAAGAACAATAAATCTCACACATTATAGGTGGCCAATCCAAAAGCATGAGAGATGAAAAGTTGAGAGGCTCAAAATGCCATAACCAAATCAAAGTGAACATCACTCATGAGCATGATGTCAAATCCAAATTCTATATTCAAAACATGATCATTTCCCCAACTTTACACATGCCTTTGAAAAGAGAGGGCTTTCCTATTTATACAAAAACATAAGAAGCTACATCATTAATGGAAGTCCATTATTCTCTCCCTAGATCTCTAGAAAATCTCATAGAGTTACAACTCAAATAGGTATTGATGAGACACATATCCTCTTTGACCTTTATCCAAATCTTCTTCCATATCTTGAAAGGAATTCGAATTTGAGAATTGGAGGCCACATAAGGGTGCCTTGGAAGCTTCCAAATGACCTACACATGTCATGAAACTCAAACCACTTTTAAGTATTAGCAAGTATATGTATTTTTTCTAAGTTTTAACCTTTTAATTCACTTATAATACTAGAAATTGTTAACTTTTGGAAAACACAAATGGAACCCATATAATTATGAAAATGGAGGCTATTCAAATATTATATGGCTATGGAGTTGTGACATGTGAGTGAAATGGTGGTGATAAAAGTGAAAGTGGATGATATTTTGAATACATTTTGGAGACTCTACAAACAGTGTGACCTGAGGCGCGCAAAGAAGTTTGGTGCCTAAAGTGCAAAAACCAGGGGCATGACAAAGATCACTATCCAGTTTTTGCAGATTATGTTGCAGCAGGGGGACCAATGCCTCTGAGGCTAGAAGCTACAACAGGGCCAAGTAGAGAGCCCACTCTATGGTGTGTTATTTGTCAAGTAGCTGGGAAACATGTGACAGACAATTGCCATTTGCTGCAGAAATTTGTACAAACACCGCAACAGCTCTTCTACAACTTCTGTCAATTAGTGGGTCATGATGAGAGAAATTTCTGGAGTTACGAATTAATGATGGACAAGACACCTGCATATAGGGTGCAGGTAGAAATGCGGCCTCCAGACCAAGGTGCTAGAGGAGCGAGAGGCGAGTATCAAGGGCGGAATGAGGCTAAGGTGGAGGAGGACATGGTAGAGGTCGAGGGCAGGTTATTTGTTACAATTATGGACAACCAAGACACTATGCATGAGATTTCTCAAACCCGACGTGGTTGTCATGTCGTTAATGTACTCAATTTTACCATGCGACAGAGGATTGCCCTATATTGTTAGCTAAGATACACGAGAAGGGGACACAGCCTCAAAAACCGACTCAAAACCTATAGATGATGAAGGCTTAGCCTCGCGAGGAAGATCCTAAGGTAAATATTGTGTTGTGGAGTGGGGCAACGACTGGTGAAGATAAGGGGAAGCAGCTTGAAGAAGGTGAGTGGGTCCGTAAAGTGCCAGAAAAGGAGACCAAGTTTGATCTAGAACGCGTGAAAGAAACATTTACGGAAGTGACGAGAAGCTTCGCTAAGGCCTCTACCTCAGGGAGTCAGGATAAGTCGGCTAAAGAAATGGATCCATCCATGATTACCACATTCTTGGAGACTTGCATGAAACTTCTACGTGATATAAACGCTGTGAAGGGACTGCAGTAGCTCATCAATAGGTGCACTGGGGAGGAAAACACTACTGATGGACTGAGCGTAGTTAGAAAGATTAGAAAGCACAAGGCAAGAACTGGACGTGAGATGAAACTCACCGCACAGATAGGCCAATATGAGATGGATCAAGTTATTTTAGATTTGGGGTCAGATGCGAATGTTTTATCGAAACAGACATGGGAGAGAATGGGGAGACCTGTGCTATAGTGGTCTCTGATTCAGTTAAGGATGGCAAATCAGCAAAAAATCATCCCAATGGGGAGGTTGTAGGGGATAACTGTTGATATTGAAGGCGTGAGTGCACTAGCTGATTTTGAAGTGATAGAAATTGTGGATGAAAACAATCCCTACCCCGCGCTCCTTGGTATCAATTGGGCCACTAACATGAATGGGGTAATCAATCTAAAGAGGCGGAAGGTGATATTTGAGAAGAAATCGCTACGCATAGTGGTGCCATTGGACCTTGTAGAAGGACCGTGCTATACTGAATCGGTCTTCGATTATGAAAGTGATGATGATTTGGACTACATTTACAAGATAACAACACAAGATCAGGATTGGGTGAATCCAAGAGCAGATGGGCATATTGCATGGGACCGCGAGAGTTCCTGCACATCAGATTCATATGAAGAATTGGAGCATTGGCATAATCAACTACATGAGTATCTACACTGCGCTATAATATGATGACCAAGTCGTTACGCTATGTATCATTAGAGGTAAGAAATATGCCTTACTATGATGGTTTAACTGATGTTGATCACTTTTTGGATGCATTTGAGAGGGAAGTGCTAGCGAAACATCACTTTCAGGCCCTGGACTAGGTGTTGCACGCTACACCTACGAGATGGTGGGGCACACACGAGGACAATTTTGATGATTGGTGCGTATGCAGAAAAAAGATGAGAGTGCAGTTTGGCCACCCACAAGTGCGGCTAATATAAAAATATGATGGGAGGAATGATCCGCAAGACCATTTGGCCGAATGGACTAAATCATATGGAGAGATGCCTCAGTCATAATGGGTACATCTATTTTGTCATACTTTGGATGTTATACCGATGAATTGGTACTTGGAGACGTAACTCCGCCATGGAACTGAAGCATGGGATGTTTTGCACCAAGGATTTTTACTAACGTTCAACTTTGAGGGTGGGTTTGAATGTATCGACGAAGTGTTGCAGGAGATTAAGGCAACAATCTTCAAGATACCGCAGGATCCTCTAGATTTGATTCAACCTGATTGGACTACCTAGTTGAGCCATGCGTTGGAGTGCTACAATGTAACAGCGGAAGAAGAAGACGAAGACTCGAGGAAGATTAATATTCCATAAACTGAAGGTCACCATGAAGTTGAGGGACCGAAACTAGAGAACCCATACATAACCGAGCCACTCAAAACTAGACAAGTGAGCATTGACATAGAGGCAGAGCCGAAGTTTGCAAATATTGGGGACTACTGGGACAATGCGATAGTAGATAAGGTCACTGAACTACTCTGCAAATATCAAGATTTGTTCCCCATGAAGTTTTCAGATCTGAAAGGGATAATAGGGGACCTTGTGATCATGAAGATCACTCTAAAATCAGACACGAAGCCAGTTAATCAAAGATCTTATTGCCTCAATCCGAAGTATAAAGAAAGGGTTCACTTAGAGTTGGATAAAATGCTTGCAGCAGGTATTATTGAACTAATGGAAGAATCTGATTGGGTGAGCCCAATAGTAGTTGAGGAAAAGAAGTAGAAGGAAGAAATAAGGATATGCGTAGATCTCAGGAAGTTGAATGATGCCTGCATGCATGATCCATTCCCAACCTCATTCACCGATGAGGTCCTGGATAATATTGGCGGCCAAGAAGCATATTCGTTTACTGGTGGGTTCTCAGGGTACCACCAGATCAAGATCACACTGGAGGATAGGAGTAAGATGACCTTCGCGATTGAATGGGGATGCTTCCAGTATACAGTATGCCCTTTGGAAAGAAGAATGCGCCAACGACCTTTTCACACGTAATCATCGCGGCGTTCAAAGACTTCATCCATAAATTTATAGAGGTACACTTTGATGATTGGACAATGTTTGGATTGGTAAAGCACCATGTGGCAAGTTTGCCCTTGATGCTAGATACATGCCGGAGGTACCAGATCGTGCTCAATTTGAAGAAATGTTTGTTTTGTGTCCCTTGTGGGATCTTGTTGGGCCATGTGGTAGCAGACAAGGCTTTATGGTAGACCCTGCGAAGATCGCGGTCATAATTAATTTGGAGGCGCCAAGGAGTGTGAAACAACTATGCGCAATGTTGGGGCATACAATATACTATAGGAAATTCATCAAGATCTCTGCCCAAATCATCACGCCAATGGAAAAATTGTTAAATAAGGATGTCACGTTCTGTTGGAATTAAGAATGTCAAAAGAGCTTGGATGTGCTAAAGGAGAAAACGGTCATTGCGTCGATCCTAGTTTTCTCAGATTGGAAGAAGGAATTTCATGTGCACATGGATGCGTCATGTATTGCACTGGGAGAAGTACTGACATAGGTCAATGAAGGGGACTTGGATCATCCTATAGCATTCGCAAGTAGGAAGCTATCTAAAGCTGAGAAAAATTATTCCACGACAAAGCACGAAGGATTAGCTATGGTGTACGTGCTCCATAAGTTCAGGCATTATCTGTTGGGCGGACATTTTAAGATGTATACAGACCATTCTGCATTGAAATACCTGGTCAACAAGCCTGTGTTGGGGGGCAAGATGTGCAGGTGGCTATTATTGTTCCAGGAATATGATTTTGAAGTTATTGTCAAACCAGGATGATTGAATGCAAGACCAAATCATCTGTCGCGCATTGAAACCGGAGAAGATCCTACTAATTTGCATGAAGGACTACCTGACGTGTAGCTCTTTGTAGTGCACATCGTAGATAGTCACTTTGAAGATATTATAAACTTCCTAATGACAAAAATGGCTCCAGAAGGATATACAAGTCAACAAAATAATGAACTAGTGGTGCGCGTGACAGACTTTTCTGTCATTGCAGGGCACTTGTACAAAATGGGATCAAATGAAATACTGTGATGTTATGTGCCAGAATTTGAACGAAACAGCATCCTCATTGAGGCTCATGGAGGATTCGCAGGAGGAAATTATGTAGGCAAAGAAACAGCATAGAATATTTTGCGCACTGGGTTGTGGTGGCCAACACTGCATAAGGATTCAAAGGCGTATTGTAGGGCATGTGATGCATGGCAAAGAACTAGCAGACCCTCGTGGAGGGATGAGTTGCCCCTGAATCTGCATATATCATTACAGCCCTTCAAGAAGTGGGCGATTGACTTTGTGGGACCAATTCAGCCTCTAGGAAAGAAGACAGGTGCACGGTACATCATCACCACAAATGAGTACTTAATAAAATGGGAAGAGGTGAAGCCTATGAAGGACTATACAAGCACGACAGCAGCAAAACTCATCTTTGAGTACGTGTTAACAAGGTTTGGTTGTCCAAAAATCTTAATGAGCGATCGTGGTATGCATTTTCTTCATGAGACGATCAGCGTGATGACGGAGGAATTTTAGGTTTACCATCAGAAGAGCACGCCATATCATCCATAGGCTAATGGGATGGTGGAAGCGTTTAATAAAATATTGGAAAGAGTGCTAATAAAGGTTTGCAATACTCAAAGAAATAACTAGGATGTGCGTGTACCCATGGTGCTATGGGCTTATAGAACAACTTGCAAGAAGCTAACTGGAAAAACATCATTCAGGTTGGTTTATGGCGTAGAAGCTGTGATGTCGATGGAGTACATTGTACCTAGTCTGCACATAGCGGTATTCACAGGAACGACAGATCGCAAAGCCCTAGAGGAGAGGCTCATGCAGCTAATGGAGCTTGAAGAGGATAGATTTCTAGCTAGATTCCATCAACAAGTTCAAAAGGAGCGCGAAAATGCATGGCATGATACGCACATCAAACTGCGCACCTTCAAGTTAAATGATTTAGTTTTATTATATGATAGCAAGTTTGATAAATTTATAGGAAAATTTTGGATGCATTGGTTGGGGCCCTATGTCATCAAGGAGATTACCGATGGTGGAGAAATTTAGTTGCTAAAATTAAATGGGGAACCCTTCCCAGGAAAGGTGAATGGTAGCCAATTGAAGCCATACACCAGTGATTCGGCTAGACGACTACATGATGGAAGCATAGTCTTAGCACCCCAGGCAGCTGAAAGGAGGTGTGAGACTATAAACTACACTGCCCGAGTTGTAGAGCTACGTGATTGGGGTACTATGCACAATGGAGGATTGTCACAGTGTTAGCAGAAGTGCGAGGGGAGATGCGCTATTGTATTAGAGACCGTACAGGATAGTTGGAAAGTGACCATTATGGTCACTGTTCATGACTTATCAGTGGGAAAATGGCTAAATGGAGCGGGGGGGCGATAATTAAGTCAGAATTTAAGAGAAAGATCTTTGAAAATCTTCCACCAATCTACCATTTATGAACAAATTTTGGGGGGAACAGTCGGATTTGAATTCAAAAATGCCTATAAATTACAGGTGGCTGCCTAGTGAAAAACACTTGGCATTTTGAAAATTGAGGTGTTGAGCTCTCAGATGCATATGAACCATGAGAACTTTGAGGCTTTGATATTGAGTTTAGTGTTTGAGAGGTTTCCGAAGGAAATGCAAGAGTTTTTGACTAGCACCATGTCGGTGCCTGCAAAAACCGTGAGTGCTAGAGAAGCAATGTTAGCTAAGGGAGTTGCCCTAGAGGTAGCAATGGCAGTTGAGGAAGTTTCCCCAGAGATAGCAAGTGTCGAAGTACCTGTAGAGGTACCCAAATCACTGAGGTCACCCAGGACGAGGCCTACACTGACCAAAGAGGCTTCGAAATCAAAGAAAGATAAATAGAAAGTGACATTGTCGGTGTGAGCGTCACCCGGAAAACACCCGCAAAAAGAAAAGACCACCGCGTAGGAGAAGAGCAAGGTAGTTGACTTGGAACCTGAAGAATACAGTGAAGAAATCAATATGGGTGGGGAAGACATTGACATGGGGGAAGAGGATGTTGACGTTGAAGGGTCTGACCCTATCTCTAAACTACTCGAATACATTCCTCCGCACAGATGCAAGGCAAAGGTCCCAAAGCACATTGATGAGAGAAAAGTCACACTGCATACACCGTTGCTTCTGGAAAAGATCGCATTTTAAGGACCGTGCCTAGTGCGCATCCCTGATTTAAAACTAGAGGATTGGGATTTGGTTGATACAAAGCACTTTCCCCACTTAGCGACTGATCATTTCATGCTCTGTGTCTTCTATAAGGACACTAGTGTGACCACGCTAGAGCCAAGGAAGTGGATAAAAGGGGTGGACAAGGTAGGACTGCTAAACATGTTGTGGGTGCCACATTACAACCACGCGCCCATAACCATGATAGTGATCAAATGGCTGCTATGCTTGGTGCACGATGGGTACCTGTGGTTAGAAAAACTAATACTGATCACTGACATGTTGATCCATAAGATCACTTGGCTGCCACATTCAAGATTAAATCTGACCATGGAATTTGGCGAAAATATAGGTGAGCGCGACCTCACCAAGAAAATGAAGGACAAATTCAAGCTCGTCAAGAAGCCACGTGGCTACTCCATTTCTAGTATAACTGACCCCACTATCAAAGTAGCCACCCAAATCCTGGTTGGGAGAATTATGAGGAAGTGTCACACAGATGAAGTGTCGGCACCAGTCATATCATTAGCAGCCTAGTACACGGAGGGTGTACAATTCAACTGGGCACACTACCTCTACAGTGAGTTCCTCGCGAACTGTAGAGAGGCACAGGATCAGAGAAAAACCTTTCACTATGCATGATTGTTTCTATCCATAGTACTGGTCATATGGGAGTTACTGGAGGATAGTCAGTTTCCTCCAGTTGCGCAGGATTTACTGGAAGCAACGAAGTTCGCTTCACTCTGGGCCACCAAGTGCCCCCAAAGGTTCAAGGATATCAAGATCTTTTGGATCTTGATGGAGATGAGTATCAACATGGCCATCAACCGCAAATAGCGGTTATCACTGACTGTCTTCGAACAATTGGCATAGTATGTGGAGTTCAAGGCAGACTTCCACTGTGTCTCCATGCGAGCACGGAAGGATCCTGATCAAAAGTGGTATGACCTTCCATACCTAGCCATAGATGATGCAATCACGGCGGTCCTCGACTACTGGCCAGTAGAGTGGTGCATGGCCTCAGACTTGATAGTTGGGTCTAGCAAGTCTGTAGCGAAGTGTAAGAAGGAAGAGGCCAGACTAAAGATGGAATAGTTGGATGAAAAGAGGAAAAAAGAGGCTAAGGACAAAGCCAAAGCAGAGTGCACTGCCAAAAAACAGATAGAAGGGTAGGAAGAAGAGGAGGAGTGTGACTTCGACAGGAGTCAGAAATCTCCTTTACCAGAGACAGAAGAGGAAGAGTAGTGATCTGAACAGGGAGGAGCAGACTTGGAGACTACTCCATTCCAGGTTAAGTGCAACAGGGAGTAGGAGAAAGTAGGGTTGCGAAAGAAGTCCAAGGCCAGAAAAACGTCCCTCAACCCAATCATCTTGGCAGAAGGTGATTTGAATGACATTGGTGATGCGGTGATGGATGCGACCGCGGAACTATTGTACCAGAAATAGGCCTTAGGTTCCATTCAAACGAGTCTGTGCAAGCTGCAAATCCAGGCGCCACAGGTACAAACCGGTGTGGGGTGAAGCAACGCAACGTCAACTAGTTTGGCACCTAGAACATTATAGGCTGCAGAAATGGTGTGTATGTTGGATCCCGGGGCCATAGTGCTACCAGATGGAGTGCTTACTACAGAAGCAGAAGCTGACAAGGCCACTGTCAGCGCCCTCAAGAGGATTGGGCTATATTTGGCCATGCTTCCATGTGAAGCCCTTCACACCTTTCAAGATGGTGTGATCACAAAACTTTAGTCTTGGGAACAACATGCCCTGAATGTTATTAGTGAGAAAAAGGTGAACAACGATCACTTGGTTTTACAGAAGAATTCTGCCATTGATCTTCTTAAGGCCACCATGGAAAAGAATGAGCACATGACCAAAGTGGTGGTTGAGGCATGCAGGACTATTCCGGAGCTGGATATTCCTGAAGATGTGCCAGTAAATGTGAGAATTCGGAAGCTTGCTTCCAAAGTGCACGAAGAGAGAATAGAGCTGGATGAGGTTCAATTTGAACTGAACCTTAAGATTACAGAGCTCGAGTTGAGGGCCCAACCTTCAACTCCAATAGAGGTTAAAGAGTAGTGCGTGACCGCTATCACAGATGCAGTAGCAGCAGTAGATGTCGCAATGAAAGATTGCACTACGCTCTTCAAGTAGTCACTCGAAGTAGTCACCAGCCTACAGGAGGATACCATTCTGTAGAGGCTAGAAACAGAGGCACGGGAGCTACAACAAAGATATGACAAGGTTAAAGCGACGACGCACACAGTCACCATTACACAATGGTTAGTGAAGCTACAAGAAGCAAAGGTGCTTAAATAACAGGTGGATGTAGCTCAGCGCAAGGAGGTAATACTGAAGGCCAGATTGGGGCCTTGGCTAAAGGAATACTATGTACTCACTGCCTCCATTGAAGGGAAATTGGCCAGTCTGCAGGTGACACAGTAGAAAATATAGGCAAACAACGCAAAGCCAATGATGGAGTAGTTGGTCAAGCATGTGAAGTAGAGGGCAACACAGTGCACCACTGAAGTCGTAGTGGTACATGTGGAGGTGGGAGGTCTTTGCAACAAGATCTCCGTGCCAATAGAGTGACTCGAGGGCAAGTCACCAGATTTGTGTTGGGGACCTATTGGGAACAGGTCCCCTAGGGTCAGTTTTGGGGTTGAAAGCTCAATGTTTGGGGCTAAAGGCCCAAGTTTTGTGTAAAGAATATAAAGTCTCCACATTTTTTGGTCACAAAGTGTGAATATGTAAACAGTCAAAAAGGGTTTCTTCCCTTAGTTTAGATAGTTTGTGTCGGTTTGATGAGATCTGCCCTTAGTCTGTAGACCATGGGAATGTATAAAAAGGGAGTCTTAGAAGAGTCTAAGGCAAGCTTTTGGTAGAGTTCTAAGGAATTTTTGGGTCTACGAGAGCTAAGAGCGAAGAGCCTTAGTGTAGGAAGAGGCTCTGCAGCTGAGTACGCAGAGGCCTAGGGTAGAAGTCTGCAGCTGAGTGTGCGTACCCCTGCAGCTGTGTGCACAGGGAAGTTAGAGTCTGTACTGAAGTTACGAACCATTAATAAAGAGAATTATTCTGGAGATATTTGTGTATGAGTTATTTTACTTATGTTATGAATGTTGCAATTATGTTATGTTGAATACTAGGTTTATCAATTAATTCTATATTGATGTGTGAATCTATGTATTTTACTTTATCATATGAACACAAGTAAGAATATCTATTTACGCATGATAATCATAATGCATGTTGAAGCTAACCAATACTTAATCTAATTGGGGTAGACATAGAGGTAAGGGTAATTATAGAGATGCATAATCATCTGAATTGGTTGTTTAGGGTCCATGAAGGATGATCAGAGACTTTCGCAAAGGCTTCAAGGACGAATAAGAGAAGTACATTGATAAGCCCTAAAGGGCTTATAGATCTGTTTAGGGTATAAAATCGACATCACAACCATCTCAGGGTGCGAAACTTGGTTCCTGCATCCACCCATACTTCTTTGGGTGAGACTTCAGTTCGCGCTCTGTAGATTGATGCTGAAAGGGCCAGTAGTGTATGGATTTTCTTAGCTACTTAACACTAAACCTGGGTCAGGGCCCATCAAGCCAACAATACATATAAGAAATGTGGAATATTCAAGGGGTATCCCAATAAAACCATTTACAGTCTAACATGATATACAAACACTAAACTATAGCGACCTTCACAGGTTATGTACATTCTGAGAAAAAGTAACATGTTTTCCATTTGGTTTTTAAATGGGTAACCGACATACCTTTAATGTCATAGGTATATCCTCTTTTGGCCAACAATTTCTTCCAGGGAAATTTCTTAATTCTCTTGGTCTTTGACCATTTTTCACCTTCAAGAGACATATAGGCAGCTTCAACGATAAACTTAGCATCCATCATAAACTAAATATTCCAAATTATAACCCTACAGTCATTGAAATAACTTGTGAAAGCCTTAGTGATGACCTAATTATGTTCTTGGAACAATTTCAAGAATTCGAACAAGCTAGTGGTCCAAAACAACTGAGCATAGTCCTCATAGGCTTCCAACATATCAATTCCCACGGTCTCAAATCAGACGACTCACAACATGGTGAGACAATATCATATTTCCACATTATAAGATGACAACAAAATCAATAAACCCTCAAAACCATAACTTGTTACCGAGAGAGACAAAACCCATAAGAGATAATCAAAGACAACCAATGGGATGGGCTTTGAAAATTATAGTTACTTCAAGCAATGAATAACAAGGTATAGTCATGACAGTGCTTGAAATCTCAACCATCGGAAACCAACAAGTGTACAGGTCAATCTTTTAACAACACCGGTTAAAAATCCATGTAATAAAGGAAAACTAAGACCAAGATCATGGGACATGTATTCCAAGCTGAATGTTGGAAAAAAATCCTAGTGGGTGTTCATTTGGTTTATTATGGCTAAGGAAAATGGTAAAGGCAATGGAAAAGATATTGAAAAGGAAAAGAAGAATTAATTGGCATTTTATTTATGAAAATAATGGAAATAGGAGAAAAGGAAGGTCAAAGGTCAAAGGTTGCATGTGAGGAGTAAATTGAAGAAAAAATAAAGGAAATTGAAGAAAATAGAGGCCTCATTAATAAAAAAGGCTTCTGAGGGTAAATTCATAGGCTTTTGCTAGTTAGAATTTTGTCAATTCAATTTCGGAGCTCTCTCTATTCTCTCATACTCTTGCACACTTAGAGAATTCTTGGAGCACTCTAGCATTGAAGAAAGGAAGGCAAAGGAAGGAAAAGAAAGAAAAGGAAAGAAAGAATCAAGTAAGGAAGATTTGGATCAAGTGGCTATAGCGGGATTACTTACAGGTATCGAGTTGCATGTATGATTTCCTTGCTAGTTTTTATATGCATGGTATATGCATGTGTGTATTTGATTCTCTTGCTATCATTCACATGCAGTTTTCTAGGTGTGATAGTGGTTTTAGATTTGCCTTGCAATTTCCGGATAGCCGTAGTATGATGGGGTTCTTTTATTTGGTTGAGCTTTTGATTTTCTGATGGTTTTGGAACTGGGTGAGGTGGTCTCATGAAAATTCCCAAGGGCCCTTGACTAGTAATGGCAGGATACATGGTAAATCCCAAGGGTGTAGATGGGAAAACTCTTCAATGTATTGGTGAATAAATATAGAGGCATTCATGCTTGTTTAGGGCTTAGTGATCCCTTGACAAGTTTTGGTAGGATTGCGATAAAGACTGGTAGTGTATGTTTCTTTATTTGGGCCTAGGAATACTTTGACCGGTAATGGAAGAATTGTGGTAAAGCCTAGTTGGGTAGGTGCTTGCTTTTGGCCTAGAAATACCTTTATCAGTAATGGCGGGATATGTGGTAAAGCCTGAGGAAACCTTAGTTTTTTTTTGTGAGTCCCACATTCATGCTTGGAATATGGCATAGGGGTGATTTTAGGGGCGAATGTTCGCCCTTTGGCGAAATTAAGGGGTTTTAAATTTTTAGTGGGCGAATTCTTTGTATCATAATACATTTTTACAAATCACCTCAAATAGCCCACCTTATTTTAAGGGAGAGGGTAAAAAAGGTAAATTTAGCCCTTGAAATTAGGAGTTACAACCTTCCATTCGCCCATTTTCAAGAATAGGTTTTATTTAAGTGAATCCATTCGCCCATTTTCAAGAATATGTTTTATTTAAGTGAATCCTATGGGCCAAAGGCCCAAATACCATATTTATAAAAGAGGTATGGTAAATAAATAAAGAATTTTTTATATTTACTCCATAAGTCACCTTATATACATGCAAGGGTGTAAACAAATAAAAATATAAGTAAAGTGGAGGTATGGTAAATAAATAAAATGTCTTTTTATACTTACTCAAAAGGTATGGTAAATAAATAAAAATATAAATAAACTAGACACATGGTAAATAAATAAAACCTTTTTTTATATTTAGTCCATAACCCTCATTCTATTTATGAAGGCTCAAGAAAGAGGTTTTATTTAAGCGAATCCTATGGGCCAAATACCATATTTGTAAAAGAGGTATGGTAAATTAATAAAAATATAAATAAGCGAGAGGTATGGTAAACAAATAAAACATTTTTTTATATTTACTCCATAAGTTACCTTGTATTTATGAATGGTATGGTAAATTAATAAAAATATAAATAAACGAGAGGTATGGTAAACAAATAAAACATTTTTTTACATTTACTCCATAAGTCACCTTATATTTATACTATGGGACAAATACCGTGGACTAGATTGTTATTAATACCATGCAAAAAAACATTATTAACCCTAATATTAGTATTAATAAAAATAAAAATGGCACATGGTATTGACCCATGGTATTCACTTGGAATGTAGCCTATTTAAATGGGGGAATTAAACCAGTATAGATCCATCTTTACTCTAGATCTACTAACCCCCGAGAGGTATCAAATATTGTGATATGCAAACTAGCATAGAGTGAAAAAATGTTTGATCCGATCAAGAGTAAAAATGGATGTTGTAATTTAATGTATGTTAAACATTTTAGCTTGGTTAAAATAAAAAATAAAATAAAAATCAACTATTAATTTTATTAATTTTTATAAATTACTAATAGTAATTTTTAAGCTCAAGGTTTATGATAACCCATGGTATTGACCCATGGTATTCATGTGAGCATAGACTATTTAAAGGGGAAATTCTATCTTAGATCCATCTTAATTCTGGGTCTACCAAGTGTTCAAAGGGATAAATAGATTTCATCCCCCTAAGAGTGGTAGATGTGGAGTTAAGATGGATATAGGTTGGTTTATGATAATGAAGATATTAAATAGACTTAGGAAATTATATTGTAAAAACATCTTAAGGTGAATGGTTAAAGCATAGACATTGGACAAGTATATTTGTATACTTCTGTTTTAAACTAAAACAAATCCAGGGCTAAAAGGAATGGATTGATTGCACTAGTCATCCTTTTATAACTTTCCAACATATGTTGGAGTAAACAGATTGTAATTTGGGTAATTTTTCTAATTGCAAAAGGGAACATACTTGTGTATTGGCAGGGTGGTTACGAGGTCCCTAGAAGTGGAGTAAACAAATTGCAATTTGGGTAATTTTTCTAATTGCAAACAGGAACATACTTGTGTATTGGCAGGGTGGTTACGAGGTCCCTAGAAGTGATGAATTTGAATTTTTCTTGGTTTTATATATAGTATTAGATTTTTTCTCATGATTTTTGTGAATGGCACGGGTGAATTTTATCCTACACCCGCTAGGTTATTGATATGTAATTTCGGTAATTTTGATTTCAAAAGATATTTTAAAGAAATGCAATGATTTCATTTGTGTATTCAATAAACACAAGATTTTATAATTGAGTAAAATATTCACCATGCCTGGTGAGAGATTCACCAAAAAATTATATATACATATCATATTATTGATAAAATTGCCTTCCATTTTTCCTATATACCATGGAGATTCGCCCATTTATTATACATGTCAATTTAGGGGGGGGGTTCTTAAAATTTTCCCTGATATGGCATGAGGGTGATTGGCTAAACGAAATATTTGGTTTGCCCAATATATCGCCATGTGGTACATGTAAGTCCCTGACTTGGTTGGCTTTTGCATATGTTCATAAGAGCTCTTTTCCTCTTGTATTTTATGAGTAAATGTACTTATTATGATGTGACTTTGATGATTGTTCTATCATTTTTATTATTATGGTAATATGATGGTTATAAGCATGGTTTGATGACAGATTCTCACTATGGATCTTATCATGTTTGGATTAGTAAATGAATGGTTATTGAATGCATGACTTAATATATGTTATTTCAACTATTATGAGAGGGCACTAGACCTTATTGATGATTCTCAATAAGTATAAAACCCCTATTTTTAGATATGCATTCATGATCTGTAGATTACATCTTCACAATGTGCTTGACAAAATGAATGTCATGGTTAGGCCTGGTTAGGTCAATTCCTTGATTAAGTTTTATGTTAGAGGCTTTTTCCTTGTGTCATTTATTGTTTTGGAAAGTCTCATCAAGTTTTGGGTAGTGATCTAGAGTCTAGCCCTGAAAAAGTGGCAAAGATCTTGTGGTTGCAAGCTTTGAACTGAGAATTTAGGACTGCAGTCACTACCTTGCATGCTTATGCATGTGACTGGATGCCTATAGTCACATGGATGTAGGCTTATGCCTGCGACTAGTAGCCTAGGTCACTGAAAAAGAAATATGACTCAGGGATTGGGCACCTCGAGGGGTGGTTTAGCTCTTGGGGTTCATGTAGCTCCTAAGGAAGGTCATTAATGTTTCGGTTTGTCGATTCCACTTCCTTAATTGTACTTAGGAGGTTGAGTCATGTCATAGTAGCCCTCATTTCATGTTTACCATGGCAAGCCAATGATAGTGGGTAAATGTGGGAGGAGGTGGCTATAGATCTCCATCATACTAACACCTCGATAATCTCATTTCCCAATCCTTCTGAACATAACCTAATTCAAGAGGGTTCAAAACATGATTATAATGTTAAGAGCGAAGGTCTCGGAAATAAATTTTGAATCATACTTTGTTAGGTTTTAAGTATAGGTTTAGATAATAATCACACCACCATCACAATAAGTATGAAATACATAAGTTAGGATTAGGTAGATAGGTTCTGAAAAGTTATAACAAAGAAAATAATACATGCATTCCAGAAAACCATATGATAAAGACACAAAAATACATGAACAACAATATATAAAGAATTGTTACAAAATTTCTAAAATTTTGTAACAATATCTATTTTTTTTATATAATTATCATGTGTAGTTTCAAATGCATGAGTGATCATAACCTTGGGAAAACCATTATTGATGCTTTGAAGATATTATCAAACCAAAATCTAAATCCGAATATACAATGAACGAAATTATCAAGCAACTAGAAGGTATTAAAAACACAACTCAAAAATCAAATTAAAAATTGAAATTTGTGAAAGACGGGGGGGACCATATCATCAACAGTGAATGAGATGGGAGTGGTTTGCCTTCTAACAATTGGTGTCTCACTGGGAAGGACCATTTATCTCTTCCTGCAGAAAATAAAAGAAAAAGAAAAGTTGAAATCAAAGTTAAGTGGAAGATATTTAACATGTTTCCTTCAGTCAGATATTCAGACAGACAAGAGCCATAAATAGTTACAGAATTAAGAAACCAAAATATAAACTTTTAGAAAGGAAACTCAAAGTACAATATAAAATAAATAATTTTATTTTAAAAGAAAGACTAGTTAAAATATTTACTTCAATTCCATTGGTAGACCCACTATTGCCATCAAGAATCCATAGCCTCGACAAGATTACCATTTAACCTCGATGTGTCAATATCCCATTTGTTTAGAATTCAGACTGAGCAATATTGTCATATACATATTTATTATTCTTGTCTTCCTCATTTCTTTTTAAAAGTATTAATTGAAATACAATGTCCATACTTGGTGACCTGCAAGATAACACAACCATTCACAAGACGTAACAGACATGATCAAAGAAGTTCGTGATGAGACCCCCTATCTTGTGATGTAATGACCACAAGCCACTTCCCTGGCTTGGTGACCAGATATGACAATGTCACATTTGTTCAAATATTATGATCATGGTAGGTAAGCTTGTGATGAGACCCCCTATCTTTCAATTAATAACTAATATTTTTTAATTGCACTCTGAAAAAATGTTACCATTTACTTTTTTAAAAATGGGAAGACATATCCAATCCTTAAGAGAGGGATGGTGTAAGAATTTTAGTAACTAGTCAAACAGAAATATAGTTGTTGAAACAAATGTGTTGGATTTTGGACATGAACTTTCTGAAAAACAAAAATAGAAATTTTCCTATAACATATTCCAGCTGATTTGCAGATTTACAGATCAAAAGGAGAGAAATAAAGGACATATTTCAATCGGT
Organism: Pinus tabuliformis; assembly: GCA_031772625.1. Lineage (NCBI taxonomy): Eukaryota > Viridiplantae > Streptophyta > Pinopsida > Pinales > Pinaceae > Pinus > Pinus tabuliformis. Next base: position 322,701,069 of record CM062809.1, read on the forward strand.
TAGCACACATAACCATATAACAATTGAGAGTGTTAGAGCGTAGATTTACCTCAGGCTAAAAAGGTAAGCTTCTAGGTCCACATCAAACCACGCTTAGCCTCGTAGCTAGCCCTACAAGGACAGGAGAGGGCTCTCTCCGAGTCAATCTCAGCAAAAGATAATCGATGGGGCTTGAGATGACTAATTTAACAACTGATCTTAGGCTAGGTAGGAAGTGCAAGGGTTTAATTTGAGTTTTTTGGGGGTTTTGTTGGAAAAAAGGGAAAGGCAAATTTGGGTCTGAGGATGAGGCCAAATTTTTGCAAAGTTCCGGTTGGGGCAAGGTAGGTAGTAGTTTTCATGCTGGAGATTAAATGAATGGATATAAAAGACCGCTGAAGAGGGCAAGTGGGTACCAAGAATCCTCTCCAAACAGATGAAAACATATAAAACTAAACAAATTTTAAGGCAGAGCACAGCAAACCAAATGAATTCTACCTTTATCACTCAATTTGTTTAATTTCAGAAGCAAAGAGAAGGGAAATGGCATACATGAAACATCAATGAACTTACAATTGCATGAAGAAAAACACCATCAAAACACAGAGCCACAAGGATCCCAACAAGTGCTGCAAAACCCTGGTCTTTCCTTTGCCAAAAATGCAAAAATCAGATGTACAATGAAGTGCCAAGCAATCCCAAATGTCCAACCCAAAAATGACTTAGAAATTACATAATATAGACAAGCCAAACCCATTCCCTTGCCTCTAGGGGTTGAGCTCATCATTCTAGGAGCTGTTTGAACCAATTCTAAATAAGTAACTGAGATCTAGGAAATCAAACAACTTGCCTCTATATGCTAGGAAACTGATTCATTCATTTAATTTTCACTTTTTAGTGAATGAATCCTCTAGAACAAGTAAAAATGTGCCAATATTACATCATGGTCATCAAATTACATCATGGTAGATCAATAATTACATCAAAAGGTAAAACTAGTCAAAACTGGGCAAATTTCTGAGCTGAAGAGTGAAAATGAGGCCAAATTTCTCTATGCGCCGTGCCCAAATTCTCTATATGTTGCGCCACTTTGGAGCTGATTTTGAGGCACTTCCTGAAGTCCAAATTTATCTCATGATAGCTCGTTGGAAAGCCCTACCTGTCTACTTTCCAACCTCCCAAGACTACTTCCTGTGTGTGGAAAAAGTGGCAGAAAGGCCATTTTCAAGGTGTTTTTGACCCTTTAGGCCACCCAGAACTTGATGAAATCTCTCGGCCATTCCTGAGCATGCATATTTTATCATAAAAAACCCAAAAATATCAAGTTTTCTTCCAAAAGATGTCCCAATCATCAGCGCGTGCCAAGTGGCGCTACGCGTTGGGCAAAAAACTCTATTTTGTGACCAAAAAAATAAAAAATGACAAAATTTTCTCCAAATTCCTTGAAATTTGGAATGAAGGTGCCTCATCAAGTATCATGCTCATCAAAGAAGCTTCGGCCAAGATTCGGAGTCTATCCTCCCTTTTATGGCGTTTCAGTGCCCTCCTGGTGCATGCAGTTCAGTGATGGAATCACTATCTTGTTCGTATGATGTATCTGTGTCTGTATCCATGGTGTTTGAAACAAGGTGTATGTTTGGTTTGTTGAAAATGAGAAATTGGTGTTTTTTTTTCAATGCCAAATGTGCCAAAGGGAAGGGACTGTGGGAGAAACATGGACAGTGGGAACAAGGGAGTCTTGTCAAGTGGTAGTTTGCCCTTTGAGAATTTGACAAACTTTGGGAGAGGGGAGAGCCACTGAATGTTTGGGAAACTGAGGTTTTGGGAATTTTTACACATGAAATGGGAAAAGGAGAATGAGAGGAAATGAAATGACTTGGGAGAGGGAGATGAAGCTTAGGAGTAAGTGACTTTTAGAGATGTAGGGAGATGGGAATGAAATGGGTATGAGTGACTTTAGGGATATGGGGAATAGGGGATGAGCTGCTATGATAAGATAACGGTGAGGGGGTGGAAAAAACAAGGTGGAGAATGGAAGTGTTTGGCACAAAACAAGTTTTAAAACCCTAGGAGCAATCTTAAAATAAGAGAATAGGATTTTGAGTTTTTTGCATCTAAATTTTCATACAAACACCAAACACTTGTTAAGAGCAATGAGGAAGTGGCTTTGACTTACTTGAACAAGGAGAGACTGAGAAAAATTTTATGGGTGAAAGGAATGGCAAAAATCTTGTGTTCTGGCCCAATGCGCCACGCACCAACCCAATGCGCCGCGCACAAACCCAATGCGTCGCGCCATGAACCCAACGCGTAGCGCATTTTGCAGGAGGATTTTGGAGGCCTTACCGGTGTCCAAATTGGGTGTGGGATAGCTAGTTGGAAATTTATTTGAGTCTACTTTCTAAATCAACTATAAGTTTTCAATTTGGAGTTCATTTACCATGTAAAATATCAAATCTCCCAAGACTGGTCAAAATGTGCCAAATGAGGCTGCCTCAAGGTAGAGTGCTGTTGCAGTCAACTTTGGAAGATCTTCCTCAACTCCAAATTGAGCTCATGATATCTCATTGGAAATATATTTGTGTCTACTTATCATTTGACTCATCATGCAAGTCATTTGGCCAACCAATCTAGGCGAAATATTGATTTTCCCAAGGTCACTTCAGAGGTGCATTCAATTCTCCTGAGGCAAAAGTATTTTTGACATTTCTCTAAAACCATGACATCTGTGTAAAAAGTGAAGGAGGTTTTTCTTTATTGGCCTATTTTGGACAAAAACCTCTCTCAGTGTTTCAAAATTCATCTTTTATTGCTCAGAAACATCATTTGAGTGAAACCTATTCCAATGTGTGGAACAAGAGATTTGTCGAAATGAATCGAAATGAAGGGGATAAGGGGCTTCTAAATTCTTGAGAAAATTTTGGGAAGTAGGCAGGGATGTTAGGAAGTAGGGGAAAGTGGAATGTCAAAGATTGAGTGAGGGGAAGGGGTCCAAAAGGGCTAAACACAGGCCCAACCTAGGAAATTGTCAAGTTGTAGCAAGAAACTAGGGTTTGTGCAAAAATGAGGAATTTTGGAGATTTTAGTGATGGGAAGTGTTTAATAAGGTACATTAAGGATAGGGGAAGGTGTATGAACATCAGGATACAAGTTTGATGATTTTACCATCCAATAGAAATTACCTTCAAAACCCTAGGAGAGGGAAATGAACTTTACTTAGGCGCAATTGAAGCGTTAACAAGGTGTAAAATGACCCAGTGGAACTTGACATAATGATGACAATCCTATGAATGATGGTACACTCAGCTGAATGGTGACATGGACCGTCATTTGTATAACTTTGAAAGGAGTAAAATCAAACCCTAGACCTAATACCTAGTGACCAAATTTTGCTTGAAGACTCGCTGAAATGACAAAATTTGACCTTGACACCTTAAAATCACTTCGTAAGAGCATGTTTGATCACTAGAGGAAGGCTGCAAAGACTGACACTAATAGAGAGCTTTATAAAATTTGTTGCAAATAGATTTACTGTGGAATGAAACATGCTAAAGAAATAAAAAAAGAGCACTCAAAAAGAAAGAAGAAAAAGGAAAAAGAAAAATGAAATCAAGGAAAGATATGTACAAGTGTCTGATAGGAAGGACTATGTAAAATAATTTTTAGAAGAAAACCATTGACAGGAAGTGACTCTCACTGTCCTTTCAAGTTTTGCAGTCGAAATGTGTTGGGACCCAACATTTATGTAATAGTGTAAGATCCTATCCATAAATTATGGAACTTACTGTGCTCTCCTTTGTCTTCATAGGCTTTGTCCTACTTTAACACAAAATCACCAACCTTAGAATCACTCTTGGAGGAAGATTTATTATTGACCAGTGTTTTACAAATTTTTCAGGTTGGTCAAATTTAGTCTTAATCTTTGTCTTTCTTCTTCCAGCCTTAGTAATTCATTAGTTCAATTTTTCATGGATGACGATTTGAGTTCCTGAAAATTTTGGGACAACTGAAGGGATGGAAAAAAATATGAGGTGGTGAGATAGCTTCTCCACCATAAACCAAAAAGAAAGGAGAGTTGCCAACGGTAGCTTTTGGAGTGACCCTATCAGGCCGCAATGCATTAAACAAATAAATATTCCATTTTTTTTGTTTTTAGATAAGTCCTTATAAGAATTTGAAGAAAATTTTTATTAGATGACTCAACTAAACCATTACCTTATGGATAATAGTTTTCTGAGTATTTACTATTTAAGCCTTTATCAACTGCATATGCATCTAAATAATCTAATGAAAAATACAACGCATTATCAAAGACCAGAGATTGAGGAATTCCAAAACGTGAAATGATATGAGTTTCAATAAAATTTATAACTTAATTTGCATTCACTACATGGAGTGGTGTTGCCTCAACCCATCTTGTGAAGTAATTTTTTGCTATTATAATATATTTTTGTTGTTGAGATGAAGTAGTAATAGCATGGCCTATAATATCTAAACCCCATTGTTGAAAGGGAGCTTCAATGGAAATAGGTTGCAAAGGAAAAGCAGGCTTACCCAATCTTCTAGCAGCCTTTTGGCATGTCTAACACTTTCTCACTAAAGCATGGTCATCCGTAAACAGGGTTAGCCAGTAATAACCTACCCTTAATATTTTGTGAGTAGTAGTATAACCACTAAAATGGCCACCAGCAAGACCTAAATGAAGTTCATGAAGATCTTTAGAGGCTTCCTCTTGCTCAAGACAACAGAAGAGAAGTCCATCATAATTTCTCCTAAAAAGAACATCACCAATAAACTTATATGGGTCATATTTTAATCATAACGTCCTTCTTTGGGTTTAATTTAAATGAGATGGAGAGGAATCATTTTTTAGATAAAATTTTATATCTACATATGTAGAATCAAAATTATGATTAGGACAGAAAACTTCATTCTAAATAAAAGAAAAGTTATTGTCAAGAGGAGATTGATCATGACTAACAAAAGAATTATTAGTGGGAGGAATAGATTCAACAACTAACTTGCAAATACCTTGACCTCTAATAATGTGTGTAGTTTTAATTTTAAGATCAAACTCTTGCAAGGATGTCATCTAGTGTGCCCTATTTTCCCCAAGTTCCTTTTGAACAAACAAGTTTCTAACCACAAGGTAAGGTATAATTACTTTCGTCCTTGATTTTAATAAATAAAAGCGAAAGTGTTTGACTGCTTTATAAACTGAAAAAAGCTTGTTTTTCAAATGGTGCATAATTTATTTCTTCTCCTTTAAATGAGGATCTCATAAAAGCAACCAAAATTTATGTATTATGGTCATCCTTTTGGGTAAGGACAACAACATAAGTTGAACCAGGGGAAAAAGTGTATAAAAGGAACTCCTTAGAAAAATATGTGCTTATAAGAGTAGGTGCTTCTATAATATCTTGTTTGATAGTGTCAAAATCTTTCTTTTGAGGCTCTCCCCACCTTAAAAAAGCAATATTTTTTAGTAGTTCCTGAAGAGGTTTAACAATTTCTAAAAAAACTCGGGACAAAGCATTTTACAAAGTTAATTTTACACAAAAAGAATTAGACAATTTTTTTAGAATTAGGAGGCAGTAAAGACTTAATCGTCTAAATCCTCTCCAGGGAAATCATAATGTCATCCTTTGACACAATGCATCCCAACAATTTACCTTTGTTGATTGCAAAAATTGATTTTTTGGGGTTTAGGGAGATACTTGTTTTCTTGCATCTTTCAAATATAACTTTTAAACATTGGAAGTGATATGATCTCTATTTTAAAAAAATGGTGAGATCATCAAGGCATATGACAACAAATTCATTGATAAGTCCTCTAAAGGCTATGTCCATGGCACACTAGAAAGTTTCCCCAATGTTTATCAGTCTAAAGGGCGTCTTCCTGTATGCAAAAGTGTCGCATGGAGTCCTAAAAGTGGTTTTTAGCTATTCAGCTAGATTTACCAAAACCTTATTGTATCCTGAGAAACCGTCCAAAAAGGACAATATCTCAGATCTTGAAATGCTCTAAATAATTTGTTCCATTGGTGGGATAAGGTAATGATATTTTTTAGGGGCTTGATTTAAATTTCTAAAGTCTACACATAAACGGATATCGCCATCTTTCTTTCTAACTGGGATTTGCAACACATTGTGTGTGTCTCACTGGAAAAATTATCTTAGCTAATAAGATCTTATTAAGCTCTTGTTTGACAATTGATTCCAGATTTGGATGGATCTTCCTAAGTTTTTTCTAAAAAGGTTTACTCTGGGGTTTTATATGAATGATGTCTTGCATGATATTTTGGTCAAAAGTCTTAATATTGTCATATGTCCAAGAAAATACATCCTTGTTTTACTTGAGTAGACGGATAAAGTCAACTCTTTCTTGGGGTGAACAATTGACTCCTAAATTACCATATTGAGGGTGTTCTTGTGTGCCCAGGTTTATAAGCTTAGTTGACATGACAGAACTATTAGCCTTACATTTAACCCCTTTTAATCTATCATGTAAATTGTAGAGATGTTCTAACCTTAAAATAGACTTAGGTACCGGTTTTACCATTTTAAGAAGCTCATCGAACGACTACTCTTCACTTTTTTGTGAAAAATATTAATGATTTTTCTCATGCATAACCTCTTGGATGACTGAATCCTTGAAGGTTTCATCCATGTAGGAAATCAATGATCTTCTTGTCATCATCAAATACACGCCAATTATAAATTGTATCTGGTATTGAAGGTCTAAAAATAAGTTCAACAGAAAATGCACTAGGATTAAAATTTTCGACGGGAATTAATTTTGAAGCAACGTTTGCCAATAAATCAACTTCCAGATTAGCTTTTTGAGGTAGAAATTGAATATTAAAAGACAAAACATTTGGCATCAAATCCCATTCCTCATTTTCATAGGCTTTAATATGAGTTGAAAGGCAATGTATAGTATTATTTACCTATCTTATTATTATCTAAGAATCCCCATAAAATTTAAGACATCTAAATCCCAGATCAAGAACTTTTCCCATTCCTTGGATCAATGCCTCATACTCTGCGACATTATTCGTACACTGAAATTACAAGCTATAAAAATTATGTTACCTTTGGAATCCATAAGAACACATCTTGCACGAGCTCCTTCTTTTGATTTGGAACCATCAAAATATAAATACCAAACCTTAGACTCATCATAATTAGACATATCACTGATTTCAATTATCTCATGATTACTAGTAACACCTGATTTAACCAATTATAGATTTGACTGTTGTTCTAAATTAGAAATTTCAGCGAAATCAATTGTTAGATTTCTAAAGAAGGAATCAACATTTGTTGAATAAAATGGTTCTACTGGCTGGTTTTCATCATTCAGATAAGTGATTATGTGTATCATATATGTTTCTTTACGAACTTTGATATGGTTCATTTTTCCCTTCTAGGGTAACCATAACTGAGTTAGATCAGTGTCCATGAATCCCTTTAAGTGTTGTAGCCAATCCCTGCTGAGAAATAGACCATAAATTTTAGGTATATCTGCTATTACTATGTCAATTATTTGGTAGACTCTACTATTAGTTGATAATCAAATTAGAACATTTGTCAATTCTCCAACGACTTTAACAAAATATCAATCTAGTTGCACAATTTTTATATCTAAAGGTTTCATCTGAGCATTTATTTTCTTGCAAATGGATAAAGGCATTACATTTGAAGATGCTCCAGTGTCTATCATGAAATTATGAATATTTTTGTTAAAAATCTGAAATGTTAGGAGGAATAGCAAATGTTTATTCTTCTTGATGGGATGATCATTAGCTGATCATTTCAAAATCCTAACATTTTCTATGATAGATTTATCATAAGTAGAAATATCCTTCGTAGCTGCAGTTTTTCAATGAATAATATGTTGTTGTATTGTTTCCTAAATATTAGGAATTTTCCACAATTCATATAGAGATATACTAGCTTTGATCCTTTTAAGATCGTAAATTGGGTCATATTCAATTTCTACGAGAGAAACCTTTTAAACATCTAAAACTTTTTTTTTGTGTCTTTGTTCGATGGAGGTTGAGTCTGTTATTCAGCTTGTGCTTTACTTCATGTGTAGGTGAAAAAAAAATTGTGGTCCTTATAAAAATTAAGAGAAAGGTCGGGAGGTTGAAGCTCATCCCTATCTTCAGGATCAAATTCTTCCTCGTTGTTTTCACTAATTTTAGGATTAGAATCATAATCATATGTCAAGGCTTGAAGAATATTTTCCAATCCTTCAGTAGTTAGGCCTTCATTTAGGGAAGGGGGTTTATTATTAGGTGGTCTCCTAAAAGTTTGTTTAAAAAGTTATCTATCGATTGAACTTTCATGTTTTCCCTTCTTGAGATCAATTATCTCATTTGAAAATTTATTAATGACCTTTTGTATACTTTTGAGATCTAGGGAAGATTGTTCCTTTTTACTGGAAGATTATTTTGATATTTATTTTTCTTATAAGAAGAAGAAGAAGATTTAGTCTATTTTTTTAGGAAGGTTTTAGACTGATGATATATTTTTTGACAGTAATTCTTCATCAAATGCCACCTGTAAAGAAGGTTCCTCGGCCATTTTAACCCATATAGAAATATAAGGGTGAAGAGATTTAACGCAATAGGCAATGATAAGATTCTGTGGGGGTAGTGAATTTGTAGGAATTTTATTTTCAAAGGGAAAAATATGACATTGAAATCCTTAACTTTTTACTTAGGTTTCATTTTCATAGTAGACATTTCATCCACTAGCACTTCAAGTGTTTTGTCATCTCCAAATTTCTCTAGAAATTCCTTCTCAAATTGGGTCCAAGAAGTTATACTTTGAGGGGGTTGGAAAAAGTACCAAGTTGTAGTTGTGCCATCAAAAGTGCATGGGAAAATTTGACAAAAAACATCTTCATGGCATACATTTTTATGTCTAATCGCGAGCATGAATTCCTTTAGCTTACCAAACAAAACATCAATCCTCGACAAACGGTACCTTTTCTTGACCGTTAGTTTGTTTAGTTGCCTGTAGTCAATGCAATATCTAGGAGTACCATATTTCTTCTTCACGAACAACACTAGGGCACCCCAAGGTGATACACTCGTCCCAATGTACCCCTTTCCCAACATTTCCTTCGATTGCAACTTTAACGCAACCAACTCAGGTGTGCTCATCCTGTAAGTTTATTTTGATGCTAGGGCTTCTGCTAGCACCAGCTCAATAGAAAAGTCTACCTTCCTCTGAGGTGGAAACTCTATAATGTCCTCAGTAAAAACATCCTGAAACTGCTGCAAAACTGGGTACCTTCTTAACACATCGGCATCCTCAACCTCCTTACCCTTGTCACTAGAAATGTGTACTGCAAACATCACATGACCTTTTCTACAACTATGATTAGTCTGCATAGTGGTAACCATTATTACTGATGTAGGCATCTTTTTCCATTGCAAATTCCTCTTTTCCCCACTCTCATCCACACGGTCAATGGCCTTGTTGAAGCAATCCACTTTGGTCCTATTATCTCTAGACCTCATATGCTTCTCTAGATATGGAAAATAGTGCAGTGGCCATCAATAATAAATAAGGTATAATCACTTTTGAGGATGTCACAAGGACTAACCTCTCTCGGCGCTTAAACCATGGCACAACGAATTAGAGGATTAAGTTTAACCATGCCGCAATGTGATTGAGAGGCCCAATGAGTTTCTTTTAAGAACAAAGTAACAAGCATGTTCCTTTCACCAGGATCACCATCCCTCAACACCCTTGGAACTCTTAAAATCAACTTCGGCAGTGTGACTTGCACGATAATTAATGAGATAGGTTTCACTAACATTGAAATGTCAAAGAGTGACTGGACAATCTTGATTGGTTATGGGGGCTAGTAGATAATTCGTTCCGCCTGGGGTACTCTCTGTCGTAGCACGGTGGGGCCATCGGCCAAATGGGCTCCTCCCACTGGCTCCTCATGATTGAAGTTCCACGGGCCTAAAGGTAAGGTTGAAACATGTTGGTCCACTCTTTCCTCTGATCTCTGCTTCCCAGTCCGCCAATCGACCCTAAACTACCATGTATCTTTTGCTCCAATCCCTAAGCCCACCACTTGGATAGCCATGCCCCTTCTATTATATAATAGCATTTCACGTAAACCTTGCCTTCCCGACAGCTATTATACAGTCCCTGTGAGAATTTCCCCACCTAGTCACCTGCGCAGGATCTACCGCTCTGCATATCTGAAATGTATAAGGACCATTCCCCAACATCGCTTTCAGTCACTCATGCGGGCTCTAGGTAATTCGACATCCCGACGACCTATATTTTTCTTTTGTTTTCTGAATAAAATGAATCAATCAGCGCCTATAACTCCCAAAACCCATGAGGCCAAGTCTACTAGCATCAAACCCTTGGTAGATGCTGATAGTCAAATTGCAGACCCCTCTTGTCCTTATTTGTTCACCGACCTTCATTATGAACTGTTTTCTAACCATGTGAAGAAGGAAGACCCTTTTAGGGCTTTCAACTCTAGTCTATTTCAAATTTCACCTTTCGTTCATCATTTCCTTGAATTCATAGCCTGGCTTGCCATAGCATACCAAGAGGATAAGAATTGATTTATTTATGCCTCAAGGACTAAAATCCTGGAAATAACTCCTACCTTGATCCAAAGGGCTTTAATTTTTCATGTTTCTTCCATAATTCAACTGTTCAGAGATGCTACCTTGGTTCTTCGCTACTCTCCCTCTCGATGAACAATAGTCCTTACTGGACCAAATCTTCACTCCTGAAGTTAAATTCCTTCCCTGAGAAGAGTGGTTCCCAATAACCCTCTTCCAAAAATCTGTTTTGCCCATCCTGGCTGTAATCACCTATTTAATGGGTGAAGATAGCTCACAAATAATAAATAAAGACATCTTGGGGTTTCTGCAAAAGATGAAGCAACCTGATTTCCTACTTAACATACCACTCTACCTATCCACTACCATATGCTTTCAACTCTATTATTTCCCCCCTTCTTCTTATTTTCACTACTATTCCCTTTTGTTTTACTTGTTCTTATATACCCATGTCGAATAATTTCAATGTTTTGACCTTCAAGTGTTTTCTCCCAATAAGCAACAAAATTATGTCTTTGACTAGAATATCTCTGTGATAAATAGGCCCGACTTGGGTGGGTATTCCCAATTCATATCGACCTTCATGGCCAGTACCTACTGGATCATTCATGGAACCCTGCCACCTAGAATAATCCCACAGAAAAAAGAGTTTCTCCAACTCAGCAAGGATGCCATGATAGGAGACTGGTACCTCTATGAGGATTACATAGAGATTCAGTTTTATAGTTGTGAAATTTTCCCATATCGCTTTCCAGCATTCATGCCTATGAGGATATTTTCCCTTGAATTCATCGGACCGATCCTCAGTGTAGACCTGCTTCATTGTGTACCTGCAAAGAAAGGTTTCTTTTTTAAAATGGGACAGCCAGTAGGTCCTTCTCTGGTAAACATAAGGTAGATTTTTAAAATAGTTGAGGCCCTACTTGAATCCATGGAGCTAGAAAAGGGAGACACTTGGCATTATGATCTCCAAGGCATCATTTCCCAAAGGAGAGAAAATATTAAAGCATCAACCTATGTGAATGACTCAAAGTTTGAAATTGAATGGAAAGATAACTTTGATTCATGGCCTTAATACAAAAATGGAGATCGAGTCCCCAGTTAGCACGGGAAAAGCATCAAAGAGGACTGCTAACTCAGCAGGGGATACTGACACAGAGGAGGGCCATGTATATACAAAATCTAGGAGTCAGGGTCAAGAATAGGAAGAATAAGAAGAAGAGGAAGTGAGGATACAACTAAAAAAACCAGTTCCATGTCATCCAAGCTTTCAGATCAACCTGGAAAATCCACCTGTAGTCACAGCTTCACCCACAACTGAAGTATCCATTCTAGATCCTGAATACATTGTTGTTGCTACAGGATTTAGTTCACCCCTAGGAAGAGCTATTAACAAAAGCAATAAAAATGTCAAAGAGAGAATTTAGAGAGAAATGGTTGCCTAATCAACCCCTCGACACACCCGACTAGTTAATTTTATGGACATCGAGAAGGATGAAATGAGAATTTCACTATAGCACCCATTAGTGTAGGTATTGCCTACAAGACCTCAGTTCAAGACCTTGGATGTCTCCCTAAACCTAGAAAGTGTCCCTTTGTCAAATAAGGTCAACCTACACAAGCAGGTTGGGGAAATTTTATATAATGATTTGGGTAAAAACCTCATGGCCATCAATAGATTTGTGCGATATATAGGAAATCTCTCCAATAAAATGAAAATAGAGAATGAAAACTCTAGATCTCTGTATCTCCAGAAAGAATCATATAAGGAGTTGATAATTAAACTAGGTATCAACCCAGATGACAAATCAGCCATAGAAACCATTCTACAGTCAACTCAAAAGGAAAATCAGGAGTTAAGGCATAGGCTAAAGATGCTTGGTGGTGAACATATTCAAACAAAGGAGTTGGCATAGGTTGATATGGAGAAATAAAAGTTGATGAAGGAGTTGGCAGACAATAAAGATAAAGTATTGGTTTTGGAGGAAACCGTGACTAAGTTGCAAAAGAAGATTGACTCTCATGTATGTATTGTAATAGTACCTGAAGATCCTGAGAACCCTGCTGATCACCTCACTCAGGCTCTGGACAACCTTCAACTTTTTGAAGGTGAACTGAAAAATACACAAAGGGACTTAGACACTACCAAAGCCTAGCTAACCCAAAAAGAGAAACAATTGCAAAACTTGGTTATTAATACTGAATAGGTCACTAAAACCTACATGTTGTTACACATGAGATAACTGAACTAAAGGCTAAATTGAATGGGGACATGTCTCTCCTATAAGCTAGGTAGTTGGTGTGGGACGAGATCATTGAGGTAATGAATTGCAGCTGGGAACATGTGACTTTGATACATGATCACAAGTTCATTAGTGTAGAGTGTGGATCACAAATAAAAAATGCTAAAGAGATGAGTATAAGGAACTCCTAGTTTTCTCTGAAATTCATTCATTTCTTAAATGAGAGGCCAATCGAGGAGTTGAGACCAATAGACATAGAAGATAGAGTCAGTGCAATGGAGGAAATCTCTAAGGTGGTTTCGAAAGAAGAAGCTCAAGCTAGAGTAGAAAAAAGTCTAGTCAAAGTACAAAAGGGTGTGGCTTCCTGGAATGAAGTGTTTGATAACATCATACAGGTTGGGTTACCCAACCTCTCGGGGCCTCACTGGGAAGTGCTACCTTAGGAGAAACACATTCAAAAAATGATAGAGGCTAAGAGAAGGACATGATCATCTCACGAGAAAACAACCACTCTTAAGGGTACAACTCTGGTAAATTTCTTGAAGATGGAATTTCAGCTACTCGGGATGGTCAGGAGTATTTTTCATCATAGGTTGGACTACTTATGGGTGAATGATATAAATATTAACTACAATTGGTTCAGTTCTACACCTTATCTCCCTCCAGCCTTATGGAAACGATGCGAATAGTTTGTGAATCCACCACTTGTACAAATAGTCCATCCTCATGCTCCACATGCTCCTCACCAGGCCTCATAATCTCATCATTCTTGAAGATCATCCAAATTATGCTAGGATTGGCATTTCATTTACTTTAGTATTATTTTTACTTATGGTTTTTTACTTTGTTTTGTTATATGAGTACATTATGGTTAAAATAGTTGTGCATTCACACACGTTGGAATTTTGAGACATTGCTTTGGCACAATGAACCAAATCAAGAAGGAACATCTCTCTAATGTCCTATCTCTATCCGAAGAGGCCTATATATGCAACTTTTGATAAAGAAAGACAGGTTCATGATTTTGGAAAGAAACTTTGTATTTTTTTGGCAACGTTCTAGTTCTTTTGTTGTATATGTTACTCAAAATATTAATGCAATATCAATGGTGATTCCTACGTTTTGGGATTCGAGTATGTCTCCTATCCTTAGTATTTCCATAAATGTTTCATGTTCTTCTCAAAATTCATGTTAAGTGGCTACTAGATGTGTTTCCTCTTATATACAGATTCATTTAAATCAAATTGTTGATGAAGAATGGTTGTACTGATTGTGGAACTTCAATCTTTGAATGCGCTCCATGAGTCTTAGCATTCACCATGGTTTCTTGGCTGTCATTTCTTTCTAAATCTAGATATGTTTAGAATACTTGATTTCACAAGCTCTATGTGATGGGTTTCTTCTTTTATTTTTGTTGATGTCGCATATATAAAAAAAAAAAAAAAAAAAAAAAAAAAAAAATGAGTTGTAAGTTCTCAGATGGTATTGGCCACTGTTGATTGATATGTTATATCACTAAGTATCTCTTATGTATAAAGAACCCATGGACTGTGTCCTTCCAAACTTTTTGAACCAACCAAATTAAAATTGTAAGAAACATCATAAATGTTGCTCTAAATCATTCGAAGAATAATCAAAGCTGCACCAGATCTAGATGTCCTAGGCACAGGTTTCCTTACAATCCAGAGATTGTCTTTAGGATCGATAATATATTTTGGCGACGTTGTCATGAAACTTATTAGAGAATTTTTCCACTGGGATACGACATTCAGGTACTCTTTGTTAAGGTGAGAAAAGATGTCTAGATTTTAGATTCATCACCTTGGCAACTCCACTATCCAAATCTTAAGAAAATCATCCTGGATTTTAGGAGACCCCATACCCATTCAAATATATCTCAACAAAAAACTCCATTTGTGTCTGATCCAGAAAAATTAATCTACAGGAGATTTTGGAAGGAAAAAACCCTCGATACTGATGCTACTATCTCCTCATTACTTGAAGCTTCCGCTTCCAACTCTTAGTACGCCATCATTCATTGCTCAGAATTTATTCATATAATCTTAACATATCCTTCTGAAAGCAGTCTGATACACAATATATTTCCTTCAGAAGTCTAAGTTAATACTCCTTCCTTGCCATTTCCTCCTCCCCCTTAGATCGAAAAGGGAAAATACATCTCCACTGACAGTCATACTCATCATATAAACAATGCCATGAGTCTCATTATGTCTACCCTTTCATCTTTTGTCATAGTATAGAGACCTCTAATAAATCTAACACCACCTCCATTTATATAGATGGCAGGCTCGGGCTTCCTACTGAACAAGTATGCCCCATTAGACCTTCCTTAACCTCTGAGTGCCATGCCACAGGACTACCTTAAACTCTTGCCTAAATTCAATGAAGAAGATCAAATCTCATCACAAAGACATATAGAGACTTTCTTTGCATTTGCAGAGAATTTAAATGTTGAACACTTAGATGTGGTACTAAGGCTCTTTGTTCAATCCCTTGATGGATAGACCAAAAAGTGGTTTAAATCTTTACCAGATGCTTCCATTGCTACTTGGGAAGAGTTGGAGAACTCTTTTACGCAGAAGTGCGGAGAAAAGAGAGATCACAGATATATCCTAATAGATTTCAATGCTATGAAGAAAAAACCAAATGAAGATACTTTAGAATTTATAAAGAGGTTTAAAAAGAAATACAACAACCTTCCCATTGAAATCAAGCCTCCCCAGGTTGTTGCCCAAGTAGTCTTTGTTGGGGCTTTTGAGTCTGAGTTTGGTTTCACACTAAGGGAGAGGAAGTCTCGCACATTGGATTAGATCCAAATTGATGCCCTCGAGGTGGAGGCAAATTTCACATCCACAGGAAAGTCGAGAGGCAATATTGATCTTGGGGAAAATAAGAAAGGAAAAGAGGAAGTATCTTCCTCTAGTCAAGGAAAAGAATCATAGGAACAAAAGTAGGAAGAAATGGATAAGTTAATAAAAATCTTATCACATAAATTGGTTAAGCTAGGACTAGAAAACAAAAGTCTCCCCAAACAGAATGCTCAAGTTCCTAATCAAGGATTTATTCCCTAGTACCGAAGCCAGCCATTATAGATACTACAAAAAGGAATGAAGGAGCATATAGACCATCCCCCCCCCCCCCCCATTGTACATAGAGGATGACCCGGATGAGTAGTCACAAGTGCACTCTTCTTTCTGAGAGGAGGAGAAAGAAATAAGAACTCATCAAGAAGAGGGGCACGATATGGATGCAATGTTGAACGATGGAGAGATAGTTGACTATTGTAGACAGTTTGCAAACTTCATGCAAGCCAGGTGCACAGGAAATATGATCTCTGGTCCTCTAGGAAAAGGCCAAGATAAAAAGACCAGCATGAAGGTTATTCTCCCTAAGAGACCCCTAGATCATCTGACAAGGGAAAAGTACCCTTAGACTCAAATATGTCAAAAAATAAGGACTCCTTAAATCAAGATTTCTATAAGCCCGAATATCCTAAAGAGGAGAAGTCACCCCTCACATATGTAGGTTTTAATCCCGTACAAAAATAACCTACATACGAATTCTAAAAACAGAAAATAAAAAATGGTGAGAGCATAACACATAAAACAAATATACATAGAGAGTTTCCCCTGGATCCCAAAACTGGGACTACCAGATTGATTTTTCATTATGTTCCTTTCAACGTTACAATACATATATATGTACATGTTGAATCATCCATAAACCCCAATCCATTAACCCTGGATTAGAATATAACCGTAGTTCCCTTGACCGGATCTACAAAATACCATGGACCGAAAACCATCGCACCCAAAACCATGCGTGAAATCCATGCACAAAACCATAGGTAGGTTTGCCACCTAATATAGGGTCCAAAAAATACTAGGGCTAGTTGTGGAAAGAATATAACACAACCCAACAACATCAAAATAGGCCTGTGAAAAGGAAAGAGAGTCGACAGAGTCTAGGAGCATAGAGAAAGGTCCAACTGTTTTCAATCATCAAAAGGAACTTGAAAAAGTCAAAATCCCATTTATTTTAACTAAACTCCTGAAACAACCCACTTATAAAGCCTGAATCTCCCATTTTACGCCTCCATCCACTTCAGCACCATCACATGATTGTTTAAATCTTCAAGAAGAAAGGCCTATGGTAGTTTTTGGACCTCATGTTGAAGAGAAAGATCCCTCTACTACACCCTTCTACGTAAATCTTGTAATACATGACATCCTACTTCACAATTGTATGTTGGACTCAGGTGCCTCTCATAATCTCATGCCATTAACTGTAATGGAGCAACTTGTTTTGCAAATAACTAGACCCTATAAAGACCTTTACACTTTTTATTCTAAGATATTAAAATTCTTGGGAATGATAAAGGACCTAGTAGTGAACTTGGCTCAAATCCCAGTTAAGAGCATAGTAATAGACATCATGGTAGTAGATACCCCTGCAAGATTTGGCATGCTCTTATCTAGGTCCAGGGGTTCGAAAATTGGAGGTTCCATCAAGTTAGATTTGAATTATTCCACCATCCCTACCTTTGGAGGGGAAGAAAGAAGACTGTATAGAGAGTCAAGGTTCATAAAAACAATTACCAAAGTTGAGGACTCAAATAATTCTCCTGTGTACAGGAAAGAGACTGACCTCTCTTGTCTTCTGTTAGAAGAATATGATATCATCTTAGAAGAAACTCAAGTACACTCAGCAGTCCAATTAAATGATCAACACAAAGCCAAGGCAAAGTATCGAAGTTATACTTCAATGGGGCTAATTCTAAATAAGGTAATGGAGAAAGAGTGTTGTTAGTATCCCCTAAGGGCATCTTGATCCCTCTTTCATTTAAACTAGAATTTGAGGCAACAAATAACATCGCAGAATACGAAGCATTACTACTTGGCCTACAAGCAACAAGGAATATAAATATTGGATGTCTGACAGTATTTGGAGACTCTAAGCTAGTGGTAAAGAAAATAAAGAATCAATTTCAGACTAAAAATCCCAGACTAAGATGGACAACTTCTTCTTCGCATTCAATGTCCAATTCCTACCCAAGGAAGGAAACTGAATGGTTGACTCCCTTGCTATAGCTTCCAGCAACTTTAAGACTCCCCAAAATCCATTCCTCGGGTATGATGTGAAGCCAAATAAAGACCCTCTGATAACATGAAGAATTGGTAGGTATTCGAGGATGATGAATAAATCAAATGCTTTATAGAAGTCATTGGAGAATTTTTTAATTTATTTGTTGACCAAGAAGAGTAAAAAATGACAGAAGAAAAGATAATTTCTTGGGAAGAAATTATTGCAAGACACAAATTCTTACAACTTAAGGGGAATATTATCTCGCGTGGCCTAGCTCCACTAGAAAGGTTATTCAATAAAAATGATGTAGCCTCAAAGCTGACAGAATAAGGAATGGATGAACAGGTGGAAGACTGCAATATTGGCTCAGAGGATGAACCCCAGATGATTAGATTGTCAAAAGGGATCCCCTTGCAATACAAACAAAGGTATTTAAATCTCTTTAAAGTTTATAAAGATGTTTTTGGTTGGTCATATGATGATTTGAAGACATTTGATACTAACATTATTCAACATAAGATTCCTCTAAAAAGTAGAATGAAACCTTGTAAGAAAAATCTTCAGCAGATCAATCCTCTCCTTCTCCCATTTATTGAGAGGGAAGTGAGGAAACTTCTACAAGCCAAAATCATAGTGCCTCTAAGATATTCTGAGTGGGTGGCAAACTTAGTTCTGGTAAGGAAAAGTAATGGAGAAATAAGGTTGTGTGTGGATTTTTGGAACCTTAATAGAGCCTCATTAAAGTACAACTACCCACTACCTAAGATGGATTACATATTACAAAAGGTAGTTGGCTCAACCTGGATGTCCATGATGGATGGTTTTTCAGGATACAACCAAGTAGCAATACACCCAGATGACCAAAATAAAACTTCCTTCACCATGCCTTGGGGAACCTTCATGTATGCTCGTATGCCATTTGGCCTTATAAATGTTGGAGAGACTTTTCAAAGGGCCATGGATATAGAATTTGTGGGAGAACAAGATAAATTTGTAGTGGTCTATTTAGATGACATCACAGTCTTCTCCAAGACTGATGAGGAACATATCTTGCACCTAAAACTCACCTTCGAAAAATGCAGGAGATATGGATTATCTTTGAATCCAAAGAAGTCTTAGTTTGCTCTAAGCGAAGGAAAACTGTTGGGACATATAGTGGCACAAGAGGGAGTAAAAATCGATCCTAAGTGAGTGGAGGCTATTAGTCACATTCCCTTGCCTAGGAACAAGAAAGAGATTCAAGTGTTTTTGGGAAGGATCAACTTTCTAAGAAGGTTCATACCTAACTATGTTGAAATAGTGAAAGGTATCATTGACATGCTGAAAAAGGAGAATGAGGTAAAATGGAGCCCAATTTCTTGAGAATCCTTTGCTAGAATCAAAGTAGCATTTGCAGAAGCACCTATGTTAGTCATCCCTAATTATTCAACACCTTTTTATATATTTTCTTTTTCTTCCTCTCGTACTATCATTGTTGTGCTGTTACAAAAGAATAAAGAAGGTTATGGACAATCGATAGCTTTTTCATTCAAGTATTGAGAGACATTGAACTGAAGTACAACATTTTGGAAAAATAAGCTTATGCTCTAGTTAAGGAATTGAAGGCATTCAGCGTCTATGTCTTGCAGTCTGACATTATAGCATAGGTTCCAACAGCAGCCGACAAAGACATTTTGGTGCAAAGAGATAGAGAGGGAAAAAGACGAAGGTGGATCACTAAGATTCAGGAATATGACTTAGACATTAAGCCTACAAAGCTTATCAAAGGGCAGAGCTTAAACAAAATCCTATCAAAATCCAACTTCCAGGCACTCAGGATTAATTTATTGATAGAAAGGGATGAAGCAAAAATGCAGCAGTCAAAATTCAAAACTTCAATTCAAAAGATTCATGTCAAATATGAGACGTCATCCTGGTATAAGAATATTATGCATTATCTGTTGTTTCTAGGGTTCCCCTTAAAAATGGACAAATCCAAGTATTGAACACTAAGACTATAGGCTCAAAAATTTGTCATGTCGAATGGTCATCTCTATTGGAAAGACCCCACTGGGATTCTACTGTTGTGCTTAGTGGAGACTGAAATTCAAGATGTGATGGAAGAGTTTCACAATGGAGTTTTTTGGGGACACTATAGTTGGAAAACCACCACTCACAAGATATTGAAGGTCGGTTTTTATTGGCCCACACTCTTTGGAGAGGTTCACTCTCATGTGTGAGATTTTCAAAAATGTCAGATCTTTGCTGAAAAGTAGAAGCTAGCTCCTCTCCCTTTGATCCATGTGTGTATCAAAGAGCCCTTCAGGCAGTGAGGATTGGATTTCATAGGATAAATGCATTCTACTTCTAGTGGTCAGCATAAGTGGATACTCACAACCACTAACTACTTTACAAAATGGGTGGAGGCTATCCCAACCCGAAATGAAACTAACTCTATGGTTATAAAGTTTCTAGAAGAAAATATCTTATCCAGATTTGGTTTCCCTATGAAGATTGTAACAGATAATTCTAAGGTTTTTAAGTCATCCAAATTCATCATCTTTTGTCAAACATGCAATATTACAGTTGGTCATTCTACTACATATTACCCCCAGTGAAATGGGCTAGTTGAGTCCTCCAACAAAGCTGTGGTGAGGATATTGAAGAAAACGATCGCAGAGAATCAGAGAAATTGGGACTCTCAACTAAACTTCACTCTGTGGACTAACATGGTCACTCCAAAGCACTCTATAGGAAAATCACCTTTTGAATTAGTCTATGGAAAAGCAGTCAGCTTCCCAATACAGTTAGCAATGCATGTCGCGAGAATACTACAAGATCCAGAAGAGGAACCAAATGATTTAACCTGAAGGATAAATCAACTGGTGGAACTTCACGAAAGTAGAGAGCAGGTTAGCCAAAAATTGGTTAATTATCAGTAGAAAATGAAATCTCTATTTGACAAAAAGGCAAAGGACAAACCACTTCAACCTAGGAATTTGGTCTTAAGGTGGGATGTCAAAAGGGAAGAAAAAGGCAAACATGAAAATTTCAATCCAATGTGGTTCGGACCCTTCAAAATCTCTAAAGCGAAAGGAAATAATACTTTTCTGCTAGAAAACCTAGAAGGAGAATCACTGGAACTACTAGTAAATGGGTAGTTCCTCAAACTCTATTTCCAACACTAATGGTACTTTCCTCTAATTCATTGTAAATATCAGTGTGATGTATGTAAATATTCTATGATGTTCAAAGTTATTGTTGTTTGTTTTCATGAAGTTTTTGTTTCAAGACTCCATTCCCAAGGAGAAAATGTCAAGTTGCAGGTTCTCAGTGCATTGATGTCAATACACCGTCCCCAGTTGGATCCAATGTTATCTTTGGATCTCATATGCTTCTCCAGAGATGGAAAATAGTGAAATTACCATCAATAATAAACATGGTATAATCATTTTCAAGGAAGTCATGAGGACTAACCTCTCTTGGTGCTTAAACCATGGTGTAGTGAATCAGAGGATTAAGCTTAACCACGACGCAATGTGATCGAGAAGCCCGATGAGTTTCTTTTAAGAACAAAGTAAAGGGCGCATTCCTCTCACTAGGATCACCATCCATCAACACCCTCGGCACTCTTAAAATCAACTCTGGTTGTGTGACTTGCACGAGAATTAATGAGATAGGTAGCACAAACGTTGAAAGGTCAAAGAGTGAATGGACAGTCCTGATTAGTTCCGGGGGCTAAAAGAGAAGTTGTTCTACCTGGGGTACTCCCAATCATAGCACGGTGGGGCCATAGGCAAATGGCTCCTCCCGTTGGATCCTCATGATTGAAGGTCCAGGGGCATAATGGTAAGGTTGAAACATGTTGGTCTGCTCCCACCTCTTATATCCACTTCTTGGTCTGCCGACCAACCCTAAACTTCCACATATCCTCTGCTCCAATCCTACGCCTGCCACTTGGATAGTCGCGCCCCTTCTATTATATAATAGTCTGCTGCCTAAACCTTTCCTTCCTTACAACTATTATACAGTCCCTACGAGAATTTCCCCACCTGGTCACCTGCACAGGATCTATCGCTCCACGTATTTGAAGCTTATAAGAACCACTCCCCAACGTCGTTTTCAGTCACTCCTTTAGGCTCCAAGTAACCTCACATCCCAACCACCTATATTTTTTTTTGTTCGCTCAATAAAATGAAGCAAACTGCACCCGCAACTCCCAAAACTTGTGAGGCCAAGTCTACTAGTGTTGAACCCTTGGTAGATGATGAGAGTCAAATTGTAGACCACGCTTGTCCTTATTTTCTCATTGACCTCTGTTGTGAACTGTTTCCTAACCATGTGAAGAAGGAAGACCCTTTTAGGGTTGTCAACTCTGATATATATTTTGAAATTGCACCTTTTGTTCATCATTTCCCTGAATTCACATCCTTGTTGGCCACAACATACCAAGAGAATAAGAATTTCTTCATTTCTACCTAAGGGACTAAAATCTTGGAAATAACTTTTACCTTGATCCGAAGGGCTTTAATTTTTCTTGTTTCTTCTAGAATGCAACCATTCACCGACACTACCTTGGTTCATCACTTCATTACTCTCCCTCCCAATGAACAACAATCCTTACTGGACCAAATCCTCACTCTTGAAGTTAAATCCCTTCCCCCATAAGAGTGGTTCCCAATAACCATCTTCCATAAATCCATTCGTCCCATCCTGGGTGTAGTCGTATGTTTAATGGGTGAAGATAGCTCAAAAATAATAAATAAAGCCATCCTAGGGTTTTTGCATAAGATTAAGTAGCCTGACTACCTACTTAATATCCCACTCTACCAATCTGCTACCATATTCATTCAACTCTATTATTATCCTCCTTCTTATTTTTGCTACTATTCCCTTCTATTTTACTTGTTCCTGTATACCCATGTCAAATAATTTCAATATTTGGACCTTCAAGTGTTTTATCCAAATAAAGCAAAAAAAAATTGTCTCTGATTGGAATATCTTTGTGAGAAAGAGGCCCGACTTGGGTGGGTATTCCCAATTCATCTCGACCTTCATGTCCATTACCTACCGGATCATTCATGGAACCCCACCACCTAGAATATTGCCACAGAAAAAAAAAAAAAGAGTTTCTCCAACTCAGCAAGGATGCCATTATAGGAGACTGGTACCTCTATGAGGATTACATAGAGATTCAGGTTTATAGTTGTGAACTTCATCCATATCAATTTCCAGCATTCATGCCTATGAGGATATTTTCCCTTGAATTCATCAGAGAGATCCTCAGTGTAGACCTGCTTCATTTTGTACCCGTAAAGAAAGGTTTATTTTTTAAAATGGGACAACCAGTAGGTCCTTCTTTGGTAAACACAAGGCATGTTTTTAAAAGAGTTGAGGCCCTACTTGAATCCATGGAGCTAGAAAAGGGAGACACGTGGCATTATGATATCCAAGGAATCATTTCCCGAAAGAGAGAAAATATTAAAGCATCAACTTACGTGCATGAATCAAAGCCCAAATTGACTGGAAAACTAACTTTGATTCATCACCTCTTAATACAAAAATGGAGACCAAGACCCCAGTCACCATGAGCAAAGCATCAAAGAGGATTGTTGACTGAGCAGGGGATACTAACAAAAAGGAGGGCCATATAAATAAAAAAGATAGGAGCCAGGGTCCAGAACAGGAAGAAGAAGAAGAAGTGGGGATACAACTAGAAAAACTAGTTCCAGATCATCTAGGCTTTCAGATCAATCTTGAAAATACACCAGTAGTCACAACTTCACCCATAGCTAAAGTATCCATTCTAGATCCTAAAGACATTGTTGCTACTATAGGATCCAGTTAGCCTCTAGGAAAATCTATTAACTAAAGAAAAAAGAAAAGTTCAATGAGAGAATACAAAGAGAAATGGCTACCCAATCAACCCCGACACATTCGACTATTGATTGCTATGGACCTCGAGAAGGATGAAATGAGAATTTCACTACAACACCCATCAATGCAGGTCTTTCCTACAGGACCTCAATTCAAGACATTGGATGTCTCCCTCAACCTATTAAGTTTCCCTTTGTCAAATAAGGTCAACACAAGAAGGTTTGTGAAATGCTATATAATGATTTTGGTAAAAACCTCATGACTATCAATAGAGTTGAGACATATATAGGAAATATAATGAAAATAGAGAAGGAAAAATCTAGAGATATGTATCTCCATATAAGGAGTTGATAATTAAACTAGGTATCAACCCAGATGATAGATCAACCATAGAATCCATTCTAAAGTCAACTCAAAAGGAAAACCAAGAGTTAAGGCATAGGCTAAAGGTGACTGGTGATGAACATATTCAAACAAAGGAGCTAACATAGATCGAGATAGAGAAAGAAAATTTGATGAAGGAGTTGGCAAACCGATTTGCAAAAGAATATTGACTCTCATGTATGTATAGTAGTAGTGCCTGAATATCCCGAGAACCCCACTTATTGCCTCACTCAGGTTCTGATCGAGCTTTAACTTTCTGAAGGTGAACTAGAAAAGACACAAAGGAACTTAGAAACTACCAAATCGCAACTAGCCCAGAAAGAGAAACAACTACAAAACTCGATTATTAATGCTGAACAAGTCAATAAAAACCTATAGGATACTACACCGGAGATAACTGAAATGAAGGCTAAACTGAAGGGGAACATGTTTCTGCTTGAAGCCAGGCAGTTTGTGTGGGATGAGATCATTGAGTAAATGAATCGCAGTTGGGAACATGTGACTTTGATACATGATCATAAGGTCATTAGTGCAGAGTGTGGATCACAAATAACAAATTCTAAATAAATGAGTATAAGTAACTCCCAATTTTCTCTGACATTCATTCATTTCTTAAATGAGAGGAAAATTTAGGAGTTGAGACCAATAGACATAGCATATAGAGTTAGTGTAGTGGAGGAGATCTCTAAGGTGGTTTTGAAAGAAGAAGCCTGAGCTAGAGTAGAGAAAAGCCTAGTCAGAGTATAAAAGGATGTGTCTTCCTTCAATGAAGAGTTTGATAGGATCATGCAGCCTAGGTTAATACCCAACCTCTGGGGGCCTCGTGGGGAACTGCTACATCAAGAGGAGTACAATAAAAGAATTATAGAGGCTAAGAGCAGGGTAGGATCATCTCACAAGAAAACAACCACTCTTAAGGGTACAACTGTGGTAAATTTCTTAAAGAAGGAATTTCAGCTACTCGGGATGGTTAGGATTCTTTTTCATCGCAGGTTGGACTACTCAGGGGTGATTGATCTAAATATTAACTACAGGTAGTTTAGTTCTACTCCTCAACACCCTCCAGCCTTATGGAAACGATGCTAATAGTTTTTGAATACACCACGCGTACAAATGGTCCAGCCTCGGGCTCTGCATGCTGATCACTAGGCATCATCAACTCATTGTTCTTGAATATCATCCAAATTATGTCAGCCTTGGCATCTCATTTACTTTAGTGTTATTTTTACTTATGTTTTTTTACTTTGTTTTGTTATGTCAATACATTATGGTTAAAACAATTATGCATTCACACATGTTGGAATTTTGATACATAGTTTTGGCATAGTGAACCAGATCAAGAAGGAATGTCTCTCTAATGGCATATCTCTATCCAAAGAGGCCTATATATCCAACTTTTGATAAATAAAGATAGGTTCATGATTTTGGAAAGAAACTCTGTATTGTTTTGGCAACATTCTAGTTCTTTTGATGTATATGTTACTCGGAATATTAATGCAATATCAATGGTGATTCCTACGTTTTGGGATTCTAGTATGTCTCCTCTCCTTAGTAAATGTTTCATGTTCTTCTCAGGCTTCATGTTAAGTATCTACTAGATGTGTTTCCTCTTATATAAAAATTCGTTTAAATCAAATAGTTGAAGAAGAATGCTTGTACTGATTGTGGAATTTAGATCTTTAAATGAACTCCATGAGTCTTAGAATTCACCATGATTTCTTGGCTTTCATTTATTTCTAAATCCAAATATGTGTAGAATACTTGATATCACAAGCTCTATATGATGGGTTTCTTCTTTTATTTCTATTGATGTCACATCTATATCAAAACAAATTGAGTTGTAAGTCCTCGGATGGTATTGGCCACTGTTGATTGATATGTTATATCACTAAGTACCTCTTATGCCAATAAACAACACATGGATTGTGTCTTTCCGAGTTTGTTTGAACCAACTAAATTCAAATTTTAAGAAACATCCCAAATGGTGCTCTAAATCCTTCGAAGAATAATCAGAGTTGCACCAGATCTAGATGTCCTAGGCACTAGTCTCCTTGGAATCCAGAGATTGTCTCTAGGATCAACAACAGGTATTGTGAAGGTATAACTAGTCCATAGCGAAAAGCATACTATACAAACCCAATGGAAATAAATTCAAATGTGTTGATGTAGGCATACCATTTAACTCAAATGTACAATCTCTTACCCAATGTTGAACTCGCTTCTTTGTACCTATAGCCAACTATACCAACCAAGATTCGACATGCACTTCTTTTCTTAAACCACACTTATCCACCAGGTTAGGATTAATATAACTATAGTTAGATTCAGGATCAATCAAAATATAAAAAACTTGATCACAAAGCTAACCATCCATCTCAATGATCGATGCCTAATGATCCTCCTGACTATTGTCCACAACTGCATAGATCCGAGGAATGTTATGACCAACATCACCAACTGTATGCACCTCATGAGCACTTTAGATCTAAGGTCTACTACCACTTTGATAATATGGACAATCACTCTTACGATAATCCTTACCACATATTCAACACTGCAATGGTTCCCTACCACCACCTCTAACTTTCTTCTCTTCACGTCCTTTCTCAATTGTATTGAATCTCTTGTATGGAACTCCATTTTTTTTCTCACTTTCATCTTGAGGTCTTCCTCTCTTTGCTGGCCATTTTCCTTTGGCTTTCTCATTTTTTTCAAGTCATGCTTGGGATCAACTTTGCACTTCGACTGCTCATAACAATGCTTCAACTTTCGAATGGCCTCCTCCAACGATCTAGGCTCATCGAACTCAATCTAATCTCTGTATGTAACTGGAAATCCACTAATGAATCTCTAAAACTTGGCCTTCTCCTCTATGAGGTAAGGCACATATATCAATGGCTCCAAAAATCTGCTAGTATCCTCATCATCTGTCATGGAACCCATCCACAGCTCATAAAACTCCTTAGCTCTATCATCATAGTACATCTCTGACAATTTCTTCTTGAAGAACCTTTAAAATGCATGTCAATTCAAATCCTCCTCATGTATACCTTTGAAATTCTTCACGTATTCCCACAGAATATCCGCTTTACCTTTGAGACTGAAAGTGAATACCTTTTCATGTTTTCTAAATAATCATGCAATCAGATGAATTTTGTCATACCAAGAAACCATGCTTCTACATCCTATGATTTCTTCATCTCTCTATCAAAGGTAGGTGGATTTTCCTTCTTAAACTCAATGTCTGGAGAGTATCCCCTATCACTCCTCTTGTAAGGATGATGATGATGACGATCATGATGTTTATCATAACCATAATTGGAATAGTACCTGTGTCAATCACCTCGCCTATCTGGAGTGTCCAACCACCTGCAATCTCTGATCATGTCAGATCTATCTGACCTATGTCTACTAGGAGACTTATTGCCACATGCCCCATTAGTTCTGTCCTCTTTCCCATGGTTGATCTGAAGTGAGCCTTGTTGCTGCAATTCTGAAAAACTCTAAAGTAGTATTGCATTCACCTCTTCTTGTTTCTCTTGTGCCTGCATGATTTTTTCATTGTCTTCTTTCCAACTCCTTATTTCTTCCTTCAGGCTTCTCAATGTGCCTTCCAAGTCAAAAGATTTCCCCACACCATGCTGCCCATATGATGCATTGGGAGATTCTATGTAGTCTACCACCTTACTAGCCATTTGATCTCTTTCCTACAAGGCATACTATGTAAGCTAAACCAAATCAAAATAAACCAACGTACCTTAGCATAATTCAGGGAGGATACATTGTCTGCAAGATCATCAAATCAACGTGATACGTGTATAACATAATCATAACTACATATAAACATATATCGAATAAGTGTATCAACACATAAACACCATTCTAGTTAGGGTCCAGTCATCAATGCAAGGCCCTATCAACAATGCATGATGTGACCTCATGCATGATAACAACCATTACTACATTGCACACATTTCCACATGCAACTATAAACATGCACAAGCAATGCCTAATCAAATACACATACGTATGAACGTATGTAGTTGATCATAAGCGATCAATTCTTGTAATCAACCTACAAGAACGATACATGTAATCAAAACATTCAAGAATGCACCTGACATACAAGGATGTAGTCAATAAACATATAATCAACATGTAAGCGACATATAACCATATGCAACCAATCATAAACTTCTGATGATGCATCCCAAATAATCACATCTAGTTCCTCATGACAACCTTACTTCAATCATGATCAACATGATGCAATACAATAAGGACATGGAGTGCAAGTGTAAGAAACACACATGCTACTGACATGCATGCATGACCAAGCACCTTCACCCAAGGAGAGCGCATCCACGCTCTGATACCAATTTGTGGTATCAGATATGACCCAAAGAGAGAGAAACCCGCTCTAATACCAATCTATAACACCTCCTCCTCCCAGGTCCACCCAAGCAACCAACTAGCTAGGAAAACATGTGATGAGAGAGGTTAAGGGATTCAATCTCCTTGGTGAACTTAAGGAAATGGAATTTGTTATTGTTAGTGTCTTCACTGTTATGTACCTAGGGGGGATAATATGGGGTACTAAGGGAGGTACCCAAGGTAATAATGTAATAATGGGATGGGCCATAGTAATAAATAAGGTGGTTAACCCATGTCATGTAAGGGACCACAAGTAGTTAATAATAATGTAAGGGGCCCATGGTATTAGTTGATGGTATGAAGAAACCATGGTAATGATACATGGTATTGTATGTATGAGGCCTATATAAAGGATAGAGACTCCACATGGAGGATATGAATATGAAGAGAAGTATTCTTGTATGAACAGGCATATGGCTTGTGGAGTGTTCTCCTTCCTTAAGGAGTGAATGTATGGTGTTGCCCTACCTTAAGGGTTTGATATCAATAAAGAATCATTTCATATTATTTCTGGGTTATTTTGTATTCTCTTATATTTTCATATCAGATCTATAATATTTCTGGGTTAGATCTACAACAAGTGGTATCGGAGCACTTTCTTGGGCAAACCGTGGAGATTTTTTTTTTTTCATTTTTGCAGGGTTTCTGGGGCGGCGAATTTGCAGATCAGATCTGTACGTTTTGCTGCCAGATCTGCAGAATCTAATTGCAGATCTGTATTCCTTGTGAAAAAATACCCAAATTCAAAAAAAAAATCAATTGAATCGGAGTCCGGAAGAAGGAGATATCACTGATCTAAAAATCAGTGGGGTTGCAGCCAATTTTCAGGACAGTGATTTTGCGGCGCAGATCTAGACGTCCTGGTACAAGATCTGCAAAATCTAATTGCAGATCTGGATTCTTTGGGAAAAAATACCCAACTTCAAAAAAAAAAATCAGTCGAATCGGAGTCCGGATGAGGGAGATATCGTTGAATTAAAATCAGCTCTTTTTGCAGAAATTTTGGGTGACGGCGGGAGAGTAGCAGCGCAGATCTGAAATTTCAAGTGCCTGGATCAAGATTTCTATCACATGGGCAGATGCAGAATGATTGTTCCATTTCTGAAAACAGATCATAATAAGGATTCTGAGCAATATTGACGAAACTGTGACCATTTCAAATTTTCGCCAATTTTTGTGATGGCGGGCCGAGATCTGAATTTGAATGACTTATATCCATTTGATGGCTGTCATCCAGCCAAATGGCTAGCACAAATGGAGAATTGTTTTAGATTGAATTACATCATGGATGATGAGACTCAGTTGAATTTGGGAACAATGTACTTGGACAATGAAAGATTGCAATGGTGGCAAGGGCATCAACGTCGCTATCGTTGGCCCTTGACTTGGGACAAATTCACTAAAGCTCTTATGGACCGCTTTGACCGGAAAGCTAATCTTGTGGATAAGCTCACACAGACAGACACACAGCCTAGCAAAGATTTTATTTTTACGGGAAAGAAGGAAACCAAGGAACCTAAAGGGTTATTTTCTGCTGGTATCTCCTTATTGCAGGTTCATGGATTGATTCAGAAGGAGAAAATCATTGTGTCTATAAATCCAAGTTGCAAGCAAAATCTCATAAATGTCAATTTGGCAAAAAAATTGGAAGTCCCAGCAAAACAAATTGCACATACACAGGATGATGATAAGGATGTTCAAATCTATAAGGATTTGAAGCTTTCTATGGATAAGTATGTGTTTCATGGTGATTTTTATGCTTCAGAGATGGATAATATCAATGTTGTTTTGGGATATCCTTGGATGGAATCTGTGGGTACTATCAATATTAATGTGCAGAAGAAATTCTTGAAGCTATGGTATAAAAAGAAGAAAATTACATTACAGGATATTTCCATCCATAAACAGGTAGAGTCCACGGAGGTTGACACACAAGATGTTACAGGGACTGACATATCAGATGATGAGCAGTTGATGGTCGACAATCAAACACAAACAGAGGCTGAAGCAGAAAAGGTTACAGGTGTTGATACATCTGAGGACGATTCAGTGGTTGAAGTCATATTGAAAAAGAAGACACCACAAGAGGCACCACAGCAAGGTGAAGTAAAGAAAAAGCCATCGTGGGTTAAAACTTCAACATATCATCACCCACATCACCTAGCAAGACAACAATCAAGATGGCAACCAATTAGCCACATGGACAACAAACCCCGCAGGACAGATCGAGAGGAACAAAGATCCACCTACTACACTTCCACACAGAAGAGCTACCGCAATCAACTTCCATCTCAAGCGAGCGAGGCACCAGCGAGATCGAGGGTTCACCTTTCTCTTGGATGGCTAGATGCACGTGCATGGTATCAGTGGACTACTCTCTTGAGTAGATCTTATTATTTATGTTCTTCCCATGTTTCGGGGACGAAACATGTTTAGGGGGGTGGAATGTTATGTACCTAGGGGGGATAATATGGGGTACTAAGGGAGGTACCCAAGGTAATAATGTAATAATGGGATGGGCCATAGTAATAAATAAGGTGGTTAACCCATGTCATGTAAGGGACCACAAGTAGTTAATAATAATGTAAGGGGCCCATGGTATTAGTTGATGGTATGAAGAAACCATGGTAATGATACATGGTATTGTATGTATGAGGCCTATATAAAGGTTAGAGACTCCACATGGAGGATATGAAGATGAAGAGAAGTATTCTTGTATGAACAGGCATATGGCTTGTGGAGTGTTCTCCTTCCTTAAGGAGTGAATGTATGGTGTTGCCCTACCTTAAGGGTTTGATATCAATAAAGAATCATTTCATATTATTTCTGGGTTATTTTGTATTCTCTTATATTTTCATATCAGTTCTATAATATTTCTGGGTTAGATCTACAACATTCACACTCCCATCAGTGATCAAATTTCTCTTTTGCATGCATATTAGGTGTCTCATCCGATCAGCTGCATTCCATTAGATCACGAATCAATTGATCATAGTGGCTTCATGTCAATTTCCCTCATGACATTCTGTTGGAAATAATACTGAGAGGGGGGGGTGAATCAGTATTATCTAGCAATTTAATAAATCTTCCTTATTTGATCTTTGAATTATTTTAGCATGTCAGTACCATAAAATAATGAGCATGAAAAACAGATAGTCACACCAAAGAACACAAGATGTAAGGTGGAAACCCAATGTGGGTGAAAACCACCTGCTGCAATATGTCTCTATCTTCTTTCAATTTAGAAACTTCTTTTACAATGATTTTGTACTGGTGCAGTCCTTTACCAGTACGCAGGCTGCACCCTGCAGAGAGCTACAACTCTCTCTCTCTCTCGTTTTCCAGTCTACTCCTGGAAGGGAGCTACAACCCCCTACTTCTTTTCATAAAGCATCAGATGATCAACAAGTACATAACAGATATAGATCACTACAGATATCAGATCAGCAACAACAGAACTAACCCAGAACACCTTATCAATAGAGAAATTCAATCAACAGAACATTTTAAAACAGAGACGCAGTTTTTCTTTCTGTGGCCTGCGACCAGACGCCGTTAACCTTCTGCTACTATGCGTCCACACGCAGATATCCTTCTGCTCCGCTGCGTGCCCACGCACTGTTCCTTTGACTGCTCTGCGTTCTGTTGCTTCAGGGACGCACCCAAAGATACTATCGCGCCGCGTCTTTCGCTACAGAGACGCACCTGAAAACACTATCGCGCCGCGTCCTTCTGCTTTAGAGACGCACCTGAACCTTGATCGCCCTGCGTCCCCACGCAGGTCTCTCTCTACTGTGCTGCGTCTCGGCGCACTTGCCCTTTACAGTACCTGCGTCCCGGCGCACTTTCCCTTCACTGAGCCTGCGACCCTTTAGATATAAATGATATGAAGACTTCAGGACAAACCCAAACAGTCAGATCTACAGATCTGATCATGCGCCATAGAGATCACAGTCCATTAGAAGATTCACCCTCTTAGATCTGGACTAGATCTCACCAAATAAGATATTCAACCCAAGACAATTGCACAATCCAAATGAACTCCTTTGCTTTATATAGGCAAGCTCCTCCCCAAAACATGGAACAATACCACGAGCCGACACCATAGAAACATAAAACCGTCGGCTAGATACCACACAAGAAACCCCCACGTGCTTTTCTCTGCCTTGAAATGTGTGCACTGGGTAGACGCACCCCCTGAACGGCTGGCCGGCGTCCCTGGACGCGGGTTCTGCATGGTATACCTGCGGGGACGCACTTTCTGAACCGATTGCCTGCGTCCTTCTTAATTTTTCAACAAACTGAGAGCCTTACCACTGGATTTGCCATCAAGTACAACATCTGTAACATACAGTCATACCAGATAACATAATGCCAACAATCTCCCCCTTTGGACTTGATGGCAACCTCAACCTTACAAGCTTCAGCTTCATTCTCCCCCTTTGACATCAAGGGAAAAGGGTATGCTCCCCCTTAGCTCATGCTCCTCCAGATCTGCAACAAATAACCAGAAATCCACCATGAAAGAGATAGAGACATATTGCAGCTATTTCCAAGATCTCCTTCTCCATAATGCCAACAATGCATTATGTGCTCCCCCTGAGCCTTGTACCACCAATAAGAAGATGATCAACAATAAGATGATGCATCAACAACCCCCAGCTTTTGCCTGAGGTATTCAAATGTGTCCCTGGGCAATGGTTTGGTGAGAATATCAGCAACTTGTTCCTTGGAAGGAACATACTCCAACTTGACTTTCTGTTCAAGCACTTGTTCCCGGAGAAAATGGTACTTGATTGGTATGTGCTTGGTTTTTGAATGCATAACAGGGTTCTTTGAGATGCTGATTGCACTTGTATTATCACATAAGATGGGGATTGGTGGAGTACAAGTGATTTGAAAATCCTGCAAAGTCTGCATCATCCAAAGGAGTTGGGTGCAACAAGATGCAGCAGCAACATATTCTGCTTCAGCTGTAGATAAGGCAATGGAACTCTGTTTCTTGCTGAACCAAGATACCAGTCTGGAACCCATAAAGAACGCACCACCACTTGTGCTTTTCCTGTCATCCACGCTTCCGGCCCAATCTGCATCTGTATAAGCATGAAGAGTAAGATCTGTATCTCTAGGATACCATAAGCCATAATTTTGAGTCCCTTGAAGATATTTGAAAATTCTCTTTACTGCCTGAAGATGAGTCTCCTTCGGATTTGCCTGAAATCTTCCAACTATTCCAACTGCATGCATGATGTCCGGTCGGGTACCTGTCAAATATAGTAAACTTCCAATCATAGATCTGTAGGTTGGTTGATGTACTGCTGCAGATTCATCATTTGCACTGAGACTACATCCTGTGACCATGGGAGTACATACTGGTTTTGCATCTTCCATGCCATATTTCTTCAAAATCTGCTTGAGATACTTGGTTTGAGATAAAAAGATTCCTCCTTCCTTTTGTTGGATTTGCAAACCAAGGAAATATGTCAGTTCTCCTAGCAAGGACATTTCAAATTCTTTCTGCATGACCGAGGCAAAGCTTTGACTCATAGCTTCTTCATTGCTGCCAAAGATAATGTCATCTACATACACAACAAGTATTAGCAATTTGTCATTTTCAACTTTTATATACAGATTGCTATCTGCTGAACCTTTTGAGAAACCTTGTTGATGAAGATATTTGTCCAACCGATAGTACCAAGCCCTTGGAGCTTGTTTGAGACCATAGAGAGCCTTTTTCAATCGGCATACAAGATTTGGATCATTTCCAAGAATGAACCCATCTGGCTGTTCAATGTACACTTCTTCTTCCAAGTCTCCATTCAGAAAGGTTGATTTCACGTCCATTTGAAATACTTTGAAGTTTTGAAAACTTGAGAGAGCAAGGAACATTCGGATGGCCTCAAGTCTTGCAACAGGAGCAAAAGTTTCTTCAAAGTCTATTCCTTCTTGCTGCGCATACCCTTTACAAACAAGTCTGGCTTTGTTTCTAATTACTTTTCCATTTTCATTCAATTTATTTTTGAAGACCCATTTTGTTCCGATAACATTCTTATCCTTTGGTCTAGGAACCAGCTCCCAAGTGTTGTTCTTTTCGATTTGCTCAAGTTCTTCATCCATTTCTTTCACCCAACATTCATCTTTGCATGCTTCTTTCACATTTTGTGGTTCAGTAGAGGAGAGTAATGCCAAATAGCTTGAGGCTTCTGCAACTGTTCTTCTTGTTTGTACACCTGCTTCTTTCTGCCCCACAATCTGAGATTCTGGATGATTCTTCTGAACATATCTGGATGGAGTTTTATCTTCTATTCTTGTCTGCTCCTCTGGTTCTTCTTGAGGTTCTCCTTGGGGTTCTTCTTCTTCATTATTCTGTCTTTGAGGGTAGCCTTCATCTTCTTCTATATCTTCATGATGTACTTGCCTAGGAATATATCCCTTCTCATCAACCACTACATCAATGCTGTCAACAATTCTGCCAAGTCTTTTATTGTAGCATTTGTATGCTTTGCTATGTGGAGAATAGCCAAGAAGAATGCCTTCATCTGCTCTAGGTTCAAGTTTGCCAAGCTGCTCATCAGTATTCTTGATATAGCATTTGCTCCCAAAGATTTTGAAGTGCTTTACCGAAGGAGTCCTGCCACTCCAAAGCTCATGAGGAGTTTGAGTGCTGTTCACCCGGACATTTGTTTTGTTGAGAATAACAACCGCAGCATGTGCAGCTTCACCCCAGAAAGTTGCGGGAGTTCCTGATTCATCAAGCATAGCACGAGCCATTTGTTGGATTGTTCTGTTCATTCTTTCAACAACTCCATTTTGCTGAGGAGTTCTAGCTGTAGAGAATTCTCTCCTTATCCCATGTTCATCACAGAAATCGAAAAATTCATTTGAAGTAAATTCCCCACCTCTGTCGGATCTGAGGCACTTAATTTTGTGACCTGATTCATTTTCAACCAAGGCTTTGAAGGATTTGAATTTTTCGAATGCTTCATCTTTGTGCTTCATAAGTCCTAACCAGACAAACCTGGAGAAATCGTCAATAAATAATATCAAGTATTCCTCTCCTCTAGGTGTTCTTTTCCTGAATGGACCACATGTATCTGTATGTACTAGCTCAAGAGGCATGCTAGCTGATCCTTCTTTCTCTGGAAAGTTAGTCCTGGTTTGTTTTCCAAACTGACATGATCTGCATATGGTGTTGTCAGGAATTTTGATATCTGGAAGATCGCAAACTGCCTGATATTTGCATGCTTTCCTTATTTGTGAGAAGCTTAGATGTCCCAACCTTCGATGCCATAACCAGTGCTCTTCATCCTTGCTTAGATAGCATTGTTGTTGTCCTTCTTCAAATATGTACAGATTATTCGGAGTTCTTTTGCCTTTGAGTACTGTTTTACCTGTATCAAGATCACGAACAAGACATCCATTCGATCTGAAAATAACCTCGGTTCTTTGATCACACATATGGCTGACACTTAGAAGATTATGCTTCAATCCATCAACATACAAAACATTTCCAGCTTTGACCTTTCCTTTTAACTGAGCAATGCCTTTTCCTTTTATAGTTGCAGGAGTATCGTTTCCAAAAGAGACTTTCTTTCCTTTTTCTAGAACAAAATAAGATTCAAGTTTTTCTTTATCACCTATCATATGCTTCGAACATCCACTGTCAATGTACCATAGATTTTCCTGTCCCTCTGCATAAAATGCTATTCCACATCTTTCTGTTTGAGGTTCCTTTATTCTCCATGTTTTGGTGCTTGAGGCTTGCTCCTTTTTCTGCTGAAATCTGCTCCTGCATTCAGATTCTTCATGACCAAAGTTATTGCAAATAGTACATTCGACTTCATTTTCAAGAACCGAAAAGTTGTTATAGGTCCTTTTTGTCATCCCTGTCATACTTCTTTGTTTTTGAGCTTCCCTAGTCATGATTGTTTTATATGCAACACATTGAGCTGCTTTGTGACCAAAATTATGGCAAGAAAAGCATTGTCCATTGAAGAAGCTTCTGCGGTTATTGAATCTACCTGCCAACTGATTGTAATTTCTATTTTCATCTATTCTTGAACCAAACTGAGAAGATTTTACCTGTGGCTGGTTGTAGCTTTTGTTCACCCTTAAGATGGATTGCCCCTGATAGTTTCTGTTTGTATTTTGTCCCTGCTTTACCTGATTATCTTCATTGTTCTTCTGCTCATTTCTTCTTGCCGCATC
This sequence comes from Pinus tabuliformis, assembly GCA_031772625.1. NCBI lineage: Eukaryota > Viridiplantae > Streptophyta > Pinopsida > Pinales > Pinaceae > Pinus > Pinus tabuliformis. Next base: position 322,737,895 of record CM062809.1, read on the forward strand.
AAGATAACTTTTTGAGGTGGATGCTTGAGAGGTTTCTCCATTGTATGCCAAACCTGTCTTGTTTAGAGGAGACCGCTGCACATTGATAATCTCATCCAAAGTTTCAGATCCTTTGACAAACTTAAGATTAATAGTTTTTGTTTTCTCAATTTCTTTTCTGAGACCAACAATTTCACCTTCTAGTTTTTCAAGATGTTTTTCTTTTTCATCAATTTGAAATTGTAGAGTATCAATGATCACATTCTTTTCTTTTATACATCTCTTGAGTCTAGTAATTTCATCATAGAGGTTATTCACATCTACAGCATCCTCATAATCATCATCTTCAAATGCCATTAACAACTTATATTTATTACCTTGTTCATCTTCATCACTGTTTGATAAACCATCACTATCTTCATGGGTGTAGTAGCTTTTCTTATTTGCACTTTGTTTCTTGTTCCATCTAGCAGGTTCCTTTCCTTTATCCTTATAAGGACATTTTGCAGCATAATGACCTACTCTTCCACAAGCAAAGCATTTGAAAGGTAGCTTACCTCTGAACCTTCCAGAACCCCTTTGAAGATTTCTGACAAAATTTGATTCTTCTTCCTCTTCTTCTGGAACATGGCTTGCTTCATAGTAATCTTCTTTGCCTGATGCCTTAAAAGCAGCTTCCCTTCTGTCTGATGGACCTCCCTTTCTCATTTCATAAGCAGTTAGAATTCCATGTAGCTGAGACATAGTGAGAACACGGAGATTTTCCTTTTCTTCTATAGCAGATACTTTAGATTCAAACTTGGGGGATAATGATCTTAGAATCTTTTGAACTACTATAGCCTCTTTTATTTCTTCACCCAAATTTTTCATACAATTAACAATCTCATCTACCCGAAGAAAATAATTAGCCACACTTTCATCATTATACATCTTGAGAGTCTCATATTGAATCCTGAGAGTTTGAAGTTTAGCTTGTTTTACCTGTTCATCTCCTTCATAGCTCGTGACCATTTTGTCCCATATCTCTTTTGCTGATTTGAAGTGCATTACCTTCATGAATTCTGTTTGGGATATACTTCCTAATAGAGTACTGACTGCTTTTGCATTTGTTTCATACTTCTTTTTCTCAGCTGGATCTGTAGGAGTAGCTGAAGGAAAAGCATAGCCTGTTTCTACAATGTCCCAAACTTCTGTACCAAGAGATTGAAGATATGCAGTAACTCTTACCTTCCAATAATTGAAGTTTGTCCCATCAAAAATCGGTGGCCTGATTGATGCTTCTCTCTCGTAGTTGCTCATGATGAACGATCTACCTTCAAGCGATCAAGCTTCTCTGAAGGACCGGCTCTGATACCAATTGTTGGAAATAATACTGAGAGGGGGGGGTGAATCAGTATTATCTAGCAATTTAATAAATCTTCCTTATTTGATCTTTGAATTATTTTAGCATGTCAGTACCATAAAATAATGAGCATGAAAAACAGATAGTCACACCAAAGAACACAAGATGTAAGGTGGAAACCCAATGTGGGTGAAAACCACCTGCTGCAATATGTCTCTATCTTCTTTCAATTTAGAAACTTCTTTTACAATGATTTTGTACTGGTGCAGTCCTTTACCAGTACGCAGGCTGCACCCTGCAGAGAGCTACAACTCTCTCTCTCTCTCGTTTTCCAGTCTACTCCTGGAAGGGAGCTACAACCCCCTACTTCTTTTCATAAAGCATCAGATGATCAACAAGTACATAACAGATATAGATCACTACAGATATCAGATCAGCAACAACAGAACTAACCCAGAACACCTTATCAATAGAGAAATTCAATCAACAGAACATCTTAAAACAGAGACACAGTTTTTCTTTCTGTGGCCTGCGACCAGACGCCGTTAACCTTCTGCTACTATGCGTCCACACGCAGATATCCTTCTGCTCCGCTGCGTGCCCACGCACTGTTCCTTTGACTGCTCTGCGTTCTGTTGCTTCAGGGACGCACCCAAAGATACTATCGCGCCGCGTCTTTCGCTACAGAGACGCACCTGAAAACACTATCGCGCCGCGTCCTTCTGCTTCAGAGACGCACCTGAACCTTGATCGCCCTGCGTCCCCACGCAGGTCTCTCTCTACTGTGCTGCGTCTCGGCGCACTTGCCCTTTACAGTACCTGCGTCCCGGCGCACTTTCCCTTCACTGAGCCTGCGACCCTTTAGATATAAATGATATGAAGACTTCAGGACAAACCCAAACAGTCAGATCTACAGATCTGATCATGCGCCATAGAGATCACAGTCCATTAGAAGATTCGCCCTCTTAGATCTGGACTAGATCTCACCAAATAAGATATTCAACCCAAGACAATTGCACAATCCAAATGAACTCCTTTGCTTTATATAGGCAAGCTCCTCCCCAAAACATGGAACAATACCACGAGCCGACACCATAGAAACATAAAACCGTCGGCTAGATACCACACAAGAAACCCCCACGTGCTTTTCTCTGCCTTGAAATGTGTGCACTGGGTAGACGCACCCCCTGAACGGCTGGTCGGCGTCCCTGGACGCGGGTTCTGCATGGTATACCTGCGGGGACGCACTTTCTGAACCGATTGCCTACGTCCTTCTTAATTTTTCAACAAACTGAGAGCCTTACCACTGGAGTTGCCATCAAGTACAACATCTGTAACATACAGTCATACCAGATAACATAATGCCAACAATCTCCCCCTTTGGACTTGATGGCAACCTCAACCTTACAAGCTTCAGCTTCATTCTCCCCCTTTGACATCAAGGGAAAAGGGTATGCTCCCCCTTAGCTCATGCTCCTCCAGATCTGCAACAAATAACCAGAAATCCACCATGAAAGAGATAGAGACATATTGCAGCTATTTCCAAGATCTCCTTCTCCATAATGCCAACAATGCATTATGTGCTCCCCCTGAGCCTTGTACCACCAATAAGAAGATGATCAACAATAAGATGATGCATCAACAACCCCCAGCTTTTGCCTGAGGTATTCAAATGTGTCCCTGGGCAATGGTTTGGTGAGAATATCAGCAACTTGTTCCTTGGAAGGAACATACTCCAACTTGACTTTCTGTTCAAGCACTTGTTCCCGGAGAAAATGGTACTTGATTGGTATGTGCTTGGTTTTTGAATGCATAACAGGGTTCTTTGAGATGCTGATTGCACTTGTATTATCACATAAGATGGGGATTGGTGGAGTACAAGTGATTTGAAAATCCTGCAAAGTCTGCATCATCCAAAGGAGTTGGGTGCAACAAGATGCAGCAGCAACATATTCTGCTTCAGCTGTAGATAAGGCAATGGAACTCTGTTTCTTGCTGAACCAAGATACCAGTCTGGAACCCATAAAGAACGCACCACCACTTGTGCTTTTCCTATCATCCACGCTTCCGGCCCAATCTGCATCTGTATAAGCATGAAGAGTAAGATCTGTATCTCTAGGATACCATAAGCCATAATTTTGAGTCCCTTGAAGATATTTGAAAATTCTCTTTACTGCCTGAAGATGAGTCTCCTTCGGATTTGCCTGAAATCTTCCAACTATTCCAACTGCATGCATGATGTCCGGTCGGGTACCTGTCAAATATAGTAAACTTCCAATCATAGATCTGTAGGTTGGTTGATGTACTGCTGCAGATTCATCATTTGCACTGAGACTACATCCTGTGACCATGGGAGTACATACTGGTTTTGCATCTTCCATGCCATATTTCTTCAAAATCTGCTTGAGATACTTGGTTTGAGATAAAAAGATTCCTCCTTCCTTTTGTTGGATTTGCAAACCAAGGAAATATGTCAGTTCTCCTAGCAAGGACATTTCAAATTCTTTCTGCATGACCGAGGCAAAGCTTTGACTCATAGCTTCTTCATTGCTGCCAAAGATAATGTCATCTACATACACAACAAGTATTAGCAATTTGTCATTTTCAACTTTTATATACAGATTGCTATCTGCTGAACCTTTTGAGAAACCTTGTTGATGAAGATATTTGTCCAACCGATAGTACCAAGCCCTTGGAGCTTGTTTGAGACCATAGAGAGCCTTTTTCAATCGGCATACAAGATTTGGATCATTTCCAAGAATGAACCCATCTGGCTGTTCAATGTACACTTCTTCTTCCAAGTCTCCATTCAGAAAGGCTGATTTCACGTCCATTTGAAATACTTTGAAGTTTTGAAAACTTGAGAGAGCAAGGAACATTCGGATGGCCTCAAGTCTTGCAACAGGAGCAAAAGTTTCTTCAAAGTCTATTCCTTCTTGCTGCGCATACCCTTTACAAACAAGTCTGGCTTTGTTTCTAATTACTTTTCCATTTTCATTCAATTTATTTTTGAAGACCCATTTTGTTCCGATAACATTCTTATCCTTTGGTCTAGGAACCAGCTCCCAAGTGTTGTTCTTTTCGATTTGCTCAAGTTCTTCATCCATTTCTTTCACCCAACATTCATCTTTGCATGCTTCTTTCACATTTTGTGGTTCAGTAGAGGAGAGTAATGCCAAATAGCTTGAGGCTTCTGCAACTGTTCTTCTTGTTTGTACACCTGCTTCTTTCTGCCCCACAATCTGAGATTCTGGATGATTCTTCTGAACATATCTGGATGGAGTTTTCTCTTCTATTCTTGTCTGCTCCTCTGGTTCTTCTTGAGGTTCTCCTTGGGGTTCTTCTTCTTCATTATTCTGTCTTTGAGGGTAGCCTTCATCTTCTTCTATATCTTCATGATGTACTTGCCTAGGAATATATCCCTTCTCATCAACCACTACATCAATGCTGTCAACAATTCTGCCAAGTCTTTTATTGTAGCATTTGTATGCTTTGCTATGTGGAGAATAGCCAAGAAGAATGCCTTCATCTGCTCTAGGTTCAAGTTTGCCAAGCTGCTCATCAGTATTCTTGATATAGCATTTGCTCCCAAAGATTTTGAAGTGCTTTACCGAAGGAGTCCTGCCACTCCAAAGCTCATGAGGAGTTTGAGTGCTGTTCACCCGGACATTTGTTTTGTTGAGAATAACAACCGCAGCATGTGCAGCTTCACCCCAGAAAGTTGCGGGAGTTCCTGATTCATCAAGCATAGCATGAGCCATTTGTTGGATTGTTCTGTTCATTCTTTCAACAACTCCATTTTGCTGAGGAGTTCTAGCTGTAGAGAATTCTCTCCTTATCCCATGTTCATCACAGAAATTGAAAAATTCATTTGAAGTAAATTCCCCACCTCTGTCGGATCTGAGGCACTTAATTTTGTGACCTGATTCATTTTCAACCAAGGCTTTGAAGGATTTGAATTTTTCGAATGCTTCATCTTTGTGCTTCATAAGTCCTAACCAGACAAACCTGGAGAAATCGTCAATAAATAATATCAAGTATTCCTCTCCTCTAGGTGTTCTTTTCCTGAATGGACCACATGTATCTGTATGTACTAGCTCAAGAGGCATGCTAGCTGATCCTTCTTTCTCTGGAAAGTTAGTCCTGGTTTGTTTTCCAAACTGACATGATCTGCATATGGTGTTGTCAGGAATTTTGATATCTGGAAGATCGCGAACTGCCTGATATTTGCATGCTTTCCTTATTTGTGAGAAGCTTAGATGTCCCAACCTTCGATGCCATAACCAGTGCTCTTCATCCTTGCTTAGATAGCATTGTTGTTGTCCTTCTTCAAATATGTACAGATTATTTGGAGTTCTTTTGCCTTTGAGTACTGTTTTACCTGTATCAAGATCACGAACAAGACATCCATTCGATCTGAAAATAACCTCGGTTCTTTGATCACACATATGGCTGACACTTAGAAGATTATGCTTCAATCCATCAACATACAAAACATTTCCAGCTTTGACATTTCCTTTTAACTGAGCAATGCCTTTTCCTTTTATAGTTGCAGGAGTATCGTTTCCAAAAGAGACTTTCTTTCCTTTTTCTAGAACAGAATAAGATTCAAGTTTTTCTTTATCACCTGTCATTTGCTTCGAACATCCACTGTCAATGTACCATAGATTTTCCTGTCCCTCTGCATAAAATGCTATTCCACATCTTTCTGTTTGAGGTTCCTTTATTCTCCATGTTTTGGTGCTTGAGGCTTGTTCCTTTTTCTGCTGAAATCTGCTCCTGCATTCAGATTCTTCATGACCAAAGTTATTGCAAATAGTACATTCAACTTCATTTTCAAGAACCGAAAAGTTGTTATAGGTCCTTTTTGTCATCCCTGTCATACTTCTTTGTTTTTGAGCTTCCCTAGTCATGATTGTTTTATATGCAACACATTGAGCTGCTTTGTGACCAAAATTATGGCAAGAAAAGCATTGTCCATTGAAGAAGCTTCTGCGGTTATTGAATCTACCTGCCAATTGATTGTAATTTCTATTTTCATCTATTCTTGAACCAAACTGAGAAGATTTTACCTGTGGCTGGTTGTAGCTTTTGTTCACCCTTAAGATGGATTGCCCCTGATAGTTTCTGTTTGTATTTTGTCCCTGCTTTACCTGATTATCTTCATTGTTCTTCTGCTCATTTCTTCTTGCCGCATCAAGATAACTTTTTGAGGTGGATGCTTGAGAGGTTTCTCCATTGTATCCCAAACCTGTCTTGTTTAGAGGAGACCGCTGCACATTGATAATCTCATCCAAAGTTTCAGATCCTTTGACAAACTTAAGATTAATAGTTTTTGTTTTCTCAATTTCTTTTCTGAGACCAACAATTTCACCTTCTAGTTTTTCAAGATGTTTTTCTTTTTCATCAATTTGAAATTGTAGAGTATCAATGATCACATTCTTTTCTTCTATACATCTCTTGAGTCTAGTAATTTCATCATAGAGGTTATTCACATCTACAGCATCCTCATAATCATCATCTTCAAATGCCATTAACAACTTATATTTATTACCTTGTTCATCTTCATCACTGTTTGATAAACCATCACTATCTTCATGGGTGTAGTAGCTTTTCTTATTTGCACTTTGTTTCTTGTTCCATCTAGCAGGTTCCTTTCCTTTATCCTTATAAGGACATTTTGCAGCATAATGACCTACTCTTCCACAAGCAAAGCATTTGAAAGGTAGCTTACCTCTGAACCTTCCAGAACCCCTTTGAAGATTTCTGACAAAATTTGATTCTTCTTCCTCTTCTTCTGGAACATGGCTTGCTTCATAGTAATCTTCTTTGCCTGATGCCTTAAAAGCAGCTTCCCTTCTGTCTGATGGACCTCCCTTTCTCATTTCATAAGCAGTTAGAATTCCATGTAGCTGAGACATAGTGAGAACACGGAGATTTTCCTTTTCTTCTATAGCAGATACTTTAGATTCAAACTTGGGGGATAATGATCTTGGAATCTTTTGAACTACTATAGCCTCTTTTATTTCTTCACCCAAATTTTTCATACAATTAACAATCTCATCTACCCGAAGAAAATAATTAGCCACACTTTCATCATTATACATCTTGAGAGTCTCATATTGAATCCTGAGAGTTTGAAGTTTAGCTTGTTTTACCTGTTCATCTCCTTCATGGCTCGTGACCATTTTGTCCCATATCTCTTTTGCTGATTTGAAGTGCATTACCTTCATGAATTCTGTTTGGGATATACTTCCTAATAGAGTACTGACTGCTTTTGCATTTGTTTCATACTTCTTTTTCTCAGCTGGATCTGTAGGAGTAGCTGAAGGAAAAGCATAGCCTGTTTCTACAATGTCCCAAACTTCTGTACCAAGAGATTGAAGATATGCAGTAACTCTTACCTTCCAATAATTGAAGTTTGTCCCATCAAAAATCGGTGGCCTGATTGATGCTTCTCTCTCGTAGTTGCTCATGATGAACGATCTACCTTCAAGCGATCAAGCTTCTCTGAAGGACCGACTCTGATACCAATTGTTGAAAATAATACTGAGAGGGGGGGGTGAATCAGTATTATCTAGCAATTTAATAAATCTTCCTTATTTGATCTTTGAATTATTTTAGCATGTCAGTACCATAAAATAATGAGCATGAAAAACAGATAGTCACAGCAAAGAACACAAGATGTAAGGTGGAAACCCAATGTGGGTGAAAACCACCTGCTGCAATATGTCTCTATCTTCTTTCAATTTAGAAACTTCTTTTACAATGATTTTGTACTGGTGCAGTCCTTTACCAGTACGCAGGCTGCACCCTGTAGAGAGCTACAACTCTCTCTCTCTCTCGTTTTCCAGTCTACTCCTGGAAGGGAGCTACAACCCCCTACTTCTTTTCATAAAGCATCAGATGATCAACAAGTACATAACAGATATAGATCACTACAGATATCAGATCAACAACAACAGAACTAACCCAGAACACCTTATCAATAGAGAAATTCAATCAACAGAACATCTTAAAACAGAGACGCAGTTTTTCTTTCTGTGGCCTGCGACCAGACGCCGTTAACCTTCTGCTACTATGCGTCCACACGCAGATATCCTTCTGCTCCGCTGCGTGCCCACGCACTGTTCCTTTGACTGCTCTGCGTTCTGTTGCTTCAGGGACGCACCCAAAGATACTATCGCGCCGCGTCTTTCGCTACAGAGACGCACCTGAAAACACTATCGCGCCGCGTCCTTCTGCTTCAGAGACGCACCTGAACCTTGATCGCCCTGCGTCCCCACGCAGGTCTCTCTCTACTGTGCTGCGTCTCGGCGCACTTGCCCTTGACAGTACCTGCGTCCCGGCGCACTTTCCCTTCACTGAGCCTGCGACCCTTTAGATATAAATGATATGAAGACTTCAGGACAAACCCAAATAGTCAGATCTACAGATCTGATCATGCGCCATAGAGATCACAGTCCATTAGAAGATTCGCCCTCTTAGATCTGGACTAGATCTCACCAAATAAGATATTCAACCCAAGACAATTGCACAATCCAAATGAACTCCTTTGCTTTATATAGGCAAGCTCCTCCCCAAAACATGGAACAATACCACGAGCCGACACCATAGAAACATAAAACCGTCGGCTAGATACCACACAAGAAACCCCCACGTGCTTTTCTCTGCCTTGAAATGTGTGCACTGGGTAGACGCACCCCCTGAACGGCTGGCCGGCGTCCCTGGACGTGGGTTCTGCATGGTATACCTGCGGGGACGCACTTTCTGAACCGATTGCCTGCGTCCTTCTTAATTTTTCAACAAACTGAGAGCCTTACCACTGGAGTTGCCATCAAGTACAACATCTGTAACATACAGTCATACTAGATAACATAATGCCAACACATTCACCTGCTGACCTGTTTTCACATTTTTTAGGTCATTTACTGTCCTTCTGTTTCATTTCATTTACAAAAATTAGTTTTAGGGTTTTAGTCCCACTAGGTCTAGGGTTTGTCATCATGTTCATCCAAAAACTTAATAGAAGGTCAGCAGGCACATGAGGAGGATTAATAAGTTCATAGAATCATAAATTTACTGTTGATATGCTCAATAAATCTTTTTTAAAATTGAGTTTTTATCATTTTATGTACAAATTTCATGTAATTTAAGTGTTTCTATATGTAATAAGTTCAGCAGTTGCTTTTGGTCACCTTGCCAACTCCAGCCATTGTAAAAACAAAAGCACCAATGCATCAATCCATCAAATGGTAAGGAAAAATTCAAACTTCAAATGAAAAACAGAGCTTTTGAGAAAAAGTGACTAAGACTTTATAAAAGTGGGTTTGCAATGAGGAAAAGTTAAAGTGCATCCATTTATAAAGTGAATTCATGCTAGCCATCCATTTCATCGTGCAAAACATCAAGTGAAGAAGCAAAATCGCGATTTGGAGGGAAATCGAGCAAAGGAGGAAGAAAACCCTATTTTTGCAGAAATTTTGCCTGGCGCTGCGCATCATAGGGTTGGCGCTGTGCATCAGACAGTTTTTGCTAGTGTAAAAATACAAAGGCACTGCGCATCAGGCAAGCGCTGCACATTGGACCCAGTGCGCTGCGCATTGACCAGGGAGGTTCCAAAATCACTCAACTTCATCCTAAACTCTCCCAAACATTGCATTTTACTCATTCAAGTAAGTTTTCATCGATCTTGAGCTAAATTTGGTCTTCTTCATGTTTTCTTCATGATTTTTGCTTCTTGAGATCAAACCCTAGCTTGTCTTCATATATTTTCATCTCATTGCAAAAATTCTCACTGCATTACAAAACCAACATCTTTTTCCCCTTTTCCACACTTCATTGCCCTAAATCTACCCATTAATTCCATTTTCCCTTTCCCATTCCCCTAAGAAAACTAACTCCCTTCATCAAACCCTAAGTCCCTCATAAGTCAAAAACCTAATTTCCTAAATCTGTCCCTCCATTCCCCTACTCCACTTCACATTTGTAAAATCTCTTCATACTCATCTTCTTTGTCCCCACCCATTGTCATTGTGCACCATACCATCACCACATCACATCCCTAAGACAAGCATCATGGTAAGAAATAGTGAACCATGTTTTGCAGAAGAAACACTTAGTGATATCTCAAGGGAAAGAAATGTGCAGCCCATGAGACCTCACAAGGGTGGAAAAATTATTAGGGAGGAAACTATTAGCATGACTGAACTCCTTGCTTGCCCTCTAGCCACCACATGTTTCAGATATCAGTCTTGTTTTGAGTTTTGTAAAATGGTTGAGAGGGTCAAATATCACCATGAGTTGGCAAGGCAGTTTGTCATAAACATGGAAAATAATGTGGTACATCTTGTTGGGATCGATTTCACTCTTTCACCAGCTATCATTGCAGAAGCTACAAGAATGTCAGATGTAGGGGAAAAGTGGAACAAAAGGCATAATATCAGTAAGAAGCATTATGAACCTTATATCAAGGCCAAATACCATGGTAAACTTACTAGGGTGTTTCCTTTCAAATTCTCGGAGGACCGGTATGTTTCACTCATGAAGCTTATCATCAAATACTTTACATGTGAGGGTAGGTTCTCCAGACTTTATGCCTACCACATCAGATTGCTTATGCACTTCACCAGGGTCAGAATGATGAGCATTCCTTATTTCATATGTAAATCCATAGAGAGAATGACAATGATTGCAAAAAGAAAACCATTTCCACAACAGCTCAATAGTATTTATCATTTTTCTATCATTAAAATTGTGGTTTTGCATCAGATCACTCAGTTGGGACTGTCATGGGAAACTTTCATTTCCCATGAATGCTTCAAGCAGCCTCAAATATTTTTAGATCCTCAAGAGGAAGGTGAACCTTCTGGGCAACAAAAAGAGCCTGAGAATAAAACAAAAGAGGCTCATGTTCCTATGTTTGTTACTTATGAAAGAGGCACTAGGATGCTTTTTGCAGCTACCAAACGAGTACTATCTCCAACAGGGGTGGAAGGGGTCTCGTTTTCTTCACTGGATCACAGGAAAATGTTATCTTCACCAGGGGTGAAAGGGGCTTTTCCTTCTTCTCCAGCTAAACAGGTACAGGGCAGAGACAAAGGAAAGCAACAAATGCATGAAGAGGGCCCTACTAAAGGGCAAGACAAGGATTTTGTTTTGGTTGAGGAGGATGTCACTGATTTGGGCTCTCAAAGCTCAAGACTCAAGGATATGATTATCAAGGAGAAGGAGGCTGAAATACAAGCCTTATCACTTGACCTTGAGAGGGCCAAATGGATCATCAACTTTCTTGAGCAGGAGAACAAGCAACTAGAAGATAAGCAAGCTATTATGGAGCTGCAAACAATTAGAGAAAATAGGCAAGTGGCAAAGAGAAGAAAAATCAAGATGACATCCCTTGAGCAAGAAATTGAGGCTGACCAAGAATCATGGTTGGAAAGGGTGAACATCCACCTTGAGAAGGTGCTTGAGAAAGCTAACAAAGAAAAGAAAATGATGCGTCATATGGCTTATCATTACTTAGCTCGGAATAAAATTTGCAAGACAAGGATAAACAGCCTAAAAGCTGAATTAAAGAGAGCCTTGACGGCCAAAAAGGAATAAGATAAACTTAAAATTTTGGTTAAAGCTTCATTAGCTTAGCAAAGCAGTTAGTAAGCTTGCCTCTTGCCAAATTTGAAGAAATTTTGGGAAATTTTTGTCATTTCACAATTTTGTAATTAAAAACACAAGAATTTTCAGCTGTGGCGCTGCGCATTGAGTTGGCTCAGTATTTTGCAAAATGGCTTGCATTTTTGGATTCCTCATGGAAAAAAAATGAAACCCAGAAAGTTTCATGAAATTTGGAGGAGATCTGGGTCACCTAAAGGGCAAAAAACACCTAAAAATGCCCTCTCTGCCACTTTTTGGACCCACAGGAAGTAGTCTTTGGAAAAATGATTTTTGAAGGGTCAAATCAACTCCAAATCAAAAAATTCAAAGTGTTCTAGAAATTAGATAGACAATCTTTCCAACAAGATATCTTGGGCCTGATTTGGTGAAGTGGAAGGCCTCCAAAAGCAGCCTTGAAGTGGCGTTGCGCATCAAGCTCAGGGTGTTGTGCATCAGGCAAATTTTTGCCATTTTTGCCTAAAACTCAGAATTTCGCCCAGTTTGACTAGTAGTTGACTTTTTCTTTTCTTCTTAGTAAATTTGTAATGGTTAATGATGTAATATGATGTAAATATGATTAAAAATGACTTGAGGGGGTAGATACATCAGCTAGAGGTGGTTTGAGATTGAATGAATCAGTTTCCATAGTTTTAGAGGCAAGTTGTTCCACTACCTATTTTCCAGTTCCTAGTTTAAATGTTGTTGAAACAGCTCCTTGACTCATGGATTCGACCCCTGATGGCTAGCATAGGTGGTCTGATGCCTATATTATGCACTTGCTTAGTCATTTGTAAAGGTTTGACTCGTGTGGATGCATTGAGCTTTATTGTAAATCACTTCTGTAGTTTGGCAAGGAAATGAACTAGGGTTTTGCAACATTTTGTGGGATTCTTGTGGTAATGTGTCTTGGCATTGTTTATTCCTCTGTTATTTAGTTTCTCTTATGTGTATATGTTCCAGCATCTATTTCTTTCTTCATAACTAAATGAATCAAGATAAATACGTGGAATCCATTGATATTTAGTGTTGTGCCTTGAGGATACATTTAGTTTTTAATGTTTTCTGTTGTTTGAAGAGGACTCATGAACCTTGCATGCCCTCTCCAACTCCTCACTGGTCTTAGACTTACCATCACACTCAATTCAAAGTGCCAAAACACCTACCTACCTCGCCCCACAGAACCTCCTGCAAATCTGAGTTGATTTCCTAGACCCAAAGCTGCCTTCTTCATTTGATCCAGTAACCAACCATCAAAATCAAACAAAATCCTCTGATCTACCATACCTAGCCTAAAATCAGCATTCATTTCAGTCATCTCAAGCCCTAGTTGCCAATATTCTAATTGAGATTGACAAGGAGAGATCCCTCTCCCGACCTGGTAGGGCTAGCTACCAGGTTAAGTGTGGTTTGATGTTACCCTAGACCTGCCTTCCTTCAGACTAAGGTAGATTTAGGCACTAACAGAATCGATGGAACACATCAAACAAACTCATCCACATCAGAAATTACACCCCCAGGGGACATGTCAGCCACTCATACAACATGTCCCTGGGTCCAACTGATGTTTTTAGCCTCTTAACCCAAAGTGGCTCTCATGCTATAGTAAAGACAACGACCAAAAACTCAAAATCACTCTCATAGGCCTCTGTGCCAGCAACTGTGGACTTTTCTCAGTAGACATGTGCCAGCAAACCTGAGATTTGAGCCACTTTTCTATCCCAGAATCCTAGACTCTTCCCAGAACTTGCTACAAACTTCACAATCCATCAAGGACATGATAACAATGTTTATAAATAAAAAAATCAACCTCAGGACTAGGCCTAAGCATCCCTAACCAGGACTAACATTTTGTCAAACACTTGGCATCAATGCAACCTATAGGTCTAGGATACAAGAAAAAACATAAATGACTGAAAGAACTTATGAAACATAACAAGAAGGATCACCTCCTTCTCCATTAGACTATGATATCATCAATTAGGTCTTGCATCCATCCATTTAACAATTACAAGTAAATACATGAAATAACCATGACATGAACCAGTCACATAACCATGCTTATAACCATCATTAAACCATATAAATATCAGAGATATGACATCCATTAAATCCACATATAAATCAGTGCAAGATTAAGATAACTTAGCTTTTATTAATCATAGTCAAATCTGACCAAGCTTGGGACTTCCATGTACCACCCAATCATAGACACGACTGAACCAAATCTCTCTTTCAGCTAGTCACCCTTGTGCCATATTGCAAGCATGAATGTGGGATCTCATAAAACAATCAATCCAAGAACAACCAAGAGAATCCAGAGTTTAAAACACCTCCACCCTCACTAAATCGTGATCACACCAAAACCAGTGTTCTCATAACAACCGAACCGAACTTGGAATGCCATTTAGAATCCATAACTATCCTTGAGGAATTTTATGTCTCCTTGTCTCTCAGGTTTTACCACAATCCAATCCCAGATCACTAGGCCCTAAACTGAGATGTCTCCCTCAAGTTTTATCGTGTATCTCGCCAAAACTGGTCAAGGGATTCCTAGGCCTTTGGGAATGAACCTTGAGACCACATCTGCCCTGGATTCTGAAATTCATCCGGTAAACCAAATATCGAAACTAAAATAAACATGCCAACACCACGACATCCAGATAAGGGAAAGGCTAGGCTGAAAACCACTAGCATAACCCAAAAAAACCATGCCATCGACAATAAGAGAACCATACACCAACATGAAAATCCATGCATGTCCAAACCATCTAGGAAATCACACATGCAAAAGGTTTCTTGCAAGTATTCTTGTTGAAGTTGCTTGATCTTTCTCTTCTTCATTGATCTTTTCTTTCCTTCGTTTCCCTTCGCTTGTTTTTCCTTCCTTGATCCAAAGCTAGAGTGCTCCAAGAAAACTCTAAGTGACCAAGAGTGAGAGAGAGAGAGAGAGAGAACAATGAGAGAGCTCCAAAACTTGAACTGAAAAAAGGTTACCAACTGATCCTCAGAAACCTGTTTATTAATGAGGCCTCTATTTTCTTCATTTTCCATTAGTTCCCTTCAATTTCCTCTTGACATGCAACCTATGACCTTTTGCCTTCCTTTTCTCATATTTTCCTTTATTTTCATTAACAAATGTGCCAAAAATGCCTTTTTTCCTTTTAATGCCTTTGCCTTTTCCAATTTTCCTTAGCCAAAACATGCATCCAGTGATGCCCACTAGGATATCTTTGCACAACATTCAGCTTGGAATAAGTGTCCCTTAACTGTGGTCTTATTTTTCCTTTATTAACTTTTGTTACATGAAATTTTCACTAGAGCTGTTATAGAACCCTCCCCCTTGGGGAACATCGTCCTTGGTCTTAAACCACACCATGACCTTAGCAAAACCACTGAAAAGAAAACATACTTCCGGTGGAGATTTATAACTTAGCTCGTTGTAGTATTTACAATGAAAGAGCTGCTCAAATGCAAAACATCATGACAATATAACAACCATAATAATATGACACCCATACCACTTATTGGAGATTTATAACTTATCTCATGGTGGTATTTACATCCATATACATATACATACATATACCAAAACATCAACAAAACATATGCCAAACATATACCAACATCAAACCAAAACCGCTTTGCCTCAACTGACAAACAATGAAGGATAAAGAGCCCGTATCTGATCTTCCATCTCCCATGTAACTTCTTCAGGCCCAAAGTTCTTTAACTACACTTTAACTTGCTCTAACTTTAACTTTCTCTATGGCTATGTTCCTGAGCATGAGATGTTTCCGTTGTAATATGCACTGAGGCTCTGACTGGAACTCTCCTTCTTGCTCCACCTGCAATACAAACCAATCAATAACATGATCAACATCCTTTATATACTTCTTAAGCAATGAAATATGGAAAACATCATGGAATTTCACTATTGGAGGCAGTGCAAGTCGATATGCCACTAGTCCAATCCTCTCAAGGATCTCGAAAGGCCTGCAATACATGGTGCCAACTTTGCACATGAACTAATCCTCAAAGAGATTTTCTTGGGCTTGATGTGCAAATACACATGCTCCCCAACGTGAAAATCCTTGAACACCTTGTGATGATCTGCATAAATCTTTTGTCTATCATGTGTTGCCTTTAGATTCTTCTTTAGAACCTGCATTTCCTGCTCCATGTCTGCCAACATGTCCGGTCCAATAAGTACCATGTTCACTGGAACACTCTAGTTACTGGGAGTGTTACAACTCTATCCATACAATGCCTCGAAAGGGCTCATCCTCAATGACTCCTGATAACCATTGTTGTACGTGAACGCAACGAATGGAAGATACTCCTCCCATTTTTTCTGTTGGTGCATCATGTACATCCTCAACATATCCTCTAAGATCCTGTTGACCCTCTCTGTCTGTCCATCTGTCTGTAGATGACAAGCTATGCTGGAGGCCAACTCTGTGCCCAAGCCTACAAATAGCTCCTTCCAAAACTTGGGAGTGAACCTTGCATCCCTGTCTGACACAATTCTTTGGAACACCATGAAGTCTCACTCTCATTGATGAACACTTGTGCTACCTCACTCGATGAATATATAGTCTTTACTAGAATGAAGTGAGCTACCTTTCTCAACTTGTCAACCATGACCATAATAGAATCATGCTGCTTCACTGTCCTCGGAAGACCTGTAATGAAATCCATGGAAATGACCTCCCATTTTCATTATGGAATTGCTATAGGATGTAGTAAACCACCTGGATGCTTACATTCCGCCTTGACCCGCTAGAAATCTAGACATCTAGCCATGAACTCTACCACTTCCTTCTTTATATTCAACCAATAGTAGAACTTCTTTACCACCGTCAGCATATTCTGATATCCTGGATGACCCCAGTATGGCTTGGTGTGAAACACCCTCAAGATAAGCTTCTTGATCTCACTACAATTTAGCACATAGATCCTGTCTCTAAACCTCACCAAACCATATTTCATGAGATGATAGTCTACATCTCGATCATCTGTACTTGTGCCTGCACCTGTACCTATTCTCTATTGTAACTTGTGCATAATCTCCATGTATTTTTCATCTCGTTGTCTTGCCTGCAAGATCCTATCATGTAACTCTGTCCCATAAGAGCTCATAGCTGCTATATGATTTACCTATACCTTCCTTCTAAGAGCATCTGTGACCTGGTTCTCCTTCCCTTTGATGTATCTGATCTTGAAGTCAAACTCACTAAGGGTAGCCAACCATCTAGATTACTTGGCATTCAGATTAGGATGATCAAACAAATATCTCAATCAATTGTGATCACTCATCAATGTAAACTTCCGTCCAAGAAGATTGTGCCTCCACATCTTCAATGCGTGTATAATCGATGTTATCTCAAGATCATGTGTTGGATAGTTCTGCTCATCCTCATTCAATTTTCATGACTCATAGCACATTACCTGACCTTCTTGCATGAGAACTCCACCAAGTCCTCTCTTGCAATCATCTGTACACACTACAAACTCCTTGTCCAGATCCACAATATTTAGCACCGGTGCATGTGCCAACAAATGCTTAAGCTTCTCAAAACTAACCTCACATTCTTCTATCCATTCGAACTTCTTACCTTTCTGCTGCAATGATATGATAGGATATGAAATGCGTGAGAAGTTCTTGATGAACCTTGTGTAGTAGCCTTCCAATCCCATAATGATCTCACCTCATCCACATTCTTAGGTGTTGCCCACCCCATAATAGCCCTTATCTTTTCTGGATCCACTGCTATGCCATCCTTGGAGACAACATGCCCCAAATAATGTACCTCAGTCTGAAAGAAGTTTCACTTGCTAAGTTTAGCATACAAATGATGCTTTCTTAGCAATATCAACACTGCTGCTAAATTCTCATCATGTTCTTCCTCATTCTTATAATGTACCATCATGTCATCAATGAATACAATAACAAACTTGTCCAGATAAGGACACAACACACTATTCATCAAACACATAAATGTAGCTACAGAGATAGTCAATCAGAATGGAACAACACCAAACTCATAATGCCCATACCTGGTCCTGAACGTAGTCTTGAAGATATCCTCTTCCTTGATGCGTACCTAATGGTATCCCGATCTCAAGTTGATCTTAGAGAACATTGTTGCTCCCTTCAATTGATCAAACAAATCAGCAATCCTCATCAAAAGGTACCTATTCTTGATCATTACTTTGTTCAGTTTACTGTAGTCAATGCAATATCTAAGAGTACCATCTTTCTTCTTCACAAACAACATGGGTTCACCCCAAGGTGATACACTCGGCCTAATGTACCCCTTGTCAAACATTTCCTTTAGCTGCAACTTTAACTTAACCAACTTATTTGTGCTCATCCTATAAGGTTCTTTTGATGTTGGGGCTGCCCTTAGCACCAACTCAATAAAAAAGTCTACTTCCCTATGAGGTGGCAACTCTTTAATGTCCTTAGGAAATACATCCTAAAACTGTTGCAAAATTGGGTATCTTCTTAATGCATCAACATCCTCAACCTCCTTACCCTTTTCACTAGAAATGTGTACTGCAAACATCACACAATATTTTCTGCAACTACACTTAACCTACATAGCAATAACCATCCTTAATTATGTAGGCTTCTTCTTCCCTTGCAAAATCCTCTTTTCCCCACTATCATCCACACACTTAGTGGCCTTGTCGAAGGAATCCACTTTGGTCCTATGAAGGTATAGCCATTCCATACCCAAAATCATACTATATGAACCCAATGGAAATAAATTCAAATATGTTGTTGTAGGCATACCATTTAACTCAAATGCACAACCTCTTACCCAATGGTGAACTCGCTTTTTTGTACCTATAGACAACTGTACCAACCAAGATTCTGCATGCACTTATTTTCTCAAACCACACTTATCCACCAAGTGAGGATTAATATAACTATAATTAGATCTAGGATCAATCAAATAGAAACAACTTGATCACAAAGCTTATTGTCCATCTCAATGATCGATGCTTTGATGATCCTCCTACATGTTTTCCATAGCTTCATAGGTCTGAGGAATGCTATGAACAACATCACCAATTGTATGTGCCTCCTGAGCACTATAGATTTGGGGTCTACCCCCACTTTGATACTATGGACAATCTCTCTTACAATGATTGTTACCACATATCCAACACTGCAATGGTTTCCCTACCACCACCTCTAGCTTGCTGCTCTCCACGTCCTTTATTAGTTGTATTGAATCTCTTGTAAGGAACTCCATTTTATTTCCCACTTGCATCTTAAGGTATTCCTCTCTTTGGTGGCAATTTTCCTTTAGCTTTCTCATTTCTTTTCAAGTCATGCTTGGGCTCAACTTTTTGCTTTGACTTCTCATAACAAGGCTTCAACTTTCAGATGGCCTCCTCTAAAAATCTAAGCTCATCGAACTCAATCCAATTTCTATATGCAACTAGTAATCCATTAATGAATCTGTGAACCTTGGCCTTCTCCTCCCTGAGGTAATGCACATATCTCAACAACTCCAAAAATATGTTAGGAAACTCATCATCTATCATGGAACCCATCCGCAACTCATAAAACTCCTTAACTCTGTGATCATAACACCTCTTTGACAAGTACTTCTTCTTGAAAAGCCTTTCAAATGCATGCCAAGTCAAATCCTCCTCATGTATACCTTTGACATTCTTCACATCTTCCCACCAAATATTTGCTTTACCTTTGAGATTGAAAGTGACTATCTTTTCTTTCATGTTTTCTGAATAATTATGCAATCAGAAGAATTTCTTCATATCAAGCAACCATGCTTATGCATCCTGTGATTTCTTCACCTCTCCATCAAAGGTAGGTGGATTTTCCTTCTTAAATTCATCGGCAAGTATCCCCTATCACTCCTCTTGTAACGATGATGATAATGGCAATCATGATGTCTATCAGAACCAGAACTGGAATAGTACCTGTTTCGATCACCTCTCCTATTTAGAGTGTCCAACATCCTACCATCTCTGATCATGTCAGATCTATCCGATTTGTGTCTACTAGGAGACCTACTGCCATATGCCCCATTAGTTATTTTGTTCTTCAACCATTTATCATCCTTGAGAGACAGACATAGAGCTTTAGCGATAAACTCAAGATCCACCATAAACTAAATGTCCCCAATTCTAATCCTACAGTCGTTGAAAGAGGCTGGGAAAGCCTCAATGATCACCTAGTTATTTCCTTAGAAAAATTCAATAATTTGAACCAACCAGCGGTTTGAAACAACTAAGAACAATCCTCATAGGCTTTCAACATATAAATTCTCTCGATCTCAAATAAGACTACTTGCGACATGGTGAGACAATACCATCTTTCCACATTACAAGATGACTATCAAATCAACAAGCCTTCAAAACCCTAACTCGTTACCGGGAGAGCCAAAACCCAGAAGAGATAATCAGAGACAATAAATGGGATGGGGTTCAAGACCTGTAGTTACTTAGAGCAATGAATAATAAGGTGCAGTCATGATAGGGCTTGAAATATCAACCTTTGGAAACCAATAGGTGTACAGGCTAATCTCCATCATTCTAACACCCCGATAACCCCATTTCCTAATCCTCGTGAACATAACTTGATTCGAGAGGGTTTGAAACATGATTATAATGTTAAGAGCCAAGGTCTCAGAAATACATTTTGAATCATACTCTGATAGGTGTTAGGTATGGGTTTAGATGATAATCACACCACCATCACAATAGGTCTAAAATACCTAAGTTAGGATTAGGTATATAGGTTCTGAAAGGTTATAACAAATAAAATAATATATGCGTTCGAGTAAACCATAGGATAAAGACACAAAAAGACATAAACAACGATATATAAAGAATATTTACATAATTTCTAAAATTCTGTAACAATCTCTATTTGTTTGATATAATTGTCATGTGCAGGTTCAAATGCATGAGTGATCATAACCTTGGGAAAATCATTATCAATGTTTTGAAGATATTATCAAATTGAATGTACAATGAAATAAATTATCAAGCAACCAGAAAATATTAAAAACAAAACTCAAAAATCAAATTGAAAATTGAAAATCGTGAAAGGGGGGATATCATCAGCAATGAATGAGATGGGAGTGGTTGGCCTACCAACACACTTCAAAATACACAAGGGGAAATACCTCTACAATGACATCATTGATCAGCTACTCGACAATATTGATTTTCCCCAAGCTACCCATCAAATCCACTTTCCTAGTCAAAGTAGAAAAAACCTACACTACTAAATTTTCTATGTTTCTGCAAAGATGGGGCTTATATATGACTTCAATTCTATTAATTTTGTAGTATATTTATCTTATAAACTAAAAGGCTCAAAAATAGGTGAAGCAATATGCCATATCTTACTTGTTTAGGTTGTTGAGTAGTCATTACTGAGAAAGATTAGATTAGCTCATACTATGCTACATTACTATGTTATAGTTACAATGCTTATAAGGAGAAGTATTATCTCCATTGATTCATATAAGATAAAACTAACCACAGGGTAACTAAGGAACAATAAAGCTTTTTATGCACATAGGACACAAGACATATAATTCAGTCAAATCTGCTTATAGTTACACTAGAAATGTAATGAAGTCACATATAATTTAGTCGAATCCAATCCATCCCAGTACCTATAGAAACAAGTCATCCTGCTCAATCTTTTCTTCAACCTATAAGTCATCCTGCTCAAGGCAGGAACTTGCTGCCCTATAGATTCCCTTGTTATATTAGCAAAGCATAAATGATTTGATGTTATGTTATAGCATTGAATGGTATTACAGAATATCTTCATCAAATTCATACTGGGTTAGAATATTTATGCCAAATCATATATGGTTAGAATATTATGTCATTATGGTTGTTTAGTAAAGGTTTTGGATTTTAGCAATGGAATGATTAAGATGGATAAGTATTAGAATGAGAATATTAGTATATATTAAGTTATTATATTGTGAGTGGTGGTAATTTGTATTAAATGAGTCTTTATTAATTATTAGGAATAGCATAGTTTAAACAGGTCACGTTTTATTTCGAAAAAGAATGATTTTCTGGGCATGATTTTGATGAAATCCGACAGAAATTTTTGGAAGTTTAGGTTACAAATATCAAGTTTCAAAATTTTAAGTACTCCAAGGACTCTTGAGAGTATTGAATATATTTTCACCATAAAAAAATGATTCAAACACATCCAATTTCAAAGTTTTTGAAGAAAAAAAAAAATCGAGAAAATCATCATCTAAATAAAATTGCCACTTTCTAACAAAATTATTTGATATAAATTATAAAATTGTGTATAGCTTTTTTATAAAATCGATCATTTAAAAAATTAATAATGAATAATTGAAAAAAATGATGTAATAGGAACATACACGTGTGCGCATGCCTCTATTTTAAAGGGCTTAAGAAAATTCGAGAATTTACTATGCTTTTTATGATATTTATAGGTCGAAATTGTTCCATATCTGCATGTCAATTAATTTACGTGTATTATACCATATTGACACACTATTGTGCCTAACACTTTGCATTGGTGTGCTTACTTAACACTCACATGAAATATATGAACATAGCTTTAAAAAATTATCACCTTTTATATAAAATTCCTTGTCGATGCAATTAATAGATGAAACCACCTTAAAACTCCACTAAAGTTTAACTATACCAATGTGTAATCCATCCACTCATACCATATTAGATTAAAATATTTCATAATAAAATATCTTCCCCTCGCCCCCAAAAAAAATCGTACATCTTATACATTAACTCACACTAGTGAATAGCATTACCATGTACAATGATGATGATTTAATGTGATGGATACTTATACATGTACCATGGTGTTTAGTGTGGAGCACATAACGATAGGGAAAATTTGAGAAGGATATATATATATTTTGAGTTTGATGTTTTTATTTATGAATTTTTTTTTCTTATTTAAGTATTTGTATTTACTGTTAATATTTTTTGATCTGTTTTTAATTTTTTATTTTTTAAATTTATTTTGTTTTAATTTTAGTTTTATTTAATTATTATTTTTGTTATAGGATATTGATTTATTAATTAAGTTTTGATTCTCTTATATATATATATATATTTGATTATGTTTCTTATTTTTGATTAATATGGATTGTTTGTTTTTATTAATGTTTATGTTTTTCAATATATATATATATATATATATATATATATATATATATATTCTTAAATTAGTTGTTATGGGAATATTATTTAATCCTAATAATCATTATTAAAATATTATTTTTCATAAATTAGTCGTTATACATATAATTTTACTTTTTTTTTGATTGCTTTGTTTTAATTTTAGTCTATTTAATTATTATTTTTATTATAGGATCTTAACTTATTAATCAGGATTTGGCTTCTATTTATTTATTTATTTTATTGTATCTTGATTTTTTTTATTTTTTAATTTTTTACTCTATTCCTTGTATTTGGTTGACTTGGATTGTTTGTTTCTCATTAGTGTTTACATTTTTTTGTCTTTCTTAATTATTATTATTATTATAAATTGTAATATTTTTATTCTTAAACTAGCTTTTATAGGAATATTATTTGATCTTAATAATCATTATTAAAAGGATTTGGATCTTCCTGGATAGAAGAATCGCGCGCGCTGGAGATGGAGCTCTCCCGCCCCTGGACGCCCTGACCGCCCTCGATCGAGCTTGGCAGCCCTGCTGCCGGGCTTGCAGGCCTTCTACGGGCTCCCCTCGCTGCGCCCTTCCTTCTGCTTGCTTCCTGGGCCTTCTGCCCGTCTCTGGCTTTTCGTGCTGCCTTTGAGGGCAGCCTTCTGCTGCTTCTCTGCTTTCCTGGGCCTCCTGCCCCCCCTTTCCCCCCTTGCCCTTCGTCGAGCGCCCCAGGCTCGATGGATCCTCCTTCTTCAGATCAGTCCGACCTCGAGAAAGCCTTTGCTTCACTTATTCCTGAGAATAACTCTGAAAGGATTCGACCTACTGCCTCCAAATTTATCAAAAAACTTGATGAAATTCCGGAAATCCCTCTCCCTCCTTCTCTTCCAAGGAGATCTGCTGTTGCATTAGCTGAACGAGGATTGGTTGGCCAGTTCACGGGGCTATGGCCCTCCCCTCGCTCTGTTCAGCGTTGGGTGGAAAGAAATTGGAATGCCATGGTCCAGGGGAAAATTGCGATAAGGTTTTGTGGAAGAGGCTTCTTTACCTTCCTTTTCGAAACAGTCGAGGATCGCAACCTTATTTTCAGGAATGGGCCATACTTCATGGACACTAGAGGTCTTTATCTCAACCGTTGGACCCCGGACTTCGACCCTGAAATGGATGTCCCCAACGCAGTCCCTGTTTGGGTTCGCCTTCCGCATCTACCGCTCCACTGTTGGGCTGATGAATCTGTTCGAGCAATTGGAAATGCAATAGGCAAATATGTGGATAGATCTGAACCAAAAGAAAATATGCATGCATGCGCGAGGATCTGTGTGGAGGTAGATTTGGGCAAAGGTCTTCCAGAGGCAGTTAAGCTCAGAGTGGATCAGTGGACGCATATTCAACAGGTCGACTACGAGCAACTCCCCTTCAAGTGTAAGGTATGTCATGAGTATGGTCATTTTGCCAATAGGTGCTCTAAATCTAAAACAGAAATCAATAATAATGCTGAAACCCCTGAGGAATCATGGGAAATAGTAAGGAAAAAGAAGAAATCACATCCTCCCCCTGAGTCTGAGAAGCCTCACTCCGGAACCCCTCCCTTCCCCTCTGTCTTCCCCTCTGTCTTCCCCTCGTCCTCCAACCCCTTTGGATCCCTGGCTTCAGAGGATCTCCCATCTCCCCCTCCTTCCCCCAAAGGCCCCGGAACCTCCCCCTCTTCCCCCCTCCAAGCCTCCCCTCCTCACTCAGTGGAAAGGACCTTATCAAAAAACAAATCGAAGGTAACCTATGATGATCCTCAACCTGATCAATCATTACTGACTCGAACTGAGCCCCCCTTGATCTCTTCGACCCCATCTCAGCCTGTCCTTGGCCCTCCCCTCATCAGAACTACCAGAAGTTCCTCCAAGGACCTTGGTGCATCCGGGGATATCCACAAGAAACCTGGACCAGGCAGAAAATCAGCCAAGCAGCATCGGGAAGAAAGCACGCAAAAAGACATAGCTCTAGGGATCCAAACTCCTATGGACTCTTTTATTACAGGTTCACAAGAGAAAGATACAGCAGCTAAAGAACTTGAGAGGCGAGCACCTCCTCGCTCGAATGTCTCATGATGAAGCTTTTATCTTGGAACAGCAGGGGTATGGGGCACCCCTCTAAATCAGCGGCCCTTCGAGATCTCCTTCAATCAGAAAGACCCGAAATTGTTCTAATTCAAGAAACCAAACAAAATCAGAGTGAAATGCAGTTAATCATAGAAGCCCAAAAGTCTTTCACAGGGGCCAGTAGTAATTCCAGAGGAGCCTCTGGAGGAATCACAACTATGTGGAATAAGCAGCAGTGGAATTGTAAATCCTCTGTCCTCAAGCAAAACTGGATCAGGACCAACCTTGTCAACAAGGAAGAGAGCTGTGACTTAATTATTTACAATGTCTATATCCCCAACCATTTCCGGGATAAGGAACAATGCTGGAAGGAATTGAAGGAGGAAATCGACAAGGAGCAGAATTCAAATGTTATCCTTGCTGGAGACCTCAATTTAATTCTCCATGCGAATGAGAAAAGGGGGGGCGTCTTCACCCCCGATCCCTTCAGAAGGCAGCTGGAAATTATAATGGCTGAGCACGAATTGATGGACATCATTCCAAAAAATAGAAAATTCACTTGGAACAATAGACGATTGGGGCCAGGTAACATTATGGAAAGGTTGGACAGAATTCTGATCAATGTTTCCCTTCTTTCCTCCTTTGCAGCAGGCCACACCAAAATTCTTAGCGCCACAGCCTCAGATCACTTCCCCATTCTATTAACGTTGGACTCCCACGCCAACTTGGGACCAATCCCATTCAGGTATAATCCCTTGTGGAGAGACAGCGTTGAGGCCGAGTCAATCATAGAAGATACATGGAAGAATCACGTGGAAGGTTCCCCAACTTTCATTTGGGAAACAAAACTTCGAAACACAAGGAAAGCGCTCAAGGATTGGGCAAAAGTCAGCTACCAAGAGCCAGAAAAAATAAAGAAAAAAATGCAGCAGAGTTTGGAAGAGATTCATAAACAAATAGAAGATCATGGATTCACTAATCAGCTGAAAAGTAAGGAATGGGAGGTACAGGGACAGCTAACTCAAATTAAGAGAGCGGAAGAGATCAAATGGAGGCTCAAGTCGCGAGAAATATGGCTAAAGGAAGGTGATAAAAATACGGCATATTTCCATAAGCAGGCCGCTGTAAAAAAATCAAGGAACATTGTTACCACTATTACAGATAGTCAAGGCAGCCAGCATGATGACCAGGAATCTATTAAAAGAGCAGCCTTCCATCATTACAATTGCCTCCTCACTGAAAATCAAGGAGCCACGGACTATACGGCTTTCCTTAAGTACCTACCAGAAAAAATCTCTGCTCAGGAGAATGAGAGAATAAACAGTGAAATAACAGAGGAAGAGATAAGAAAAGCTATCTGGACTCTTCAACCAGACAAGTCCCCAGGTCCAGACGGTTTCTCCATAAATTTTTACAGGGACCATTGGCATTTGATAAAAAAAGATCTTGTAAAAATGATGAAAGGAATACAAAGAAAAAAGAAAATGGGGGGTTTCACAAACTCAACTTTTCTCGCCCTCATTCCCAAGGAAACCAGGCCCACTTCCTTCTCCAGATTTAGACCTATCTCCTTGTGCAATACTTCTTATAAGATTTTTGCAAAAATTATAGTAGCCAGGCTCCAACCTTTGCTTCCTTCCCTTATATCTGAAAACCAGGGGGGCTTCATGACCAACAGGCAAATACATGATTCCATCACCTTGGTTCAAGAAGCTATCCATTCTAGCACCTCTAGGCAAGAGAAAGGCTTCGTCCTCAAGCTTGACTTAGCCAACGCCTTCGATCGAGTCAGACATTCATTCTTGTACGCTGTCATGAGAAAAATGGGCTTCAATTCTGACTTCATTAGCACCATTGCCGCATGCATCTCTGGACCCTGGATCTCGCCCCTCATTAATGGCCGCCCTTGTGAAGCTTTTCAATCTTCAAGAGGACTAAGGCAAGGATGTCCTCTTTCTCCCTACCTATTCATCTTGATGGCTGAATCCTTCAGCAGCAACCTCGATCACAACCGAAGAGTTGGCCTCATCTCTGGTATAAAGTTTGGGAATGGAGTAAAAAATATCAATCACTCACAATTTGCTGATGACACCCTGCTTATTGGTGGGGCTTCCACCACAATAGCAAGGCGCTTCAAAAATCTTCTCGATCAATTTATGGAGTGCTCTGGAGGAGAAGTCAACTTTCAGAAAAGCTGCATCTATGGATGGAACATCTCCAACCAAACAGCCCACAATATTGCCAATATCTTTGGAGTAGCCTACAAAGAAACCTGGGACCACTTCACCTATCTTGGGATGCCGGTCACCTTGGGCTCTCTTAAAGCCTCCACCTGGAATGAAATAATCGACAAAGTCAAAAGAAAGGTACAGCAATGGGGGACTCAATGGCTTAACCCAGCGGGCAGACTAATCCTGCTCAAATCAGGCATTTCCTCCTTACCTTTATATCGTTTCACTCTTTACCAAGCTCCTGCTTCGTTCCACAATAAGCTTGAAATAGCTCTCCGCAATTTTTTATGGCAAGGAGGGAAAAAAGAAAAAAATAGATACAATTTGGTCAATTGGAAAAGTGTAATTCAATCTCCAGACAGAGGTGGATTGGGAATCAGATCCCCCAAAATTCTAAACCTCGCCTTTGGGATTAAAATGGCTTGGAGACTAATTAGTGAACCAAAAGCCTGGTGGAAACAGGTCATTGAATGCAAATATCTTTCGGACAACAGACAAAGACTTCTTGAATCTGATATTCCTATAAGAGACTCCACCAAAATCTGGCATCTTTGCAAGAAAGCAATCCCCACTCTTATTCAAAACACCTCAAAGATTCCGGGGGATGGGAGCAGTATTAATTATGCCACTGACAAAATCATGGGCTTTCAACCCTTAAACACTGTTGAAGAAGCCATTCCCTTCATCCTTTATCTTCACAGCAAAGGCATACAGAGGCTGGACCAAATTTCAAAATGGGATGCTGAGAGCGGTGCTTGGATTAGCTGGGAATTCCCAGTTATTCCCCCATACTTGGATTCTAGCTACCAAGCCCTCCTTAAAAATCTTCAAAACAGAGCCCCTATTAAAAAAGGAGCTTTAGATGGGTTTAGATGGGACCCCACGGGCTCATGTTACACCATTAAATCTGGCTACCAATTCATTTGCAACAATACTTATCAGGCTCCGGTCTGGAACCAATGGAGAATAATATGGAAGTCTGAGGCCATCCCCAAGGTCAAATTCTTCATTTGGCTGCTGCTTAAGGGCAGAATCCTCACTTCGGAAAATCTGAGAAAGAGAGGGATATATGGACCTTCAATCTGTCCTAACTGCTGCTCCGAGGAGGAAACCATCCACCATCTATTTCTTGATTGCGCCTTTGCGAAGAAATGTTGGACCATCATGGCCAATCTGGGCAACATAACATGGCAGCCTCAGCAAAACATTGCTGAGACAATCCAAGATTGGAGAAGGAATTGCCCCTGGAAAGATAAACGGAGCAAGATAGTTACAAGAACCTGGGACATCATTCCCCACAACCTCCTTTGGAAAATCTGGCTCACTAGAAACAAGAAAATATTTCAAAACAAAGAAGGCAATGTCTGGAAAACGTGTAGCAGTGCTCATCTATTGGCGCAGGAGACAATGGCTGTCAAATGTTCAAGAACAATTAAAGCAACTGATTATACAATTGAAGAGAGGCTCATGATCAGGCATATCCTAGGTAGCTCAGGCCAACACCAGAGCATTCAGAGAAATGTCATGCAGCTTCAACATAAGACCAAAGACTGGGAAATAAGGCTACCATCTCAGGAATTCAAAAGATGGATACTGAGCAACAACTGCCCAATCCTATTCTTTGACGGAGCCTCCAAGTCCAATCCAGGACCAGCAGGCGCAGGAGGCATTATCATAGACGAATCAGGAGAAGAAATAGGCAACTACGAATGGAGTCTAGGGGAAAAAACAAACAATAACGCCGAGGCTCTTGCTCTGTATCAAGGATTGTTGCAATTAAAAAGCAGGGGAATCAGAAATGCACTTGTTCTAGGAGACTCCTCTATAATCATTGGCTGCATGAACCATTACAGGAAATCCCCAAACAGTAGTCTTCAACAGCATATCCAACGCATCAACCTCCTCATCGAACATTTTGAAAAAATCCGATTCTGTCACATCCTTCGCACATACAATAGGGAAGCGGATAAACATGCAAATAAAGCAGTCGGACAAGCGGAAGGTGCATTGAGGCACAGTCAAAGAGCATTTTTCCAGCCTCTTCCATGAAGCAGGTTGATACTGACAATGCTCAGGCGCGCAATCCCAGCAAGCGTGTGATGGGTATGGCAAAAACAGCCTCAGGGCATAGCTCGAAGTGCTCAAGCAGTCACACTCAGGATTCGATCCTCAGATCAATTGATATCCCGAGGAAAAATCATCACCACAGAGAAGGACGGAAGAATGATCCTGCTGCCACAGTGAATCGTCCTAGAGATATAGAAAAATATCTAATTATTTTAGAGGATCCGATCTTTGATATGCATTCAGGCCGTTGCAGTTGGTCCCGATCCATAAATACGGGCTCAGGAAGGCATATTATTGTCATTCATCACTATGATCAAGAGCAGCCCCGCGGGAACGAAGAAGGCGCCCTGGATCAGTCACGACGGAGATCCCCTGCTCTGGTATCGGCTTTTTATGCTCTGTCTATCTTTTCTCTAATCAATCTCGTGGTTTTTTTCAGGAATAGCTTCGGAGGGAAGCTAAGAGCTTTAGTGCCCCTCCTTCACCATTTTCTGCTTCTCTCTCTGCGCCCTTGCTGGCCGTCCCCCTTCCTTCCATCCTGCCTCCTCAGTTCGCCTCTAACCGGCTCATCCCCTCTATTTTCAAGTTTATACCTCTTTGTTCTGTGCGCTATCAATCAGAACCTTCTTTATTACCTTTCCTTTTCCTTGGAAGTGAGATCGGTGGGTTCGAAGTTCTTCTGTTTATCTTCAATCTCTTACAGCTCTGTCGATAACCCGTGCATCATAACCCGGCCCCTCCCCTTCTTCTCCTGCAGCCAGAAGGAGTCAACTGACCATCACAGTGAAACTGTCCCTCTTAGAATCCAATCTCAATTTGTGATGGCTCGTTCTGAGCAATGCTTCCATTGCCGCGACCTCCAAGCCGAATTTGATGAGGTCAGAGCTCAACAACGAATTCTGGAAGATCAAGTGCGAAATATGGAAGCTAGGCACGCTGAGCAGATACGAAGCCTGGAAGCAAAATTCGATGAACAGTTCAGAAATCTCCACTCCAAATACCGCACAGAAATGAATTTGTTTCTCCACAGGGTTCATTCACTTCAGGAGCAGTTCAACGGGCTCAACAATAGATGCATTCATGCTGAGGAATCGCTGGCAATTCTAAGGGAAATCATGGAAACAAAGCAGAAAGAAAAATCAACATCTTCAAGCGCAAAGCCAATGGAAGCAGAACAGCACCCAGAGGACTCCACAGCGAGAAATATCAGTCATATTTCCATTGATTAACTATGTATTGTAAATGCAAACTTTTGTGTCATCAATACGTCCGGATTTATAGTAGTACTAGTTGTTTATTAGTCAGAAGTTACAGAAACCAATTCAAGGATAGGAACCTCATGCTCTATCCTTGGATTTGTAGTGCTATCGAAGTAATCTATGTACGGCTTCATGCCTTATCACTTTTTTCAATCAATATATAGCAACCGATATTGTCAAAAAAAAAATAATCATTATTAAAATATTAATTTTTATAAATTATTTGTTGTATGATATGTTGGTCTCTACATTGCCCTTTATTTAAGCTTGTGCCATCATCTGTATCTTCATCTGATCCTGATGATGAACCACACTAGTTGGTTCAAAACGCATCGTCAAAATTTTCACCTATGTGATTTCTACTGAAAAGGCTCTTCTTAATTATATAAAAAGATTATAAAATTTTATTTTATTATAACTTTATTTGGTGTTTCAATCTATACAAGAACTAGTGTGCATTATCTCGTTGTGGTCATATCATTATGACATACTATCAAATAGCTAAATTTCCTAATCCCTTCACTTTTAAGGTGGATCTCATTTAAATTGGAATTGATTGGAATTTCATTTTTCTCTACATGGCAACCCTGACGGAAAAGGGACCAAGTAAATTAATCCTTACCTCTTAATTTACATTTTTCAATGAATTAAAATATACAATTGGGCTTTAATTTGATTTATTTTTCTCTTTTTATAAAATTTTCCATGTAGTATGACCTTGGCTTTTAGTTCACACCATCTCATGGTGCTTTTATAACAGGGAAAATTTTAAGAACCACCCTAAATTTATATGTATAATAAATGGGCTAATCCCCATGAGACATAGAAAAAATGGGAGGCGATTTTATCAATAATATAATATGTATATATAATTTCTTTGGTGAATCTCTCACCAGATTATATTATCTTGTACAATGATGGAGAATCTTTCACTGAATTATAAAATCTTGTAAGATCTTGGCAAATCTTTTACTGAATAATAAAACATTATGAAGTCTTGGCGAATGTTTTGTTAAAGTATGAAACCATATATGATAATAAGAAAACATATTCATTAAACTGTAATATACTAACATACATGTTTGGAAAAAAGAAACATAATTTTCTCTTCCTACAAACAATGTTCCAAGTTTCAGTGGCCGTGTTTGTCAAGGTTCTTACAATACACTCTTTCATATCCTTCTATTAGTTTTGATAATATTCCACAACAAATTTCTTGTAGGTGTTGATATTAACAACGAGTTCTATCAAGGTAGGAGAGATTAATCTTTCTCTACAACTTTTGTCAAGCTACCACTTTTTTCAAGTTATCAAATTTCTTTCTTATTCCATAGACTCCAACTGCGAGATAAAAAAAAAAAAGAACACATCAAGTTTGTTTACCCCAACACGCCAACAAGTAGCAAGCCCCAACTATATTATATAAGAAAGTATTAGGTATCCCAAAGGCTTGACGGGGATCTAATTGAAAGAAGTGACCATTGTGAGAATCCTTCCAATCAATATATGAATATATAAATGTAGATTTATTATTATTTTAATTGGAATTCTTCAATTAAATAATAAAATTTAATTACGTCTCTCCCAATCTAAATTTCTTATTAGCATAATTCACTACCCTCATAGGTGCCGCATTTTTTAACAGCGTTGTAACATGTAGATTAATTTCCTTTTTGGTGAACAATCTCCACCTTTTAGGAAAATATGGTACAATGGCTCCAACCCCTAGAGATCATTAGGACAAACTAAGAATAGCACAGAAGATGAAAGGTTGTACAAACCAGCTTATTTTCCAAACAACTAATCCAACATCAGTACCTAAACTTTTTCATGAAGATATCATATTGAGAATTTTTGAAAAATGGTGAGAAATCTTCTACGAGGGTGATGCGAAAAGAATGATAAGGTTTTATTGTTTTGAATTTTTTTTGTTAAATTAGGAAAAAAAAAAAAAAAAAACCAATATTAATCGAGATATTGGTATTTTTTACTAAATTTTGTGAAGTGACTAAATGTAGCTTTAACCATTCACCTTAAGATGTTTTTACAATATAATTTCCTAAGTCTATTTAATATCTTCATTATCATAAAAACCAACCTATATCCATCTTAACTCCACATCTACCACTCTTAGGGGGATGAAATCTATTTATCCGTCTGAGCACATGGTAGACCCAGAATTAAGATGGATCAAAGATGATAGAATTTTCCCTTTAAATAGTTTATGCTCACATGAATACCATGGTATTACCATGGGTCAATACCATGGGTTATCATAAACCTGAAGCTTAAAAATTACTATTAGTAATTTATAAAAATTAATAATTGATTTTTATTTTATTTTTTATTTTAACCAAGTTAAAATGTTTAACATACTTTAAATTACAACATCGATTTTTACTCTTGATCCACCAAGCCCCAAGAGGGATCAAATATTTTTTCACTCTATGCTAGTTTGCATATCACGATATTTGATCCCTCTCGGGGCTTAGTAGATCCAGAGTAAAGATGGATCTGTTCTGGTTTAATTCCCCCATTTAAATAGGCTACATTCCACGTGAATGCCATGGGTCAATACCATGTGCCATTTTTATTTTTATTAATACGAATATTAGGGTTAATAATGTTTTCTTGCATGGCATTAATAATAATCTAGCCCATGGTATTTGGCCAATAGTATTTTGCCCATAGGTTTCACCTAAATATAACGCATTTTTTGAGTGTTTGTAAATATAAGGTGACTTATGGAGTAAATATAAAAAAATGTTTATTTGTTTACCATACTTCTTGTTTATTTATATTTTTATTAATTTACCATACCTCTTTTACAAATATGGTGACTTATGGAGTAAATATAAAAAAATGTTTTATTTGTTTACCATACCTCTCATTTATTTATATTTTTATTAATTTACCATACCTCTTTTACAAATATGGTATTGGCCCATAGGATACACTTAAATAAAACCTCTTTTTTGAGCCTTCATAAATAGAAAGAGGGTTATGGACTAAATATAAAAAGAGGTTTTATTTATTTACCATACATCTAGTTTATTTATATTTTTATTTATTTACCATACCTTTTGAGTAAGTATAAAAAAAGGTTTTGTTTATTTACCATAACTCCACTTTATTTTTATTTTTATTTCTTTACACCCTTGCATGTATATAAGGTGACTTATGGAGTAAATATAAAAATTGTTTTGTTTATTTACCATACCTCTCATTTATTTATACTTTTATTAATTTACCACACCTCTTTTATAAATATGGTATTTGGCCCATAGGATTCACTTAAATAAAACCTATTCTTGAAAATTAGGGCGAATGGAAGGTTGTAACTCCTAATTTCAAGGGCTAAATTTACCTTTTTTACCCTCTCCCTTAAAATAAGGTGGGCTATTTGAGGGGACTTGTAAAAATATACTATGATACAAAATATTGGCCCACTAAAAATTTAAAACCCATTAATTTCGCCTAAGGGCGAACATTCGCCCCTAAAATTTTCCATGTTATAGGTTGCATCATGCATAATACTCCTATACAATATTGCCACACTAAGGAGATAAATTTTGGAAACTAAATTATTTTCGCATTCTTTAATGCACTACTACATGCATGGATGTATCATTAGCAATGCACTAGATATTGTTAACATTAAGCACAATTTTTTTTCACTCCCTAGTGCACATGTAGATAGGAGGCAGCATCAATGGTGGTGTCCTCATAATATTGTGCGCACAACCCGTCCTTGATAATAATGCCAAGGGTTGGCAATTCTCTCTATCATGTTTAGTGCATTATAATTACCAATGCACTAAAAGATAGTATGGTACCCTAACAATGGTGCATTTAAATAAACATTGTGTACTAACTATTAAATCACGTTATTGATAATAATATTGCAACACCTCATTGTAAGCCTCATTTTTATTCTTATTATTAAATCACATTAATTGTTAATAATATTATAACACTCTTAATATTGTAACACTTTATTGTAAATTTGTTGTTGTTGTTGTTGTTGTTGTCATCTTCGTTGTCGTCATCATCATCATCGATGTTGTCATCTAGAAATTCAAACTTGAACTTTTCTAATGTAATTATGTTTTGTTTTAATGAAAAATACTACCAATTGTTGAAGGGGGGGAAGCCTATATGGATCTCAATCCCATGAGAAAAAACTATGAGGGGAATTGGGGAACCCATTGTCCACAAAAATATATTACCTAGAATTCAATGCTTAGCTTCCCTTATCGTCTCGAACACAAATTCATAGCTTAATTACCAGTTGCCTACAATTATGAGAAGAGATGGAAGAGGTATAGAAAACATCCCAATCAATTTCTAAATTAACCATGCAATCTAAATTATGGACAATAAACATAGATTGAAACACGTGAGTGAATTTGAGACTAAGAAATCAAAGTAGAAGGTGTGCCAAAAACCTTTTGAACACTAATAAGCTATGTGGGATTGTGAATCCCCTATTTTGGTTGAGAAATGAAAGTATAATTCTTCAACTTGACCTAGGAAGAAAAGGAAATGTGTTTTTTTGCCTTAATTGTTTGAGTATACACACAAAGCATTGGGAAGGGGAGGTAGTAAGGGATTGTTAAGAAGAGAAGGGATCCCTAGTATCATGCAAGCCAATTATGGCAATTCAATGACTAGTCTTTTGGCGTTGACTCAATGGATTGAAAGACATTAGCTTGATTTCTATATATGAAGGATATTTACCTTCATATCTCCACCATGTGCTTGAGCTTCGATGACTAAGTGAGGCTACTTCTTGTGGCATCGAGTTTTGGATTAGGAGTGGCTAGCTATAAGAAATTTGTAATGCAGTTGAGCTTGTAATTGAGTGGAGAGTGGCTCTCCCTTCTTCAATTTCAAGAAAATATTAAAAGTAACTTAAATAAGTGTATTTATCTTTCTTGAATGAAATATCCATATATGTGTATATATGCTTAATTTTCATGGATAATGTTGATGGCTATCTATATTTATATGCCTACCAATTGAATCTATATATAATAATGTGATGTATATTTGATGCTTTTTTCTTAATGAAATGAATCATTTGAGTACGATTCTTGTAGAAGTTGTTATTGACTTGTCTATCCCTTATGTGTGGTTGTAATAAGCCTTTGATAAGGATGATGTTATGGGTGAGAAGATAGGGCATGTTAACACATGATGTCCATGATGACTAATTGTTTGTGGAAAAATCCTAGTGAGATTCAACCATGGGAGTTGGATCTACTCCAGATAAATAAGATAAGACTTGAATTTTAAGTGAAGAACTCAGATGAAGGATTATTCATAGAGCATATGATGAAATGTGTTAGAAAGTTCATGTAAGAACTTGTGGATTGATGGAATTCTATTGAAAAGCATGTATAGGCTTGAAGGATTGAGTAATTAGAATTAAAGAAAGAGATGAAGTTTCACCTAGTTAGTAAGATTGAGGATTTGGCCATTAAGTCTACACTTAAATTCATTTGAGATTATTCCTACTGAATGGAAATGATTGGGATCCTATTGACAGTGCTGGACTCGCCAACATTTAGGGGATCACCGCAATATGAAGTCCCAACTAGACCTCACATCGTTTGATGTGGGAATCCCATCTGGTATGATGGCCTAGTTGCCATTATCTTAAATATTTGCCTCATATCTTGCTTGTCAACATATGTGAGTGGTCTACTTTGTCTTTGAGTAGTGAGGTTCGCATGCTTGGTGATTGCTAGTGTACTTGTGTCAATGGTTCTTTCACTATAGAGGGAGAGGGTGGGAGTGAGTCCTAAGTCAGATGGGAGGAAGCCCCAACTTTGTTAGGAACACACAACACAATAGGACATGCATAGCTTCCTGAAGAGTAGTCCACACAGATGCAGCAGTCACACCACACAAGGAAAGATAACACGTACAACACACAACAGAGGAGTACGCGCAAGTGTGACGGTTGTTATAGCAAGTTTACGTGAAAGGTCTGTCTCATGTCTAGGGAGGTAACCAACATGGGCAGGATAGCATTAACAGCTCATACAACACATTTTCATTAATATATATGTATTAGAACAATTGAATGAGTTCAAGTGTTAAACACAAGTTAAAGCAACATGCATTACAAGTGTTCAAGATCAGTGTTATGACAGTTACAATACATGTGTGAAAATGTGTTGCCCTGTTAGTAGGCTTTTGAATAAAGAGAAAGTTCCAAGACATATCGTTACACCGTACATCACTAACCCCATGGGCGGGGCATTGGAGCCACTACTTACTCCTCAACGAAAATATTACAGACTTCAAAGATTATGTGGGGGGAGTCGAGGTGAAAAAAGTCCTTTCCATTTACAAATGAGGGGGTATTTATAGACAAGGGTGAAACTGACCCCTTGTGGTTGTTTGACTTCTCTCATGATCATTTGACTTCCATGACCTTTTGACTTTACATGAATCTTCATATGACAAGTGGGTATCTTGGATTTCCACATTACATTACATTGATTGCCAATGTGGCCCAAAGTAGAGATGTGGACGACATGACTCATGACAAGACTCAACATGACAGTGTTGATGCATTCATGCCGCTGGTGGTGTGCATGTCGAGTTGCAGTGTTGTTGGGTGATGGATGTACTCATGGTGTGTCACAACTTCACCTCCACATGGCAAAGTGCGTGGAGTCTTCAATAGTCATTGGGTTCGCTTGATGTTGCATTTTCACGTTGCTCCTTACTTGTATGTTGTTCTTGACAGGATCGTCCATTCGCGAAAAGTTCATGTTCATCTGTCCGTCTGTCCGTGAACACATCTTTCCATGATTGTTTGTTTTTTAGCACATCTCTTTGAATGCATCGTTTGTTCATCCATTGGCAAACATGTCTTTCTGCATGTGCTCCCTTTGTTCATCCCATCCTTCATCACACCATGTTTGTTTGTGTACCTATATCTACAGCCACTCATGACAAGACGACATCAAATCCATAAACCTCCTAGTCTACCATGATGCATGATCGTTTCAGTTGTAGGTGACTGGGAGAGGAGATAAGGTTGTGAGGTGTGAGCTGGGATGGAGGCTCCAAGCACTGCTGATGAAAACCACGTAGAAGTCACTAAGTGATGGAGATGGGAAATCCGGATAGACAGTGACTATCCGCAGGGTCTGGCTTAGCTGGAGGAAAAAACTGCACAGTTTTTTAGAGGAGCAGTCTAGGTTGTGGGAAGGTTGGGAAGGAAAAATCTATGCAATTTTTGGAAGGAGCGGGTGATGGGAGCCTAGAAACCAAAACTTTGAAATTCCTAGAGGGAACCGGCAATCAACTGCTGGAGCTTGGCAGCAAAATTGTGCAATTCCTGGAGGGAACTGGAAGTCACCTGTTGGTGGGGAAAACTACATTGATTCTAGGAGGCTGGCCTATTGATCACCTCTGCACATTTTCTAAGCTGAGAAGACTACTGGGTAGTAGAGGGCTTGCTCATGAAAACTGCACAATTTTCTGGGTGAGCAGCCGGTCAACTGACTGGATGGTTGGCTAGAAAAACTGCGTAATTTTCTGAGGGAGACAGGGACATGCACTGGGTCTGTGTCTGGCCTGTATGCGTAATTTTCTTAGTCAGCGGAGTGGGCGAGGTCTGCAACCTCTATGAAATTTTTTAGGGGAGTCAGTCTCGATGTGACTATCAGGTCAAACTCTTTGGTTGACCAACATGGAGGTTGATTGATTTTCTTGCGGGAAGCATAGCTTGAAATGGGTTGCTTGGTGCTTCTTCATTGTTCTGGGTGACAGTCGATCAAGTTGATGGCAGGTTGAAGGTCCAACTGTCATAGGGGAATCTGGTCATCAGAACCTCAACAAAATGACGAAGTGTGTGAGAGAGTGAAAAGATACAAATGTGAACTTGCAAACACGCACTTACAGGACTTGATGACGAGATGACTCAAACCATCCAGACACACATGCTTAACATGATTGACCGACGGTGTGAGCAACAAGCGCAACGCTTGTGATTGATCATTGGTAGACCGTGACAACGCTTGCATGAAATTGCATATGACTCCCTGTGTGAGCGCGACGAATGTTTACATGGTGAACGTAACATGTACACACAAAGCGAAGACCTTGTGTATGACCAGAACATGGTCACAAGCATGACATTGACATCGACATGAAAAATTTGTTGGTGGAATGATCAAGCAAGGTGGGAGCGAAAGACTCACACGAACTCACAGAGTGAACCCGAGTGCATGCAGTCATCAAGTAAAACTCTCATAGGAGGCTCTGAAATTGAATGCAGGCCAAAAATTTGGAGGGTGTTGCAATCACTACAACACTTGGCAACACACTATAGCTCCAGCTTCTCTATTTTGGTTCATTAACAGCACAAGGCCTTGGTCTTTCAGGGAGTATTGAAACACTATGTGGGTTACTTTGGCTTCACCACTTACCCCACAGACATACATGGTTCACCTTTTTCCAACTCAATCAAACACAATCAAAAGTTCAGCTTGATCATAGTGTTTCGAAATTGTGAAGGGTAGTTTAGCTCGCGAGTTGAAGATTTTCAGAGTATAAGTTTTCATCTCTG
Organism: Pinus tabuliformis; assembly: GCA_031772625.1. Lineage (NCBI taxonomy): Eukaryota > Viridiplantae > Streptophyta > Pinopsida > Pinales > Pinaceae > Pinus > Pinus tabuliformis. The sequence goes on from CM062809.1 coordinate 322,777,298, forward strand.
GTGTTTCTTCGCTGCCAGCAAGCCTAGACGGTACCATGGCGGAGTCACATAGGAACACATGCATTGCTCCACTGCCATCAAGCCTAGTCAGTACCCCGATGGCGCTGCATGCTTCGCCTCTCTACGTAGGAAGCCTTTCTCTTCTTTCACCTTTGTATTTTTTAAGAGGAATGTGCATAGGCATTTATTTATTTTTGTGGCGGAAGAGGGATCCTGACTTATTGAGAGCAGAAGAGGTTGTTCCTTCACAGAAGCATGTAAGACATCTGACATAGGTTTTCTCGTTTAGATTTTACCCTTCTCTATTTGTGGACACAGGTTCATGGTTGGACCAAAACTTCCCTTGTAGATGGCTCGTATTTTTCGTCAAGACTTCATCGGGCAAAGTTTATAACTAAGCATGGAGAAGATGGACACAATATTGGCCAAGTGTTGAGTGTCACAAGTCTCTTCATATCTCAGCCACATACTCATTCAAAAGCCAGAACACAGTAGATGGTAGTACTTATTTCTAGAAAATAAAAATAGCAAGGTATTAAGAAACTCAAACAGATGAAAAAAAAATAATAAGCGGAGCAAACCAAATGAAAACAAATATAGTAATCAAGGAAAAAAAATGAAAACAATAAGCAATAAACAGACTATGTACATGGCACGGGGCATGGCCCAATCTACTTGTTATCGGGAAAACTAGTGTCTATTCAAAGCTACTAGTCCCACTAAGACGGGTAGCTATCTTAGAAACAAACAGATTAAAGTCACTTGTTTTTCCTTTATGAGAGAGAGATGGGAAAGAAGCAGAGAGTACCAACCTCAGTCTTCTGCTTGGCTCCTTGCTTGTTTCCTTTCCCCTTTGACAGAATCTCGCCACTGCTTCCATACTTGCCCCACTTCAAAGAACACCTGTAGATTCACAGCAGCATAATACCATCAAAGCATAGAGATCTTTCACTGTAAACAATATAGGATCAGATATATATTTACCATACAAATGCATATATCAGCACAATATTCAAAGATACACAAGAATATGGAGGAAAACTCAAATAGCTTTATTAGTAAAAGTAGTAGAAGAGAGAATTACAACCACTTGGTCTGACCCAATGCCATCCTCCCAGCATGAAAGCCCTCTTCACCTCATTCAAAGCAAGAACACCCAACAATGTCTTCAAAGAGAAACCAACAACACTTCCTTACAAATTACAAAATTCCAGCCTTTGGATCTCTGGGATGATGGATCCATATATAGATGTTTACAGGGGAGCGAGTCAGCTTCTAGGATTTTGATTAGTGTCATTTCACTGATAGTTCTTGGTTCCACGTGGAGATTTTAGATCTCTTACTCATCCCTAGGCGAACTCAGAGAGGCAAGTGTCAAATGAGCAGTTTCTAGAAGATTCTCTAGGTTTCCACCTAGCAAACTGCTTGTGCCATTTGTCTGCTCTCACTCATCACACCCTATAGAAGGGCTTTCCAGTATGCATCGCACTTTTTGCATGTGGCAGGTGAGATGCATCACACCTTTAGCACTGGTCAGTCTGTATGGTCCTGCTTTGACCAGTTCTTAGTAGTTTTTCATGGAGAACTTTTGGGAGATGATGTAATCAGCTGACCTTGCTCCTTTAGGGTATGAAACAAAATTTTTAGGGACTTAGAATCCCTTGGTTTATGGACATGTATGATTGGGGTTGCAGTGCCCAAATATGTCTATAACAGTTTCCCCCTAAAGCATGAGGTCATAAATCCTTTTGATGTCGAGTGAAATGCTTTATAATGAGGATCCGAGGTTTTTCGAACTGGAAGGTGACCTATAATAAGATACAATACAATACATTATCTTCATAATATTTTTCATGATCTAGCTGAGGTGGGCATTCCCATGCTCAGCTTTGATAAATTCATTTTCATGTACATAGGACAGACAACCGTCTGTGTGCAGACTGATGATTCTGGTAGAGCCATCATCCCTTAGTTTGGATGATTATCTGTGCAGCAATGATGTACATTTGATGTCTTTATTCTCCTGAATATATCACAGCTCGGATGGATGAAACTAGATCCAGGGTCTTCAAAACTCGTTCAATCTTCACCCGAAGTACAAGTCGATCCATGTGAATAGATGTTCTGATGTCGAACATGGAAAGACATCGCTTGATTACCAACCAATGATGTAAGTTTTTAACAGGCGCGAGAGGAATCACCGATGATGATGATGACCCTCAAGGTACTGCAATACAATTCACGTGGTGTGAATACATGAGTTGATGTTGAAGACCACACAAAGTCTTTTAGTCGAAAGCCATTAATGTAAACCTATCGCTGGAAGTGAGAAACTTGCCATTGAGGCATGCAAGCTTCAAAGTACTGAAAGGGTTGTTCCTAGGTCAGCTTCTTGGATAATGAGTTGATGTCGACAAGAGGTGACCCATCGTAGTTGGGCATTGATGGATCCCACATCTACGACACAGAACGGACCAAATGATTTTGTAGAGGTGAAAACGATCTGATGATACAAGGTTCAGGGTGGCGGTCATGAAAGTATGAAGCATGAAGGTATTGCAATGGATGAGACACAAGCTGGGTAGGTGAATTCTCTGAGCGACTTCTCTTGAACATATCGGCGACACTAAAATGGATTGGTAGCGTTAACCGCAAAAGTGGATGGTACAGTGGATCAATGGTAATATGACCGGTGAACGGAATAACCCAACCCGACTCAATCATGGTGATGGAGTGAAAGTGTCATGTTCAAGAGCAACCTGCTACCAATAAAGTTTCTTCAAGTTTTCTTCCCAATTTTCGCCAGTCATTTCTGACCAGTACCTCTTTATTTTTGTCAAGCTTGAGGAGGATAACATATGCTTGTTCTATAATTTTCCCTTCGGGCAAACCCGTCACTATGTTTTAACAAGCCTAGCGACAATGAAACTCGCTCTTGTCTGAATGGACAAGTTTTTTGCTATTGTTTTAACGAGTTTAACGACAAGGATAACTCGATTCATTTCAATTTTAGAGAGTCTAAAAAGAGACGGAAAGAAAACTCCAATATTTCTTTTTCGTAATATAATCCCTCAAGTCCGAAAAGGTATAAAACAATGTGAAAGGGATGACTTTTCGATAGTTTTAACAAGCCGAACAAGAAAAACGCTCGATCTTTTTGTGTAATAATCCCTCAGGTCCAGAAAGATTAAAATCTAGAGGAGGGATAACACTTACAATCACTTTAACGAGCTAGAGAGGACAATTGCTCGGCAATCTTTTCATGTTTTACGAGTCAGATGAAAAGAGCATAAAGGAGACTCGTTTTTTGAGGAACGAGTGATGTTTTCAGATAGCAGTTGGTTCCAGGTAAGGTTTGGAACTTCCCAATCACGGTAGTGTAAAGAAGGTGGCTAATAGGATCACTCATCGTAGTTGTTCCTCAAAAGGGGTAAACAATCAAATGGATGCGAATGATCGGCTAAAATAGAGTGGAGGTGATGGTAAGAACACAACCAAGGCTCAAGAGCTGATGATAATCATTCACAATGGTTATTTACCGGAGGTGGGTTCATTTTTTAATGAGCTTAAACTCTGGTGGAACATATGCTTATTGCTAGGTTTAATTTTTAACGAGCTTGAACTTCGCATAAAACTGCTCGTGCCAGTCGTATAATAAGGATGTCTCATCGATAGGTTCATTTCTTAGGGAGCTTGCACCATTCGAAATTATGCTCTGACTCCTTTTATTATGTAACCTAGGAACGACCAATCCTATGAGTTTAAAGGGTTAAGAACCTACAAACTAAGAAAATAAATGATCGTTTTTCACTTTCACACAAAAAGGTTTGCATGCCCCCAGGTATAGCGAAGTAGAGTTTCCCAGGTTACCCCTCAATTTGCAGACAAAACATTTGTTCTATCAGGAAAGGCCTACCTTTTCCAGGTTACCCTTCAATTTGCAGAAAAAACATTTGTTCTATCAGGAAAGGCCTACCTTTTCCAGCTTACCCTTCAATTTGCAGACAAAACATTTGTTCTATCGGGAAAGGCCTACCTTCTAACAGAGGTATCTTATTTCGGTCTAATCTCATTTTCCTAAACGGACGGGTGTGTCAGACTAGTCATATATCCTCTGCAGAAACCTACCCTATACTTGAAGTTTTCCTGCCGAAGCAAACCAGGGTGCATGCCCCCTGGGTTTCAGTCAGAACCGCTGAATCACTCGTGCTCATCAGGTGGACGGATTGGATATTGATGGGAAATTCCTTGCGCAAAAAGACCTGTCAGGGATGGCATTTGACTATTAGCTATGTGTGAACTAGGGAATGAATGCTGGTCTATGAGCTGGACCACTCTGCCTTCATGCGGAAAACACATTACTCAAATGAGTGAGGAGACAATGGCTCCCATGCTATAAATGTAGTCACGTCCAAGGAGTAGATTGTAATCTAAAGGTCCTTGGACTACCATTATGTTCAGATAAACGATTTTCCTTCTTAAAGCTATAGGCAAATCTAGAAGGATCCCTAACGGTCGACTGGTTTCTTTGTCGAAGCCTGTCAGATGCCGCATCTCAGGTAGAAGCAATGGCGAACCAAGCACTTTCAAAGCAGTTTAGGAAAGGATACTCACAAAAGCCCCTTCATCTATGATGGTACCAACCATGACTATTCTGTAAGTTTACACTATGACTCGGAATGGTACATTAGATGGTAAACGGGGTCTACCTAGTAGATTCCAATCGAAGGAGACAACTAGGTTGCTTGGAGATGGGACCGAATAAACGACTGGATACATCTCTGACAAACTTCCTTCCTACGGTAAAGGAACGGGTAGATTGCCCCCATGTTCATTGGAGTTTGTATTTACGAAAAGAATTTGAACGGTGTCGTTCTCATTCTCTTTGGTGACTGTATCATCTGAAGGTAAATCCTCTAAAGACAAGATGGGATCGACTGCCATCTCAACCTATTGACTTTGGTCTGATGTGGACTCAGAGGGTTCATCTTCAATGATAGGCACTTCAACCGACAACAAGGGTGTGTCAGTCGGGCTTTCAACTAGCAATGGACTCGGCAAGAGATTCTTGTATCCAGGAGGAAGTCACTGCAGTGATGTAGGACGGTTATCCAAGACTCTTTTAGCTTCGTCTAGGAAGGGACAACGATGGAGGGCATGATCACCTTCACACAGTCTGCAAGGAAATTTAGATTTTATTTTCTACCGGTGACTTCATTTTCACTAGTTGACGGTGTACTCTCAACATGATCGTCAGAGGTTGATGACACCGGATTGTGCAAGCGGGGAGACCAGTCTTTTAAGATCGGTGGGATGCAAGGACAATCTCGATGATAGTGGTCTCTTTTATAGATGACACGTGGAGATTTAGGTTTGGATGGTGCAGTGTGTGGATTTTCACTAGACGATGCACGATTGTCCCTTTTCGGCATTGGCTCCTTCTTCTTCTTGTCCTTCCCTTTCTTCTTCTTCTCAGTTACTTGGTTTTTAGTTTTACTAGCTTCACCAAGCGAAGAGGAAGAAGGGGAGGGAGAAACAAATGAAGCAGAAGGTTGTGGGGTAACTCTAGTATCATCAAGTTGCTGATTTGATCACTCAGGAATCACGGTGCTTTGAATGATAGAGGTCGAGAAAATCCATACTGGCAGGCCAATTGTCAGTCCTGGAAGGGACAATGTGGCCATATGAGGTGCACCAACATCTTCGAAAGAGGAGAAAGGACTAGGATTTCCCCCAAGGAGAAATCCTTGGTTGGTGGACTCCATTTTCTCAACCCAAGATCAACGAGGGAACAATGATGTTATTTTGTTTAAAATAAATTTTAGACGCTTTGACACAACTTGCTTTTTCACTTTTTAAGAGTCGAGAAAAAGCTAAAAATGACTCTAGTCGCCTTCGATTTTTAATGAGCCTGAAGTGACAAGTGCTCAGATGGACCTTTTCCTTTAAGGAGTCTGAAAAGGAATGAAAGAGACTACTATGGAAATCTAGATAGAGGGATTACCAAACCAATCACAAAACTGCAGAATACTTTTTACGGTACGGTAGTCAATCTTCCCGAATGTTGTGCTCAGTGCATTGCGATCGATAGGGTGGTAGATACGGCTTCCTAAGGATAAAGGATATAGCCTATTGTGGTCTCCCAATATATACTCGACGGTACGTGGGAGCACAAGTCCGTACTAGCCCTTGTCGTCTCAAAGAGGAGGAATCACCCAACCTACAATGAAAGCGACAGTTACCAGGCTTTATGACGCTGGAATACGTCTCTAGCCTAGACTTCTAGATGTTGTGCATTAGGTTCCAAAGCGGTTTATGTTCGTTGAATTTATTTTACAATTGATCTTTCTTAAGAAGTTTGCCTTTTAGGTTCACCGCGTGATGTAGATATACAATTCCTAAAATGCAATCTAAGATGATAAACAATCGTTTAATCTTCTTTTTGCAATGAAAATCCTAGCTACTAAGGAAAGAGAAATGAAATCCTTTCAACATAGAGCAGATAGCACACACTAGATGCACTATCCTAAATCAAAATCAACAAGCAGTGTCAATGAAAATGCACATGCATGTAGTTGTTTTCCGCTTTCTTAATGTGTGAATGACAAAAAGAATGCTAAATACAAATCTGAATTATCTCTTCTTTCAAAGCGACAGTACTAACGATTTTCTTTTCAAAAAATGACAGGAAGGCAAGACGAAACTTTGCGATTTTGAATTGAAAACTGCTTTCGACACTTGAAATACTTATAAATTCAGATCAAATACAAGAGTAACAATGTAATTGACCATCAAAAAGAGAAGTATTCTTTTATTTGACTAAAAACAACACTTGCAACACTTTCAAATCAAAAGACGACAATCTGATTAAGCTACTATTTTGTAAATGAAAACTGTGAATGGCGAAAAATACATAAAAACATTCACAAATATTTGTACAATGGAGGTTGAATGATGCAAAGGAATGGGGTTTCTAAAATGGTCTACTAATCATAGATAACAAAACTCCTGAATAAAACTGAAGACAATGAAGAAAAAACCAAAATCTGGAGGCAGAAGCAGTCTTACCTGATCATCGCACCTGTAACACAGGAAACAGGGATGCATCTCACCTATTTCACACGGGAGGTGTGATGCATCCAGTTTGCCTAAAGGAGAGGCTGCAATGGTCCAGGAACGAGACTTTAACTTGGTTTTTGGTCATAGTTTGCAGTTTAGTTCAGGGAGTTAGGCCGAGCAAATGATAGTCAGTAACTACAAAGGATAAGGCTGATCTAATGAGGTTACTCAAGCTACCTCTAGGGCACTTAGGATGTTTGCAAGTCAATTGTTCAGTTCATAAACAGACCCGGAGATTGACTGAAGCAGCGTTGATCTACTTTTCACTTGCATAGAAAATGCAGTTCGAAGGCTAGCTGGCTTAACTTCAGGCTCCGTCCATGGTTTATGAATCAAACAAATAGAGACAAGCAATCAAACTAATCGGTCCCCAGAAGAGTCGCCATTTTGTTATCGGGAAAACTAGTGTCTATTCAGAGCTGCTAGTCCCACTAAAACGGGTAGCTATCTTAGAAACAAACAAATTAAAGTCACTTGTTTTTCCTTTACGAGAGAGAGATGGGAAAGAAGCAGAGAGTACCAACCTCAATCTTCCGCTTGGCTCCTTGCTTGTTTCCTTTCCCCTTTGACAGAATCTCGTCACTGCTTCCTTACTTGCCCCGCTTCAAAGAACACCTGTAGATTCACAGCAGCATAATACCATCAAAGCATAGAGATCTTTCACTGTAAACGATATAGGATCAGATATATATTGACCATACAAATGCATATATCAACACAATATTCAGAGATACACAAGAATATGGAGGAAAACTCAAATAGCTTTATTAGTAAAAGTGGTAGAAGAGAGAATTACAACCACTTTGTCTGACCCAATGCCATCCTCCCAGCATGAAAGCCTCTTCACCTCATACAAAGCAAGATCACCCAACAATGTCTTCAAAGAGAAACCAAGAGCACTTCCTTACAAATTACAAAATTCCAGCCTTTGGATCTCTTGGATGAGGGATCCATATATAGATGTTTACAAGGGAGTGAGCCAGCTTCTGGGATTTTGATTAGTGTCATTTCACTAATAGTTCTTGGTTCCACATGGAGATTTTAGATCTCTTACTCATCCCTAGGCGAACTCAGAGAGGCAAGTGTCAAATGAGCAGTTTCTAGAAGATTCTCTAGGTTTCCACCTAGAAAACTGCTTGTGCCATTTGTCTACTCTCGCTCATCGCACCCTATAGAAGGGCTTTCCAGTATGCATCGCACTTTTTTTCATGTGGGAGGTGAGATGCATCGTACCTTTAGCACTGGGCAGTCTGTATGGTGCTGCTTTGACCAGTTCTGAGTAGTTTTTCATGGAGAACTTCTGGGAGATGATGTAATTAGCTGACCTTGCTCCTTTAGGGTATGAAACAACACTTTTAGGGACTTAGAAGCCCTTGTTTTATGGACATGTATGATTGGAGTTGCAGTGCCCAAATATGTCTATAACACTACTGAAAGTAATTCTTGAGATCTTGGTCGTTGACAGGAAAGTTGTCAATCCTCACGTCAAGTGATTTCAGATGGTATGTATGTGGGCCAAGCTTCTTATGGATTGTGTACGAACTAATCCACAGGGACTGAAACTTCATATGCTTGCCTTTGTCTTCATGGGACTTATCCCATTTTAGAGCCAAGTCACCAACATCGAAGTTATCTCTCCCTACAAACTTCTTATCGAACCATCTCTTGATACGGTTTTGGTGGAGTGTGAGTTTTTCTTTTTCTTTCATCCTTTCTTCCTAAAGCTTGTGGAATGTATCCATCCTACGCTGAACTAGCTAGCAAGGATTTCCTTAGGATTCTTGGGATAGATGAAGTGCAGGCAAGTAGATATTAGGTGGAAGGATGGCTTCTTTACCACAGACCAGGAAGTACAGTGAGGTATTCAAAGAGGGTTTGGGTGTTACGCAGTTAGCCCATAGTGCATTCGTCATAGTAGTATGCTAGTTGCATTGCTCAGAGAAAACGATATTTTTTATTATGTAGATGAGGTTTTTATTCGTGGATTCTGCTAGACCGTTTCCTTATGGGTAGTAGTTGGATGAGTGTTTCAGCACAATACCATTTTGTAATGAAAAATCATAAAGATTTAAAGACGAAAAGTACGTTGTATTATCAACAAGTGATACCAGAACACCCAAGGGAGATGATGTTTTGCTGGAGGAAGCTAATGACCTCCTGGTCATTCACTTGTTTAAGCAGAATTGCTTCTGTCCACCACGTGAAGTTAGAATGTAGTGGTGTTGTTTTAATAAATGTGAAAAAACCTCCCCAATGATGTCTAGGCCCCATTGTTGGAATGGTTCATTCATTGCAACAAGTAGCAATGGGGCTACTGACCTACATGTTTTGTCAGTGCTTTGCTGACAGACTAAGCACTTGCAGGCATATGCGTGTGCATCCTTGAATAATGTGGGCCAATAGAAACTATCTCGCATAACTTTGTGTGCAATGGTGTTTCCCGCAAAGTGATCCCCGGTGGGTCCGTCATGCAGATCTGTAATACCTTCTCTGATTCATGTGCCTCTAGGAACCTGAGAAAAACTTCATTGATGTTATTCCTGTAGAACACTCTTTGCACCGACTGATGTGCTAAAGATTTGAGGCGCAATGCCCTCTTCTATCTAATGGAAAATTCAGAGGGTACGGTGTCGTGATCAAGGTAGTGGTGCACATCTGTGTACCAAGAGGTTCCATCTTCAGTGGGTGTTTCTCTCCTTATATCATACATCTCAACTTCCTACTCCCAGTCAGCAAGCTCTTCTTCACTCTTCGATGTGTGTACTGCTTCAGCTGCAAGTCTGCAAAGCCCATGTCCTTTGATCGTGTGATCTAGTTTGATTTCAAGATCACACTCTAGCAAGCCTGTCATCCAGTTCACACGTCGTACACCCAATTCTTTTTGTACAAGCAATGTACGGACTGCTAGGTGAGGGACGTAGACTATGCAGTGGTTCTTCAATAGGTAGGGCCTGAATTGTTTCACCATCTTGTAAATTGCACATGCTTGCTTTTCAACTACAGTGTAGTTGAGTTCTGGTCCCTGCATACTTGCGCTCATGTTTCTCGCAAAGTGACCCCCAATGGGTCCATCATGTATATCTTGTAATACCTTCTCTTATTCATGTGCCTCCAGGAACCTGAGAAAAACTTCGTTGATGTGCTTCCTATAGAGCACTCCCTGCACCGATTAATGTGCTAAAGCTTTGAGGCGCAATGCCCTCTTCTATCTAATGAAAAATTCAAAGGGTATGGTGTCTTGATCAAGGTAGTGGTGCACATCTTTGTACCAAGAGGTTTCATCTTCAGTGTGTGTTTCTCTCCTTATATCATACATATCAACTTCCTACTCCCAGTCGGCGAGCTCTTCTTCACTCTCCAGTGCATGTACTGCTTCTGCTGCAAGCCTGAAAAGCCCATGTCCTTTGATCGTGTGATCTAGTTTGATTTCAAGATCATACTCTTGCAAGACTGTCATCCAGTTCACACGTCGTACACCCGGTTCTTGTTGTATAAGCAGTGTGCGAATTGTTGGGTGAGGGATGTAGACTATGCAGTGGTTCTTTAGAAAGTAGGGCCTGAATTGTTTCACCATCTTGTAAATTGCACATGCTTGCTTGTCAACGGCGGTGTAGTTGAGTTCTGGTCCTTGCATGCTTGCACTCATGAAGGAGATGAGATGTTCATCGTTCATCTCATCCTTTTGAGTGAGTATTGCGGTGAGCAAGTTATCGGAGGTAAAGGTGTATAGCAGGAAATCCTTCTTGAAGTCTTGGCTGTAGAGTGCAGGCGCTTCTACAATGGCCTACTTGATACGGGTGAATGCACACTTTTCCCTCTTGCCTCAGTTGTAGACTGCATCTTTCTTGATCATGTCCTACATGGTCTTGACTATCTATGCATAATTCAAGGTGAACTTCCAGAGGAAGTTTATCTTTCCCAAGAAGGACTGCATGGCTTTCTTATTGGATGGGTGAGGGATCTATGTAATAGTCTAGACCCGATTCTGATCCACCTTGATCCCTCTTTTGGAAACAATGTGTCCGAGAAGGTTCCCCTCAAACACTGCAAATACACTCTTCTTAGGATTTAAGGAAATCCTGTATTTTCGAAATCACTCAAAAATTTTCTTCAGATGGCGTATGTGGTCGTCATGTCCTCTTGAGAACACAGCCACATCATCAAGGTATACCATTATGCTTTGTCTGATGAGTCTATGAAAAGAGACATCTATGGTGGGCTGAAAGGGCGCACCTTCATTGAAAAGCCCAGATGTAATTCGCCTGTAAGAGAACATACCCCACTTGGTATGGAAGGTAGTCTTAAGTCTGTCAGGTTTTGCTACCAGAACCTGATTGTATCCTAAAAAACCTTCGATTAGGGAAAACATTTGTGCCCCATATACTATTTGTAGAATGTGTTCCATAGACGACACGAGGCAGTTATCTTGTTCGAGGTGCGGTTCACATTCCGGAAATCAACATACAAGTGAATTTCCCCAAAATTCTTGTGTACAGGAACAAGGTTTGAAACCCATGTGGAATGATGAACTTTGTATATGATCTGTGCATCCAATAGCTTGGTAAGCTCTTTCTGTATGAGGGGTTCAAGTGACGGATATACTTTTCTCAACTTCTGCTGATACGGCTTGACCCCTTTTTTGATTGGAATGATGTGTTGGATTATCCACGTGTCACATTTTTTTAGATCATTGTATGTCCACGTGAACACATATCGGTATTGTTTGAACAAGTAGACAAAGGCTTGCTGCTCTTGTTGTGTGCAACATGTGCCAAGATTGATGAACTTTGGATCTTGTTTTGTTCCCAAGTTGATTAGTTTGTGCATCATGGTGGAGCTATGGGGTTTGCTATTCCTCGGCCCCTAAAAACACCCTTGCAAGTCATAAATCTTTTCCAAAGATGCCACACCCTTCATGATAAGGTGCTATTTCATGTTACCATCTTTTGCTTGCAGAGAGCGCTCGTGATTGTCATCATCTATCGTTTTATCTTTGAAGACATCAACGTTGGCCATGAAATGCAGTATTTGTTTATCATCATTAAACACGCGTAAGTTAGTTATGTTATCTGGGATAGATGGTTTGTACAAAATTTCAATAGTAAATTTATCCCTAATCAGTGACATTCTTGAAGCTACGTTTGCCAAAGCATTGGCAGTTTCATTACGCGTACGTGGTACAACAGTGATGTTAAATGCTTGGAAGTTAGATATCAGTTGCCATACCTCTTGCTGGTAACTTTTGAGATTTGGTGAAAAATAGTGAATGGTGTTACATACCTACCGTACTAGTATCTCTAAATCACCTACCACTTTGAGCGTGACCTTGTTGAGGCTAATGGCGTTTTGCAAGCCCAACATGAGTGCTTCATACTTAGCAACGTTGTTCATGCACTTGAAATCCAAGCAACTTGAAACCAAATGCTTCCTGTTGTATGGGTCGATCAAGGCACACCTGGCTCCTAAGTCATCTTGTGTTCTTGATCTATCAAAGTACATGGTCCACAACTTGTCTGTACACAGACCGTTTGACAGGCTTGTACTATTGCTACTATTGTTGCTACTGCTACTACTACTATTGGTACAATGTACTGTACATGTTTCATTAACATCATTTGAGAAAGGAAGGAGTCCCAACTGCGTGTCTGGTGGGGTTGGAGCTGGTCATGCAGGATAACACCCCAACGTTGTTTCCAGGAGGCAGTTTCCAAACATAAGTTCTTGGAAGGCCAATGGTTCGTTCACACCATTGAGGGGAGTTACATTGTGATTCATATACCTCTCAGATACCACCTAGATTTGGTTTTTTTTCCCTTGTATGGAAGCCACATGTGCGACCAGTCTGCAGCAAAATATTCGTTCAACTTGCTGAACGAGTCCCTGCTGAGTAGTAGACTGTATGCTTCCAGTATGTCCACAACAACTATGTTGATGCATGGGTGGACTCAACTGTCATGAGATAGTTGGATGATCACGTCTCGAATTTCACCAATGGCTGGTATAGATGTTCGATCAAGTTGGATGATTCACGTCTTTTTAGCAATGGAAAGTGGCATGACATTGGCTTTCGCGCCATAATCAGCCATAATCAACCAAGAAAGTGTGAACATTGCAGTTAAAAACTTCAAATGAGAGCAGGAATGGAGGGCAAACTGAGTTTTCTTCTTCCATCCGGAGTGTGTTAAGCACAATGGAAAGTGATCCGAGAGGTATGTTTTCCCCCTTGCTGGTGGAGGTTGTGATGTTCATTGTTGTCTATCCCAATGCGCGCAGAAAGATGTCTTGCTGACTCTAGATCTTAGCTATAGGAAACAAACTGATGTTTGCCTGAGTTTTCTTCATGTCATATCCAATGTTGTAGTCCAGAGGTAGTGAGCTCACTGAGGTGTCTGGGGTAAGACTAATGTTCGTGTTGTCTAGTGGAGTGTTCTACAGTTTGCTACTCATGGATGTACTTTTGTCCGTCGTTGTCTTCTCAGAATTGTTCTGTGTTTTCTACTTTGGGGCAGCTGGTGGATCATCCTTCCTCAATAGTGGTCTCATCTTTTCTTATGCATCCCCAAGTGTAAGGGAAGCCCCTTTACTCCTAATATTGTAACGGTCATTTTCCTTTGGGGGTTGTTTCTCGATGTTCGCCTTCGATGCTGCTTGCAAGCACTGATACATGTTCACCACATGCCCAGAACTTGATGCTTCATTAGGTGGAATACCTTCGTCATTATCCGTGTCTGATGGTTGCTCCTACATTTTATTTTTTGCATCAAATGTATGACTACATATAGGCCTTGCGACTTGCTTCCAGTACGAAAAAGATTTATCGGGGTGATGTTCTTCGTGGAATGAACAAAACTCAGAATTTATGCACTGATCGAGGTGGAACACAGAGCTCTGCACACTTTTTGGAGTGAACCAGTTTCTTCCTGATGACACGCTTCCTTTTCTCTGTCTGGGCGGATGGATACTTGCAGATGTGTCTATTTTCCGTTGTTTAAGCTCAGACACCTCTGTTGTCAAGTTCTTGATGAGGCAAGTCGGGGTTTTAATATCATTTGTTTCCTCGTCTCTACCTTTTCTCACCATCGCCTGAGACTTTTTGCTCGCGTCTTTGGAGTCCTTTGTTGGTTCAACGTCCTTGATGACTCTAATTGCACACAGGTCTTTCTCAACAGCAATAGCCTCTTCGTAGTTCTCAAATAGTGTTGGTTTCGTAGCTCGCTTGAAGAACTGCGCAATGATTGTCAGTAGTGCAGACATATGGTAATCAACAATGATGGAGTCATCTGGTTTGGTATCTGTTGTAAATTTGTTAAATATGCATGTAAACATCTAATTGAAGTCTTTTACCTTTTCTTGCCCCTCCATCTTCAAGCTTCCCAATTCTTTGAGTAACATAGCTGGGGTCTTGTCATCAGCAAACTTTTCAAGAAACATGCATTTGAATGCACCCCAGTTCTGTATGGAGTTTGGTGGAAGGTTGTGATACCATGCAGCTACATGACCGTCCAAGGTACACGAAGACAATCTACATGCTACGTTGTCATACCGTACCTCAAGGGTCTACAGCTGTAGGTAGAATTTGTCCAAATGGTCTTATGCCTTCACTATGTTGTCAAGGTTGAACTTGATGTTCATTCTCTCCATTCGCTTCGGCATCTTGTGTAAAGCACCGGCAAGAGCCAATGGTCCCTAAGTCATCCATTCCAGATTTTGGTTAGCCATCTCTTCTTCTTCTTCGTCCTCCTCCTCTCCTTCAGAATATGACGATTTCGGCTCTAAGTCTATTGGTTTGTCTCTGCCTCCACCTCCTGTACTGAAGTCTGATCCCAAGATCATAAGGGTGGCTCGTTCCCCTTGTCGAAAGACCAGAGGTTCTTCTCTATCTTCAATAGCTTCTGCCAAACCTTCAAGTGTGGCAATAGTTGCTTCCTCTACTGACGATACAACAACCCTTGTGGGAGTGGCTTTTGGCTTCCTTGATGTGTATGGAAGATATTGTATTCCTGGGATCAATCTGACTACTTTCATGAACTGGTGGGTAATGGGACGAACGGAGCGAAGGTGATTATATGGAATTTTGTGTTCAGCCTTGGGAGGTGAGAAGTAACCAACTACAGAGTCGTGCGTAGATGAGAGGGAGTGTGAGTTACTACCTTGACCAGATGGTTGATAAGTGAGTGTGAGAGGATGTTCAGCCATATACAAGTGTTGGCCCTCCTTCTAGTGCCAGAAATGTTGATGGTGCTAGACCCGCCAACATTCAGGGGATCACCCCGGTATGAAGTCCCAACTAGATCTCACACCATTTGGTGTGGGAGTCTCATTTGGTACGATGGCCCATTTGCCATTATCTTAAAGATTTGCCTCAGTTCTTGCTTTTCAGCATAGGAGAGTGGTCTTCTTTGTCTTCGAGTAGTGAGGTTCGCGTGCCTGGTGATGTTGGGTGTGGAGCTTGATTATCTTCTTTATTTATAAATATCGCCACATTGGACCCCAGTTCGTAATGTGGCAGCAATGCCGCCTGTAAAATATATGCTACATGGGGGGTACAGGGAGGGGTGGCTGCGACCTTTGGGAGCCCCCCCCCCCCCCCCCCCCCCCCCACCCCCCAGCAAGGGATCGGGGGCAGCACCCCCAAAACTAAAAAAAGATGTAAAATTTCCTTGTAAAATGTTGTAATTCCATAATCAACCTGGGTCGTTCACTAGGTGGAGATCTGATGGTAGGAGTTATGTTTAATGTAGGGTTTTTTTCCCTAGAAGGAAACCCCTCACTATATATGAGGTAATTGTATTGTGTCTATTTATATCTGTATTCTGAATGAGAAAGAGAGAGGAGATTGTGTGAGAGAGAAGAGGAAATTACACTAGATCTGTTGTAGGTTGTATCTCTTTAGTTTGCTGGATAATATAAAAAGAAGGACTGGTTGTTTCTCTGTGGACGTAGCCCAAATTGGGTGAACCATGTATATTTGTGTCTCTCTTTTTTTATGTGTTTTCTATGTTTGTATTTATGCAATATATTTTATGTGCTCCGTTGCTCTATAAGATATAATTTTCTAACAGGTGATTTCTAGTGTACTTGTGTCAATGGTTCTTTCACTGTAGAGGGAGAGGGTGGGAGTGAGTCCCAAGTTGGATGTGAGGAAGCCCCAACTCTTTTAGGAACACACAACAAAATAGGATGTTCACATCTTCCAGAAGAGCAGTCTACATGGATGTGGCAGTCACAACACACAAGGAAAGATAACACGTACAACACACATCGGAGGAGTCTGCATGAGTGCGATGGTTCTTATAGCAAGTTTACGTGAAAGGTTTGTCTAATGTATGGGGAGGTAACCAACACGGGAAGGACAACGTTAATATCTCATACAACACATTTTCATTAATATACATGTATTACAACAATTGAATGAGTTCAAGTGTTAAACACATGTTAAAGAAACATGCATGACAAGTGTTCAAGCTCAGTCTTACAATAGTTACAATACATGTGTGAAAACTTGTTGGCCTATTAGTAGGCTTCTGAACTAAGTGAAAGTTCCAAGACACATCATTACACCATACATCACTAACCCTATGGGTGGGGCGTTGGAGCCACTACTTACTCCTCAAAGAAAATATTACATAATATCAAGGCTATGTGGGAGGAACAGAGGTGAAAAAATTCCTTTCCTTTTACAAATGAGGGGTTACTTATAGCCAAGGATGAAACTGGCCCCTTGTGGTTGTTTGAATTCCCTCATGGCCATTTTACTTCCATGACCTTTCAACTTTACATGACTCTTCATATGACAAGTGGGTCTCTTGTACTTCCACGTTACATTACATTGATTGGCAGTGTGGCCCACAATAGAGATGTGGACGACATGACTCATGACAAGACTCGACATGATAGTGTTGATACATCTGTGTTGTTGTTGGTGTGCATGTCGAGCTGCAGTGTTGCTGGGTGATGGATGTCCTCATGGTGTGTCACAAATTCACCTCCACATGGCAAAGTGCATGGAGTCTTCGATGGTTGTTGGGTTTGCTTGATGTTGCATTTGCACATTGCTCCTTGCTTGTATGTTGGCATGCTTGACAGGTTCATCCATTCATGAAAAGTGCATGTTCGTTAGTCCATCCATCCGTGAAAACATCTGCATGTTCGCTCGTCCGTCTGTCTGCAAACACATATTTCCATGATCGTATATTTGCGAGCACATCTCTTTGCATGCATCGTTTGTTCATCCATTGGAGAACATGTCCTTCTGCATGTGCTCCCTTTATTCATCCCATCCATCGTCATGCCATGTTTGTTCGTGTACCTATATCTGTAGTCACTCATGCCAAGACGACACCAAATCCATAAACCTCATAGTCTACCATGATGCATGATTGTTTTGGATGCAGGTGATCGGGAGAGGAGACAAGGTTTCGAGGTGTGAGCTAGGATGGAGGCCCTGGGCACTGCTAATGAACACTGCACAGAAGTCACTAGGTGATGGAGACTGGCAATCTGGATAGACAGTAACTTTCGGCGGGGTCTGGCTCAGCTAGAAGACAAAACTGTGCAGTTTTTTAGAGGAGCAATCCTGGCTACGGGAAGGCTGGGCAAGCAAAATTTGGGTAATTTTTGGAAGGAGTGGGCAGTGGGAGCCTGGCCACCACAACTGTGCAATTCCTAAAGGGAATTGGAAGCTGCCTACTGGGACCTTGGCAGCAAAAACTATGCAATTCCTAGAAGGAACCGGCAATCAGTTGTTGGATCTTGGCAGCAAAAACTATGCAATTCCTAGAGGGAACCAGCATTCAGCTACTAGAGTTTGGCAGCAAAAGTTGTACAATTCCTAGAGGGAACTCGCAGTTAGTTTCTGGGAGCTCCTGGTGGTGAAAATTGCACTAATGCTGGGAGGCTGGCCTGATGATCACCTCTTCTCATTTTCTGAGCTGAGTGGACTATTGGGCAGCAGAGGACTTGCTCATGAAAACTGCGCGATTTTCCGGGTGAGCAGCCGGTCGACTGAATGGAGGGCTAGCTGGAAAAACTCTGCAATTTTCTGAGGGAGACAAGGACGGGAACTGGGTGTCTGTGCGGCCTATCTGGGCAATTTTCTCAGTTAGCGAAGCAGGCAAGGTTTGCATCCTCTGCTCAATTTTTTAGGGGATTCGGTCCTGGGGTGACTATCAGGTGAAACTCTCTGGTTGACCATCATGACGGTTGATTGATCTACTTGTGGGCAACGTAGCTTAAAATGGATTGCTTGGTGCTTCTACACTATTCTGGGTGATAGTCGATTGAGTCGATGGCAGGGTGAAGGTCTAGTTGTCAGAGGGGAATCCAATCATCAAAACTTCAACAAAACGACGAAGCATGTGAGCGACTGCAAAAATGCAGACGTGAACTTGCAAACACACACTTACATGGCTTGATGATGAGATGACTCAAACCATCTAGACACACATGCTCAACATTACTAACCAACAGAGTGAGCAACAAGTGCGATGCTTGTAATTGATCATTGGTCCACTGTGACAACGCTTGTACGATAGTGTATATGACTCTGTGTGTGAGCATGACGGATCTTTACATGGTGAACATAACATGTACATATGGAGCAAAGACCTTGTGTATGACCAAAACATGGTCGCAAGAATGACATTGACAACGACATGCAAAAGTTGTCAATGGAATGATAAAGCAAGGTGGGAGTGAAGACTCACACGAGCTCACGAATTGAACCCAAGTGCGTGTAGTCATCAAGTAAAACTCTCACAAGAGGCTCTGAAATTAGATGCGGGCCAAAATTTTGGAGGGTGTTGCAGCCGCTACAACAAATCCATAATCAATATGATGTGGATTTTCATAGTTCGCATAATGTTTTTGACAAGTATATGCCCTATTGAAATCAGTTTTATTCGTTATAAGTGGGCTTGAAAATACTTCTCCAAAGCCTAGAACTCTTGAAATTCAGGTATTGAAATTTATGGATTATATTTTAACCCAAGTCCCTAATCCTATGGGAAGAGAAGGGGCTTGTTATTTATGGCTCCCAAAGAAAGGAGTTAAAGGATGAAGGCTCGATAAAGAGTGGATGTTCATGTTTTCTAAGAATATAGATAGTTGAACATCCAGACATTCGTCATTAAAGAGAAGTAGAAATCCAAGTTTTTGTGAAGTGCATAATTGAAATTTTAGGATGTTTTGAATATATAGATATTCGGGCATTCATAACTTTATCAAAATATCATGCAGGGAAAAAATTTTGATGTCATGGGATCCATATGGGAAAAACCTCACTGAAATGAAGCCTAATGCAGAGAAATCGTGTTGAAAAAGTTGCACGATGCGTCTAGAAATTCAAAAATCTCTATAAGCATACAATGAACAGAAGAAAAAAAAACGCCTAGCTCTAGATGCCAAAACAATATACCATTTTAGGAACATGTGGAGCCATGTAAGAGAAACCCCATGCCTTGTAAAAAACCCAAAGTGTGATGTGTCACGAGCAATGTGGCATGTTCATGTGTCACTATTGACATGGAATGAAGAATATGTTTGGATGATGTTTCATGCCCACATGGTGTGATAATATGGAACTATAATATAAAAAAATTGATGTCGTGGACAGAGTGGTCAAGATGACATGGAATTTGAAATTTCAAAAATTCAAAGTTTTGTAAAATTGGACCTTTTGTATTTTTTTGGATTCGTTTGAATATGAAATTTTTTGACCCATATTGGATCATTGTATCTTTTTCATCCATATTGAAGCTTTCAATGTGGAAAAAGTGGAGGAATCATCTCACAATACCACTTTTACTGGTGGGACCTAGTTTAGCAAATTGGGGTATGAAACCTTTTGGGAGCATTTTGAGGCATCAAACATAATTTATGGTGGTTATCTTTTTTCTTTAGTGTAGAATTTTTTTTCTATTCTACATGAAAATACATTTCTGATGGTGTAAGAATCATTTAAATCATAATCTATATGCAAAAGTTATTCCACTAGGAAGTTGGCCTGCAAATTTTGGCTACCACAATTTGAGAGGATGCCACGTTAACTCCCATTATTCATGGAAAAAGGGGCTATCCAAATTATCATGATGAATAATACTCTAGAATATTCAATATGGTAACTTTAATTAAGATTTGAACTATCCTAACCACTAGTAGGTTCTTGGTTTGTGTTATAACCAGGCCACTATGAGGAAAATGGGTTCCATTCTTTTTTAGTGTATCTATTCCATAGACAAGAGGGTAGTTGAGAAGGATAGGGAGAGAGAACACAAAGAGGATTTGTGTACTGTAGCATCCCATGGGCGACGGGCCTTACTTCTTTTTACTCGCAGCCATTTTCTACTTAGAGAAAGATAGAAAATTTGCCTCACCTTCTAGCTGGGTTTTCTCCCGAAAGGGTTTCCTAGGTTATATCTTTTGTCAATCGTGATTTATGAACTTTTACATTGTTCTCTATTTTATGCATAATTATAATTCGCATGCATGCATAATAAAAAATAATTTATAGATCCATAAAGCTAAATAGAAATATACCCTCAAAGTTTACATTTCACATTTTTAAGTATAACTTTATTAGGTCTATTGTGAAAAATTGTCCAATGGAACATCCATGGTATTTTATAAATCATATCAGTATAAAAGTAGGTTTCTTTGGGTATATTTTGGATATTTATAGGGGATATGTATTGGCTAAGCCAAAAGTCATAAAACCTCATTCATGGATAACAAATATATGGATAACCCTCATGATCTTGCATAGGAGAAGTTTTTGTGATTGAAAGCAAAAGTTACAGATATAAACCGTAACATGAATCTCCTCATGTTGGACCTAACTAATAAGATTGTTTTATTGAGTGAAAGGACCAACGAGAGGGGAGATTAGGAGATTGGGAATAAATAAATAACAAGCCAAAGAAAGGACCTGAAAAAGATAAACCTAGTTTGAGTGTTGTGAACCATTGTTAGTCCCTATTCAAAACGGAAGCAAAGGCCGATACCAAGTCACACCAAGGTGAGATCAACACTTTGAAGCTAAATCACTAGTTGTGGTAATTAGTGTACAAAATATGATGTAGGTTAACCCGATAATGCAATATAAATCAAAGTAGAATACTATAACCTACTTCTACTATCAATTTGTGGAAGCTTAAAGATCGAGCTAAACAATATAACCAAAAGAAGAAGAATCAATGGCACAATACACATGAAAATACTTTTGGGGAAAGCCTCAACTAAAAACCCCACACTATTGTATTATCATACATGGTGGAAATACATAGGAATTATACAAAGCCTTAGCTCTCACAGCTAGCCATCTCTCAGTACAATCCTCTCATATGCTCACAGGAAATCTTGGCTTCTCTCCAGCCTTACTCTCTTCCCTCCAAGCTCCTGTTTCCTTGCATTGTTCCTTGTGGATGATTCTCTTGTTACCAAGTGGATGATTTCTTCCAAAATTGTGCAATCCTCAAGGATTAAATCCTTGACTTCATGCATGAGTTTTCTCTTTGATAAAACACATGCAATGGATAGTACACTATCCTTGAATTTAATCTCAATTGGGTCTTTCTCAGAATAGACATGCATGAGTTTCTGATGAGGGAATCTCAGTTAGTTGGAGTAGCACTAGTTGAGTGCATACATGCATCAACTAACTGTTAAATCTCTATTAGTTCCTCAAACAATTTGGAACTAATTTAACTGGACTTAACTCAGTAAACTGAGTTAACTAATTACAACTCAAATATAACTCAATCATACCTCCTTAATTTAAGGGATAACTCTTGCATGACTTCAGAAAGAATTCTAACTTGAATTTATCCAACTAATTAATTTAAAATAAATTAATTAATTATTTCCAAGTAGCTGTTAAGACTAAATTTGATTTTAATTCACAATTTAATTCAAGGGCAGATTAAATTGGAATATTATTGTTGCCATATTTCAACACTCCCTCTCAATAAGAAAGGGATTATCTACCACCCTGATCCTGTCTTTATGGAACTCGAATTTACACTTTGACAATGCCTTTGTCAAAATCTTAGCATCTTTCTCCTTTGTCGAAATAAGATGCAGCATCACGATCCTCTCGACCTGTGAAAAGCCACGATCAACGGCTTGCTTTACCTTGTAAATCCAACGGGAACTCACAACTGACTTGTTCTCCAGTCTCAGAACCACATCCCAAACACTGTTATGAACTAAGGAGTCATACTCCTCCACTATAGCATCAACCCAAATCAGTTGTTGCATTGATTCCTCAAAGAAAGATAGCTCGGTCTCAACACATTCCCCAGCAAGGGCCATGTATCCAGTTTACCTCTCAGGTGGCCTCCTCTATTTGTGCTAAGAAGATGGTGCTCCCAAATTCTCTATCACATCCTCCAACAATCTGTCAACTTCTCTTGTGCGCTTCCATCCATCTCTCGAAGACTCTACTTGAGTGGATGTCTCCACTCCTAGAACCTCTGCATGCGGCTGATCCACATCAATCTGAGGCTCCTCATCCTTATGAACCAACAGTTCCTCCAAAACATGTAGTTGGAGCTCCCTCTCAAGGGAAACTTGCATGGCCTTCTGCTCATCAAACTTGAGATCTCTGCGAACCACTGTCCTCTGACTGGTAGGCAAGTACACCCGATAGTTGTGAGGTGTATCAGTGTACCCCACAAATATTCCCAACTCTGATGTCGGCTCAAGCTTCTTCCGTGCATCCTTTGTCACATGGCAATATACTGATGAGCTAAAGATCCCGAAGTGACCCACATCTGGTCTCTTACCAGAGAAAGCTTCCTCTGGTGTCTTCATCCCAAGTATGTGATGCGGGCTTCTATTCTGCAAATAGACCGATGTGTTGCATGCCTCAGTCCACAAGTGAAGTGGTAGGCCTTGATCATGCAGCATTGCCCATGATGCCCCTACAATAATTATGTTCTTCCTCTTGGCCACCCCATTCTGCTATGGGTTATGAGGTTCCGTCAACTCTAATTTAATTCCTTCCGTTGCACAAAATTCCTTAAACTCTTGAGAGACATATTCTCCACCATTGTCACTTCTCAAGGCCTTGATCTTCTTCCCTGTCTCTTCTCAACCAAAGCTTTGAAATCACAAAACTTTGAGAAAGTTT
This sequence comes from Pinus tabuliformis, assembly GCA_031772625.1. NCBI lineage: Eukaryota > Viridiplantae > Streptophyta > Pinopsida > Pinales > Pinaceae > Pinus > Pinus tabuliformis. Next base: position 322,800,546 of record CM062809.1, read on the forward strand.
GGTCCTTCTTCTACATGAAATAAGTCCAACATTTACGAGAATAGTCATCAATGAAATCACATAATACCTTTGCTTTGCTATGGATGTCATCGAGAATGGTCCATACAAATCAGTATGAACTCGCTCTAAGATAGCCTCTGCTCGACTGTCTTGATCATGAAAGGAAGACTTGGTGTACTTTCCCAAGGTACAACCTTTGCATGTGTCAACTTGCTCAAGTTTACCTTTGGGAAGTCATGTAGATACCTATTGCATTATCTTCAAAGCCCCATGATACGAATGGCCCAATCGCCTGTGCCACAACTCACCAATGTCTTAGCTTTGCACCAATTTTGCTTTCGTACTCAATGTTGCACAATCACCTACCTCTAGTTTATAGAGATTCTTCACCCGAATCCCTATCCTCTTGGTCTGACCCATGTCTACATGTCTTAGGAACACCTTTCCTTTACTGAAGACAACATCATAGCCTTTGTCCTCCAACATCGCGATCGATACCAATTTATTCTTCAATCCAGGCACATACATCACATCTGTCATGGTGATAGGAGCTCCATGCTCCCTCTGAAAATAAATCGCGCCCACTCCTGAAACACTATACCTTCCGTTGTCACCCATCTCTATGCACATCTTGAGGTCTTTCTCCTCTAAGGCACTGAATAAATTTTTATCACCAGTCATGTGGAATGAGGCTCCACTGTCAAGATACCAGACACAACCCATCATCAATGACACCATGCATGTGATGAGGATAAAGTCCATTTCGAACTGAGAGGCTAATGCCTCACCTTCCGATCCTTCCGAGGATCCCTTCTTGGACTTCTTTGATGGGCAATTAGTTGCATAATGTCCCATCTCGTGACAATTAAAGCATCTTACTTTAGACATGTTGATGAGCCCCAAATTTTGGTAACAATTTGGGCTCATTTGGCCTACTTACCTTGCTCAACCCTTCATTTTTTATCACTTATGCATCATTTCTTAGTATATTCGTGTTATTTGTAGGAAGAAGGGCAATCATTATGCCTATGTGGCTAATACATGACGATTTCAGGTTTTTTGGCATTAAATGGAGCAAAGACCACGCAAATGGAGACAAGGAGACAGCCAAAGTGGCATTGCGTGTTTATAGGGAGGTTGTCCACAGCCTTGAATGACCTCCCTCGTGATCTCCACCCCAACTCCGAGCTCCAACAGCTATCACCACCGAGCTAGAAGGCAGCCAACGGATTCTACAGGAACAGCAGTTTACTTTCAGTTGGACAGCCAAGCTCCACTAATTGAGGAGGCCAGCTTGGCCCTCATCATGTATAAATATTAAGGCTGTAGCCTTCGTGGAGACTCTTGAACTTTTGTTGTAGATTTTGGATTATGAGTTGTAGCTCTGTTTTTGCTCTTTGTAAGCCAATTTTGGCATGTTGTTAGACTCATGATTATTTAATAAAAGGTAGGCAGATTTGGATCCGATTATGGGTTCTTAGGGGAGTTATAGCTCTCAGGTTAGGGCCCAACCTGAGAGCAATAGACCTCCTTTCCTTTGTATTGTTACTTGTCTTTCTTTATCATTGCATTTCTTTCCTTTACATGCACTTGAAAAATACAGTTTGCTGAGTTGATTGTTTCGGTTTTGTTATGTAGGTTAGTTTCATGAATGCAGTTGTTTCAGTAGTTCAGAATTAGCTTAGGGAGATTGAAGTTAAGTTGAGTTCAAAAAGGTTGAATGCATGCTCACTTTCACCTCTGTTTGGGGACCGAAAGTGTAGACCATGCCAACTGCCAAAAAAAAACACTGTTTTAACATATGCATGCAAGTATTGTTGTAATGTTTTCGATTGAAGAATTGTCCATGCGATTTTATCTTGAGTAATGACTCTTTGGTTCAGCATCATGCACGAATTCCTTTCAACTTACATTGCTGTTCTTTGATTCCTAATAAAACAGTTAGAATAGGTTGGTGAACTTTCGTTTACATGTAAGATAAGGGTGATTTGTTTCATTTACACTGCGCAGCACCACTTCATCATGTTCTTATCCTTCTGAACCGTGCCTAAGCCACCTACTCATCCTCTGTTCAGCTCATTTGCCTTCCAACCCTTCTACTGTCCACGTTGCTCAATCTTTTTGACCTTCCATTGCCTTTACCCTTCTATCGACCAACCAGCTCTATCCACTCTCTCTCTCCACCTCATCTCTCTGTCCATAGGCCATCTCGGGCTCCTCTTTCATCTCACCCATCCATCCATACATCTCCTTCACTCCTCCATCACCCAAAACTCCGACTGTAGAACATCCTGTAGAAGTTAGCAGACATCCTGTAGAAATCCTGAGTTTCCTGTAGAATCCCTTGCAGACATCCTGTAGAAGCCTGCAAACACGGTTGCCAAGCACCTGAACGTTGTGGACTCCTGTGGACTGATCTGAGGGATCCCCTGGAACCTCTTAGATTCATCCTGACCTTTCCCAAGCCTTCCTTCCCTTCGAACTACCCCTGCACAGTCAAGACCTGGTAAGAAGCACAATCACAATAACTCCACCCACTTGAGCAAAAATACAAAAATGTGTTCTCTTCAATGAAAGTAGTTTAAATTCATGCATCTCATCTCACTAGAAGTAATGGCATCATTTCTAGAAGTTGCATTCCCACCATTGCATCATAGAGATTAAGCTAGTCAGATTAGGGTTTACTAGGGTTTCCATGTTTGGTTGGCTTTCAGTTCATTCTTGCAAAGTAGGTTAATTTCCTTTGAGATAGCCTTCGTTCATCATTTAAAAATCTTCTTCTGAGAACATATAGAAGTTGGCTTGAGCCCTAGCGGACTTGTGCCAGCTGACCAAGTGACAGCTGCGACAAGAGCTAGTACTTGTGCATACAGCACCGTCGCTTCCAAGTTTGTTACGAACTACCAGGTTGATAAAATTAGAGAAGGAAGCCCCAGGAGTTGTAGCATTATTGCTACAATACTGGAGCCCACCATCTTTTTGGCGCCGTTGCCGGGGAAGTGTCAAAGTATTAGTAATTGTTGCTTTTCTTCTATTTTCTTACTCTCGCCTTCTGCCAAGTAGTTTATTTCATTTCCATTCTGCAAAAGTAGCATAGACATTTCCTGCTTTCATAGATTAGCATTTCAATTCTGCAATTTCAATTCTGCAAGATATATTAGCCTTTCAATTCTGCAACCGTAGACTAGCATTTCCATTCCTGCAATTCCATTTGAGCAAAGTAGATTAGTCCTTTCCTGCTTTCATTTCAATTCTGCATTTTTATTCCAGCAAGATAGTTAGTTGTAGATCAATCTGTTTCAGTTTTGCAGGTACCAAAGCGGAAAAAAACAAAATCAATAAAAAAGTCTTTCCATTTCATGCCTCGTAGGAACCGAGATAAAACAGGCAAATTCCTACCCAACACCCCTACCACATCACTGAGTCACCCTTCTCTCTTCTTCGGTGACAGTGATCCAGAAGAACCTATAGGTGAACCTCCTGAGATATACAAAGATCCTATAGCAGAAGAAGAATTAGAGACCATCCCATCTAAAGCCATGGCTGACAATAGAAGAGAAGATGAGAGAATAGAAGGTGCCTTCCCCATCCGAGAGACCAATGGAGACATGAAAATGAAAAACATTAGCCCCTCTGCTCTGCCTCACTTCCATGGACTGACTACTAAAGATCCTGATACCTTCCTGTTTGAGTTTGCTGTCCTTTGTAGAACCTATGACTATACTGAAGATGAGCAGAAGATGAAACTCTTCCCTTCCACTCTTAAGGATGCAGCATTACGCTGGTTCATGGGCTTACCTGGGAATAGTATCACCACTTGGGCTCAGATGCAGCAAGCTTTCAATACCAAGTACCGAGACTACTGTAGGTCCAAGGAAACCAAGGGAGAAATCTTTCGGATGACCATGGGAAATGATGAGTCCTTAGAGGATTATGAGGAGAGGTTCCAACTTAGCTATAAGCGGGCCAGCTGCACACTTGACCCTGAATCCCTCAAGTTGGTCCTGCTCCGAGGAGTCCCTGAAGACCTTTTAGATAGCCTTCACATGTTAGCTGGGAGAGATATTTACCAACTGCCTTATGAGGACATCAAGACTGTGTTCAGAAACCACTCTAGGGAAGCCCGGAAACGAGGTAGAGGAAACCCTCTCTCAGCTGGTATTCATTTCTCCAAGCATGAGTTTGCAAATCAATTAGAAGATCTTAAGAGTGAGGTGAGACAGACCATCGCCATGCAACTGGACACATTCAGGATCCAGCAGAAGAAGGAATAAGCTGAGAGGGCCTTGGCTATCTTCTGCCCTAGATGTACAAGGAGACACCCTAAGAACGAATGCCCGTTGCATTCGGTTGAAGTGTGCTTCGTTTGTGAGGAGGACCATCCCACAAATCAATGTCCAACCTTACTTGGGTTTAAAGTTATGTACCAAGGGGCAGAAGCTCCCACTGAACCTCTCTATTTCCTCCACCAAAGGAGGCCACAAGGACCTAGACCTTACCAGCAGGGGATGCAAGGGGCACCCCAAGCTTATTACAGCCCCAACCAATCGACTCCTATGCCTTCCTGGGATCCCCCTGCTCATCCTTCCTGGTCTATGCCTCCTCCATGGTCTTATCCACCTCAGTACCCTACTCAACCCACTACTCATTCATATCATTCACATGCCCAGCCACAGCCTCAGTGGAATGCACCTCAGTCGGGGTGGAGGCCCCAGTACAACACTCCTCCCACCATTTTGCCTCCACCACCAGTTCAACCTCAACCATTACCTCCTGCTCCTCCAAGGCAACCTCAAATTCCTGCTCAACCGAACCCGAACCCCAACAATAGACAGGCCCAGCAGGTATACACTGGGGAAACATCATGTCCTACCTATGCTGTGGAGATCCAGGAGATCAATCTTCGATCTGGAAAGACTCTTCCGGATCGCCAACCTCCTCCCCCAGAGGACGAGGAGGATAAACAGGAAAGTGAAACAAAGGCTATTCCACCCTTTCCTGAGAGACTAACAGCCACCACACAACCCAACCCAGAGGAGGATGAGCTTCTGGGAGAACTCAAGCAGTTGTGTGTAAAAATACCACTTCTCCAAGCCATCAAGGATGTGCCAATATACAACAAACTGGTTAAGGAAAAGTGTTTTAAACACCCAGGCAGGCGAAAGAGAGATGTTTCAACCATCAATGTCTTAGGGCAACTATCTGACCTTATGTTAGGACAAGTCATCTGCCCAAAGTACCTAGATCCTGGGAGTCCTGTAGTAGATGTCCACATCAATGGCACCATCATACCTCACACCTTGATTGATCTGGGGGCTTCCATTAATGTGATGACCAGGGATACCATGCTCAAACTCAATCTTCAGGGTTCCTTGAGGAAGACCTCGACAGTACTGCAACTAGCAGATCGCTCCACTGTGACTCCTGAAGGGATTGTGGAGGATGTCTTGGTCTCAGTCGACTCTTGGGAATACCCTGCAGATTTCTTGGTTCTGCAACCCAAGGCAAAGCTTACTGGATATCCTCTCATTTTGGGAAGGCCTTGGTTAGCCACTGCAGATTCTTACATCAGTTTCCGTGCAGGAAACATGACCATCAAAAACAGTCCTATGTCCAAGCAGCTAGTCCTATATCCTCCTGCCCAACCCTCCTTAGAGCATGACTTACCACTGTGGTTGGAGGAAGGAGAAGAGGATGAGGTGTACTCAGCACCTTTGTGCACCCTGGATACCACTAGAAGAGACCCCCCAACCGAGGATGACTTGATTGAGACTTTGATCCAGAATCCACCTTCCAGTGCACTATCCTTAGAGAAATTGGTGGAGGATGCCCAAGCCAACACCTTAGTGGACCTTTGTATCACCAAACCTGTTACTCCCAGAGTCAAGAATGTGGAGTTCGGCCCTGAGAGATCGTTAAAGATCAGCTCCTCCCTATCTCCTTCCCAGGAAAAGGAGCTGTGTAGCCTGTTGGCCAGTCACCTAGATGCTTTTTCTTGGAGCTATAAGGAGATGAAAGGAGTCCATCCCTCGGTCTGTACCCATCACATATACATCAAAGAGGGTTGTAAACCGGTTAGGCAACCTCAGAGGAGAATGAATCCAGCCCTTACGGACATTGTCAAGGAAGAATTGCAAAAACTGTTGGATGCCGGATTCATTTACCCCATCTCAGATAGTGAATGGGTGTCCCCTCTGGTGTTGGTTCCCAAGAAAAATGGGAAGTGGAGAATCTATGTGGACTACCGAGAACTGAACAAAGCTACCAAGAAAGACCATTTCCCTCTACCTTTCATAGATCAAGTGTTGGATGGACTGGCAGGAAAGAAGTTCTTCTCTTTCCTGGATGGGTTTAGCGGGTACAACCAAATCCAAATCAGCCCGGAAGACCAAGATAAGACCACCTTCACTTGTCCTTGGGGTACCTTTGCCTACCGAGTTCTTCCCTTTGGGCTATGCAATGCTCCTGCTACCTTCCAGAGAGCTGTCTTGAGCATCTTCTCGGAGTTGGTCCATGATGCGGTGGAAATCTATATGGATGACTTCACTCCTTATGGGTCCAACTTCCAGGAAGCATTGTCCAATCTAGGAAAGGTCCTAACCAAATGCATTGAGATGAACCTGTCCCTTAGTCCTGAAAAATGTGAATTCCTGATGACTGAAGGGACTGTGCTAGGCCATACCATCTCTTGCCAAGGGTTACAAGTGGATCCTAACAAAATTGCTCTCATCAAGAAGGTTCCACCTCCCCAAAAGGTAAGGGATGTCCGGAGTTTCTTAGGATTAGCAGGGTATTACCGGAGATTCATTAAAGACTTCAGCAAGCTAGCCTCACCATTGTTTGGTCTGTTGGCAAAAGATGTGGAGTTTAAATGGACTGACGATTGTCAGAGGGCTTTGAATGAATTAAAGGACAAGTTGGTGTCAGCCCCAATCTTGAGAGGCCCAAACTGGGCCCTACCTTTCCACATCCACACTGATGCCTCAAACAAAGCCATAGGGGTAGCTTTAGGACAAGTTGAACAAAAACTTCCATATGCCATTTACTTTGTTAGCAAAAACTTGTCCAAAGCCGAGCTGAATTACACTGTAACCGAGAAAGAATTCTTGGCTGTGGTCCATGCACTGAACAAGTTCCGATATTATATCACTGGCTATCAAACCTTTTTACATACGGATCATGCTGCAATTAGATATTTAATGAATAAACCAGATGTGAATGCTCGTATTATTAGATGGTTACTTTTGTTGCAGCAGTTTGATTTGACCATTGTTGACAAACTAGGTAAAGAAAATGTTGTTGCTGACTTTTTATCTAGATTGGATTTGTCTGCAGATGAGGATGGAACAGTGGATGACCAGATGCCCGATGAACATCTGTTTGCTATCTCAGTACTCTCTCCATGGTTTTCTGATATAGCAAACTACCTTGTTTCAGGACAGTTCCCTCCGCACCTATCTTCAAGAGAGAAGAGCAGAATCATCAGAAAAAGTGCCTCATTTACTTGGATCGGGGGCAATCTGTTTAAGCTTGGCCCTGATCAGATCTTAAGGCGTTGTGTAAGGGAGGAGGAAGTCTTTGATATCCTCCTCACCTGTCATGATGGGCCTTGTGGAGGACATTTTGCAGCAAAGAGGACTGCCTTCAAAATCCTGCAAGCAGGCTACTATTGGCCCACACTTCATCAAGATGTCAGAAGATATATCAGCCAATGTGACCGATGCCAAAGAATGGGGAAACCGACTCCAAGGGATGAGATGCCTCTCCAACCTCAAGTGACTCTTGAGCCATTTGAGAAGTGGGGTATGGATTTTGTGGGTCCAATCAACCCTCCTTCGAGGCAAAGGTCTTACATCATTGTGTGCACTGACTACCTGACAAAGTGGGTAGAGACTAAAGCAATCAAGGCAGCAACAGAAGAGAAGGTGGCTGAGTTCTTAAGAGAAAACATCTTCTACAAATTTGGCTACCCAAGAGAGCTGGTCACCGATCAAGGGAGCCAGTTCACATCCAACTTGATTGAAGACCTACTAGCTCACCACAAAATCAAGCATAGGACTTCCACCCCCTATCATCCACAAGCAAATGGGCAAGTGGAAGTCACCAACAGAGCATTGGAAGGGATTTTGACTAAGGTGGTGAGCAGCAGTAGGAAAGATTGGACAGATCGCCTGGTTGAGGCCACATGGGCTTACAACACCACCTGGAAGACCACCACCGGCTTCACACCTTATGAGCTGGTCTATGGGAAGAAAGCTTTGTTGTCCATTGAGTTTGAGTACAACACTTTGAGGATGGCAGCTCAGCTAGATCTAGATCTCAGCCATGCACAACAAGAAAGGTTATTGCAGCTGAATGGACTGGACGAGCACCGGATGCAGGCCATCCTTCACTCAGAAGTGGTTCAACTTCAGAGAAAGGTGTGGCATGACCAACATCTCCATGACAAGAAATTCCAGCCAGGAGATTGGGCCTTGTTGTATGACTCCAGATACAAAGATTTCAAGGGAAAGCTGAGAACCAGATGGCTAGGACCATATGCAGTGGAAAAATGCCATGACAATGGATCCGTTCTTATTCGAACCATTGATGAGGAAGCCATCCCCATGCTTGTCAATGGGCATCGCTTGAAGATCTACAGGAAGCCTCTCTCAAGACAAGAGTTCATCAAAACTATGGAGAAATCAGTGTTGGTCATAGAGAAGGGTTCTGCCTCTGCTTTGGGCATACCCTGAAAGATCTAAAATATATATATATATATATATATATATATATAATAAAGATCCTTAGGTGAAAACCTTTCTGAGGCTCCCAAGGCAGGTGGTAGGGGTGAAAACCTCATTGAGGCGCCCCTATTGTCTTTCAAAAAAAAAAGAGATTTGAAAAGATCCTTGAGTGAAAACCTCTCTGAGGCGCTTAAGGCAGATGGCAAGGGTGAAAACCTCATTGAGAGCCTTGCCTCTCTGAGGCGCTTAAGGCAGATGGCAAGGGTGAAAACCTCATTGAGGCGCCCCTGTTATCTTTCAAAAAAGAGAAAAAAGAAAAAGAAAAAAACAATAAGCAAAAAGATAGGGACAACAAGTTTATAATGTGAAAATGCATGCAAGTTGCAGGTGTTCCATGAAGGTGAGGAGGACTCTTAATGCAAAGCCAAAGATCCTTATCATGCTGCCAGGAGACCTCACCAGCACCTCCTCCAAGAATACTCATTTCCTCCAAGGTATGTGCACAATTTCATCATGGCAGACTTTCTACAGGAAGATGCAGACTTTCTACAGGAAGGTGCAGACTTTCTACAGGAAGGTGCAGACTTTTCTACAGGAAACGCAACTTTTCTACAGGAAGTTCTGTATTTCTACAGGAACCTTCCTGTAGAAGTTCGGACGGGCCAGAATTCATTTTATGAAGAGATCTAACGACCAAGGGTCGGTTTGGACGCATGCAAGCTACTGTTGTCACCCTTATACATTGCTGTCACCTCCTTCTACCATCCCTGTCGACATGCAATGAAGTTACCTGCACCATCAAAGCAGATCAGTGAGTTATCAAGAGAAAAGCAATTTTTGAAATAAAAAACGCTGAGATGTCATACCATATCCATCTCAGCCATCCATGAGCTCTGTGAGCGTGATCGTGGGGCCATTGCCTTCGTCGTGCAGCATGCACCCGAGGAGGAAGAAACTGTTACAGGACATCCTACAGGAGTCCCGTAACAGTTAAGCCCGCTAGAGTGCACACCATATACAATGAAAACGCGGGCGCATGCAGTTGAAGCATCCGATCCAGTGTCAGCGACCTGTGAATACGAACCTCCGGGCCTGCGCAAATCCACCAGAAGCAAATAAATCCACTCATCGTCGTCCAAAAGCCTGAACAATCGTGTTGCGGCCGCACAGGTAAGTTTCTCGACCCTTTCTTCCGACGAATTGCATGAATTTTACTTTGAAAATGTTTGCAAAGTGTGAAATGGATGGGTTGAGCGGTTGTATGGTCAATCGATTGGCCACGTCGACCAGTCAGCTGGTCGAGCTGGATGTGTGAATGGTGGCCGTGGGAAAAACGGGCAGTGGACACGTGAGAATCGTCCACTCGGGGAGAAATGAGTTCTAACGAGAATGGCGGCGGCGGATCTGCGGGAATGATGCGGCAGTAAGTAAACTTGCAGAAGAATGATGGGGTGACGTCGCCCAACGGTCCGGCAGGGACAGCTCACCCCCGCGCCACGGATTCCGCCGATTCAAATCTAATCGGCTAGATTATCAACCTCATGCATTTATCATTCACCATTTGTGACTCGAGTAATCATCTGGATCCCTCTGCAGTTCGATACTCCGAGTCTTTGGCCATCAGAACGCCTGTGAAGCAACAGCAAGAGCGCAGACCCACTGCAGTATCCCCCGGAAATCGCGCGCTGCTCCTACAGGAAAGCTGTTTCTACAGGAAGTCGGGTTCCTCACGTCAAAAGGTGGCGGATTAAAAAGGTAAGCCTGAACTCTCCATGCAATTGGTTTTTGAAGGTGGCAGGATCATCGTCTACAGTCTGGTCGAAGAAAATTGTTGCAATTGTTGTCTGCCGTGCATGAACTGTCGTCCTACAGGATGTCAGTGTAATTAGTTGTGTCAAAGGTTTGCAGGGGGTAAGCTTTGTGAATTATGTGCATGACAGAGGCGTAATCCTACGCTCTGTCCCAGTAGACCGAATTTCTTTCCCATTTGCCACCTCTAGCTAACACAACAGTTTTTCACCATGCTGGGTGGGTTCATCAGAAGGGAGCCCACTGATTCAGCGAAGTTAAGAGAAAATCCTGAGGTGGTGGAGCTCTTCACATGAGCACAATGGATATCCTTCTGTGACAAATTGCAGGGCTATAACGACGAAGTGGCAGAAGAGTTTTTGCAAGCTCTGAGGCCGAAATCTAAAACGTTGGCCACCGTTACCTTCAGGGGTCTGAGCCTCAAACTCACCCCACAATTCATTAGCCGAGTTACGGAGCTCCCAATTGGATTACCATGGGATAAAGAAGAAAGGAAATTGAGCCAACAAGCTAAGAAAGAATTCTTTCCACCTGAGGAGGAATTCTCAGAAGACAAAAATGGGGTTCGTAGAACCAGTTTACTGCCACCATGGAATGAAGTGAGCCTGCAAATTATGAAGTACATCACCTGCGAAGGCCGTTTTAGCATTGTATACGGGTACCACTTTCGGTTACTCAATGAATTACGGCACCAGATGGAGCTACCTGTAGAAAACAAACTCAGTCTCCCTTACTTTCTACTACAGTCTCTGATTGAGTGTGCAACCAAGCTGAAAGAAGGCATACCAGACCAGGTAGCCCACCATGGATTGATCAAACTCCTCGTGGAGGATGCGCTCCACACGTACAAGGTTCCTCTCTCATGGGAAGACTTCAAAAATTTGACAAAGGACGGGGACATAAAGATGCTAACCGAAGAACTCAGTTCTTCTAGCAGTGAGGAGAAAGAGTCAGTGGCCGCAGTAAAGAAAGAAAAAGGCCAAAAGACCCCGACCACAGAGCAGAAGAAAAAGCAAGAGAAGAAACAAGAGAAAAAGGATGACAAGGAGAAAGATGACACACCCATCTTGACAACAAGAGAGAAAAGGTTGCAAGGCAGAGTGGACAAGGCTGAGAAGGTCCACATCAGCAAGAGTGCCTCGACAGCGACCGCAACCAAGTCAAAAAGCAAAACCCATGCAGAAAAGCAAACCAAGGCGGCGACACCTATTTCTACAGGAAAGCCGAAACCAGCTTCTACAGGAAGCCCGAAAATTATTGAAAAAGGGTCTTCTACAGGAAGCCCGAAAATTACTAAAACAGGGTCTTCTACAGGAAGCCCGAAATTGACTAAAACAGGGTCTTCTACAGGAAGCCCTGAAAAAGTGAAACCCAAGGAGAAGAAAGCTGATATTCGTGAAAGGGAGGCAGCAGCTGTGCTGGCCGGCCTCAGCACACCTCCTAAGCCAAAGGAGAAGAGAAAGAGGGAGACCCCTCTATACTTTAAAGCTCGAAGAAGTGTGAGGATAAAGACGGGCAAGCCACAGTCTCCGTCCAGCAGCCCGATCATCATTGAAGATGCCCCTACTTCACCCAAGGAAAGGTCCCCCTCGAGGATATCAGTCACCTATGAGAGGGGAAGCCCGAAGAAAACTACGTGGCAAGAAAAAGTAGACCAATTGACTGAAAAAGCTTGGCTACAGGACGCTGAAAATGCTCTACAGGAAACCTTAGCCAAGCTTAAAGAAACTGAGGAAATGGAAGGAGAAGCACCCTTATCACCACCAAGGGAGGGTGAAGTAGAGCCACCAAAGGAAGTGGAGAAAGAACATATACTAGAGCCCAGCCCTCAGCCAAGTCTGAGTTCATATTACAAATTTTTAGAGGCTGGAAAAATTATACCTCAGAAATTTACTGTGCCACTTTTTTTTGCATTAGAGGAAGAAAGAGTCCATACACACACGTGGATGAAAATAGCCAAGTCAAAGGGTGTGGCGGACATAGGTCCCTTACAGGAGCAGCTCAAGGAGGCCAGAAGTGAGTTTTCCATGGCCAAACACGTGGCAAATTGCCAATGCGTGTTTCTACAGGAAGAAAACCAGAAGCTGAGATTGTAGCTACAGGAGCTGAGGGCAGGGACAGGTACATCCTCCAAGGACACCACAGAGGAACAGCAAGGCAAAAAGGAACTGAACACCGGTCTTGGGGAGCCAACCACACTTCTACATGAAGCAGAACAGCAAGCACAAATTGAGGTGCAAGCTCTCAGAGAACAGCTGCAGCAGAAAGAAGCACAATTGGCCTGCATGGCCAGCTGGGCCATGGATGCTATCCAATGCAGACAGCCAGCCAAATCCTATGGCTTGTACTTGAAAGACCAATGGCTGCAATTTCAGATCAATACATTGGCGCAAAGAGGTATCTCTCAGCTCCAAGACCCGCAGCAATTCACTGAAGTTTGCAGTACTAGCTCATCAGAGGATAGGGCCAAATTAGCGGAGTTCTACCTCCATAATCTGGCCCTGCCTAATGAAGTTTCATGGGATCCCAATACGGCCTTGGGAGATATGCAATTATTGGCATTTGCCTCATGGCTGAACCATGAGGACAAAAGAGCAGCAGAAGCCAAAGCAATCATGAACCGAGAGCTGAACGAACCATTGCTCATCAGACCAGAACCAGGGGATCCAGTTGCACTAATCTCGGCACACCAACATTTGTCATCTGACCCTCAAGCTTCATTAAGGTATATGGATCAACAGGCCCAAGCCATAGCTCATTTTGAGGACATGGAGAGACTGTTAGGAGACAACGTTGTCCAAGCATGCACACGCAGATGGAATACATTGGCACATAGTTTGAAAATCCGTGAGTACCATAACCCAACCCGGATGAGGGAAGCTCTGGTACGGGTAGGCCTCTATAAGAAATCCATGCAAAACCTCCAGGCCAGCTGGATTGGCCTTAAACTCAGCCCACCATTGCTGCTAGGCTTCATGGAAGGCAGCACAGAGACAGATGATAATGAACAGTGGGAAGAGGTAAACAGAAGGGCTGGGTTTCACATCAGCAAGGAGGACACTACTACAGAGGCTTGGTATGTAAGGGTAGCATTAAAGGCAATGAATGATGAAGAGTTGGACTAGTTGCTCAAGGATGAGCAAATATTTTAGCTGGGGGGTGATGATGAGCCCCAAATTTTGGTAACAATTTGGGCTCATTTGGCCTACTTACCTTGCTCAACCCTTCATCTTTTATCACTTATGCATCATTTCTTAGTATATTCGTGTTATTTGTAGGAAGAAGGGCAGTCATTATGCCTATGTAGCTAATACATGATGATTTCAGGTTTTTTGGCATTAAATGGAGCAAAGACCACGCAAGTGGAGACAAGGAGACAGCCAAGGTGGCATTGCGGGTTTATAGGGAGGTTTTCCACAGCCTTGAATGACCTCCCTCGTGATCTCCACCCCAACTCCGAGCTCCAACAGCTATCACCACCGAGCTAGAAGGCAGCCAACGGATTCTACAAGAACAACAGTTTACTTTCAGTTGGATAGCCAAGCTCCACTAATTGAGGAGGCTAGCTTGGCCCTCATCATGTATAAATATTAAGGTTGTAGCCTTCGTGGAGACTCTTGAACTTTTGTTGTAGATTTTGGATTACGAGCTGTAGCTCTGTTTTTGCTCTTTGTAAGCCAATTTTGGCATGTTGTTAGACTCATGATTATTTAATAAAAGGCAGGCAGATTTGGATCCGATTCTGAGTTCTTAGGGGAGCTATAGTTCTCAGGTTAGGGCCCAACCTGAGAGCAATAGACCTCCTTTCCTTTGTATTGTTACGTGTCTTTCTTTATCATTGCATTTCTTTCCTTTACATGCACTTGAAAAATACAGTTTGCTGAGTTGATTGTTTCGGTTTTGTTATGTAGGTTAGTTTCATGAATGCAGTTGTTTCAGTAGTTCAGAATTAGCTTAGGGAGATTGAAGTTAAGTTGAGTTCAAAAAGGTTGAATGCATGCTCACTTTCACTTCTGTTTGGGGACCGGAAGTGTAGACCGTGCCAACTGCCAAAAAAAACATTGTTTTAACATATGCATGCAAGTATTGTTGTAATGTTTTCGATTGAAGAATTGTCCATGCGATTTTATCTTGAGTAATGACTCTTTGGTTCAGCATCATGCACGAATTCCTTTCAACTTACATTGTTGTTCTTTGATTCCTAATAAAACAGTTAGAATAGGTTGGTGAACTTTCGTTTACATGCAAGATAAGGGTGATTTGTTTCATTTATACTGCGCAGCACCACTTCATCGTGTTCTTATCCTTCTAAACCTTGCCTAAGCCACCTACTCATCCTCTGTTCAGCTCATTTGCCTTCCAACCCTTCTACTGTCCACATTGCTCAATATTTTTGACCTTCCATTGCCTTTACCCTTCTATCGACCAACCAGCTCTATCCACTCTCTCTCTCCACCTCATCTCTCTGTCCATAGGCCATCTCGGGCTCCTCTTTCATCTCACCCATCCATCCATACAGCTCCTTCACTCCTCCATCACCCAAAACTCCGACTGTAGAACATCCTGTAGAATTTAGCAGACATCCTGTAGAAATCCCGAGTTTCCTGTAGAATCCCCTGCAGACATCCTGTAGAAGCTTGCAAACACGGTTGCCAAGAACCTGAACGTTCTGGACTCATGTGGACTGATGTGAGGGATCCCCTGGAACCTCTTAGAGTCATCCTAACCTTTCCCAAGCCTTCCTTCCCTTCGAACTACCCCTGCACAGTCAAGACCTAGTAAGAAGCACAATCACAATAACTCCACCCACTTGAGCAAAAATACAAAAATGTGTTCTCTTCAATGAAAGTAGTTTAAATTCATGCATCTCATCTCACTAGAAGTAATGGCATCATTTCTAGAAGTTGCATTCCCACCATTGCATCATAGAGATTAAGCTAGTCAGATTAGGGTTTACTAGGGTTTCCATGTTTGGTTGGCTTTCAGTTCATTCTTGCAAAGTAGGTTAATTTCCTTTGAGATAGTCTTCGTTCATCATTTAAAAAGCTTCTTCTGAGAACATATAGAAGTTGGCTTGAGCCCTAGCGGACTTGTGCCAGCTGACCAAGTGACAGCTGCGACAAGAGCTAGTACTTGTGCATACAGCACCGTCGCTTCCAAGTTTGTTACGAACTACCGGGTTGATAAAATTAGAGAAGGAAACCCCAGGAGTTGTAGCATTATTGCTACAATACTGGAGCCCACCACATATCACCCTTCTTCCCTCCATGAGAAGAATTCGATTTGAAATGGGAAGCCTTCCCCTTTCCTTTCCTTGCCTTACTTGCTAATTTTCTTCATCATCATTCTTGGATGAAGAACCATCTCGTGTGCTCCTCCTGATCTCCTCTTGCATAAGATCCAACCATAGTCATTCCCAATCCAACAATTTCTCCCTTCCATTCACAGAGTCTTGGTATCTATTCCAACTCTTTGGAAGGCCAAGGAGAGCGAGGCTCACCATATCATCATTAGTAGTAGTTATTCCCACACTGCCAAGCTCATCTCTGCAGGTGGTGAGCTTGTTCAGATATGTGGAAATAGTATCGCCATTCTCCATCTTGATTATTTGAAGCTTATCCTTGAGCACCAATTTCCTCGGGTCGCTACTATTCTAGTATAGGTCCTTCAATGTATTCCACATTGAAAATGGAGTATCCTTCCCATGGAGACTCGAGATAATATGGTCTCGAACTCCCTCAAGGATGATCCATCTCGCCTTCGCCACACACTTCTTCCACTTAGCAAAATCTTGTGCATTAGTTGAAGCTGGCTTTGGGATTTCTTGATCAATGAATTCCTTCAAGCCATTGTCTTCTAATACAACCTCCATTCTATATTTCCATGCTATGTAATTCGAGCTACCTTCCAAGGCATACTTGAGTCTCAAGCCATAGAACGCCATTGGCCAACCTTGAAGTATGATATGAATTCAATTTACATCTGCAACCCCAAACTTCAAACTTCAAATTATCTTCTCAGTATACTGTTCACAGCTCTGATACCATGTGGAAAATTTCTACAAATCCAGCTCTGATGCCATGTAGAAAATTTGATGTAGGTTAACCTGATAATGCAATATAAATCAAAGCATAACACTATAACCTACTTCTACTATCAATTTGTGGAAGCTTAAATATCGAGCTAAACAATATAACCAAAAGAAGAAGAATCAATGGCACAATACACATGAAAATACTTTTGGGGAAAACCTCAGCTAAAAACCCCACACTATTGTATTATCATACATGGTGGAAATACATAGGAATTATACAAAGCCTTAGCTCTCATAGCTAGCCAGCTCACAGTACAATCCTCACAGATGCTCAGAAGCAATCTTGGCTTCTCTCGAGCCTTCCTCTTTGCCCTCCAAGCTCCTATTTCCTTGTGTTGTTCCTTGTGGATGATTCTCCTGTTACCAAGTGGATGATCTCTTCCAAAACTGTGCAATCCGCAAGGATTAAATCCTTGACTGCATGCATGAGTTTTATCTTTGAGAAAACATATGCAAATGATAGTACACTTTCCTTGACTTTAATCTCAACTGGGTCTTTCTCAGAATAGACATGCATGAGTTTCTGACGAGGGAGTCTTCAGTTAACTAGAGTAGCACTAGTTGAGTGCATGCATTCATCAACTGACTGTAAACTTTCTATTAGTTCCTAAAACAGTTTGGAACTAATTTAACTAGACTTAACTCAGTAAACTGAGTTAACTAATTACAACTCAATTATAACTCAATCTCATCTCCTTAATTTAAGGGATAACTCTTGCACGACTTTAGAAAGACTTCTAACTTGCATTTCTCCAACTAATTAATTTAAAATAAATTAATTAATTATTTCCAAGTATCTGTTAAGACTAAATTCGATTTTAATTCACAATTTAATTCAAGGAAAAATTAAATTGGAATATTCTTGTTGCCATATTTCAACAATTAGAAGTTTATTTTAGTCTCCACCATATAGAGAAAGAAGTGAATATTTCATTTGCACAGCGAAAATTATAGGGTCATTCCCTGGACTAGTGGGAAATCCACACAGAGACCTTGAGATTAGAGGGAGATCTTCCAAAGACTAAGTGAGAGGACTTAAAACCCTCATAAAGTCACAAATTTACCTTATCAAGTGTGTAAAGTACTTGTGGATCTAGTGGACTTACATTGGGCAGAAGCAGAGGCAGAGTGTATAGGAGTACTCTACAAAATTTAGAAATATAGTCATGATGTTGGTTATCTCCCAAAAGAACCCAGATGTACTTCTATGATATATTTGGGTTATGCACAGCCATCTTCAGAAGAAACTAATTTTATTCAAGCACAAATCGATGGATGAGGATTTTCTACAAGCATAGTACCTGGAGAACATAGGCTTGAAGGAAGGGAAATAAGTCAGATCGAAGTAGAAGGATCACCATGATGCTTCTAAGGAGGGGAAAAAGAAGTGGAGAGGGGGAAATATAAAAATACAACAACTATAGCACACCAGTGTAAAGATCCTAGCAACCACTACAACCACTATAACATATATGGTCATACAGAGGAGAAGTGTTGTAATTTTCATATAGAACTCAACTCAAAGAATAAAATGAAAGATAATAAGAAGAATAATCTCATTCTTATTGATTCGAGCAACTAGGTTAAAAGAAACTCATATGTGGACAAGAATATCATATGTACATCAGTTCAGAAGGAGGTAAATTTGAGTAGCCTTCAAAAATAGGAAGAGAATGAAAAGAACAGGCTCTCCCATATAAAGATACAAGTTAAAAATACCAATATTGAAGCTCTATTTGACTTAGGATTGTAGGAGAATCTCATTGCCACAGATTTGGTAAAAAATTTGGGATTAGAAGTTCATGATAAACCAAGCACATGTCCATTGGGTTGGGTAAATAAGGATGCAAAAATAAAGGCAAAAAAATAATGCAAAATTAGATTTGCTCCCAGTGTTGATTTTATTGATGAAATGAACTAGATGTAGTTCCCCTTGATGTATGTGGAGTGTTGTTTAGAAGTATCTACGTGTACATTTTGGATACAATATTCATGTGGAGAGCCAAATAATACTATTCCATCAAGGATGAAAACATTCAACATCAACATGCATAAATCCAAGTCAAAAAAATTGTTGGCAAGTGCCAACTAAGCTAAAAATTGATCAGTTATAGCAAGAAGTTTGTTTTACTTTTTTTAAGAGAGAACCGATCTATAGAAGAGTTAGTAAGATGAAAGGCATCCTTGGAGAGGTGTACTAAGAAATGAAACCAACAAGTAGAATACTTGCTACAATAATCCAAGGATGTATTCCAGGATCCTAAGGGGTTGCCACCTAAGAGGGAAGTGGATCACAAGAATCAACTATTTTCGAACTCCCCATTGCCAAACAATGGGTTTTACATGTAACGTGTTATAGAAGCAAGTGAGTTGAAGAAACAATTGCAGCAGTTAATGGAACAGGGTGTCATTTGACCAAGTACATCACCATGTGGGTCACCCATCATCATTGTGCCAAAGAAGGATGGGATATGTTAAATGTGTATGGATTATAAGGAGTTGAACAAAATTATGCTAAATAATAGGTACCCCCTTCCCAGAATAGATGATCTACTAGATCAGTTCTAGCAAGAAAATTACTTCACCAAGTTGGAATTAAAGTTTGGATATCACTAGGTTTGAGTCAAAGAAGAAGATACGTGGAAGACCACCTTCAAAATGAGGTAAGGTTTGTATGAGTGGTTAGTTATGCCAATCATCCTATGCAAATCTCTTTATGAGGTTAATGAATGATATATTTCACGCTTTTATAAATTCATTTGTTATTTTCCATTTGGATGACAAATTGGTATACAATGCTACCTTGGAGGAGCACATCTCACATTTAACGCAAGTTTTGGAGACATTAAAGAAGAATTAGTTGTTGGAAAATCTCAAGAAGTGTGAATTTTCCCAATAGTATTTTGTGTATCTAGGGTATGTGATAGGTGGAGCAGAACTAAATATATATCCTACAAATATGGAAGCCATCATGAAATGGTCGGTGCCTACTAATGTTTTTGTGGTTATGAGTTTCATTAGAGTGGCACAATACCTAATGAAATTAATAGCCTTGTTTTTAGTGGTAGTAGCATCGCTCCATGCCATAACAACAAGTGGCAAGAGTTTCCAGTGGGGAAAGGGTTAACACAGAGCCTTTGAGGAGCTAAAGAAGAAGATCATTCAAGAATTAGTTCTGGCATTACCAAAATTGCATCATCCCTTCAAACTGAAGACAAATGCAAGTGGGTATGCTATGGGAGAGGTCTTGATGCTAGGACGATGGCTTGTATGCTACCATTCTGAAGTATTCCATGGGGCAGTTCTTAACTACCCTACCTATGGCAAGGAGTTTTATGACCTGGTGAAAGTTGTGAAGGAGTGGAAACACTATCTGATGGGAAATGAAATAGTAATCCACATAAATCACCAACCACTATGGTACCTGTAGGCCCAGAGTAAGCTACAACAAACCAGGCATTACAACAAGATGAAATTTCTACAACAATCACATTTAGTGATCAAGTACAAGAATGGGAGCATAAACAAGTTGGTCTAGCTTCTTTCAATTCCACTCACATCAAAGATGATTGTACTCGAAAAGAATGGGACCCCTTTTGAGGCGATTCTTTTGAGTACCAGGAGAGAGCACAAAAATATGATTGTTCACTGTACTATACCACGGCCCGCATGTCTTACTTCTTTATGCTCACAACCATTTTCTATTTAGAGAAAGAGAGCAAAGAAACCTCACCTTCCAATTGGGATTTCTCCCAAAAGGGTTTCCCTGGTTATATCTTATGTCAATAATGGTTGTGAGATTTTATTTTTCTATTCTCTATTTTCTCCATAGTTAAATTTTTCATGCATATGCAATAAATAGTAATTTATAGATCTATAAATCTAAAGATAAATAAACCTCAAAGTGTAGATTTCAACCTTTTAAGTATAATTTTATCAGATTTATTGTGATGAACTATCCAGTGGCATATCCACTGCAGTTTACGAATCATATTTAGATTTCCGAATGAATCCAAAAAGGTTGAAAAATCCAAATATCCACATATCTAAAATATTAACCTCCATGAACTATGTTGAGGTGGCATGGTGCTAATGTGGATCAAAGGTGGAGCAATGCTGAGGTGGAGGCCCAAGTGATGTCACCATGGAAGTGAAAAGAAGTAGTGAATGTTAAAAGTATGGAAACATGGAAATACAGGCTTTTGTTTAAAGGTTATTTTTTGTTTTGTTTAATAGAAAATCATCCAAATATTCAAGGATTTGGATATATAGAAGGTTAACCCATTTCCCATAATGGAAATCCAAAAAATTATTTGATTGACATTTTTGGAAACACATGTATTCAAATATATATATGTTTGATCAAGCTGGCTAAGTTCCATTTCCTATATCCAAATGAATCTAGAGAAGTCAATAATCTGGGAATCTATAATAAAGGAGAATGGCCACAATATTGAAAAATTAAATCTTGGATCAAAATGAATCCAAAATAACTGCATTCCTGGATGAATCTAGAAAAGTTGGAAATCCAAAGAACTAGATATCTGTAACTTTTCATTAAGGAGATTAAATAATATTCTTGGATCTAAATGTGAGTTGGGCAAGTTGATGTGTCCAGCTATGGATGTGGCCCTATGTGGTTATGATAGAGGAGTATCACATGTCATCTACATGTTTTCTGACATCGAATTCTATAGTAGTGACATGTGGGAAAAGGATTTCCACATGTCTTCCATGTGTCAATGGTACGAATGTTGACATGGAGCTAAGAAGAGTAAATCTTCCTAAAGCCACAACTTTATGTCTAGAGCTCAGAATTTGATGAAGCTTATATTGTTGGAAATATATGGATAGGCCAAATATGCTGGTGATATTAGAAAACAATTCTAAAGTGGTGGAAATATGAGGAATTTCTTTTACATATCTCCTTAAGGCGACCTAGGAGGTTGGATCTAAATATTTTGTACCCTTATAAAGGCCTTGGGGGAATTGTGTGGGCTATAAAGTGATCTTAGAGCCTAGTTTTAGCATTTGGGTTGAATGGGATCAAGAGAAAGCATTGTTGTCTCATCATTGACGATATTACTAGTTACAGTATATTTATAATCCTAAATATAAACCAATATATTGAAATTGAATTTGAGTGTGAGTTACAGGTGGAGTATAGCCTAATTTTTAGGCTATTATAGGTTAATGAATGAATTTTCAAGGAAGATGAATTAAGTGAAAATTTCATTTCTAATAAACTAACGGTGGCATGTTGTTTCAATACATAGAAAACACATAGCCGTGAAGGAAGGTATAATCAATAGAATAGTAAGACACACCATGGAGTGAACCTTTACATATCAGGGTTGAAGAATCAAATGACATAAGAATTATTAAAACCCCTCCATATTTGGTAGTAACAGTGATAGTTTTGAAGGCTATACCAGAGAGTTCCAAAGTTAATAATGAGAGGCTTAGTATAGCCCAAGAAAAGTAGGCTAAGATATACATGGTGGTTCTATAGAGTATCGGTTATACAAAGGTAGCTACAACATGGAATAGTTTCTAGTAATGTAGAGAGGTATTAGTCAAATAAGGTGTTAAGCCATGATTAGGAATTCAAAAACATGGTCATTGTCATGGATGAAAGAATAAATATTGTTATGAGAAATCAAGGCATATGATGGAGCCAAATAAAGGGTGGAATAAGAAGGATAAAGTTGGGTTCAGCAAGAGAGGATTAATTCATCTTGATACAAGTAGGCAATAAAGAGTGTCAAATCCAATTTCCCAACAAAAAGTGTATATTAGCATAATTATCACACTCAATGTGGAAGAAACCAACATGATTAGTGAAGGAAGGGATAGAAGAACATAATAAAAGGTAATTAAAATATCAAGGGTGTTGTAACATCCCTTTTTTCTAATCCCTAAGTTTGGTAATGTAATTAAAAGATGATAATGTTAGAGGGCCAACATGGATATCTCCCAAAACTATCTGATGTAAATATTTTTCTAATTTAATAATAAAATGATAAATAATAAGGACAAGTATTTATGACTCCTGATGTTTGTAAGGATAACTTTATTAAAGGGATATTGGGAAGTTTCTTATCTTCCCTAAATTTAATGTTTATATGACCTTGATGTTCTTGTTGAACTACCAACTGCCCAAGAAATTATGAGAGGATGGGGGAGGAGGTACTAGAGACACCAAGCATGGGCTATGTACCTACCAACAAAGTCTTGGCTGAATTTTTAGCTTAAGAATGGGACCTTGTACCTCTCATGTGCAAAGCAGTGCTTGTGGGAAAGGAAGTAAAGAAAAATTATAGCGTGAGTATTATAGCGATTAGAGAACATAAACAAAGAAGGAGACCAAAACTATGTGTAAATAAAGATTCATTGTGAACTTGTAACCCTATAAACCTTTAAACATGTGAATGGAAGATAGACTGCAAAGTCTAGCCTTGAAGTGTGTTAATTAAGGAAACCAGATAAGATCCCTCCACCTAAGTCGAGTAGACCGAAAATAACTTTTCAATATTGGTTGTTCTTGTACACATTGTTAAATTTTATGATATGTTCTATGCTTACAACAATAAATTAGCCCCTAGTTGAAATATTTAAGACACATGAAGCATTTGAAAGAGGGAGGATCATCAAGGGAACCATAAGAAGCATTAAATGGGTATCCCATGGTATTATACAACCCTCATTGGCCATATTTTACTATATATTCAACTAATACTTAGCGCTTAAGAAGTGAAAACCTTGTTTCCCATCCAATGATGGAGATTTACCTTCATCCTCTGCCCCCATGAATTGAACCTTTGTTGCAATAACCAAATTGAACCATCCTTCAGACATCATATCTAACTTAGGGATGGCCAACTTCAAGAAATTTGTAGTGTAATTTTTCCTACAGTTGTGTGGAGAGTGGTAGTCCCTTCTTCAGTTTCCAATAGAATTAATTGGAACAAATAAGTGCATTCCTATCTTGTAAATAAAATGATAATGTTGTTCAACACTTCATATTTAAATACTATGTTGGAATTTATTGTGTATGTATACATTAGTAAGTTGAAAGTTGTTGCATAGTCATGTTGAATGTTGTTGAAATGAGCATGAATAGAGAGTTGAAATATAACAAAGATCACTTAGATGTTACTCTACATTTCTGCTATATATATGAATTCTATATTCAAAGAAAGCCTTTCTCTTATTCTAAGTGATAATTTTTATGTGTTGTATGGTCATAAATGGAAAATCCAACTTTAGTTGAAATGGTTGTATACATTTAATTCATGTTTATGAATGTCTTCATGTTGAATCACTATGTATAATATAACTATGAAGTAAGACTAGTATGTTAGTGGGATTTCAAGACTCCATAGGTCGTTGGAGGTCAACCAATAAGTGTTCTCACTATTGCATAAGTGATGGATATAAGTGGGAAGTCGACTTGCTTAAAGACCAAGAAATTTGGGGAGTGATCCCCTTAGCGCTTTGGTTCATTGGAAAATTTGGGATGGTATTTCTTATTGATATTGTAGAGTATTGGAAATTTGGGGTTTGAATGAGCCCTCTCCATAGCCCCTGGTCAGATTTTCTATAAAAGGTTTGTGACCCAACACCAATTGAAAAGGGGACATGGAACTATTAACATATCAAGCCTTGGAAGAGTTGAAAGTGCACATTATGGGAAAAGTCTTGATATATTGCAACTTTGGTAGATAGGTCGTTATTTGACAACATCAATTTTGTTAAATATGTGCACAAATTTATGGCACTATGACCTTTACCATCAAAGAAAATAGAGTGATTGGTTATGGGGAAATTCCATGTGGATGACACATGTCACCTAAATATAGCATTTTGGACATGCTAATTGAACAAGTAAGAGTGACACATGGCACATGTTAATAGTTCCACATTGTAGGGGACACATCATCCTATGCCACATGTGAGGTGGTGATTGGACATCAATGATGATTGACATGGCATGTTAAACTATCATATCAACATATCAACATACTAGGGTTTTTTAGGATTGTATCCTAGAAATTTATCGATATCCAATATTTGAATGTACATGTTAGTGGTGCCACATTTCAAACATATCAACCTTCACCATGTGTCAAAATACAATTGGGTGTTAGAGATATGAAGTGGAATTCTAAGATAGACATTTGCCTATCCTATTATCAATGTTTTGCAAAGCTTTGCAATTATAGAGACTTTTGTTGAATTCCCAACATTCTGCGTTGAATAACACTATATCAGCATATCATAGGATTTACCATAACGATGTATCAGGGGATCTATTCCCATATCAATGTACCATATTATTATATTTTAGGACTGCAACAATATTGACATATCATCGTTTCATCTCATACCATTATATCATCATATCAGAACCTTGAAAAAATGAAGAATGCAAGCTTATGGATATCATTGATATAGCAGGTCCCCAATATGACATGTGGGATAAGGAGCTAGAAAAGTGTGGGGGAGACATGTGGCCAATGGAAACCATGTGTTAGCCATTTGGACATATATATATGATAAGGTAGCTATTAAGGGGATGAAACTTTAGGTGGGCATAAATTTGTGGCCATAGCTCAAAATGAGATAGAACTTATATCATTGTAAAGCTATCAATGAGTAAAAGATGATGGTGGTGTCAAAATTATTATTTAAGGTGATGTAGGAAAGAGAAAATTTGATAACCCCATTTTTATAATATACCTTGAAGGTCATGCCTAGTTATACCCCACAACCCTAATATGATATTCAGGTGTTGGGTGTGTTAGAGAGTGGTATCAGAGCGAGGTTCAAACACTAGACCTAGATGGAGAACAAGGGAAACAAAAGAGAAAGAGACACAAAAGAGACTTGAACTATGTGTAAACCCAGATTCATTATGAACATGTAACCCTATAACCATATAAATCTATGATCGAAAGCTAAACCATAGAGTCTAGGTTTGAAGTATGTTTCTTGAGGAAACTATAGAAGAGCCCTCTGCCTCAGTTGAGTATACTGAGAAGAATGTTGTTGTCTTAGTTGTTTTTATGCACTTGAAGCACTGAAAAGAGGGAAAAACATTGATGGAACCATATCAAGCTTTGAAAGGGTATCCTGTGGTGCTATGCTAGCCCTCAATCACCATATTTTACTATATATTAGACTTAGACTTAGTGATTTAGACGTGGAAACCATGTTTCCCAGCAAGTGAAGGAGATTGGCCTTCATCCTGTACCCCCAAGAATTGAATCTTTTGGTATAATACCCTGAGTGAAGCATCCTTCATACGTTATATCTAGCTTAGCGGTGGCCAACTCCTAGAAATTTGTAGTGTAGCTATGCCTATGGTTGCATGGAGAGTGATAGTCCTTCTTTATTTTTCGATAAAATTAAGTGGAATAGATTAGTGCATTCCTATCTCGTAAATAAAATGAAAATGTTTTTGAAGGCTTCATATCCATATAATATATTGGAATTTACCATGTATGTATGCATTAGTAGGCTTAAAGTTGTTGTATAGTCATGTTGAATGTTTTTTTTAAATGAGCATGAATAAAGAGTTGAGATCTAGCATAGTGCACTTATATGTTATGCTACATTTCTGTTATATATATATATATATATATATATATACTCAATGCTAAGTGATAATTTTTATCTGTTGTATGTTCATAAATGGAAAATCTAGTTTTAATTGTAATGGTTGTATATAGATATACATTTAATTCATGTTTATGAATGCCTCCCTGTTGAATAACTATGTATATTATAACTATGAAGTGATATTGGTATGATGGTGGGAGTTCAAGACTCCACAGGTTGTTAGAGGTCAATCAACAAGTGATCTCATTATTTCATGAGTGATTGAGATGAGTAAGCAGGAAGTAATCCTAGTTAAAGGCAAAGAAATTTGGAGAGTGATCCCCTTACTGCTTTGGTTCATTGGAAAATCTGGGATGGTATTACCCATTGATGTTGCGAAGTATTGGAAATTTTGGGTTTGAATCCCGCCTCCATAGCCCCTAGTCAGTAGTATGTATGAGAGTTGTGACCCACCACCAGTTGAAAAGGGTAAATGGAACTATAGAAATATCAATCCCATAAGAGTTTAAAGTTCACATTATGAGAAAATTCATCATATATTGTAGCTCTGGTAGATGGGTTGTTAGTTTACAACATCAATTTTTTTAACTAGGTGCATCAATTGATGGCACCAAGACCTCAAACATAAAAAAAAACTAGAGTATCGGACACCTAGGAGAAATGAGGGATGACATTTGTTGTGGGGAAAAATGCCTATGCAGGACGATCCTATCCACCTAAGGTGTGACAGTGCCTTAGCAACAAACAGATACAGCTATTCTGGTTTCTTCCTTTATGAAATGTGAAATAAGAGAGATGAATGGACTTACCGGTGTCTTCCGTTTGTCCCTGGATCCGGTCCCTCTCCTATTTGGGTGTTCACAGCTACTTGCCTTCTCACTCGCCCAGCTTCAACGGGTTCCTGCAAGATCACAAGAGAACAGCTACTTGCGACAAGAGAACAGCTACTTGCAACAAGAGAAGAACACTACACAAAGACAGATATTCACATTCATAACTAGTTTAGGATTAGAAATAAACTAAACATACTAATGCATTCATACATCAAAAATACATCAGCATATAGGAGAAACCAAGATAGCTTTATTGATGAATAACAAGGTTCAGGAAGAGATACAACCCAGAGGGCTCCAATCCAGCATCTCCTTCCCAGCAAATGGAATTCCTATCTTCACCCCTTTCAAAGCATTAAGCACCCAATGATTCCAATCTCAAACCAACAGCAATTCTTTGCAATAACAAAATTCCAGCCTCTAGATCTCATGGAGGAGAGATCCATATATAGATGTTTGGATAGAGGATGAGTCAGCTTGAGATCTGACTAGTGTCCTCTCCCTCTCTCAGTTCTTGAGTCCACTTGGAGGTTCTTGCTTCCACTTGGAGATTTGGAACCTCTTACTCATCACCAGTCGAATTCCCTGAGGCAAGTGTCATTTTGGAAGCTTCTTGGGTTTTGACACCTTGAGAAATGAGCCTGCCACATGTCCACTCTCGTTCAGCGTAGGTAGCCAGTGTTCCATTTGACATTCAACGTAGGTAGCCAGTGTTGGCTTTGACATTCAGCACAAACAGCTAGTGTAGCCACTGAAATGATCCTGAATTGACTTGTTTTTGAGCAGTTTCTGGTGGAGAACTTCTGTGAATTGTTGTGGTTTGTTAGCCTTGTTCCTCTAGGGGTAGGAACAACATGTTTAGGGACTTTGGATCCCTTAGATTATGGACATTTCATGCTCAATGCTGTAAGGCACAAAAATGTCTATAACAACATTATAATTGGTGATGTGGCAATGCCATGTGGACATCATGTGTCACCCAAATATAACATTTTTTAAATGAACTAAAAAAGAGTGATGCATGACACATGCTAGTAGTGCAACATGGCGAGGGACACATCATACTATGCGATGTATGAGGTGGTGACTGGTGGTTAATGGTTGACATTGCACATTAAGCTTCCATATTGACATATCAAGATACTAGGGTTTTTCAAGAGAAATATATCCCTAAAATTTGTCAATATCCAAATATTCTGATGTACATGTTAGTTGTGACACATGTCAGTCATGTCAAACTTCACCATGTGGCGAGATACGATTGGGTTTTAAGATTTATGAGGTGGCATTCCAAACTAGACATTGGTGTATGGAATTATCGGTGATTTTCGAAGGTTTGTAGTTATAGAGAATTTTGTTGAATTCCTAATATTCTATGTCGAATAACACTATATCAGTATATTGGAGGATTTACCATACCGGTGTAACAAAGGATCTATTCCATATTATTGTACCAACTTATTGGAGGTTAGGACCATGCTATACTGACATATCATTTTTTTAGCTAATATCGGTATCCTTGCATATTGAAACCTTGGAAAAGTGAACAATGTCGGCTTATGGATATCGTTGATATGGTGGGGCCTCAATATGACATGTTGGATAGGAACATGGACAAGAGCAGGGGAGACATGTGGCCAAGGTTCACCACATGTTGGCCATGTGGAAATGTACAAATGATAAGGTGTCCCTTAAATGGGTGAAACTTTAAGTGGTCATAACTTTGTACGCATAGCTCAAAATGAGATAAAATTTATATCATTGGAAAGCTATCAACAAGTAGAAGATGATCATAGTGTCAAAATTATGCTTTGAGGTGATGGAGGAAAGAGAAAAATTTGTAACCCCATATTCATAATAAAACTTGAAGGTTAGGTCTAATTACACCCCACAACC
The DNA here is from genome assembly GCA_031772625.1 of Pinus tabuliformis. Lineage (NCBI taxonomy): Eukaryota > Viridiplantae > Streptophyta > Pinopsida > Pinales > Pinaceae > Pinus > Pinus tabuliformis. Next base: position 322,829,528 of record CM062809.1, read on the forward strand.
CTAGTAGGATATTAGGGGGTTGGGTGTGTTAGAGTGGTATCATAACAAATTTCAAACATTGTACCTAGATGAGCCATATCTAGAACGAGAATGATAGAGAGCTATAAGGGTTTTGGTTCAAACACTAGCTCTTGAGGGCCATAAATACACTACAATAATAAACATTAGAGCTATACTCTACAAATATAGGGTTCATATTTGGGTTGAATGGGCTTGGAGTAGAGAGAGTTAATTTTAATATTTGTTTTGGATGACTCTATTGATTTTCAACCTTAATTTTTTAAATTATGTTTTATACTAGCCTAATATAGTTTTGGTATATCTAAGGTGACTTAATGTAGTTACTTTTAATTATAATATATGTGTGTGTGTTATTTTAGCACATAAAGAGATACATTTTCTGACAGAGAAAAAAAAAAATAATGCGCAATGATATATGCATGGATCAATTGAGATAATACAGAAGCATAAGGTTTCTTGATATGTTTGGGGTAGGTATGGTACTACTTAGGTTGCCTCAGTGAGAGGATATATGGCACATGGTTCTATTGAATGCATGTGTGCAAGAGAAAATGTTTAGGTAGAGAGAGCCATACTGTTGGTTATGGAATGAGTGAGAAGGGAAGAAAAACCATGCAAAAATATATTTGTTCAAAGCTTAAGTGAAATTATCAAGTGTTGGTAATACATATGAGTGTGTTTGTGTATGAACATATTAAGGTATGTAGAGCATACCTGAAGGTACCATTGAGTGCCTCGTATAATTCATGGTAATGGGTTGAATGATGATGTGATTATGGAGTAGGAAGTAGGTCTGTTTCCAGCAACTTCAATTTTGATTTAAATATTAGAAACGTGTTATGTCCAGATATGTACCATAGAGATGAATTCTAGCAATATGTAGAGCTTGTTAGCTATGTTTTCATATTAAGTAGTGCTACCTTGATTTAACTTTGAACAAAAGTTTTCTTTCTTAATATTAAACAATTCTATGAAGCAAGTCATGTTTCATAATTTGTACCTTGTGTAAGGTTGTTGAAAGGGCTATGAACTCATGTAATTGATGATGAACTTGAAATCAACAAAGCATTAAAGACTAAAAACTGCAATGGATACAATTGCATGTGTGTGGTTGTGAATAGGCTGGATACTTGTCTTGCATAACAAGGCAATGTACCTCGAAATTAATGCATGTGTGCATAAAGAGGAAATGACTACTATGATAAATTGATAAATTAAATTAATGAGTTTTGGAAGTTTATTTTACTTATTATAATACTAAGAAAAATCTCAGTGTGACTTATAATTGAAGAAAAAATTCAATTTTAGGCCATTATAATCCTATGCATATGTGGCCAACAAAATAAAATATGATGAAAAATATCATCTATTTTTCTTAAGCTAACACTAATGTGTTGTTTTCGACACATAAGAAGGCACCCAATAGTGAAGGGGAAAAAATTGCTAACAAAAAAATACAATGTAAGTTGGATGAAATCCCATGAATAAGGAATGGTGAGTTAGATGAATAGAAAGTTATAGAATATACCCTAGAATTGGGAGAGACAAAGAAAATTATAAAGGTTGAAATTCATATCTATAAGGCTTAGTGAGGGAAAGGAAAAAGGATAGAAAGAAAAATATATTAAAATGTCAAGGGTGTGGGGAGGAGCACCTAGTTCATTACTACCCAAATAAGAAGCACACTAGAAGGAAAAATTTTCATGTCCAAGAGTGTGTCTGAATTCCAAGAAACAATAGAAAATTAGAGTAGTGCAAGGAAAGCATTATGGGTGTTGGTAGTGTATCCAATTATAAGAGGGAACTTGGAGAATTTGAGAGGTTGAGTCACCCACATTCAGTTTTGAAGAGGAATGAGGGAGAAATGAATAAGAGCTCTCTCAAATGATTAAGAGTTGAAGGAAATCCTAGGGTAGAGATATGGGCTTGACTATAATTAATTTTATTTGTATAATGCATAAATTTATATGCACAGGAGTATAAGGGGGAGGGTTATCACGTATCTTAAGGAAAATTTTAAAAAAATTGTGCATTTTCTCATGTGCCAAGTGCCCTTGCTAAATAAATGTGAATGGAAGATTTTGAATATTTAAATATCAAACAATATAGACTTTACTAGGTTGTATATTAAATCATGAAATAGCCTGAGCTTGAGAGTGCTTATATGATTTTTGAAAAATATTGAAAATAAATGAATGATTAAAATTAATTGGTTTATAAAGAATAAATTATTAAGAGTATATTCATTTAACCAAAAATATTAACAACTGATGTGTGAAGGAGATCATGAACTAGGAAAAAGTGTAGGATTACTCTTAGACATTGACATTAATGATATTTGAGGCAACAAAAGTGTCTTCAATCATAAAAATGACCTTGGGGACAATGAAAAGAGAATGAAATGCTAAAGAAGGAGCCACGTGGAATACTTAATAAAGTAGCAGCTAAGAATAATGACAAACATGTAACCTGGAAAACAGCGAAGATGCAGAAATTGGTAAGTTGAAGGATTTAGGTAAGAATCCCTTCAATCCAAGTTATCATAATGAACAACACTTAAATAAGAGAGATATGCATCTATAAATTAAAGAAAACTTAGTATTGGTAATGCATGCTTGTCACGGGATATTCAATGGATATGATAGTAATGTTGTTACATTAGATATGATTAAGATTTCTTAAAAAATTAGTATATGTGTGTATGATGCACTTAATCCATACATACATGGTTGTGTAGGGTAAGATTTAGATTGACTAAGTGACATGAAAAGAATGATGGTTGATATTTTAAAGAACTAATGATTGTTGAAGTAAGTATTGTGAATCACTCACTCCCCTAGATAGTAAAGTGGGAAAATTGATTTCTAATGAATTATGAAATGAATATCTCAGTCCAGAGTGTGAATATGAAACTCTTGACTTTCAAATAATTTGAATTGTTGATATGAAAACATTGATTGTCATATAAAATCCTCAAAATGATGGAATAGAATGCAAATCTTAATTATGTAATGCAATTATGGTTTTATTTCAATAAAAATATTATGAAATTGAATTGATTGGATAGTTGAATGTGTGATTAATTTGAAGTCAATATTAGTGGTTGTCATAAAATTATATTGAAAGTTTAAATGTATGAGAAAAATAATATATTGTGGTTGAGTGAAAAGGTAGGATTGCAGGCAAAATGGTCTTGAATATGGCATGTGATGTAAACACATGAAGAAATTTGAAATATCACCACCTACAACTAACCCAACATTATTAGAAAAGTTGCATATATGTGAGATCAACTTTTGTATGAAGCAAGTTTTGGAACTAAAGAAAAGTTATAATCAATAGCTTTATGGATGTATCTCATGTAGAACAAATTGTGTGATACAAGTGAAGAGAGGAATCACCCAGGAAGGGTAGATAAAGGTTGATAAGTATAGAGCCCAAGAAAAAGGCCACTAACGTGATATTGGACCCTAGGGAAAGTAAACTATGTTAGGATAAAGCTAGTGGAAATCCTTGACTGTAAGAATCTGACAATCTCTTCAATATTCCTATACAAAATAACCTCACTCAGGTAGATCACCCAAGGAAGGGGATTGCCTAGACACACAAATGGTGAGTAATCGCTAGGAAAGGGAGACTTGACACACCATATGTAGATTATCCTGTATTTCTTTTCCCATGGAAAAAACATAATTTTCATTGAGGTATAAAAATTACATGTTGTATATGCTTAAGCATATGCTGTTAAAGGCTATGCCGATCTGTTTCAAAATAGGAGCAAAAATTTTCCTTTCTTCCATGCAGGGAGGCATTTAGCTCTAGATAATCATTTTGCTATTGCTCAACATATAAAGGAACTGGAATAGAGGCTGCCAGTTTTACAAATTGTCCCCAAAAAAAGTCCCTGAAGTAGTCAAAAAATAAATAGTTCTTATGAATATTTACATATGGAAAGTGTGAAAAAAAACATATCTAGAGAAAAACTAAGCTGCCAGATAGCTAGTTGCGTCATCGATGTCCATGAAAGGTCTATGGTAAAACTGGAAGTGTTGTCCTTCTCGATGTTCATTAATCAGCCAGGAGTCGGGAGGCCTATGCACAGCTTCTTTGGATAAGCTGTCAGCATTTGCATTTCGCTCCCTGTAAATGTGATGACAAGTAAAAGAGTCAAAAACAGTGATAAGATGATGGGTCTCATCCAGAATGTGAAAAAGAGATAAATCTGAGCATCTGGTCTTTTTATTGATCCAGTCACAGACAATTTTGGAGTCACCAAATAGTTGAAGGTCTCGGCACTGTGATTGGAGGGCATATTGGATGAGAAATTTTGTTGTGGACAACACAGCGAAATTTTTTGTACCTCCCCCCAGCCCCATTTGGATGTGAAAGGAATGGGAAGCAGAGAGGTTTAAAATGTCTCCTCCCCCGCATCCTTCCACTTGGCCAGAACCATCAAAGTAGGCCCAAGGCTTGGAACGGTCTATGGTTTCAGGAGAGAGAATTCTGGGTCAGGGAATATCTTCTTCATCGAGGATGAGGGAGTAATCAGAGATGATACTGGCAGCGATGGAAGGCCATTTCAGCAGGGAGCTTTGGAAAATGAGATTGTTCCTAGCTATCCAGAGGCCCCAACAAACCAGGAGGGGAAGGTTCCTAAGCTTTGGAGGGGTGGCTCTAATCCACCATATTGTCCATGCTTCTATTACCGAGGGTCCCTGCCATCTAATAAGGAAGGGGATTTTTGCATGTAATAAATGCCAGAGGTCGCAGGTAGCCTTATAGTCCAAAAAGAGGTGAAAAACAAATTCATTATTGCATTTACAGAGGTGACACTGGAAGGGGCCATGATTTTCTCTTTTTAATAGGTTATCCCCTGTGGGGATTTTGTTCTTTAGGATGGTCCACATTAGAAGTTTTCTTCTGGGGGGGCTTTTGAGTTTCCATAAAAACTTCCACTGCGGTTTGATCTCCTGTGGTCGGTGCTCCTCAGCAAGTACCATATATCCCTCCTTTGGCACATATCTTCCAGATTTTGAGAGTTCCCAAACTAGTTCATCTTCTTCATCCATGATCCTGATCTGAGCCTTAGATAGTGCCCGGGTGTAGTCCTTCTAGAAGTGGGACCATTGAGTGGGGATGGATAGTTCTGGGCCTGACTTCCAAGCTTGTTGAAAAGGGGTTGAGCGCTCCATATCCGCTACTTGACCAACATATGAAATATTCCTGTCCTTGAGAAAGGAAAGAAGGTCCTCTGGGAGCCTAAGAAGGTTTCCACATCCTATCCAAGGGTCGTGCCCAATTCTTACTCTCATACCTAATAGAATTTTCCATGTGAGGCCCTCCCTGATGATGTTGAGGGATTTGAGTACCGCCTTCCATATAGTGGAGATCCCAGGGAGTGCATTTGGAGGATGGAAGACCCAGTCCATCAGTGGAATAGGGGCGATGTATTTAGAATATGACACCCTGGTCCATAAGCTGTTTGAAGTGAGTAATCCCCGTCCCAATTTAGCCGCCATAGCTAAGGAAAAATCTTTGAGTTTCTTAATACCCCATCCACCCCATTTCTTGGGTAAAGATATAGCCTCCCAATTTACCCATGTGAAGATTCTTCCTATCTATTTCCCTTTCCGGAGGAATCTACAACAAATGGCCTCAATTCTATTAAGGATACCCCTGGTTATCCAAGCCAACGACATCCAATAAACCAGGGTGGCCTCCAAGACAGCCTTGATGAGCGTAAGTCTGCCCGCCCTTGAGAGGAATTTGTGGTACCAAATGTTTAATCTCTTTTCCAATTTGACAATTAGCCAAACCAAGTCCGCAATTTTGTACCCAAGTGGCTTCAGCCTATACCCCAAGTATTTGAGCCCCTCTTCCAGCCTGTGCAGGGAATAGTGGAATCGCTACAAAGCATAATGAATTTCATGGGGGGAGCATCCATTTGCAGTGAGGGTTGATTTGTTACAGTTTATAGTCATGCCCGTTGCTTTTTGGAAGAGAGCAAAGATGTTCCTCAAGATGGTTAGGTCACCGACACTGCCGTTGAGGAAAATTAACACATCATCCACAAAGAGCAGATGAGTTAATGTGCAGTCTGCTGTAATTTTTATTCCCTTGAGTCTATTCCTTCTGTGCTCATCCTTTATCTGCCTGCTGAGGCCTTCCATTATCAGGAGGAATAGGAGAGGGGATAATGGGCAACCTTGTCTGAGTCCTCTCTCAGAGTAGAAAAAAGGGGAGGCGGCTCCGTTGATAAGAACACTGAAAGGAATATTGGTTATACAGCACATGATCCACTTAATAAACTCAAAAGGAAAACCCAGATGCGTGAGTAGCATTCTGAGATAGAGCCAATTTTCTCTGTCAAAGGCTTTTGAGAGATCTACCTTCAGGATCATACCTTTGATTTTCTTAGCATGCAGCGAATGAAGCACCTCCTGAGCAGTCCCAACTGCTTCGTGGATTTGTCGCTCCTGAAGGAAGGAAAATTGCTCTGGCGAGATGAACTTGGATAATATGGGCCGTATCCTATTGGCTATGATCTTGGCAAGGATTTTATAAATGCAGTTGCACAACGAGATGGGCCTGAATTCATCAAAGGAGGAGGGGTTGTCAGCTTTTGGGATAAGGGCGATAAATGTGGAGGTGAAGGATTCAAGGAGCGATCCATAGATTCTAGAGTGTTCTAAGACCTTCAGGAGATCCCCTCCCAGAATTTCAAAGAAAGCTGAAAAGAACTCAATTGTCCAGCCATCTGGCCCTGGACTCTTATCCTTCTTGAAACCTTTGATCGTAGCTTCCAATTCCCCCATTGTAATTTCTTTAGTCAGCTCTATACTGGCCTCCTGGTCCACATATCAGGGGAATAACTGGGCTACTTGCATGATCTCAGCCAGATTTGCTTCAGGGGGAGCCTTGTAAATCTGCTTAAAATGAGAGTTTGCAAGGGTGGCCAATTGAGGGAAGGTATTGGCACTCTGACCATTTTCATCCCATAGTTGCTAGATGGTGTTGATGCTTTTCCTCCCATTTGTAAATTTATGATAAAAAAATTTGTTGTCATCTCCCTCCAAAATCCAGATCGCCCAACTCCTCAACCTCCAGACCTCTTCCCGCTCCATCAGAATTTTCCTTCTTGAGGAGTAGAGCTCTGTTAGCCTGGCTTTCTGATCAGCAATGCCGGTGGCATGTGCCAGGTCATTTTCTAGCTTTGTTATGTCCTTCTCAGCTTTTATAAGTGTTTGGTCATCAGTTAATCGTTTTTTGTGAGCCCAAGTTCCAGCTACGCTCTTCAGCTCCTTGAGGTCATGGACAAAACCCTCAGTTATGCTGCCACTCTCATTGGGGGGGTGGGCCTTCCAGAAGTCCTTAATCATCTAATGATAGGAGGGGTCTTTGAGCCAGGATGAGCTAAACTTGAAAGGCCCCTTTGGCTTTTGGGGACCTCCTCTAATTTCCATGAATATAGGGAGGTGATCAGATATCCCTCCCGAGCCTACCCATTGCCTATGAAGTAACCCCATAACTGAGAGCCCTTCCTTGATAAGAAAACGATCCAATCTTCGGGCTAGGCTATCCTCTCCAGCTCTGTTGTTCCTCCAGGTGGGCTTGAGCTTTGCCAAGGGGATGTCTATAAGGTTATGGAGCTCCAGCAAATTCTCAAAATAGGTTGTCAAGGGGTCTTGTTGAGCATGAAACCCCCAAGACTCCGAGATTCCTAAGGAGAAATTAAGATCCCCACCCAATATGAGATGGTCTGCCTAAAGAAACTTAGAGCCAAGGAGTTGGTCCCAAAAGGTGGGTCTATTATGGCAATGTCCATACACATTCAGGATATGAAACTCCCGTCCTAGCTCAGAAGAGAAAAGATCAGCTCCCAAATGCCCTTGGCCTCCCCAGCAGTTAATGAGGTGCAGAGAATGAGCATTGTATCCCAGAACAAGGCCTCCTGATCTTCCCGATGCATCTATCCCAAAGAAACTCCATCCTATAATCATGGCCTCCAAAAGGTGGGAGATGGAGTCAGCGGGTCCCAGAGTTTCTTGGAGGAGGATGATATCAACAGGGGAAGATTGAAACAGTCTACAAAGGGCTAGTTTCTTGTCGGGCCTAGCCAGCCCCCTACAGTTGAAGGAGGCTATCTTCATGAGGGGGGAATAAACGGGGGGCTCAGAGCTCTAAGTACCCCATGAATGGTAGATTGTTTTCCTTGTGCAATTTCGCCTCTGGCTCAAAATTGTGCCTTTGAAAGAGAGGAGGGTCGACCCCAAGGGAGCTTGGGGATGGGGGACAGAGAGGGATCCAAACTTGAATGATCCAAAGGTAATGGTTTCTGCTTGGCCCTTAACCTGGTCTGGTAGTGAGGGGGAGGGGATACTGACGCGATCCCCAGGGCAAATTCACGGGGAGGGGGAGGGGGAAGAGGGGAGGCCTCAGTGAAGGCGGATAGGGGAGGAGGAAGGGGGGGGCCACCTGAGGGGGGGGGGGGGGGACCGCATTTAGAGGGGGAGGGGAATCAGACATTTTAAGTGAAAAATCAACAGGAGAATTTGGCACAACATCATAATCATGAATGCAAGAGGGATAAAGGGAGGGAGAAAGCTACTTACCTAAAGAAACCATTGCCCCAATAGCCGCTCTTGCCCTAGTGAGAGGAGGGGAGGGAGGTTGTAGTGGAGGTCTACCACGTTTCTTTGGGGACCCCTACACAAGTGAGTTTTCCATCGGTGGAGGATCCCTTTGCTTCCCTGCATCTGGGTAAGGTTCCTGCTACTCCTAATCCTGGACTATCTTAGAGGGAATTGTCTTTCGGGCTTGCCCTTCGCCCATGTACTTGGAGGTCTTGTTAAGAGGGTAGTCCTTGTAAAGGTGCCCAACCTTATGGCACCTTCTACATCTAAATGGCACCCCTTCATAGTCCAGGTTCTACCTGTGAGATAAATTCCTCCACTGTATTGTGATATATTCCTGCAGTCCATCGCTGGTGTCAAGATGGACCAAGATGCGAGCATACACATCTTCCCTGTCAGGAGATAATACTTGTCATATTCCAAATAAGTGCCGAGTGTATTTCCGATGTGTCTATATATGTCTTCAGACCAAAATTAGAGGGGCAGACTAGGCAATCAAACCCAGATTGGGCTAGCCCCTAATTGTTCTCTTTCTAGGTCAAAAATGGGAGTCCATTGCCACAGAAGAACCGAGGCTTGCTCGATGTGCCATACCACTGAGAGGACCCAGTTTGTATGCTCTACCCTAGTGAAGCGGAGTGCGAACCAGCCCTTTACAAAGGTTTGCACCACCAGGGCTTCTGCCAGATGTTCACTCCATACCTTTGTTGCCCACTGCTTTAATATGGTTGCGCTATAGTGGCGGCCCCTGACTCTCCCCACAAGAACCCTTTCAGCTGTATCCATGGCCTCACTCCACTTGAAATCCTCTCCAAGCCTTAGGAAGACCTCTAAATCCTTTGGCCTGAGAATCCGCTGCTTCTTATGCTTACGGGGGCCTTCCTCCGATGGGGGATTAGACAGAGGGACTCGGTTAGGGTTTGACTTAGGCACGGGGACACCCAGGGGAGGGTTTGAGGGGAAAACCCCAGTGATGGGGGGTACTTCAGTGATATTCCTAGACGGGGGCATCGAGGAGTCTGGGCGGAAGGGTCCGGTCCGAAGGTAGCGAGATCTCTGGAGGATGCTATAGAAGGAAGGCGGGAGCCAACGAAGGAGGGAGGACCTTCAGAAGGTAGCCCCTGAGTCACGTCCAATGATTGATCAACGAAATTTAGGGTGGAGGGAGACAGCGGCTGGCCTGTGAGATCAGGGATGGATGGGGAGGTCTCGGAGAGGGTTGCAACCGAGCATGAGGGCCCTGAGATCGACAGGAGCATGGCCACAGTGTCTAAGAGTTCGTAGCCAAAATGAAAACTGCTCGCCGGAATAACCCTCGGAGAAGTCCAGATAGAGGTGCCTGCTAGGGGGTCCTCTGAGTAGTCAACAATGTCCTCCATAACCGCCTCGAAAAATTTGCACAAGCTGCCTTTAGAAACCCTAGATTGAGTGTCATTGTAGATGCCCGGTGAAGGTTAAGGTAAAAACGTGAAAGTAAAATTAAATAGGTGAAAGGAAAAATGGTAGATGGAACAGAGGATTTAGATGGGCCGGCATACGAGAGACCTGGGGAGACCGTTGAGAAAACATTAGGAGGCTAGTCGATCACAGGGTAGGCACAGTCGGCAGAGGTCGGATGAACCCTAGACCCATTCCTTGTGTTGCCTTCGAGACTCCATCTCAACCCACCTATCATCCCCATATTTCAAATCATGTAGATTATCCTATATATTCACAAGCTCATGCAATTTACTAAAGCACAAGACAAGAATCTACTTCTACTTTCAACTAGCGGAAGCCAATAGATCGATGAAAAAAATATGGACAAGAAGAAGACAAATCAATGCCACATAACACAATAAGTTTTCCTAGGGAAATCCACTGTTCAAAAGCCCGCATATCTGTATTGCATTAAATCATAAATATGAGTGAAGATACAAAGCTTGTTCTCACTAGAACAATTCTACACAAGTATGCTCAACCCTCTACCTTACAAGCTCACTATTAGCCAACACTTAGCCAACTCCCACTTCCTTCCAAGCCCCTATTTCCTTATGGAATTCCTAGGATGAATAACCTGTATTTAAAGGAAATTCATGCTTCCAAAACTGCACAATCAAAACGTAGGTCCTTCTCTGATTGCATGCATGTTATTTACAACTCAATGAATCATACAACTGATAATACATTGTCCCTGCACTCTAGTCTCAACTGGGTCTTTCTTTGAACTAACATGCATTAGTTTCTCATGAGGGAATCTTCAGTTAACTAGAGTAACACTTCTGGATGCACTAGTGCACTAACTAATTGTTAGTCCTCGCTTAGTTCCACTAGCAGTTAGTACTAATTTAACTAACCATAACTCAATAAACTGAGTTAATATAATTACAACTCAAATAAACTCATCACAGACCCCTAAAATTTATGGAGAACATATACATGACTACAGAAAGACTTCCAAATCAAAATTTCTAAGCTAATTAAGTTAATTAAACCTAATTAACTATTTACAAGTTGCTATGAGAATAGAATTTCATTTTAATTCTCAGTTTAATTCAAGGACAAACTAAACTGGAATTTCTTGTTTCCATTTCTCAACACACCCTCTCAACAAGAAAGGGATTATCTGCTACCACGATCCTATCTCTGTGAAACTCAAGTTTACATATTGACAATGCCTTTGTCAAAATGTCAGCATCTTGATCCTCCATGAGAATGTACTCTAACAACATGATCCGCCTCAATACACAATCTTTGAGATGATGATATCAAATATCAATGTGCTTGGACCTATCATGAAAAACTAGATTTTCAGAGAGTTTGATACAACCCTGATTATCACAGTAAATCATTGTCGGATCCATCTACTGACCAAATAGACCAACCAGGATCTTCCTCATCTAGATGGCCTCACATGTTGCCTGACTCACAGCCATGTACTCTACCTCTTCCAAACTGAGTACAACTAATCTTTGTTTCCTGTTGTACCAAGAAACTGTCACTGGCCCAATACCCAAGATCCCTCCTGATGTTATTTTCTAGTCGGATGGACTCCCTTCCCAATCTACATCCATGAAGCCTTGAACCTTCACTCCCTTTTCCCATCTATACCATAATACATATTGAGTAGTGTTCCTGAGGTATCTAAATACATGATTTTCCGCCTTCCAATACAACTTGGTAGTCCTAACCATTGCTTGACTCATCTGGTTAATTGCATAGCATAAATATGTTCACGTGTTCCCCAAGCACATGAGTGAACCCACAAGCTACCTATAAACAATAGATTCCACTACCTCTCCCGAAGTAGCATCCTCCTCCCTCCAGTTACCAGCTAGAAGAGTCTCCACAGGCTTGCATACTCTCCATGTGGAACCTCTTGAGTATCTCGTTGGCATACTTGCCTTAAGACACAAACAGCTCCCCATCACCCTACCATACTTCCATGCCCATAAAGTAATGCATGAGCCCGAAGTCCTTCATCTCAAACTCTCTTGCAAGGTCATCCTTGCAAGATTTGATCAGTTGATCATCACTTGTCAGTATGAGATCATCAACGTAAAGTACAATGTTCAATCATTTACCTTCCACCACTATGTGGTACAAGTTCGCATCTACTTCACTCTTCGTGAAGCCCAAACTAGTGAAGTAGCTATCTATCCTGGGGTACTAAGCACGAAGTGCTTGCTTTAGCCCATACAATGCTCTCTTGAGCCATCACACATGCGACTCATGGTCGACGGTTTCAAAACCTTCAGTTTTCTCTATGTACACCTCTTACTCAATTGTGCCATTAAGGAAGGTTTTCTTTATGTCCATCTAATGTATCTTCCACCCCATCTACACTAATAGTGCTAATATAGATCTAATCAATGAGTACCTTGCAACAGGAGAAAAGGTCTCATCATAGTTAATCCCCTCTACCAGTGAAAAGCCATGGGCCACAAATCTAGCCTAATGCTTCTCCACACTACCATCTATACATTGCTTTACCTTTTAAAACCAATGGGAGCTCACCACGGACTTATCCTCCAGTCTCGGACCACATCCCAAACACTGTTACGAACTATGGAGTCATACTCTTCCACCATGGCATCAATCCAAATCATCTATTGTACTACTTCCTCAAAGGAAGATGGCTCTGTCAAAACACATCTGCTCATAAGAGCCATGTATCCAGTGCACCTATCAGGTGACCTCCTTTGTCTGCACTGAGATGTGGGTTCTCCCACATTCTCCCTAGCATCTGACATCAATATATCTGTCTCTCTGGTGCGCTTTCTCCCATATCTAGAAGACTCTGCTTGAGTGGATGTCTCTACTCTTGGATCCTCTGCATGTGGTTGCTCCACATCAATCTAAAGCTCCTCAAACTTAAGCACTAAAATATCCTCAAATGCATGTAGTTGAAGCTCCCTCTCAAGGGAAACTCACATGGCCTTCTCCTCATCGAATCTAACATCCTTGTGAACCACTGTCATCTTGCTGGTTGGAAATTACTCTCAATAGTTGTGAGGCATATCAATGTACCCCACAAATATCCCCAACTTTGTTGTTGGCTCAAGCTTCTTTAATGCATATTTTGTCACATGGAAATATACCGATGACCCAAAAATCATGAAGTAATCAACATTTGGCCTCTTAATGGAATAAGCCTCCTTTGGTGTCTTCATCCCAAGTATCTGATGTGGGCTATGGTTCTGAACATAAACCGGTGTGTTGCATGAATCATTCCATAATTGTGGTGGGAGACCCTGATCATGCAACATCACCCTTGTTGCCCCTACTATGCTTTTGTTCTTTCTCTTAGCCACCCCATTCTGTTGAGGGTTACGAGGTGCTGTCAACTCTTGTTTAATCCCTTCCATTGCATAGAAGTTCGTAAACTCATTGGAGACATACTCACCATCATTATCACTTTGTAGATATTTAACCTTCCTTCCCGACTCTTTCTCCACAAATGCTTTAAACTCACAAAACTTTGTGAAGGTTTGATCCTTTTTTTGCATGAAAAATATCCATCATTTTCAAGAAAACTCATGAACAAATATAACATAATACGTGTTTGGATGTGGATGTTGTCGCGAATGGTCCACACACATCTAAATGGACTCGCTCTAGAATAGCCTCTGCTCGACTGTCTCTTTTGTGAAAGGAAGACTTAGTGTATTTACCCAAAGCACACCCCTTACATGTATCAACTTGCTCTAGCATAACTTTGGGAAAATTGGTGGAGATTTGTTGCATGATCTTCAAAGACCCATGATGCAAGTGGCCCAATCGTCTTCCACAACTCACCAAAATCTTGGCCCTACACCATCTCTCCTTCCATGCTCAAAGAATCACAATCCTCTACCTCCAGCTTATAGAGATTCTTCACCCAAATCCCTATCTTCTTTACTTGACGTGTGGCTATGTGTCGAAGGAATACCTTTCCTTTTGAGAAGATCATATCATGGCCTCTATCTTCAATAATGGAAACATATACCAAGTTCTTCTTTAGCTCGGGCACATACATAGCATTCTTCAAGGTGAGCGGAGCCCCATGCTCCCTCTAAAATGTAACTGTGCCCAATCTAGTAGCATAATACCTCTCGTCGTCACCCATCTCGATATGCATCTGGAAATCTTTCTCCTCCACATCATTGAATAACTCCTTGCCACCAGTCATGTGGAATGAAGCTCCACTGTCTAAGTACCATACACTTCCCATCATTGATGATACCATGTATGAATTGAGGGAAAATTCCAATTCGAATTGAGAGGCCAAAGCCTCACCCACCGCTACTCCTGAGGAATTCTTCTTGCACTTCTTGAGTGGACAATTTGTAGCAAAATGGCCCAACTCGTGACAATGAAAGCATTTCAATTTCGTCATGTCTTTATTCTTGTGTCTATGACAAGAATCTGATTTGGAATGGGAATATTTCCGTTTCCCCTTCTTCGCATTAATCGCTAAGGCACATTTCTCTTCATCATCAGCCTTTTTGATGAAGATCCATCCCTGGTGTTCCTCCTGATCTCCTCCTACATCAAATCCGAACACAGTTGTTCCCAATATGGCAGCTTCTCTCGACCATTGACAAAGTCCTGATAACTATGCCAACTCTTTGGGAGTCCCAGAAAATCAAGACTCGCCATATGATCTTCAACAATTGTGATTCCAACACTTTCAAGTTCATCGCGACATTGAGTGAACTTAATCAAGTATTTTGGAATAGTCTTGCCTTTCTCCATTTTGATTTTTTGAAGTTTGTCCTTTAGTGCCATTTTCATTTGGTCACCATTGTTCTGATACAATTCTGTCAATTCTTTCCACATAGCATATGGATTTTCCTTGCCATGGAGACTCGAGAAAAATGTAGTCACAAAATCCCTCAAGGATTATCCGCCTCGTCTTCACCACACACTTATTCCATTCGGCCAAATTCTGTGCATCTAATGCTACTGGCTTCAGAATATCTTGAACAACGAATTCCTTCAAGCCATTATCCTCCATCACAACCTCCATTATGTCCCTCCGGGCTATATAATTCAAGCTTCCTTCCAAGGCATACTCAAGCCACAAATTGTAGAACACCATCTAGCAATCCTAAAGTATGTATTGCAAATTTCAATTTCACCTATAACGCAAAACTAAAAACTTCGAAATCTCCTTTAATATATTGAATTTATCTCCGATACCATGTAGATTTTCCTATTGCAATTTAATAAAGCACAGGACAAGAATCTACTTCTACTTTCAACCAGCGGAAGCTAATAAACCAATGAAAATAATATGGACAAGAAAAAGACAAATCAATGGCACATAACACAATAAGTTTTCCTAGGGAATGCCACTACTCAAAACCCAGCCTATAAGTATTGCATTAAATCATAAATATGAGTGAAGATACAAAGCTTGTTCTCACTAGAACAATTCCACACAAGTATGTTCAACTCTCTACCTCACAAGCTCGTTATTAGCCAACACTTAGCCAATTTCCGTTGCCTACCAAGCCCCTATTTCCTTGAGAAATTAATAGGATGAATAACACATATTTAAAGGGAATTCATGCCTCCAAAATTGTGAAATCCAAACATAGGTCCTTCTCTGATTGCATGCATGATATTTACAACTCAGGAAATCATAGAACAGATAGTACATTGTTCTTGCACTCTAGTCTCAACTAGGTCTTTCTCTCAACTAACATGCATGAGTTTCTCATGAGGGAATCTTCAATTATCTAGAGTAACACGTGTGGATGCACCAATGCACCAACTAACTGTTAGTCCTCTATTAGTTCCACAAACAATGAGAACTAATTTAACTGACCATAACTCAATAAATTGAGTTAATCTAATTACAACTCAAATAAACTCATCCTATACCCCTAAAATTTGGGGAGAACATATACATGACTACAGAAAGACTTCCAACTCTAGATTTATAAGTTAATTAAGTTAATTAAACTTATTTAACTATTTACACGTTTCTATGAGAATAGAATTCGATTTTAATTCTCGGTTTAATTCAAGGACAAATTAAACTGGAATTTCTTGTTGCCATTTCTCAACACACTCACCAGATTAGGATTGTGAATGAGTATATCCAATTGCAAGAAATGATCCAAAATATTACCTATCGAAGAGTAATTAAGCAAAGGATAGTCACAAAAATAAGTACTATGTTGAAGTTTCATCTATTCAAATTAATGCTACTTGGTGAAAATTAAGATCTTCCTATGAAAATTGTTTAATGGCTATATATGGATCTTTCAATAACACATATTATATGTTGTTTTATTGATGTAGATACTAGATGTACCTCTGTAGGTCTAAAGTTGAATGGATCATGAAGAAATTAATTCCATTATTGAAGCAATGGAAAGGATAGAGAACATGAAAAATGATGTTGATACGAAGGAGCAAGAATGATGGTGTAGCTAAAAGGTAGTAGCCCATATACTATTGCGATGAATAAAAAGAAAATTAAATAATGCAATTTTGTTAAATATAACATCTGAGAAGGTGAAAACATCGAGGACAATGTTATTTTAATAGGGAGGGGATTGTAACATTCGTTTTTCTAATCCCAAAGTTTTATAATGTAATTAAAGGATTATAACGTTGGAGCGACAACATGGATATATGAAAAAACTATTTGATGTAAATATTTTGATAAATTAATTATAAACTGTTAAATTTTAATAATAAGTACAATCCTATATAAATCTCGATGTCTAGAAGGATAGCTTGTTTAGGAATATTGTAAGAGAGATTGGGAAGTTTCCCATCTTCCCTAAATTTAATGTTTTGACCCCTGATGTTCTTGTTGAACTACCAAATGCAAAAGAAGTTATGAGAGGATGAGGGAAGAGGTATTATATTTTCCCAAGCATGGGATATGTATCTCATGGAAAATTCTTGGTTGATGCTACATCCAAGGAAAGGGACTATGGACCTCTCATGTGTAAAGAAGAATTCATGGGAAATGAAGTAAGGTGTAACTATCAAGTGAGAGTATTGTAGTAGTTGGAGAATAGAGACAAACAAAGAGACCCAAATTGTGCATAGAACCAAAACATTTTTAACCTAACAATGTAAACTTTGAAATGGGAATTGTAAACTCAAAACTAGAACTCTAGCCAAAAAACCCTTAAAAAACATGAAAAACAGTGTAAAAAATGAAAAGTGTGTATTCTAGAACGATGTTTTATTAAGGTTATTTTTTAACATGTTTAAAAAATGGCAGTAAAACCAATTTTTTGTGCAAAATAAATGAAAAAAACACATTAATTTTTTTGGTAGAATTATAACATTTTTCTCTCCCAGGT
Organism: Pinus tabuliformis; assembly: GCA_031772625.1. Classification (NCBI taxonomy): domain Eukaryota; kingdom Viridiplantae; phylum Streptophyta; class Pinopsida; order Pinales; family Pinaceae; genus Pinus; species Pinus tabuliformis. The sequence goes on from CM062809.1 coordinate 322,846,977, forward strand.
ATAATTTCAACATTTTTTAGTAATGACGATAAAGATAAAATAATGGGATCTGAATCACATTAAAATTCCATCAGTTTTCATCCATGTCATTAAACATATAATAACATGACAGTAAAGATCGCTAAAATTCTAATTGTTTTCAATCATAACATTAAAGATGAAAAAGAAATTGAAAATTTTTCAACCATAGAATTAAAAAACAACAGTTTTTCAACATATTTAAATCATGACATTATGAACAAATTACATGAGTAAATTAATCAAAATATCAATATTTGTAGATTGAATGAAACATAAATTATATCTTTAAGTTATTGTTGCACTGTGGATATTCTAAACAATAAAATTCATCATAATTAAAACATATAATCCAACAAACATAAAAAAAGACTCTCAAAATTTTTATTTCAAGATATGATGCAAACATCAGTTATATAATTTGTCTTAGACAATTATTCAAAATCACTCATATCTTCTTGCACACCATCATAATTCACATCTTCAGATGAATGACTAGATGCAAATGAAGATGTTCCATATTCTTCTCTTTCATCAACTAGTGCCCCATCTAAGTCCACATGCATGCCCACCATTTCATGTTTCAAAATTCTTCTAGATCTATGACTTGGTTCAATAGACTCCCATCTCAACACTTTTTTTCTGGTAAGAACCTCTTCAAAATATCTATCATCCTGAAGTGAAGAGTTCCTCTCTTTGTTAAATTGAAGTCATAAACAAGTATGTCAACATCCTCCAATTTTAAGAGTTTTGTGCAACGGCGATTTATATTTGTACCCTTTCCTTTTCTCTTTCTGCCAACTTTTTTATCAACTACCATCTCTCATTTGTACACACCATTGAATGGGTGTGTATTTTTTTGTTGAAATGTGGCAACAATAATATTCCAATTTAAATTTTCCTTGAATTAAATTGTGAATTAAAATCAAATTTAGTCTTAACAGTTACTTGGAAATAATTAATTAACTTATTTTGACTTAATTAGTTGGAGAAATTAAAGTTATAAGTCTTTCTGAAGTCATGCAAGAGTTATCCATTAAATTAAGGAGATTAGCCTTAAATTAAGGAGATAAGATTGAGTTATATTTGAGTTGTAATTAGTTGACTCATTTTACTGAGTTAAGTCTAGTTAAATTAGTTCCAAATTGTTTGAGGAACTAATAGAGAGTTAACAGTCAGTTGATGCATACATGCACTCAACTAGTGTACTCCAGTTAACTAAAGATTCCCTCATCATAAACTCATGCATGTCTATTCTGAGAAAGAACCAATTAAGTTAAATGTCAAGGACAGTGTACTATCAGTTTCATGTGTTTTCCTATAAAGAAAACTTATGCATGCAGAAGGAATAATTCCTTGAGGATTGCACAGTTCTGACAGTGTGTGAGATCAGGAGATCATCCACTTGGTAAAATGAGTTTTCCACTTGGTTGAAGGAGATCATCCCAGAGGAACTGCACAAGGAAATAGGATCTTGGAGGGTAGAAAGGAAGGCTTGAGAGAAGCCAGGATCGCCTGTGAGCATCTGTGAGGATTGTACTGAGAGCTGGCTAGCTGTGAGAGCTAAGGCTTTGTATAATTCCTATGTATTTCCACCTTGTATGATAATACAGATGGTGGGGGTTTTAGCTGAGGTTTTCCCCAAAGTATTTTCATGTGTATTGTGCATTCATTCTTCTTCTTCTGGTTATATTGTTCAACTCGGTCTTTAAGCTTCCGTAAATTGATAGTAGAAGTAGGTTATAGTATTTTTCTTTGGTTATATTGCATTAACAGACTAACCTACAATCATATTTTTTACATAGGTCTCAGAGCGAGATTTGTAGAGAATTTCTACATGGTATCAGAGCCAGGTTTATCGAAGCTGTGAACAGTATACTGAGAAGAGAATTTGAAGTTCGAAGTTTAGGGTTGCAGGTGCAAATCGAATTCATATCATACTTCAATTGAGATGGGACATTATGCAACTAAATTCCCATCGAAGAAGTCCAAAAAGGGATCCTCAGAAGGACCAGAAGGTGAGGCATTAGCCTCTCAGTTCGAAATTGACTTTACCCTCATCGCATGCATGGTGTCATCGATGATGGGTTGTGTCTAGCATATTGACAATGCAGTTTCATTCCACATGACCAATGATAAAAGTTTATTCAGTGCCTTGGAGGAGAAAGGTCTCAAGATGCGCATAGAGATGGGTGACTATGGAAGGTATAGTGTTTCAGGAGTGGGCATGGTTGCTTTTCAGAGAGAGCATGGAGCTCCTCTCACCTTGAAAAATGTGATGTTTGTGCCTCGACTGAAGAAGAACTTGGTATCGGTCACAACGTTGGAGGACAAAGGCTACGATGTTGTCTTTAGTAAAGGAAAGGTGTTCCTAAGACACATAGCCATAGGTCATACGAAGAGGATAGGGATTCAGGTGAAGGATCTCTATAAACTAGAGGTAGATGATTGTGCAGCATTAAGTAAAAAAGTAGAATTGGTGCAAAGACAAGACATTGGCGAGTTGTGGCACAAGCGGTTGGGCCATTTGCATCATGGAGCTTTGAAGATAATGCAGCAGATATCTACAGGACTTCCCAAAGGTAAACTTGAGCAAGTTGACACATGCAAAGGTTGTACCTTGGGAAAGTACACCAAGTCTTCCTTTCACGATCGAGACATTTGAGCAAAGGCTATCTTAGAGTGAGTTCATACTGATGTGTGTGGACCATTCTCGACGGCATCCACAGAGAAGCAAAGGTATTTTGTGATTTTTATTGATTACTATTCTTGTAAATGTTTGATTTATTTCATGTAGAAGAAGTATCAAACCTTCAAAAAAATTTGTGAGTTCAAATCTTTGGTCGAGAAAGAGTCAGGGAAGAAGATCAAGGCCTTAAGAAAGAAACAGTAGTGGAGAATATGTCTCTCAAGAGTTTAAGGACTTCTGTGTAGCAGAAGGAATTAAACGGGAGTTGATGGCACCTCATAACCCACAGCAGAATGGGGTGGCCGAGAGGAAGAACAGAACTACTGTAGGGGCAGCATGGACAATGCTACATGACCAAGGCCTGCCACTTCACTTGTGGGCTAAGGCATGCAACACAGCGGTCTATTTACATAATAGAAGCCCACATCGCATACTTGGGATGAAGACACCAAAGGAAGCTTTCTCCGATAAGAGACCAGATGTGGGTCACTTCAAGATCTTTGGCTCATCGGTATATTTCCATCTGACAAAGGATGCATGGAAGAAGCTTGAGCCAACAGAAGAGTTGGGGATGCTTGTGGGGTACACTGATACACCTCACAACTATCGGGTGTACTTGCCTACCAGTCAGAGGACAGTGGTTCGCAGAGATCTCAAGTTTGATGAGCAGAATGCCATGCGAGTTTCCCTTGAGAGGGAGCTCCAACTACAGGTTGTGGAGGAACTATTGGTTCCTAAGGAGGAGGAGTCTCAGACTAATGTGAAGCAGCCGCATGTAGAGGATCGAGGAGTGGAGACATCCACTTAAGCAGAGTCTTCCAGAGATGGACAGAAGCGCACAAGAGAAGCTGACAAATTGTTGGAGGATGCGAGAGAGAATGTGGGAGCACCATTTTCTCAGCGCAGACAGAGGAGGTCACCTGAGAGGTACACTGGATACATGGCCCTTGCTAGGGAATGTGTTGAGACTGAGCCATCTTCCTTTGAGGAAGCAATGTAGCAGCCGATTTGGGTTGATGCTATGGTGGAGGAGCATGACTCCATAGTTTGTAACATTGTTTGGGATGTGGTTCTGAAACCGGAGAACAATTCAGTTGTGAGTTCTCGTTGGCTTTACAAGGTAAAGTAAGCTGCTGATGGTGGTGTGGAGAAGCATAAGGCAAGATTTGTTGCCCATGGCTTTTCACAAGTCAAGGGGATTGACTATGATGAGACTTTTTCTCATGTCGCAAGGTACTCATCTATCAGATCGATGTTGGCACTATCAGCACAGATGGGTTGTAAGATCCATCAGATGGATGTGAAGACTGCATTCCTCAATGAAGAGATTGAGGAAGAGGTGTACATAGAGCAGGCGGAAGGTTTTGAGACCTTCGATCATGAGTCGCATGTGTGTCGACTCAAAAGTGTGTTGTATGGGCTGAAGCAAGCACCTCGTGCTTGGTACACTAGGATAGACAACTACTTCACTGGGTTGGGCTTCACAAAGAGTGAAGCGGATGCGAACCTATACAACATCGTGGTGAAAGGTAAGTTGTTGATCATCGTACTTTATGTTGATGATCTCATATAACTGGTGATGATCATTTGATATTATGTTGCAAGGACAAACTTGCAAGAGATTTTGAGATGAAAGACATGGGTCTCATGCATTACTTCCTTGGCATGGAAGTGTGGCAGAAGGATGAGGAGTTGTTTGTGTATCAGGGAAATTATGCCAACGAGATACTCAGGATATTACACATGGAGAAGTGCAAGCCCATGTTGACTCCTCTAGCAGGTAATTGGAGGAAGGAGGATGCTACTTCAGGAGAAGTAGTGGAGGCTACTGTGTATAGACAACTTGTGGGTCCACTGATGTACTTAGTGAACACACGACCAGATTTGTGCTATGCGGTGAACCAGCGGAGTCAAGCGATGGTTCAGCCTACCAAGATGTTTTGGAAGGCGGCAAAGCATGTATTGAGATACCTCAGAGGCACATCTTAGTATGGATTATGGTACAAACAGACAGAGGAAGTGAAGCTACAGGGCTTCACTGATGCAGATTAGGCAGGGATTCCAGTAGATCGGAAGAGCACATCAGGAGGGATTTTCAACCTTGGGTCAGCAACAGTTTCTTGGTACAACAAGAAACAGAGGTTAGTTGCACTCAGCTCGAAAGAGGCAGAATACATGGCTGCAAGTTAGGCAGCATGTGAGGCCATCTGGATGCGGAAAATCCTAGTTGGTTTGTTTGATCAGAGGATGGATCCAACTGTGATCTATTGCTATAATCAAAGTTGTATCAAACTCTCTGAGAATCCAGTATTTCATGATAGGTCCAAGCACATCGACATCTGGTATCATCATCTCATAGACTGTGTAGCAAGGAGGATCATGTTGCTGCAGTATATTTGAACAGAGAAGTAAGATGCTGACATTTTGACAAAGGCTTTGTCAAAGTGTAAATTCGAGTTCCATAGAGACAAGATCGGGGTGGCAGATAATCCCTTTCTTGTTGATAGGGAGTGTTGAAATGTGGCAACAATAATATTCCAATTTAATTTTTCCTTGAATTAAATTGTGAATTAAAATCGAATTTAGTCTTAACAGCTACTTGGAAATAATTAATTAAGTTATTTTGACTTAATTAGTTAGAGAAATTAAAGTTAGAAGTCTTTCTGAAGTCATGCAAGAGTTATCCCTTAAATTAAGGAGATAAGATTGAGTTATATTTGAGTTGTAATTAGTTAACATAGTTTACTGAGTTAAGTCCAGTTAAATTAGTTCCAAACTTTTTGAGGAACTAATAGAGAGTTAACAGTCAATTGATGCATGCATGCACTCAACTAGTGTACTCCAGTTAACTGAATATTCCCTCATCAGAAACTCATGCACGTCTATTCTGAGAAATACCCAATTAAGTTAAATGTCAAGGACAATGTACTATCAGTTGCATGTGTTTTCCTATAAAGAAAACTCATGCATGGAGAAGGAATAATTCCTTGAGGATTGCGTAGTTCTGACAATGTGTGAGATCAGGGGATCATCCACTTGGTAAAAAGAGTTTTCTGCTTGGTTGAATGAGATCATCCCATAGGAACTGCACAAGGTAATAGGAGCTTGGATGGTAGAGAGGAAGGCTTGAGAGAAGCCAGGATTGCCTGTGAGCATCTGTGAGGATTTTACTGAGAGATGGCTAGCTGTGAGAGCTAAGGCTTTGTATAATTCCTATGTATTTCCACCTTGTATGATAATACAGATAGTGGGGTTTTTAGCTGAGGCTTTCCCCAAATTATTTTCATGTGTATTGTGCATTGATTATTCTTCTTGTTATATTGTTCAGCTTGATCTTTAAGCTTCGACAAATTGATAATAGAAGTAGGTTATAGTATTTTTATTTGGTTATATTGCATTATCGAGTTAACCTATAGTCAGATTTTCTACATAGGTCTCAGAGTGAGATTTGTAGAGAATTTGAAGAATTTCTACATTTTTGGCATACCAATGTACTTCAACACCTACAACATCTTCATTTTCTATCATGACCTTTATAACCTTAGCAACCCATAATGGATATCCATTGGCATCTCCATCTTCTAGCACTGCAATCATCCAACCCTCCTTAATATCATGTACTAAACCCTTGTAAAGGACTTCCATTGCTTCATGTTGCGCACGAGATATTATGGAACCAAAATAAATTTATCTTTCCTCTGCCTATGAAGAATTAATAATACCTTGAGATTGTTGTTGTTAAGCAATTTTTCTTTCCTCATGTTCATTCCGGTTGTGGGCATGCCCGCTCGTAGCACAGCAGCATACTGCACGTCGCTATTCCACAGGTAAGCACGCCCACCCACCCACCCGCAACGAAATGGCTCCCTGGCCTACTAGGGGGCTGATTCCTAGAATCGACCCCTACCAATCGAGTGGGCCGATTATGGGAATCGTCAAGGGTCGATTCCTAGAATCTACCCCCTGGCCTGTCGAGGGACTGTTCTGAGAATCAGCCCCTGGCAAGCCACGGGGTCATTTTTCCCTGGTGGGCCCATGCACAAGTAATTGCACACTGCCATTCCACGAACGAGCATGCACCCACCCGCCCATGGAAAAATGAATAAGCCCCTGGCAATGCAATGGGTTGATTCTAGGAAATGGTCCTATGGCCTATCAGGGGATAATTCCTAGAATTAGCCCCCTGACCTTCCGAGGGCCGATTTTGGCAATCGGCCCCTAGGAAAGACATGGGGCTAATTCCAAGAATCGGTCCCCAATAGGCCAGGGGGTTGATTCATAGAATCAGCACCCTGGCCTATTAGGGGGTGATTCCTAGAATCAGCCCCCGACATGCCAGGGGGATGATTTTGGGAATCGACCTCCTGGCAGACCAAGGGGCCTTTTTTCCCCAGGCGGCCACACCCGCCCACAGGCACAGGCACGACATGACACTAAGGCACAACATCCCCCTAGAAGGTAGGGGGACAATTCTAAGCATCGACCCCTTAACATGCAAAGAGCTAATTCTCATAATCGACCCCTTGGCAGGTAGAGGGCCTGACCTGCCAAGGGACCGGGGACAAATGAAAAAAAAAAATTCTAAGGAATGGATTTTTTTTTGTTCCGTGTATGAACCTAACATCCAACTTTTCATGGGGGTCGATGTGGATGTTTCTGGCCTTTTTCCATTTTTAGTTTTTGTTTCGTTTTGTTTTCTTACTTAAGCTATTAGTTTTTTTGCAATTTATTGATTTATATATATGTGTATATTTTTTGTAGGAAAATAGTATCAAGGAAGATTTATGTCAATCTTTCTGGACCAAATACTGTTAAAATTGGAGGTGGATCCTCAAAAAATACTATTGAACAAGCTTGATATGAGCTAATAACTACAAATACAGCAAGTTCCTCAAAGGATAAGAAGTTTATTTCTTACTGGAAGAAATGACAAGAAGTGAAGCATACATAACTTATACAGTTTGTGAAAGATAGAGAAGGCGAACAACATCTACAGATATATCTATATGTTCATATCCCTAACGATGGTGGAAGTTATGAGGTGCTAGGAAAAGTAATAGACATATGTTTGATAATGGATACTGAAGTTGTTTATGTACTTACAAAACCGCCCAAGTCACATAACAAGATTAGATAGTTTGCATTGTGAATGTATGACACTGCAGATGATTCTACAAAGATGTGTAAACAAATCATAAATGAGATTGCACAAGATATCGTAAGTATTTTTATTTATATTTATGTGTTTTGTGTTATTATAACTGTATCATTATATCTTTTATAACTTAGTTTTTATTGACATATGATATTTTGTTTGACATAATTTTATTGAAATTTTTCAATTATGTTGGGAGGAATTTATTTTATAGAGCAGGATATTATGAATGTTGTTAGCAGTTTCTACTTAGGGCCATAAGAAGACATGGTAAACAAGCAAAAAAATTAATTCATGATGCTACAAGGCTACATCCAAGAGATCAACAAAGAATACCTATAGTGGATAAATCTAGCAAAGCTAGACATGTTACTTTTGAAGAGGAGGAAGTTGAAACTGAAGATGAAGAATATGTTGCATTACTGAGGATGAGATTAGAAATGATGTTATAAAGGAGAAGAGCCATAAAAGACCAAAAGAAAAAATGTCCAAGAATGTCTCTGTTCTAGTTGATGTTGAGGATGTTACTATCTACAAGAAAAGAGGAGGAAGCAAGTAAAAGTTTATCATTCTCAAAAAGTCATGGCCAACACTGAAGATCCTAGTGAAAATTCAAAAGAAATCAGGGAAATCATTACACCAGGAGCTGATTTAGAGGATATCATTATTAAAACAAAACAAAATGTCATTCGACATCACTTGACAAAGGAAAACTTAATTGAGGGCGGTCGTACATTTCAGCTTAATGTCAGCCAAATCTATAAGACAAGTGAAGAACAATTTAAATACCAAATTAGAAAGCCACACCACCTACATGTTCATAACTTGAAGACATTTATGAGGTACAATCCATATGCTCATGTGGTTGATTATGTGCTTTTTTTTTAGCTAGTTCAAGTTCCCAACAAAGAAGCATTTGATAAGTCAAAATTTTTTGAATACAATTATTATGTGCTTGGGGGGAACCATTCTATAGAAGCTCAAAGGAAATTGATGGAGGAATATCCCAATAACTCACATTTTGAAACAATGAAATGTATCATTTATGTTGGTTTATTAGATATAGAAGCAAAATATTGGCATGGGATCATAATACAGATAATGAGTATATGATGTCTATGACTTTCATCCACAGGGTTAGATTTATTCATAATGAATTTGAAGAAAAATTTAGTGGGGATAAGACAAAGGTTAGTCTAGCATTTCAGAAGGAATGTTGTATGGAAATAGGTTATCAAATTGAGGAAAAAATCAATTCAAAAGGCGACAAAGTAAATTCTGAAATATTCAGAGGTATGGATAACATTTTCAAGTTGGCATTTAGAACCGAAAGATATGGGAATTGATTAATGAGATTTTTAGCATGTGGGAGAACATTGACATTAAAAACCAGAAGGTCAAAAAGTCTAAACCATTGATATGACTTTCACACCTTGGAAAGAATTGCAAGGAGTGAAGGATGCAAAACTTGTCAAAACAATATTATCTCGTGTGAGGTTAAGGGAATTATCATTGGACGAAATGTGTGAGGAATTTCAAAAGTAACTTTGTTTAATTATTTTTACTTATTTCTAGATTATAATTTTATTTTAAATATAACATATTGTTGTTGGTAGTATTTGTTATACATATTATTATATTAACTTTTTTTACTTTATTTATTCAACCACAAGGTTTACATGAAAATACAAGAACAAATGGTTAAATTTTTCAATGAAAATAGTTGGGATGATGTTGTACGCAACTACCCAGATTCAAGTTCTACATCAACACTAAAAGATTTTTATCTTGCATTTAAAAAGGTATGTTAATTTATACATTCATTTTTATTCATATGTATACTATTTTTATTCTATAAATTATACATATATTTCTTTATTTTATTCAAGATAAAAAAGGATGCAAATGGAGCACCAGATAGTTTCAGAAGGTTTATTGAAAAAAGTAAGATGGAAAGGCTAAGAAAGCAGTGTCCTAGTAATGTTGAACTTGATCCTAGTCTTACTCATTTCATTTGGAATGGGCTTGAGACTATTCAATATCAAATAGTACAAGGTGATTGTGAAGACATTATTGAACTCATACCTAAAAGGGATTATTCCCTAGTTATTGCAGATATTCCCCATGGTTTGAATATCCCAAACATTGACTATGATAGTGACCCTTATACTTATCAAGCTCTTAGTAAAGTGGTAGCTAGATTTGTAGAAGTCACAACATCACCATTATGGAGATTTGTGACATTTCATTTAGACACACAATTGGAAATGTTATTGACAAGCTTCAAGGGAAAAGAAAACTCAAGGATGCAGTTTGCATGGTGAGACGTTGAAATTGTATGTTTGATTAATGTTAAGAAAATCATTTATGTACAATTTAATTGAACTTTTACTATTTCATGTTACAGACAAAAGTCAAATCTTATTAGCCATGGAGATCAACCAATTATAAGTGACTGTGAGTTCATCCATGGTGAAAGTTGGACAAATGATGATAGCTATAGGCCTATGCTTCTTAATTGGGTAGATGGAAAGAGTCATAGCCAAGTATTGGTTAATGATGTTGTTGTAAAAAAACTAACATATTAAGATCATAGAATCGAAAGGAGAGAGAGTTAACATTTATCAAAAACCACGTTCATTAATTAACTATCTTATGGACTTACGTTCAAATGAAGGAGATTGGGTTCTGGATTTATTCCCAGGCTCAGGTAAGTTTTATTATATAAAATTGAATTTCAATTATCTTCTTTCTCAATTGATATGGGAATATACTAATTTTCTTCATTATTTATTTTGTTCTTGATAATTAGGTACAACACTAGCATGTTGCCTACAAAAAGGAAGAAATTTCATTGTCATTGAAAAAGACCTAGTACATTGCAAATTTATTCAAGAAAGAATTAATGCTATTCAATTTCTTCTAGATGAAATGCAAGAAATTGGGTTGAGAAAAGGGGATTTTAATGAATCATGTGTGGAAAAAAAGGCAAAGTAACCTCAACCACCATTAAATGAAATGATTGGAAAGGCATAGATTGGGAGATTTGCAGACATCAAAGATCCATCGGAAGAGGAAAATGAGCAAACTAAAGCATAAAATATTGTGGAAGAATACAATGATGAAACTTTAGAAGATGAAGAGTATAGATTACGTGATATTATTGATTAAATTTAAGTTATGCTTGGAAATCAAGCTCATTTTTTGTAACTATTAATTAGTTATACTTGTAATGTTTTGACTTTGACATTTTATGAGAAGAATAAATATTTAGTTAATGTTGTTATATGTTCAATATTTGTATTATGTGATTTTCGCTTTAATTTTTATGTGAATCATTATTTTTTGAAAAAATTTGTGATTATTATCATCATTTGACATGAAATTCATAAAAAAACTACTATTTAACCATTTTTTGTTCAATTTTTCCTATAAAAATAATGATTTTGACATGTCATTTCTAGCAAAAAAGTCTCAAAATGTGTAATTGTTTTGTTATATTTATGTTCAAAATGTGCATTTTTATGTCAACTATTAAAAATTGTTGTATTTTTAGAGACAATTTAGAGACAATTGTTTGATGTGCATTGAAAAATTAATTAACTATATATTAATATGTAAAGTATCAAAACTTTAAAATATCGACCTTTTTCTTTAACTATGCAAAAAAATAAAGATACCACTACAACAACAACAACAAAAAATTAAAAGAAAAACAAAAAAATATGAAGAAAAAAAACTACTTCAAAAATTGTTAAATTTAGAAAATAATTATTCAGATTTAACACATTAGAAAATTTAAAGTCAAAAAATAAGTCTTCTAAAAAAAAGGGCTTGAGGTTGCATCAACAATTTTTAAAATCGGCCTGCAAATCACTAACATTTTAAAAATAATGTACATTAAAAAAAAAAAATTAAGTGTCAAAAACTATGTTTTATATATATATATATATATATATATATATATATGGGTGTGTGTGTGTGTGTGTGTGTGTTATGAATCAACACTTTTCAAAATCAATTGAGTTTTTTGCTACCTCAAAAAAATGGGTAATCAAATCAGTTCTTGTTTCAAAGTTTACATTGTTACTTTTAAATCTATAACTTGTAAACATGTGATTGGAATTTAGACTGAAAATCCCATTCTTGAAGTGTGTTAGCTAAGGAAACTAGAGAGAGATCCCTCCACTTGAGTTGGATAAACTCATGAGAAATCTACTATTTTCATTTTATTTGTGTGCATGAAGTACTAGAAAGTGGTAGGATCACTGAGGGAACCATAGGAACTAGTGAAGGTTCTCATGTAGCACTATGTGGGCCCTTAGTGGCCATGTTTTGCTATGTATTTAGCCCAAAACCAGCTCTTCAGAAGTGGCATATGTGTTTCCCTTCCAGTGAAGGAGATTGGCTTTCATTCTCTACCCCATTGAATTATCACATTTGGTGTAATACCCTAAGTGAAGCATTCTTTAAACATCATATATGGCTCACAAGTGGTGAGGAATTTGTCGTGTAGTTGTGACCATGGTTGGGTGAAGAGTGGAAGTCCCTTCTTCAGTTTCTAGCATAAGTAAGTGGAAGAGATAAGTGCATTCCTATCTTGTTAATAAAATGAAAATTTTATTCAATGCTTCATATCTATATACTATTTATGTATGCATTATTAGGCTTAAAGTTTTTGTATAGTCATGTTGAATGCTATGTTGAAATGAGAATGAATAGAGAGTTGAGATATAACATACCTCACTTGGATGACACTCTACATTTCCATTATAGTTATAAATTCTATATTCAGTGAAAGCTTTTCTCTTATGCTAAGTGATAATTTATATGTGTTGTTTATTACTAAATGGAAAAGCCAATTGTGGTTGTAATGGTTGTATATAGATATACATTTAATTCATTTTTATAAATTCCTGCATGTTGAATCACAATGTATACTATGATTGTGAAGTAAGAATGGTATGTTGGTGGGATTGCATGGCTCCATAGGCCACTAGAATTCAACCAGGAAGCGACCTCACTATTGCATAGGTGAGGGAGATGAGTAACTGGGAAAATTATCAACTTGGTTAAAGGAAAAGAAATTTGGGGATTGAGCCCTTAGTGCATTAGTTCATTGGAAAATTCAAGGATGGTATTACCCATTGTTATGGTGAAGTATTGGAACTTTGGGGTTTGAATGCCCCTCAGTGTTAGCCCCTAGTCACTAGCCAGTACAAGGGTTGTGACCTAGTGCCAATTGAAAGGGGTGATGAAACTATCGACATATTGGGCCTCAAAAGAGTTTCTAATGCATATTATTGGAAACGTTTCAATATAACTTAGCTCAAGTAGATGGGTTATCAATGGTTGGTATCAATTCTATTAACTAAGCACATCAAGTGACGACAAAAACACCTTGCACATTAGAGAAACTAGAGTATCGAGTAACCAGGAGAAATGAGGGACGATGTCATCATGGCATCATGATTTGTGACATGGAAAAGCCACATGGATGATGTGATATCCCATGACTTGAAACTTTTGTTTTAAATTTTTAGATATGGTTATGTGTGATTATGTCTTAGCTACTAAAAGACTTATTTGGAAATAGTTTATGAATGTGATAAACTGATAAAGGTTTAATGTAAATCTTGCATTTATAATATTGTTAATAAAATAAATACTTGGAAACTAATGTTGAAGTTACACCTGGCTGAATGAGTTATGGTTGCAAGTAAATTGTTGATGTTGATTACCACTCATTAAGTCCTAGGCATTTAATATAAATGATGAAATTATTAATGATCGTGAAAGTAATTGAACATTAACTTCCCTGAAAGACAGGAGGCTATCTTGGAAAGTGGGGAAGTGGAGCTCATAAATGAGTTGGTAATGACCTGCCACCTATTGGGTGAGGTGAAGGTAGTTACCAACTACCAACTAATTGGTAGAGAGTAATTTACTTTTGTCATATTTCTAGAAAAAGGAGGCATGCAAAGCTGATATGGTGTGAGACAAGATAGAGGGAAAAAGTAATACAGAAGAAGAGCTTGCAATTTTAGTGCTTGGGGGGACACTTTTGTGAATAATGTCAAAGGTTGGGTGGAGTTGGTGAACTACTATAAACAGTTCCAGATATTGATTTTCAAATCGGTGTTCTTGACCCTCTGAGTTTTTAGAAAAAGAATAAGGTTTGTTATGATTTATTTAAGTATCTATGCAAATTTATATTGATAGTAGAATGATAAATTTAGTAACAAAGAATGGAATTTCAATAAGTGAATTTATGAAATTGAGATTGTTTCGAGAAAGTTAGTTTACTGGTAAATGTAAAATAGATTATCCAAAAGAAGAAAATGGAACCAAGGAAACTTATTTTGTATTTGATAGAATTTACAAACGTATTTTACTGTACAATTTTGCTAAAGAAATAATATTCTTTAGTTGCTTCTATAGACTTCTCACATTCATAAATTAGAAGTACGAGAATGCAAAATATGCATAGGCATTTGCAGAATAGAATTGAAATCAGAACCATGAAAGGTTATCTATGTGAAAAAGAATTTAAACATAAAATTAATTTGCAAGGTGAAGAGTATTAAATTAATAAAAGTATATATATATATATATATATATATATATATATAGAGAGAGAGAGAGAGAGAGAGAGAGAGAGAGAGAGAGAGAGATGTAGTTCCAAATTTTTATAATATAAACATTAATAAAGAGGAAGCAATAGTAGACCATTATTAAAGCTAATCTTTAAAAAAAAAGGATTAACTAAGATTATATATATATATATATATATATATATATATATATATATATATATATATATATATATATATATATATATATATATATATAGATATATATATATATATATATATATATATATATATATGTAAGAAAAAGGTTACCAAAATGCAAGGATATTATTTATAAATAGTTATAATAGTGAAAGCTACATTGTGGTATCAAATGTAGAAATCTAGTAGAATTATTTCCATTACTATAAAAGACTAATGTGACGTGGAAGTTTGGAACGAGGACACATGGCATGCTAATTTAGACTCTTTGGTTGTCACAGTGGGATAAATTTTAGTGACATGGTAAGGATGATGTCAATAGGGTGACATGGGAGTTCCTTGAAATTCAGGTCAGGGATCATGTTCAATGAAATTGTCATGTGTACTTATTTTTAGCGAGACCAAAAAAAAAAAAAAAATCAGTAAGTCGACTAATCAGATGGTTGGACCTTTAGGCCATTCACAGAAGAGAAAGGCCTCGAACCCCAATCTCATTAAGTCCCTGACCACATTAGGAATCAGTCGTACCACCTAGTCACATTGGTGAAAGAACTAACAAGCAGACACTCCAATAGTTGGTGAAGAAAAAACCAATCAACAGTATTTTGGAAGAAACAACCAAATATGGCAGTTTGCTAAATTTGATGAATAGTTTATCCAAAGATAACTGGAGGTTGGTGAAATTGGTTGAAAATTTTATAGTTGGTAGTATATTTGAAAACAATTCCAAATCTGGTGGTGTGCCAAAATTAGATAGCCATAGTTAAAACATGTAAGAAATTCCACAATTGCATTTTTTAGGAGTTTAACTCAGTTTCTCTTAGAGAAACAGAAGAGGAGCATTAGAAGACTTGGAGAATAGCTTTAGAAGACTTATATTAAAAGGAAAAAACAAATAATAATAGTAAGAGATTCATGCAGAGATCTAAGAGCAAGTTAACTAAAGCCTTATTCTAAAAATATTAGTTCAAAATTTATATAAGAAAAATTGAATTTGCAACTTGAGCACTTTTTTTGGTGAGAGAAACTATGTTGATTGGAATTGGGGGAGTGCAAGGATGTGTGCAAAAGAGAAATTGTGTGAGCAAGTATGTTGGTGATGTTTTTGGTGTTTTTAGTAATGAAACATTGCTGAAGGTGTTGGTAATGGTGGTTTTTGTGAGTTTTTGAGATACAAATTGATTTATTTTGCAAAAGGAATGGCTTCATGATTTGAGTTTGAAAATAGATGAAAGATGAAACACTGAGGTCAAGAAATTTGTAGATTTCATATTATGGGTTGTAGCTCCTTCAAGAAATTGTTGGTAAATGTCTAGGGGTTGAAGCTCCTTTTAATAGAAGCTGATAAACTAAAGGGTTCTAGCTCCTTTCATTTGTAGTTAACAAATCATGTAGTAGATGATTTTTGTTGGTTTATCCAGAGAACTTTGAAATATAAAATAGTGATGTGCCTTGTGAATAAATTGAAGGAAATATTCGAAGAATTTGTGTGTTCTCATTGTGATAATTTTGATACATCTTGTCATTCTTATGTGAACTAATTGCTAGAAAATTTATTGGTGTCCTAATATTATGGCAAGTGAAAGAAATTGTTAAAGTTCCTATAATACTAACTCATCCCCCCTCTCAGTATTGTCCTCATTTCTAATAATTGGTATCAAATCCACTAGGTTCCTTTGGGATTAGTTTAAAAGTTGGACGGAAGATCAAGAGCCATGGAAAACTAGGAAGGAGGATTTACCAATAGGGCAACCATGTTTAATGGAACAAATTATTTGTTTTGGAAATTGAGGATGAATACCTATATTAAATAGCTTGGAGTTTATGTGTGGGATGTATTGGAAGAATAATATCAAAAGTCTCCAGTAGTGATTACTAAATATCAGAATATGGAGTTCACATGCAATGATAAATCCATGAATTCCCTGCTTGTTGGCTTACCTGAATCAGAATTTGTTAAGGTTATGGACTGCACAACAATAAAGGCTAGTTGGTACAAGATGAGAAGCTTCTATGAGGGTGACAACAAGGTAAAGCAAGATAAACTTCGGGGTTTTAGAATGAAATTTGAGTCTTCCAAGATGCATTATGATGAAGATATTACAAAATAATTCTTGAGAGTTGATGAAGTGGTGAACACTATACGAGGTCTTGATGAGAAATTAGAAGAGCTTGTAGTAGTTCAAAAGGTGTTGATATCTCTGCTTGAGAGATTTAATTCCAAGGTTTCATCCATTAAATAGATGACCAATATGAAAACTCTCACTTTAGATCAAATACTTTGTACACTCACTGCTTATGAGATGAATATTTCGAATGGAAAGCGTGAAGTAAAGGAGTCAGCTTTCAAAGCATATAAGAATCCCAAGGAAGAACATGATGAGTCGTGTTGTGAATCATATGAAGAAGAAGCCAAGTTTGTGAATAAAATCAAGAGAGGCTCAGGTAAATATAAAGGTAAGCTACCTTCTAACTAATTTAATTATGGAAAAGTTGGTCACTAAGCTTCCAAGTGTCCTGAAAAGAAGAAGAAGGAATATGTTCCTAGATAGAAATTATGAAAAATCCAAAAGGAGAAAAAGAAGGCTAAAAAGAGAAGTCTCTATACCCAAGAATCAAGATCATATGAAAGTGAAGTCAACCAATATTCTGATGAGGACAGAGATGAGGAAGGTCCAAAAGAATTCAGGCTCATGGCTATAGACAATTTGGGAGTAGAAGTTATTAATTATGATGGTGAAGAGGTTGAAGTTGATTTAGAAGGAGAGATGGTTAGTGCTCTTGAAGAGATTGAAAGGCTCGAGAAGAAAAATAAAACTCAGAAAGAATTGTTGATCAAGGAAAAAAGTTGAAGTTTTTAAACCTATGCTAATGCAAATTAAAGAGGGAAACAAGATTCAAGAGACTTTAAATCAGAAGAATCAAGCATGTTAGAGGCTTGAAATAGAAGTTGTTTTGTTAAGAAAATATTAAGAAAATATTTGGAAAAGGAAAAAAAATAGTTGATCTTTGAACACAAGTTTGGACTAAAAATCTAAATGAGCTTCCAGAAGCTTAAAAAGTCTCCACTAATCGAACTGGTCTTAGATACAAGGCTAAATCAAGTTCAACAACAAAGTTGAAAGGAAAGAAGTTGAAATAATCATAATATACAAATAAAATAAAACTTAATTAAAATAACAAAATATAAAATAAAATAAAACAATTAAAAGAAAACATATTACATAAAAACCCTAAACAAATCACATAAACTATTATGAAATAATCATTATATACAAGTAAAATGAAACTTAATTAAAACAACAACAAAAAATAAAACAATTAAAATAATAAAATATAAATAAAACAAATATGACCCTAATTAATTATAATCCAATAATAAATTAATAAATTAACAATAATTACATTCATAAATATTATTAATTTATTAATAAATCAATAATAAATTAATAAATCAACATTAATCATATTTATAATTACAAGTTAATAATAAATTATAATTAAAATAACAAAAATTACATCATAATTATTATTAATTTATTAATAAATCAATAATAAATTATAATCCAATAATAAATTAATAATAATAACAATTACATTCATAATTATTATTAATTTATTAAGAAATCAATAATAAATTAATTAATTAATTAATAATATTCAGATTTATAATTACAAATCAATAACAAATCATATTTATAATGAAAATTCAATAATAAATTACAATTAAAACAACAAAATATAAAGTAAAACAATTAAAACAAAAATATAATTAAAATAATAAAATAAATTAATAAATTAATAATCCCTAATATATGTCAGCAATGCATCTCCAACATCTATTTATTAAAAGGAATAATAAGACCAGTTCTCCACTAATCTTTCTTATCCTGAAGATGAACCATTGTAGCTGGTTCGAAACGTCGATCTAAATAAACCTAATGCAATGAATCCGGAAGATGAAATACACAAGTTGATTTCCTTTATGTAAGTAGCAAAAAATGGTGACAACGCAACAACAAAAGAAGGGTCAATGCAGCAGCATAAAGACAAAGTTAGCAGGCATCCCAATAGCTAGAAAGGAACAAATCGTCAACAACACAACAAGAGAGGGATTTTTGTTCAAAAAAAGATAAACAACAATAGAGAGGAAAATCGAAATGCACAGAAAGAAACCCAACGAATGTTCAAAACTCGATTACCTCCCAGGTATGATGGAATATTTCCAGGCTATTGCTTTACATGCACCAATTGTGGGAACAAAGCAGCGAATTGTAGGGTGAATTTATCTTACAGATAGTTTAGGATACCAAGAATAAATTATCAACAAATTAATCATTCAATCATAAAGATGATGAGCATACCCAGGTAAAATAACCCATTTACTCCTTTCATTCAATGCTTTAACTGTCAAAATCTTTGGCATAGAATAGATGATTGCAGACTTAATAATAAGAGGTTTGATCTAGTTATTGAGCAAACAAGTTAAGAGCCCAAGGTCTTGAAAGAAAAGGAAAGTACAAAGCAATGTAACATTGTTTTACATGCTCAAAGTGAAGGTATTCATTGGTGTGTTGACAGTGGTTGTTCCATGCACATGACAGGAGATAGAAGTAAGTTTTTGACATGGAGACCAATCACTAGTAGAAAATGAGAAATTAGTGACTATATGACTAGAAACGACAGTCACCGCAACTTTTCCAAGTGAAATACTACCAAAATTGAGCAATATTAAGAGACCCAACTAAAAACTACTAACATAAGTGACTAATTTAGTCTCAAGTTAAAATATATGACTAGCTAATTAGTAATACAACTAAAAATGTCTAACGTGGATGACTAATTTAGTCTAGGAACAAAAATATGACTACCTAACAAGTACTACAATAATATGAATCAGTTATTTATGTTAGTCATTTTAATTGTGTCACTTCAACAATCTAAACTTCCAAGTGATAGGGGATTCAAAGGTTGTTATAGATTGGCTGAAAGGTTATACTTCATTAAACACTTATTTATTGGAATGGTGGATGATTAGATTTATGGAGTTTATTAGAATCTTTAGGGTTATATCCTTTGATCACATTCACAGGAAATTAAATTCAAAGGCTAACATATTATCCAAAATGGGAGTGGGCTTACAGCTGGGTCAATTACATTATGAAGAATAGCTAGAGGAGAAGGGTTGGTTAATTAGTATATGACATTTATTTTAGTTGAAAACTTAACATTTCATGCATATCTACATTTTTTATTGTCAGGGTCATATACATTGAACTTAGGATACTATTGTTTATCTCGGATATCAAGTTTTTTATGTAGTTTGAACATAGATTATTATTATTTATTATTGTGAAAGAAATTTTTATTATCAATTAATGTGCTTATACATACACTCATGGATTGAGACACCAATATTTTTCTTCTTTTTGGTTTGTGAAGATAACTTGGTTAATTTCAAAGTGGTGTATTGCCATGAAGAGGGGCACTTTTTATTTTTCATTCTATCCGTATATTTCCACTGACATATTTTTCCCTATCTATATTATTAGAGGCACTAAAATTTGCTTAGCCTAGTTATTTAAGGTAAAGTTTACATGTTCCAATGTTTTCTCCTAACATAAAAGAGTGAGCCAACAACCTCTTTTCAAATATGATATAGTTGAGAACTTGAAGGGATTACATTTAAAGGGGAAGGATCTTGGATTTCATTTTAGCTTTAAGATTAAGCCAAATAGGGTAGAGAAGATGGTATAAGAAGATATTTTCCTTTGATCATTCATGAGTGAGGTTTGGACCAAAAATCCATCCAAACATTATACTTTGAAACCTCCTACTTTTTTATTTGTTCAATATTGATATTGGCTTAATGTCTATAAATCCAATCTTGAGACGATAAATTTATCAATTGTTCATGTTCATCTCTAACATATATATGCGTGTGTGTGTGTATTAGAGATGAACATGAACAATAATAAAACTTACTGAATTACAAAGTTTTATAATGAAAACCAACCTTCCATTTTTTTTCATTCCAAAAAATTTGATTCACACTATGGCACCAATGCAGTTGCTGCAATTGAAATAGATTAGGCAAATACATAATAGGAAAAGTAGTAGAGATGATTTAGAGATTGAATGGAATTCCAAAAGCTTGGGCTTTTAAAACCTAGGGGATGATATTCGAACTAATACCTTCTTCACAGATCTCCATAAAGTACATAGATAGTTGTGTGATATGGGACTATCTATGGAGGGTAGGATTATGTGGATATATTATGGGTTTCTACTAACTTTAGTGGAAGGTTAGCAACGAGGCAAGTGAGTAGATACCATGAGAGGATCAAAACAAGGCGGGCCAGGGGACTTTATTTTGGTCTCTAAGATATTTTTGTTAATTAACTGATATTGAGTCTATTATAGTTTGGCAACAATGGGGTAGTAAAAACATCAGAGGGCGAGGAAGGGGTAGGCAAGGAAGGAACTGGTGATTACAACATTAGAACCATAGTTTTGGTGAGGAGGACAAATGGGTGGTGGGCTGGAATAAGTTTGGGTATGAATGAACTCTTTATCTCTCATATAATGTCTCCTCGATCTGGAACTCTTGTCAAGCTTCTTGGCTGGGAATATGTCAGTGTGTTAGTTTTAGCTTTCCCTTCACCTCTTATTTAACTATTTTATGATATGAAGCCTCCCTATAATGGGATTTTGGTTGCATGCTAATAGGAGATAGCACAACAGATCTTACACTTGATTTAAAATGGGCTTCTAGTTGCATGCTAATAGGATATGTTGAGAAGTGTAGAAAGAAAGGCTCAATTTGGCTGTCAATTTGAGAAAATTCAAAATTTCCACATTAGCAGACAACTTGGAGGCAGTTAATTGAGGTGACATGGATCTTGTCACCCAGTTAGCTCAATAAATTCAAGTTAGAGGGCTTGGATTTCAGTTATGCATGTGTGATTTCTAATTTATACTAATCCAATTCAGTTATTTCTAGTTGTACTTAGTTGAAATAGTTCTAACATTTAATGGACCTAGTTGGATGTCAATTGTGCAGTGGGACATCAGTATAACTTAGAGATCATCTAGTTAACTGGTCAATAAAATCATGCATGCAATGAATTTGAATTGCTCAGCTCTGGTGGAGATTTCAGGCAGTGTAAAATTAGTTGTAAACTAGTGTTGAGTGTATAGGTGTTGCATGAAATCAGTGACCAATCCTTAGTAATTGCGCAATCATTTTGGAGAAAAATCCTAAAGAATAGGGGCTAATTTCCTTACCATTTTCACAAGGAAATAGGGGCCTTGGTTAGAAAATATTTGGCTAAGTGTTGGTCATAGCTTGTTCATTGAGAAGGAGAACAATTATTCTTTTGCAGGTTTAGCTTAGAGTTGGAGCTAGCAAATTGTAATAGTTTTTCAAGTCATTGATTAATGCAAATAGTCTTGAGGGGTTTTTCCTAGTTAGGTTCCCCAAGAAATCATTGTGTATTTTTTTTTTCTTATTACATCTATATCCATGTTTTTCTACGTTGTGAATTTCATTTTGCAGATCAGTAGAGCAGAATTGTGTCTTTTGATTTTACATTAAATTTCTAGAGCAGTTGCAACTCTATAAAAATTTATACATTGTATCAGCACGGGATTTACAATAGAATAATAATTTCGAAGTTGTTCCTCAGGAGGTTTGAATTTCCAGCTTCAGTGTAGAAAGATATCCTCGGAGTTGGGTGAATGGCCTTCAACGGATTGAGATTATAGTATGCCTTGGAAGGTAACTCAAATTTCATTGCCTGGAAGAATCGCATGGAGGCAGTGCTTGATGAAAATGGATTGTTGGATTATGTCAAGAAATTCATTCCAAAACCAGGATCAGTTGATGCCCATAACCTAACCCAATGGAAGAAAGATGTAGCCAGGGCAAGGAGAATAATCTTGGAGGGAGTGAAATACCACATTGTCTCAAATCTCCATAGCAAAGAGACATCATTTTCCATGTGGAAGGAACTGACTTAGTTATTCGAAAATAGCAATGACCATAGAAAATTGGCCCTAAAAGACAAACTTCGAAACATTAAGATGCAAAAAAATGACATTCTTTCCCAATATCTCACCAGATTTACACAAGTTCGAGATGAGCTTGGAGGGGTTGGTGTGAATGTTGGAGAAGATGACCTAGTGATCCTAGCTCTTCTAGTCCTTCCAAAATCTTGTCACAACTACTAGGACTCTGTGAATGGAAGGGAAAAATTATCAAATTATGAATGCTTATGGTCTAATTTGGTACAAGAATAAATCAAGTGAAATACGAAAGATGGAGGTTCATCCAAGGGATAGGATGAAGATAATTTTGCATTCGTTGGGAATGGCAAGAAGGGAAAATGGAAGAAATCTCAAACTAAACCAGATTCTAGCTAAGGGGGGAAGAAGAAAGACTTGTACAAAATAAAATGCTTCAATTTTTATGAATTTGGGCACAATAATACAAAGTGTCCACACAAAAATTCTAGCAAGAAGAACTCAGGAGGAGGAGCACGTGAAACATTGGCTTCACAATTTGAGCATCACCATGATCACATGCATGGCCAACACTATTATGGGGAGTGTGTAGTACTTGGACTCAGGTGCCTCGTTCCACATGATAAGGTGTAGAGAGTTTTTGAGTGACTTGGAGTGTTATGTAGAATCTACGACTATGGACAGAAGTATGTTCCCTAGGCCTGGTGGACTGACCTAGAACAAAAAACGACAATGGTACTAATGTTTTCCTTAAAGTGAATAAATAACGGGATGAATCCTGTTAGAGTCAGTCTAGTAGCCCTCCATCAGCAATCAAAACTCTTTGCATTTGCATAAGTAGGTGTCTCATCAGTGTCAATTTTTGCATTCCATTAGGCATGCCATAACCCTGATGGAGGAGCTGGTGTTTTTGTTCCCCTCTTGGCATTGCTGGATCAAAGTTGTTTCAGTCCTTAAACTCTTTTAAAGCTTACTTGTCTTGTCTTGAAATCAAATTCTAGGTCTAGGGTTTTGGTCAAGTTTGTCTTCAAGGTCATTGTCTCTGAAGGTCAATAAGTGCCCAGCAAGCCAGAGGGATGTTTTTCAAAGTGTTTCTTCGAAATTTTCTATCTTGTACAGTTAAATTTCACCTTGGATTTAAAAACCCTGTTTTTAAAGCCAAGGTCATTTTTCGAAATTTTGTAAAAAATGGTAAAATTTCAAAAGGCTTCAAAGGACAGCATGTAACCCTGGCTCCCTTGCCAAGATCCCTCAGATGTTATCCCTGCAAAAAGTATCGAGCAAAAGCATCAAATTAGTCAATTTCAGGATAAAAGGAAACTAAAAACATCAAGTTTATAAAGTGTCAAAGAAAAACATTATAAAGTGGGTTTGGGCATGAAATTAATTCAACTCAAGGTTATAAAAGCCCAATCTCCCTCCATCGAGCCTCATTGTACATCTAAGTCATTGAGAAAGTGATTGCAAGTGATTTCGAGGCGAATTTGTGAGTTGCAGAGGCACGCGACCCGTCAGACCAGGCGCGCGACCCGTCAGAGGCGCGCGACCCGTCAGGCGCCCTCCGACAGTGCAATTTTTTAACGGGCGCGACCCGTCAGTGGCGCGCGACCCATTGGGTGAGGCACGCGACCCGTCAGCGCCCTCCTTATCAAACTGCCTGCAAATTCATCCAAGGAACCACCAAAATCGCCGAATTGCCTAAGGTAGGCCCTCCAACTTAAAAATTGTTGCTTGTTATGGTCAAAGGAAATCGTGATTGCATTTTTAAAGATCTATATTTGCAAGAGAAAAGCTCCATGTGGCTGTGGTTTAATATTATAAAAAAATGGCTAGGGTTTTATGTTGTTTTAAGGTATTCCCTTGTAATCATTTTTCCCCATTTACCATTTCATTTTCCTGGTCTTCCTATGTAAATTTCCCTTTTAAATTTGTAAAGAAAAACTAAACCCTACCCCTCTTCGCTAAAAAATAAAAATAAAAATCATGCCCTAATCCTACCTCTCATAATATCCATGTAAACAAATTTATATAATGATGCATATGCAATGATTTTGCAATGATTTTTCCCAAAAATCCCTGTTTCATATATTTATTCCCATTTTCCCTTTAAAATGTCCCTCCCCTAACATTCCCCTCGTGCTCCTTGTCCCCTTGAAACAGCATTTTAATCAACATTTTATCAAGCAGAAACAGCAGTACATTTCAGCCACTTTGCTCCTTAAACAATGTCAGAAACCGAAACCAATTACGAGCAAAGTGATGACCAGGCATCAGCTTCAGAGTTTGAGGTATAGAGGAGGCCTCATAAGGGTGGAAAGGGTGGTCATCATAAGAGAGAGGAGCCCACTTCTTTGACAGATTTACAGGCTTGTCCTATGGCAGTATCATGTTTCCAGTATATGTCTTGTTATGAGTTTTGCGAGAGGATCTCTCGGATTCAACATCACAGAGAGTTGGCTCACCTATTTGTTTTACATTTGCATGATGGACATGTCAACCTTGCCGGGGTGGACTTTACATTGACACCCGAGATGATTGCACAGGCCACAGGGATACCTAATGTCGGAGAGGTATGGAATAAGCGCAAGGTGTTGGACAGTGTTCATTTTGAGCCTTTCGTTAGACCCGCACTCATGAGACACTTGACAGGTGTGTTCCCCTTCAGATTTCTCAGGAGTGAGTATGCTCCCATGATGAGGCTCATCATGCTCTATTTTACCTGTGAGGGCAGATTTTCACAGGTATATTCGTACCATATTCGCCTATTGATGCATTTCACATGAGTACGGATGATGAACATCCCTATTTTCTTCTACCAGAACATTGAGAGGATGGTGTCTGTGATGCAGCGGAAGAACCCGGCACAGCAGTATAGGAGCCTTTACCATTATGGTTTGATTCAGCTTGTGGTCTTACATCAGTTGGCTCAGCAGGGTATCTCATGGGAGGAGTTTATCTCTCGTGTGCTTTTCACAGCACCACCACTGCCACATCCTGAGGTTATTCACGAGGAGGGAGGACCATCACAGCAGCATGACATCCCCGTGACTAGACATGTCAGCTCCTCACCATTGGTCACTTATCAGAGAGGCCAAAGGACCTTATTTGCAGCAGCTCAGCGAGTACTTTCTCCACAGCATGTGGAAGGGGTCTCGCCTTCTTCATCGGCTCAGCGAGTGTTATCTCCATAGCAGGTGGAAGGGGCCTCGCTTTCTTCAGCAGCATAGGCAGCACAGAGGGGCAAGCATCCCAAGATTGATGAGGGGCCATCAGGTGTTCCAGCTATCGAGCTTATTGATCTTGATGTCAGTTCTCCTAGCCTAGAGTCGAAGGAGATCATTCAGCACCTTAGAGCTGAAAATGATGCATTGCAGAGGAGATTAGAGGGGGCACAATGGACAATCTCATATCTAGAGCAGCGCAACAAACAGTTGGAGGATGAGCAAGCTCTTGATGAGTTGTGGAGGATCCGTAGTGACCGCAACTTGAATCGAAGAAGACTCGGTGATCCATTACCCGCTGAGCGAGAGTCTATGCTTATCCAGCTCAATGCTCATTTGGAGAGGTTGTTGGCTAAGGCCAACCAAGATAAGAAATTGTTGAGAAACATGAAGAACCATTATTGGGCGCGGATGCACGTGTGCAAGGCGAAGATGAAGATGTTCCAAAGGCGGTTGGCCAAGGCACAAAAAAGGAGAAAGAGGCCCGATCCCCTCCACATTTTGGCTGAGGCTTCCTTGAAGGAGCAAGGAACTAAATAGCTCAGCCACAGCACAAATCCCAAGAAATTTTGAGCATTTTGGGTCAATTTTGGTTTTTTCAGGCAATTTACAGGTTTTGTCCCTCTAACGGGTCTCACCCCCCGCACGACCCTTTCTCTTGGCAACTTCATTTTGCAAAAACTCAGCATTTCCAGATTTTTCATGAAACGTTACATATGCTCATCCATTTCCAAGAGATTTTATGAAGTTTTGGGCCTCCAGAAGGTCAAAAAACAAGCAAAAAATGACTTTCTGCCACATTTTTGAGACACATAAAGCAGTATTGGGAGATTGCAATTTTGGAGGGGAAAATGACCACCAAATTCAGAAATTCTAGTTGGGTTGGAAAGTAGACTCATAGACCTTTCCAACAAGCCTACTCTTGCCCAATTTGGACACCTGGAAGTGCCCCAAAAGTTCCCTCAAAGGCGCGCGACCCGTCAGGCAGAGGCACGCGACCTATCAGGAAATTTTCTCAAAATTTCACTGTACAGCTCAGAAAAACGCAGATTTGACCATGTTTGACTTTTTGGAGTGGATTGTTATCCTCCTTGATGTAAATAATGTAATTTTTTGACACTTTTACACTTATGTATCTCTTCTGGAAGATTCATTCATGAGATAGGTGAAAATTAAATGAATGAATTGGTTTCCAAGTTTATAGAGGCAAGTTGTTTTGACTGCCTAGTTTTCAGTGCTTAGTTTAGAATTGGTTGAAACAGCTCTTAGGATAGTGAGCTCGACCCCTAGAGGCAGGGAAATATGTTAGATGATCTATATTATGTACTTGCTTGCTCATTTTCATGGTTGGACTCTTGAGGGACAAGCTATCATTGTATTATTCACTGTATCTCTGCAATTTTTGGCTAAGGAAGACCAGGGTTTTGCAGTCCTTTTTGGGATTCTTGTGGTTACATGTATTGATGGTGTGTTTCTCTATGTACTTGTAAGTGTGTTATGTGCATCATTTCCTTTCTTTTCCTTCTGCACATTGAGCAAATGAAGTGTTAAAGTAGAACTCATGACTGTCATGCTCTGCTTTTAAGTTTGTTTAATTTCAATGTTTTCTACTGTTTAAGGAGAATTCAAAGTTATTGTTTGTTCTCCTTAGCTCCTCACCTGTCTTTCTCATCCATTCACCTCTATCAAAGGCATCAATATTGTTTCCTACCTCGCCCCAAAGAACCCCCTGCAAAAACTATGTCCAATCCCCGCACCCAAAATTGTCACTCCTCAATTTGCCACCAAAAACCCTAAAAATCCCAAATCAACCCTTTTGATCAGTTTACTAGCCTAAAATCAGTGTTACCCTATTGGTTATCTCGCCCATTGAAGATCTTTATCGAGATAGACCGGAGAGAGCCCTCTCCTGCCCCGTAGGGCTAGCTACGAGGCTAAGTGGTTTGATGTTGCCTTGAGGTTTACCTTTCTCAGCCTGAGGTGAAATTACAAGCGCTAACAGATCCTACCTGGAATTTTTCATATGTTACACTTCTTCATTGGATTGAATGCTCCAATCCTAGCTCTGATCACTATTATTAGAACATGCACAATCATATAACGCAAGCGAACGATCCAAAAAATATATGTATCATCATCTAATCACTTTATTTAATAGATCAACATGGTATTGAAATATATGAAACCATAACATCATATATAGGAAAACAAAGAACTCTTTGCATTAATAGAAATGGAGTGTGTGGCAACCAAAAATAGGTGTTGATCCTATAAAAGAGCTCCTCCAAGTTGAGTTGTCCTTTCCTTGTCATAAAGTGCACCTTTGAGTCACCATAATGCATGGAAAGATATCTCTCACATCAGCAACATAAGGGTAGAATCATTCTCTAAAATCCAACCCCTTTCCTATGGATGGCAGTAAATATATAGGTGAAGGAGGTAGTTCATGAATTATTATCCTTTTACCAATCTAGGCTTGACATCCACTCTTGATGGGAGGATGAGCTCAAGGGATAAGGGATGAAAACCCCAAGCTAGGATATGATAGAATTCAAGACTTTTATCTAAGGTAAATGGTTATAATATATCCTAGAAGCTTCTGGAAGAAGAGGCTTCGAGATTCTCTCTCTTTTTCCTGAATTTCTAGAATCAACTGACCCCCAACACTGAGCAACCTGTTGGTGATCAGTGTAGGTGCAGAGTAGGGTAGCCTGGTAGCCCACGTTATCTAGTAAGATGCCAAGGAGAATTGGTCCTTAAAATGATTAAAACAAGGTGATTTCAAGCATAAACTTAGGGATTAGAATTAGACATGCTTAGGGATTTGTGCAAGGATGATGAAAATGAGGTCAAAGGATGTTTATTGATCTAGTTAAAGGCCTATTGACCAGATGTGACAGAATGGCCTAAAACAAATTTCCCGCTAAAGCGTAAAGTCAAAAATGATAGTTGATGACTGAAGTGTTTTACCTTGTGACAATTCGATATCAAGAACAATCGGCATGATCATCATCTGTTACAATACATTTACATCATGATATCTTTGTTGAGGGAGGCATACCCATACTTAGTACATAAGCTAAAATTACATGTACAATGATCAAAAGACACGTCCATGGATGACTGATGGTGGACCCGTGACTAGATGAGTTCCTGCATAATCATAGCCATCATATATTGTGATCTTATTCTACTCTTGAAATTGCAGCTTTGATAGATGAAAATAGATTTGGGGTCTTCTGCCTCGTTCACATGACCAACAAATATACGAGTCTAACCATGTGAATAAATGAGTTGGATTCGAACAAGGTAGACACCATATGATTACCGACTAATGATGTAATACATTACATACACGAGAGAAACCATCGATGATGTTAATGGCTCTCAAAGTACTCTAGTACAATCTTTATGGTGTGAATAAATGAGTTGATGTCGAACACCATACAAAATATTTCGGTCAAAGGCCAAATATGAAAACAAGTCGTTGAGAAAGAGGAAAAATTACATTGATGTATGCAAGCACCAAGGTACCAAAGGTTGTTTCTAAGTCAACTTCCTAGATAATGAGTTGACTTCGACAGGAAGTGACTTTCCCTAGGAGGGCCTTGATGTATCCCTCATCAACGACATGAAACGGGTATGATGATTTGAGACAAAATGATCATAATTATGTTGATACGGAACTGGATCTAGAGAGGCACACATGGAATGAAGTCTTAATATTATTGTAGTAGATATTGACTGGATGACTTCTCTTGAAGACAATGGCGACATTGAATGTAGTTGGTAGCATTGACCCAAAACCAAAAGCAGAGGCTTTAAAACAATATAATAAACCAAAAGCAAGCATACTTCCCAACCCAGAAACCATTGAGATGAAGTGGAAGAGTGTCGTGTTCAAGAGTGACTCGTTGCCATTAACAAAATAGAGTATCCTATTTTCCCAACTTATCCAACCATGTTGGTCAGTACCTCTTTATTTTTTAACAAGCTTATGGAGGATAACATATGCTTGATTTGTAAGTGCAACCTTCAGATGAATCCCTCTAAGAATATTTAGCGAACCCAAAGAAGGAGTGGTTCGGTCCCGTCATGAACAATGATTCCATCATTGTTTGATGTTTTAACGAGTCCAACGAAGGTTACACTTGACATATTTTTCATGTTTAGAGAGTTTGAAAAAGAGGCGAAACAGAAAACTCCAAATGTTCATTTTTATAGATAGTCCCTTAGGTCCAAAAAGGTAGAAAAGAATACCCAAGAGAACCTCTCATCCATGTTCAACTAAGGTATTCATTTTTGGTAAGTAGTCTATCTCAGTTCAAAAAAGGGTTAAACTTATACTAGTTAGATGTCCTTTCATTTACTTTAACGAGTTTGAAAAGACAAGTGCTCGACAAAATTTTCATATTTTGGGAGTCTGAAAAGAGCTGAAAGAGAACTCCTTTTGGAGGAACGAGTAGCAAATGGTTCTAGTCATGATGGAACTACTAAAAACATGCAAAGGTTAAGAGGCTAGCTAATGAAACCACTCATTGCAGTAGTTTCTTAGGAAAGGGTAAAAACCAAGTGAAAGTGTATGATCAGACAAGCATATGGTGACGATGGAATGAGAAAACCAATGCTCATATGGCATAAATAGACTCATAAAAAATTGCAATCACAAGAGAAAGGATGAGAATGGTTTCATTTTACACAAGCTTGAAACATGGGAAACTATGCTTGAGAATACTTGAAGATGGTTTCATGTTTTCACAAGCTTGAAACACGATAAAAACTATGATTGAGAGTGGTTTCACTTTTACAAAATCTTGAAATGGAGGAAAACTATGCGTGAAATCAATTTACATGCCCCAAACATAATGAATCAATTCAAGGTACATGAACCCCAACCTTAATTTCATTCACATAAGTAAACTATTGGTTACTAACAGGTGGATGGAATGAAAGTTCATTTACGAGATCAAGTGAAAGACTCGAATGGGAATTTACAAGATCTAATCAAAGACTCAAATTGGAAGGGGATCTGTTTCATTTTTAACAAGATTGACACAGGAAAAGTACCATGCTCACACCTTATTTCATTTTTTAACGAGCTTGACACAAGACAAGGAAATCTACTCAGGGAACCTTGTTTCATTTTTTAAGGAGCTTGACACAAGAAAAGGAACTCTTCTCCAAAGAACCTCGATCATGACTTGCAAAAGGTCGTGACTTCCAAGAGGGTCTCATTAGATGGGAGAAAAATTATCTATAAGGTATCAAAGGATCCAATGGACAAATCAAACTCCAATTCCCATAATAAATGATGCACTACATCACCTACTAGATCATCATTAGACGCAGACATAGAACAGGTTGCCACATAATTAATATATGGCAGTGGAGATACCACTTACATATAAGGACCATTTAGGGAAGCTGGTTTATTGGGAGTCAAATTAGGACCAATGAATGAAAGTTGGTCGATGGTCACAATTCTTCCTTCATGCAGGAAACACTTCACACGAAAGAGTGAAGAGAAAAGAGCTCTTATGACATAAATATAGTCACACCTAAGGAGTAAATTAAAATCCAAAGGCCCTTGGACTACCATCACAACGATATAGACATTCTTTCCTCCCAAAGTAATAGGAAACTTAGGAAGGATCCCTAATGGTTGACTAGTTCCTATATTAAAAGCCAACAGATTCTGGGTAATAGGCACAAGTTGCGGAGAACCTAAAGCTTTCCAAGTAGTTTAGGAAAGAATACTAACATATGTGCATTCATTTATGATTGTTCTAGTTACATCCACATTATAATCATGTACTATGCTCTATAAGGGCACGTATGGAGGAAGACGATATCCTACTATTCGAGTCCAATCAAAGGAAGTGACCATCGTACTTGGATGGGGTGTCGTGGGAACGGGAAAACTACCCCCTTGTGCTATGGGAATGGGAAAACTATCCCCTAGTTCATTGGAACATGAAGAAATGAGAAGAACATAAGCAATATGAAGTTCACTCTCTACAGGAAAGGTATGATCAACTAAAGGTGGAATCGAGTCAACCATTTTCTCAACCAATGGTTGGTCGGGAATGGACTCATGGGATTCACATTCAGAGAGAGTGGGATTGATTGGAGATGGATTCTAATCAAACATTTCATCAACTCGTGGAGGATTGGGAGAAAGATTGTGATATCTTACCGTAAGATGAGGTTGAGAAGTTGTAAGGTTTTCAAACACTTTGGAGGCTGCATCCATATAAGGACAAAGGTCAATAGGATGATTACCTTCACATAACCTATAGGGAAACTTAACTTTACGTTTTTCCCACGCAACTTACTATCACTAGTTGAGGGTTTATCACCAACATGATCTCCAAAGGTTGATGTGAGCTTGTGGTCCACACTTCTAATACCTTGGGAATACCAGGACAATCTCTAAGAAGGTGGTCACCCTTACATAACTTACAAGGGAATTTAACTTTGTGGGGATGATTGGAAGTTTCCTCCATACTATTTTTATTCATAGAAATGGTTGCTTGGTTTTCCCCCTGCTTATTTTGCTTCTTCTTCTTCTTCTTCGCTTCCTAGTTAGTAGAATCAATACTTTGACTAGGAGAGGAGGAAGAAAAGGATGAAGAAACAACATGTGAAGAAGTAAAAGGGTTAACTTCAGGATCAACTTGAGTTTGATATTGTTTAGGTGGAGGAGAACTTGGTTGAGGTGCAATTTGGACATTCGGAACCATAGTGGTCGAAAACAACCAAAATGGAAAACCAATGGTAAATTTGTGAAGGGACGATGTTTCCATATAAGGAGCACCAATATTTCCAAAAGAAGGAAAAGTACCATGATTCCCATCAGGGGGGTTTCCTTGACTGGTGGACTCCGGAATTGTTTCCATTAGTTTCAACCTAAGATCCATTAAGGAGTTGTTCCACGGGGAAGATGTTCTTCCACGGTCAATTAATTGATTTTAGAAATTAAAGACACAAAATAAAACAAAGGGGTAAACTAGGAAAAATGTTTACCAAGAAATTGTGAACTGCAATATACACCTTAGTGAACCAAGGACTTAACGTACATGTAGATAATATCCATGAATGTTATGTTCGGTGTATCACAGTATACAAGGAGGCCAACTCGGTTACCTATTGATGGATAGAAACCTAAAGGGGACTTCCAAAATATACTCGATAGTACGTTGAAGTGAAGTCCATAGTAGTGTTTTCTAATGCATAATCGGTCGATGAGAGCATTCCCATATACTTTACATGCATGGAGCATCATCCAATATGCCCAAAGGTACGTGGAGAACGATCCCATACACTCACATACGTGGAATGAGATATCACCCCCGGATTTTAATGCTGACAAAAAACAACAGCTCCTACGTTTAAAGACATTAGAACACATCTCTAGCCTAGACCTTTATGTATGCCATTAAATTTTAAATGCTCCTTAGGTTAATTGATGTGAATTTTAGAGTTGATCTTGAATTAGATTTCAGTTTCAAGGCTGAAAACTTTATGTCACCTAAACACACCTATGATGCAACTAATATGATGAAAATAACTCTTTTCATTTTCCTTTTAACAATGCAACAAACAAGTGATGCAACAGTCAATCTCTACGACTTCACTATTCCAATCAAAATCAAAGCCATATATGCAATGCATGATGCATAAGGTTTTTCTTTTGGATTTCACTTCATTTTCATATGAAAACTAAGATATAAAGTTTAATCATTGATTCAAACATGCTTTTCAAAACGATAAATAAAACATCAATTCATCTAAGCACTCAATGATAAAACAAAATCAATTTGCAAATGGCCTATGATAAGAACAAATGAAAATATAAACCTTACTAAATTCAATAAAAAATGAAAACAAACCAAATGATGGCTTTAGAGAGACCACAAGACACTCAAAGGCTCAAGGAAGAGCAGTTGGAATAAGTATGATTAGAGAGAAAATCAAGACAAAATCAAAAATGTGCATGAACAGGGGCCAATGCAAGTGCAAAGGTGGCAATAATTCTATGCAATGTAGGCTCAAAGAAGGCTCAATTGGGGTGAAATGCTCTGTCACAAGACCATAGAATGCGTTGGTCTAGGGATGCAAAGTTTTGACACAAGGATTACAATTGAGACTCAATGAAAGGTCTTCCTAGGTTTGTTCTTGACAAAATAAGAAATTAAAGGTCTGGAGAAGAGGTAAGACAAGCACAATGGACAAAGAAACCACCAAGGGAATACAGTGATCCTGAGTATAGTCATCAATTTGTTATGCAGAATCTATGACTCTGGACAAAAGTATCTTCCCTAGGCTTGGTGGATTGACCTAGAATAACAGATTGACAAAGGGACTAATGGTTTCCTTATAAAGTAAATAGATAATTAGATGAAGCCTACCTAGAATCTATCGTATTCTTCTCTCCTTCCTTGGCTTGAATGCTCCAATCCTAGCTTTGAACACTATTATTATAACCTGCACAGTGAGATAACACAAGCCAACGATCCATGGAATCTATGTAGCATCATCTAATCACTTTATTTAATAGATCAACATGGTATTGAAATATATGAAGCCATAACATCATATATAGGAAAACAAAGAACTATTTTTATTAATAGAAATGGAGTGAGTTACAACCAAAAATAGGTGTTGATCCTGTAAAAGAGATCCTCCAAGTTGACTTGTCCTTTCCTTGTCATAAAGTGCACATCTAATAACCCTAATCCATGGAAATATATCTCACGTCAACAACATAAGGGTAGAATCACTCTCCAAAAGGCAATCCCTTGCCTATGGATTCTATTAAATATATAGGTGAAGGAGGTAGTTCATGAATTCTTATCCTTTTACTAATATGGGCTTGAGATCCACTCTTGATGGGAGGATGAGCTCAAGGGATAAGGGATGAAAACTCCAAGGTAGGATAGGATAGGATTCGAGACTTTTATCTGAGGTAAATAGTTACAATAGATCCTGAAATCTTTTGGAAGAAGAAGCTTCAAGATTCTCTCTCCTTTTCCCGAATTTCTAGAATCAACGCACCCCCAACATTGAGCAACCTGATAGTGATCAGCGTAGGTGCAAAGTAGGGAAACCTGGTAGTCAACGTTGTCCAGTAAGAGGCCAAGGATATTTTTTCCTTGAAATGACTGAAACAAGGTGCTTTCAGGAAGAAACTCAGGGATTAGAATGAGTCATTCTTAGGGCTTTGTGCAAGGATGATGAAAAGGAGATCAAAGGTTGTTGATTGATCTAGTTGAAGGCCCATTGACCAAATGTGACAAAATGGCCTATAACATGGAGGAGAAAGATCTCGAGATACATATTAAGCTTGGGGATGATGGAAGGTATAGTTATACCGAGATT
This sequence comes from Pinus tabuliformis, assembly GCA_031772625.1. Classification (NCBI taxonomy): domain Eukaryota; kingdom Viridiplantae; phylum Streptophyta; class Pinopsida; order Pinales; family Pinaceae; genus Pinus; species Pinus tabuliformis. The sequence continues at coordinate 322,882,260 of CM062809.1, forward strand.
AGTATAGTAGCATTTAAGATGGAGTCAGGATCCCCGCTTCACCTCAAAGATATCATGTTTGTACCAGGCCTAAAGAAGAACCTCATCTTTGTAGAAGTTTTGTAAGATCGTGGCTATGATGTTATTTTCAGCAAAGGAAAAGCCTTTCTGATACATATAGCTATTGGGCAGGTGAATCAAATCGGGGTTTGTGTGAAGAACATGTACAAACTTGATGTGGAAGATTGTGTTGCATTAAGAAGTAAGGCAGAGAAAGTGTAGAGTCGAGATGTTGATGAGATTTGGAACAGAAGACTTGGTCATTTGCACCATGGCAACCTTAAAAATATACAGCGAATAACCATTGGGATGATCCCCAAAGGATCACTTGAGAAACATGATGTTTGAAAGGGTTGTACCTTGGGGAAGTATGTAAAATCCTTATTCCATGATTGAGAGAGAAAATTAAAAGTAAAATCCGCATTCCAAACATAAATACCATGTTATTTTTATTGATGATTTCTCAAGAAAGTGTTGGATCTTCTTCATGTAGAAGAAGGATGAGACATTCTCAAAATTTGTAGAATTCAAGGCACTAGTTGAGAAAGAGACCAACAAGAAGGTGAAGGCTCTCAGGAGTGACAATGGAGGTGAGTATGTTTCGAATGACTTCAAGGAATTTTGTGTCAAAGAAGGAATTCAAAGAGAACTAAGAGCTCCCCACAAGTCACAGTAGAATGGGGTAGATGAGAGAAAGAACTGAAGCATTGCGGAAGCTGCGAAAGTTATTCTACATGACTAAGGCCTTCCACTACATTTGTGGTCAGAGGCATGTAACACAGCAGTCTACTTGTAGAACCGGAGTCCTCATTGGATTCTTGGTATGATTACAACGGAGGAGGCCTTCTTGGGGAGAAATTCTGATATGTATCATTTCATAATTTTGAAGCCTTTGTTTACTGCCATGTCTCCAAATATTTAAGGAAGAAACTTGAGTTGACAGCAAAGTTGGGAGTTTCTGTGTGTTACAACAAAACTCCACACAATTACCGAGTGTACTTACCTTCCCTTAGAATGATAGTTGTACGAAGGGATGTAAATTTTGATGAGGAGAAAGCAATGAGATTCTATCTTGAGAGGGAGCTTCAAATCCCACCAGAAGAGGAGCTTTTCTCTCCAAAGGAGCCTCAAGAATTTTTGGAGGAGCCACAAATGGAGCGGCAGAGAGGAGGCATAGTGGAGACATCAACTCAAGTAGAACCATCAAAGAAGGTAGAAAAAGAACCAAGGAAGTTGAAATATTGGTGCAGGACGTGAGGGAGAATGTGGGAGCTCCTTCAAATTTGAGCAGGAATAGGACATCACCTAAGAGGTACATTGGCTACATGGCTCTAATGACTGAGCTTTTAGAGACCGAGCATCCTCTTTTGAGGAAGCAGATGAGCAACCATTTTGGGTTGATGCAACAGTGGATGAATATGAATGCATAATAAAGTATAGTATTTGGGAAGTGGTCCCAAGACTGGTAGAAAAATCAGTTGTGGGTTCCAAATGGATCTTCAAAGTTAAGCATGTAGTAGATGGAAGCATAGAGAAGTACAAGGCCAGATTTGTGGCAAAATGATTCTTTCAAGTTGAGGGAATTGAATCTGAGGAAAAATTTTCTTTCATAGAAAGGTATTCATCCATTAGATTAATTATTGCATTGGCTACGCAAATGGGGTGGAAGGTCCACCAGATGGATGTAAAAATATCATTTCTCAATGGTGTTATTGAGGAGGAAGTTTACATAAATAAACCATAAGGATTTGAGAAATTTGATTGGGAGTATCATGTGTGCAGACTCAAGCGAGCATTGTACAGTCTCAAGTAAGAACCTTGAGCTTGGTACACTAGGATTGATAGTTATCTCACTAGATTGGGCTTCGCCAAAAGTGAAGTAGATGTGAACCTCTATCATATTTTGGTAGAAGGTAAATTATTTATCATTATTTTTATATGTTTATCATTTAATATTGACATGTGATGAGAAACTGATCATCTCTTGCAAGAAGGATCTTGCAAGGGAGTTTTAGATGAAAGACATGGGTTTCATGCACTACTTACTTGGCTGGAAGTATGGAAAGGTGATGGGGAATTGTTTTTGTCTCAAGGCAAGTATGCCCATAAGATAATGCAGAGATTTTGCATGGAGATTGTAAGCCCGTGGAGACACCTCTAGCGAAAACCTAGAGGAAGGAAAATTCCACTTCAAGTGAAGAGTTCGATGCTATCATTTACCGACAACTAGTGAGTTCAATGATGTATCGTGTGAACACACAACCAGATATGTGCTATGCAGTCAACCAGCTAAGCCAAGCTATGGTTAGGCTGACCAAATTTTATTCGAAGGCAACAAAACATGTTTTACGGTACCTCAAAGGAACTACCCATTATGGATTATGGTACAAATGGATAGAGGAAGTGCAGTTGCATGGCTTCAGATGTATATTTTGTAGGGATTCCATCATACTGAAAGAGTAAATTAGGTGCAGTTTTTAGTGTTGGGTCCGCAATAATTTCCTGGTATAACAAGAAGCATAGGTTAATGGCACTCAACTCAGTAGAAGCTAAATACATGGATACAAGTCAAGCAACATGTGAGGTGATCTGGATGAGAAAGATACTTGTGGGACTATTTGATTAGGATATGGATCCAACAATGATCTATTCTGATAATCAAAATTTCATTAATCTCTCTAAAAATCTAGTATTTCACGATCAATCCAAGCATATAGATATTTGGTATCATCATTTACGTGACTGTGTGCAGAGGAGGATAATGTTGCTATAATACATTTTGACTAGGCAAAAAGATGCTAACATCTTGACGAAGGCTTTTTCAAGAGGAAAGTTCAAATTCCAGAAGTGTAAGATAGGGATGGTTGATAATCCCTTTCTTGCTAAGAGGGAGTGTTGAGAAGTGCAGTAAGAAAGGCTCAATTTGGCTTAGCATTGGTCAAATTGAGAAAATTGGAAATTTCCACATCAGCAGACAACTTGGAGGTAGTTAATTGAGGTGACATGGCTCTTTTCACTTAGTTAGGTCAGTAAATTCAAGTTAGAGGGCTTGGAGTTCAGTTATGCATGAGTGATTGCTAATTCATAGCAATCTAGTTCAGTTATTTCCAGTTGTACTCAGTTAAACTGGTTCTAACAGTTAATAGAACTAGCTGGAGGTCAGTTGTGCAGTGGGACAATAGTCTAAGTCATAAATCATCCATTTAATTGATCAATCAACTCATGCATGCAAGGAATTTGAATTTTTCAACTGTGGTGGAGATTCCAAAGCAGTGTAACATTAGTTATAAACTAGTGTTGAGTGTACATGTGTTGCATGAAATCAGTGATCAATTCTTGGGAATTGCACAATCATTTTGAAGGAAATTCATAAATAATAGGGGCTAATCTATTCAGGATTTGTACAAGAAAATAGGGGCCTTGGTGAGAAACTATTTGGCTATGTGTTGGCCAAAGCTTATTCATTTAGCAGGAGAATAGTTTTTTTTTGGAGGTTGAGCTCAGAGCTAGAGCTAGAAATTGTAATAGTTTCTCAATTCATTGATTAATGCAAACGTGATTGAGGGGTTTTTCCCAGTTGGGTTCCCATAGAAATAATTGTGTATTTTTTGTTTTTCATATTGCTTGCCTATGCAAGTTGTTCTAAATTTTGAATTTTATTCCGTAGATCAGTAGGGTAGAATTGTGTCCCTTGATTTTAGATTAAATTTCTTGAGTAGTTGCAACTCTATCAAAATTTCTACATGAGATAGCATAGTAGAGTTTACACTTGATTTTTCTGGAGGAAATTCCAAATAAGACAATTTTATATGCATTCCCCATCTATTTCCAGTGCAATAATATCAAACTTTAATAAAGAAATATTCATTGTTAAATATTCATTAAATCTTCATTGGTAAATTGACATCTTTGCATATCTTTCTTTCACTGTTGTTAATGTGCCCAACCTAATTTTACATCACTTACATGTTCTCAGGTTTAAAAACAGAAGAAATGGAGAAAAATAAGACGAGTATAATACTCTTCTCTTTCATTTCTAGTTCTATATGTTTACATGAATAGCCAAAAATAGTAAAAAGTTCTAGGATTGGTTGAGTGTCGACTAGAACTCAAAGACCACAGTTTATATTTAATTTTTAGTTGTGATGTGTTTTTTGGTTTCATTTTAAATTATTATTTTCTACTCTAGTGAAGTTGAGGGCTTAACTCTAAATATATGCTTATTAGGCACCAACATTCTCATGGGAGAGGTACATTCTTTCATAGCAATTTTGTGTGTTGGTGGATGGGTTGTACTTAGTTCTCTTCAACAATTAAGCAATTCATTATCTCAATAGCCAAACTTTGTATAGTGATAAGTTGTAGATAATATCGAGTTAATACGTCGACGCATTTAATTTGTATTTCCATCTGAATGATCAAGGGTTTATCATTTCCAAATGACCTTAAGGTTGCTTTGATGTATGAATGAAAGTAATCTTCTTTCCAGTGAAAGCAGATTGTACCCAATGGAAATTATACAACCTCCAAAAAAACACTCCAAGTTCAAAAAATCTTAGTTTTGAATATATTTTATTACCTATTTGTCTTGGAATTCGATGTCTATATTGGTTAAGTGGTGAGCTGGAGAAATTTGTGCTCTCTCTCTCTCTCTCTCTCTCTCTCTCTCTCACACACACACACACAATATATATATATACAGAGAGAGAGAGAGAGAGAGAGAGAGAGAGAGAGAGAGAGAGAGAGAGAGAGAGAGAGATTTCTATATATCATGTGTTTCTTAGTACAATGGTTCTTCAACTTTATTTTCTAGCTAGTTCCTATCCCATCCCAATATGACCCTCCACATATTTTGGTTCCTTTTTATAATAAAAGACTCTACCACTCTATGAGGAAAAATATGTTTTTCTATTATTCACAAAAGCAATATTCTCTCATCTCCATCTATTTGCTAAATAAATCCAATAAAGCCTCTACATGTGGGGTTTCCTCCTTGCCACTAAAATTATTAGCAAACAAAATAGACAGGCATTGCCCATCATACTGAAAATTATGAAAATATAACTCTTAACTGTTGGTCGTTTCTCCCAAAGAGTGCACCACAAATATGCATAAATATGATATAAATATCAACATAAAAATGACCTAAACCTAACTCCAATTTAGGCTCATGGAAGCACCCAAATTTTAAATTTTTGCATGCATATAATTCTTAGCGTTATCTTGATATCCTTTAGAAAAGCACCCATTTCATGCATGCATGAAGTTCCCAAAACACAAGTACGATGGACCTAGTCTACTTATTGATCAAGCCACATAATGCATGCCAAATCAATTCCCCATCATCATGTTTACATTCCAGTTTCAGTCTTTAGCACATAAGTGTGCACGTTTTGGCTCATAAGGAAATGCCCCAACCCTACTAAAAACAAAAATAAACCCAAGAAAGGCAACACCCAACATAGAAATATGATTAACCTACTTTGCTTTTTGGTGAGGCCACCTCCCACATGCCAAATCAATGCCCTAGTAGCATGTTTATTTTCTAGTGCTAGCAAAATGGTGGTTATGATTTTGGCTCATAAGGAAACACCCCAACCCTACTAAAAATGACATCAAATTTAAGTCAGTTCCCACATGCACAAGGAAGGGAACAAAATTGCTAACTCAAAATATAAACAGTAGGTGCCCTACTACTGCTAAATATGGAACCTTGAAAATATATTTTTCTTGTGGGAATAGATGAATCCTCAAAGCCTTCACCAGGTATCACCTTGCTTCATTCAAAAAAACCTCACAATACAATATTTCAAAGTAAATTGGGCTTTAAAAAACATCTCTCCATGAAAATTGCAAATCATGAAATAAGAAAAACCAAACTCATCTTAAATTGTAGCAGCAAGACTCAAGAGTGACCTTCCATGTGGCTGATTTATTCTTCTTCAAATCTTAAAATAGGTGCTCGAAATACATCATATTCAAGCTCGATTGTTCAGCGAGTGGAGTCACGAATTACGCTAGAGGGTATTCAACTTAGTTTGTTGGCCAATCAACATCCACATGTCATTCTTCCATCATTTGATTAAGTTCAGGACTTACCATAACAAGTAAGCTACCTCATGCAAATTAAAGAGTAGGTACAATTTATAATGTGACCAATATACTTTACACAATGTTGAAAACTATCTGATTTGTCTCTCGAAAAGTAGAGAAACAACATTTAGTGATGTTGCTCAGAATATGTATGATCCTTGTGGTTGTATTTCTCATGAGAGATCCTCTTGGTTGTGATATAATTTAAAATATGGTTGTGCTACATTAAATTTAAAAGATGAAAATTTTGAAATATGGTTGTGCTATAATGATGTTTCTCTCTTTGGTACGATACATATTGGGAAGATATAGTGTGTGGTGTGTTAGAGTGTATAACTTGTCATAGAAGCAAGAGCTAATGAGTATTTGTAAATTTGTGTTTTCTGTGGATAGAGTTGTGAATACTCACTAGTGCTAAATATGTCTAAACAATTACTACTTTCAAGTGCATGTTCGTAAGTTACAAGATGTGTATTAGTGCTAAATATGTCTAAGCAGTTACTACTTGCTGAATTGAGGCTTTGTGATCCATATCAATTTTATGAGAAATTTTTCGGCGTAAATCACATGAAATTTCATTTGTCGACGCGTTTCGAACCAACAAGTGTGGTTCATCATCAGGACAAGTTGAAGAAACAAATCTAGCTTTTCCTATTAAGTAGTTTGAGCAAGACCTCCAATGGCTAAATTTGTTGACCAAGAAACAGCTATATGGACTAACGGGTAAATTTGACTGGGAAACAGTTAGTTGAACAGGATTAAGGGCATGACCTCTATTATTACAATTCCAATGAATATTAAATTTAATAGTCAGTTACTACTTCTGAATACTTGTTTAGTATTTTTTTCAATAGCCATGAATGGATGGGTAAATTGTTAATTCAACACCCCTAAAAAAATGTACGAGGATGTTTCTCCAAGATGTGAGTGATATACTCCCTTAATGGATACATTATGGAGGTTGTGTTTTATGTCTTTGTAAACTCTCCAAATGTAATGTGTATGCTATGAATGCATTGGAGGTATTGTTTTTTTTTCCATATCTCCCACTTGCAATGTATATGTTATGAATTCCTTGAGGATCTAGTAATAACTTTTGAGTTACACTAGGACTCAATGGTGAGGCTTACCTGTTAGCCTTAAAATCAAGGTTAATAAACACAAATTAAAGTTTTCCTAGAGAATCTCTCCACTAAAATTTTCCATTGACTTATCCTCCATGCTTAGTAGAATGCACTACAAGAGTGTAAAGTACAAAATCTTGTTATCCTTTGATGGACTGCACAAACCCATGTGGACAAATCATTTGATAACAACTTTGAGTTCATCAAGAACAACATCTATGGTACTCATGTCCTTGAAGCATGCAAGGTGACTAGATTGATCAGAAGGTTAATTAATGTGAGTATTGATGAATTTTATGGTGAAACAAAGAAGGATGTCATTGAAGGGAATCATGAGGCCTGGTAGCTTTTACCCTCCAATCCTTACTCTGCAACCAAGGAAAGAGTAGAGATGACAGTCATGGCTTATGGGAGATCCTACGATTTGTTTTTAATCACCACAAAAGGTAACAATGTATATGGACCTAATAAGTTTCCTAAAAAACTAATACCTGAGTTTATTCTTCTGGAAATGCAAAGGAATCCACTACCAATCCATGGTGATGGATCCAATGTTAGGATTTATTTGTATTGTGAAGACATTGTTGAGGCTTTTGAAGTTTTTTTGTATAAAGGTGAAGTGGGGCATGCGTATAATATTGGTACACAAAACAAGAGAAGGGTCATTGATGTGGCTAAGGATATGTGTAGGCTCTTTTCATTAAATGTAGATAATGTTATAAAGTTTGTCAATAATAGGCCTTTCAATGATCAGAGATATTATCTATATGATAAGAAACTCAAGGATCTCGTATGGTCTTGTTATAAAATTATATACTACATAGAAATGGAACACATAAAATATTGTGGAAACATAAATAAAGAAAATGCATAAAAAAAAGAGAGACATAGATATACGTGGTTCACCCAATTTGGGCTATGTCCACAGAGAAAAATCTAGTCCTTCCTTATATTATACAACAAAATAAAGAGATACAACTTACAAAAGATCCATTGTAATTTCCTCTTTGCTCTCACATAGTCCCCTCTTCCTTTATCACTCTGAATAATAATACAATTCCCTCATATAAACCGATGGTTTCCTTATAAGGTAAAAAACCTTAAATTAACATAACTTCTATCATCATATCATCTGCTTAATGAATGACCCATATTGACTATGAAATTGCAATATTTTACAAGGTAATTTTTCGTCTATTTTAGCTTCAGATGCGCTACCCCCGAACCCCTATCGGGGACCCAATGGCCCCCGGACCCCCACCAGGGGGGAATTTCTTCATAGAGTATACATCTGGCTGAAACAAATACCTTTGAATCAAGAAGATAATCAAGTTCCACTCCCAACGATATCCCACTTGGAGATTGATTATAGTAACTCCACTATTGCTTCACTTGCTAGACAATGCTTCCACTCTGGACCTGGTTTTCTCTCATATTCATCATCATAATTGAAGACAAAATGAAACTAAGAATAATCTTAGTTTCTCTCTAGTTACATATTTTTTTAACATATTTGCAAGATTATGGATATTGTGTATCTTTTCCAACTTCAATTGTCCATCTTCCAACACTGACTGTATGAAATGGTACTTGAGATGTATATGTTTAGTCTTGGAATGAAATGTTGAATTCTTTGAAAGATGAATGGAACTTTTCCTATAATTGCCTAACCTTCCCATCTCCTGATTCTTTCCCAATTCACCATAAAATTTTGTAACCAAATCATTTCTTTACCGGCCTCCTGTTGTAGCGGCTACAACCACCCTCCAAAATTTTGGCTTGCATGCAAATTTCAGAGCCTACCTTGGATCCTACAATCAACCATCCTTGGTCACTTGTTGGTAAGCTGATGATTTCAAGCTCCCCTCATTGATCTTAAGAGTTGTCTGTGTTCTCATATTTATGCAACATGTGTCACCTTTGGGCATAGGGGTTGTTGTTTGGCATGCAAAGGGAATGTTGTTTTGCTTCAAGGGAATCATGTGTGTATGAGTTGTTATCATCACATAGACATGTTTCACACTCACTTCATGCACTCTTGTCATGAAGGTTGTTGCATCAAGCAAAGTATGTCTTATGCATTTTGGATGGTCTACGTTGTGTCACTAAGTGTCCATGTGTGATCACAGTCGAGTCATGTCACTATTTACATATGTTTCATTGATCTCACACTTAGCCAATTTCCCAAGCAACCTAGCTTCATCCAGCTTCCTGAAACTGTGAATTTTACTTCTGCAACCCTCAATCTTCCTCCCTTTCCTGCTCGAACTCCATAGTGCGTAGAGACCCCAGTCTCCCTTGGCATCCAAAAATGTGCAGTGCTTTCCTCCAGTGTCCTTCCCCAACTAGAACCCATTGTCATCAAAAACTGCACAGTATTTTCCCCCAGCTGCTCATTTTGCATTGCAACCTGAAACTGCATAGATTTTTCCTCCCAGAACCCATCCCGCAATAGTGCCTTGCATCCAGAAACTGCACAATATTTCCTCCCAACTTCTCAAGTTGCACTGCATTCAGAAATTGTGCAGAAGTGTCCTCCTAGGACCCCCATCCCATAATTTTATCTTGTGCCTAAAAACTGTGCAGTGTTGTCCAAGCTACCCTATCTGTCTTGCATGAAGAAATTGCACAGATGGACCGCCCATGGCCTCATCTTGATAGCAGTCACTTCCCACTTAAACTGCATTGATCTATCTCTCAGTGAAAACAAGAAAAGGTGATATGTTGAGATCACTTCCAAGGAGTTGAGGAGAAGTACCAAGAGACTAAGTGATGGTAAAGGTCAAGACCACATGCAGAATCCATCGGATGCGTGATCATCTCGAGGGTACGTATGGTAAGTAAAGAACACATTTCAAAGTACACCTCTCAGTTGAGTTTGCAAGACTTCTCGTCGGTGTCACATCATCATGCCTTCAATAACATGCATGTGTGCAAACACAAAAGTCATTTCATATATTTCCTCTACATGTCTTGCTTCCTTTTCGCTTGTTTGACCAACTGTCATCTTCAACATGTTGATTTCTATTTCATGCTTGCGACCTTGCTCTAGTGATGTTGAAGGTTTATGTATGATTTGAGTTCACTATGTAAACATATATCGCACTCACACATGATGTTGTAAGCATTATATTGCAAGTGTCGTCACAGTCGTCCGAAGGTCTATCCGAAGTGTCACACTTGTTGCTTTCACCATTAGGCAGTCCCACAGTCAGTTGGACTGAGATAGGTTGTCTTATTGGTTTGAGGTCTCTTGTCACTGAGTCATGTTGATTGTGTGTTTGCAAGGCCGTGTATACATGAGTTCACTCACTCACACACTTAACCATTTTTCTGAAAATCTATTGATCAGACCACCCTCCATCATTCAGACCTCCACTGAGCTACACTGCCCAGTATCAACCCTCAATGACAAAGCATTGTTGCCCAGAAATGTGAAGAGATTGAGGTTTCCCTCTAAGAAGTCTACACTGGGAAATTCTGGAATCAACCCGGCTGACTGTCACCCAGAACAGCGCAACATTTACCTAAGAATCTATCTCATTTTGCGCTTCGCACAAGCCTATCCATCAAGCCTCTCATTGCTTGACCGAAGAATTTGACTTGGGTAGTGACCCAAGGTTGCACTCCTCCCAAAAATTAGGCAAAATTTGATAGCATGCCTTCTTGCACTGCCTGAAGAAATTGCGTAGACAAGAGGGACAGGCACCCATTGCCTATCACTGCATTGTCTCTAGAAATTACGCAGTTCTATCAGTCAGTCCCCCTGTTGGCTTGCTTGCTACTCCTCTTGAAAATTTTGTAGTTTTCATGGGCAGTCCACCTGCTTCTCGGCACCCCGCTCAGCCTAGAAACTGCACAGACATGTCCTTCATAACTGCCTCCCAGATCTGAGCAGTTCTGGCTAGCAATGTCCCACAGCCCGATCTCGGCCTCCTCAAAAAATCTGTATAATTTTCACTGCCAGTGCCTCCTTCTACCCGCACTGCCTTCCCCAAAAAAATTGTGTAGTTCTGCCTCCCAGCTGAGCTAGATCCCACAAATGTCATTGTTGTCCCAAACTGCTCAACCCAGCCTCTCAATAACCTCTACACAGTTTTTCCGGACAGTTCCCCAGAGCCTTACATCTCAGCCTGACATGTGCTCTGCATTGTTTCATAGCCTTGTCCTCTCTCCCGGTCACCTACACCCAGAAACGAAAGACAATGCATCATGGTAGACTAGGGGATTTCTAGATTTGATTTTGTCTCATCATGAGTGATTGCATAAATTGGTATATGGATGAGACATGGCGCAACGATGAACGAGATGAACAAGGAGTGCATGCTAGAAGACTTGCTCATAGTTAGATGAACACACGAAGCATACCAAGTAGCAAGCGAAGGAGACACATTCACATGCGTGGACCATCAAGAAAACACCAAGACCATTGAAGACTCCGCACACTTTTCCATGCAGAGGTGAAGCTATGGTACACCACGAACACATTCGTCGCTCAGAAACACAGTAGTTTGACACTAATAGCACAGCCAGCATGTGCATACCAGTAGTGTCATGTCGAGTTGTGTCATGAGTCGCCTCGGCCACATCACTATTTTGGGTCATACTTGTGTAATCAATGTAATGTAACTTGGAAGTCCAAGAGACCCACGGATGAAGTCAAAGAGTCATGTAATTCGAAGAGTCATGTAAGTCGAACAGTCATGAGGGAAGTCGAAGAGTCATAAGGGCCAGTTTCACCCTTGGCTATATATACCCCTCATTTGTACATGCAAAATACTTTTCACCTTGGTTCCTCCCACATAGCCTTGAGAGTTTGTAGTCTTTTCTTTGAAGAGCGAGCAGTGGCTCCAATGCCCCACTATTGGGGTTAATGATGTATGGTGTATGGATGTGTCTTGGAACTTTCTCTTAATTCAGAAGCTTGTCATAGGTCAGCACGTTTTCACACATGTATTGTATTCATTTGTAAGACTATTCTTTGGACGCTTTTAATGCATGTTTATTTAACCTGTACTAATATAGTTGAACTATTTTGATTGTTTTAGTGCATACATTGTTGGAAATGTGTTGTATCAGTTGTTATAATGACCATTGCACTCCTATGGACTACTCCATTGGGTGTTGTATGTGATATCTGTTCACTTTGTGTTTGTGACTATCACATCCGTGTGAACTACTTCGTCGGAAGCTACGCAAATCTTGCTGTGTTGTGTGTCTCTAACAAAGTTGGGACTATTCCTTTTCGACTTGAGACTCACTCTCACCCTCTCCCTCTGTAATGAAAGAACTTTGACACAAGAGACACTAAGCACTCACTAGGCACATGGACCTCGTTGTTTGAAGACTAAGTATACCACTCTCATGTACATACAAGAAAGAGCTAAGGCATATCTTTAATATAATGGAAATCGTCCATCGTATCGGATGGGACTCGTACACCAAACAGTGTGAGGTCTAGTTCAGACTTCATATTGGGAATATCCCCTAAATGTTGGTGGTTCCAGCACCGTCAACACCTCTGTAGCAGAAACATACTTTTCTTCTGTTGTTGAAAGTGCAACAACAATTTGCATTTTTTAAACCCACTAACATTTGTTCCACCTATAGTAAACACATACCCTATGGTGCTCCTCATGTTATCCCTATCACATGTAATAACTGCATCAACATATTATTGTAGAGCAACGTTTGAACAACCAAATCATAATGCTTGATTTGTGGTACCTCCCAAATACTTGAGAATCCATTTCACTACTATCCAATGTTCTTTTCCTAGATTTTTCATGTACCTTCTTACAATTCCCACTCCATGTGCAATATCGGGCCTTGTGCAGACCATTGCATACATGAAGCTTAGAATTGTTGTTGCATATGAAAATTTAGACATATAATCCACCTCTTCCTAGGTCTTGGGACACATCTCCTTACTTAGTTTGAAATGGCTAGCCAAAGGTGCACTAACTGGTTTTTCATTTTGCGTATTAAATATTTCCAACGCCTTTTGTATGTACTCACTACGAGACAACATTAATTTGTGATTTTTCCAGTCTCTATTTATTCTCATACCAAGGATTTGTTTTGCAGCACCCAAATCCTTCATTGCGAATGAATTTTCTAATTTTCGTTTGAGCACATTTATTTTATGCATGTTATACCCTACAACAAGCATGTCATCTACATACAAAATTAGTATAATATAGTTTCCATAATTTTGTTTTTTCAGATAAACACAATGGTCAGAGTGGCATTTAGTATAACCTCGTTCAAACATAAACCTATCGAATTTTAGATACCACTGCCTTGGAACTTGTTTTAGGAAATACAAGTTCTTCTTCAAATTGCACACTAATTTCTCCTTCCTTTTGAACTCATACCCTTGTGGCATATGCATATAGATATCTTCCTCCAAATCCCCATGGAGAAAGGTTGTATTTACATCTAACTGTTCAAGATGCAAATCTTCTACTTCCACAATATTAAAATAGTTCTGATTGAAGTCCTTTTAACAATAGGAGAAAATATTTCATCAAAGTCTATACCTTTCTTTTGTGAAAATCCCTTCACAACAAGTCTACCCTTGTACCTTTGATTACCTCCATCTTCTTCCTCCAACCTGTAAACACATTTATTCTACAATGTTGTCTTACCTACAGGAAACCTCACTAAGTCCCAAGTCTGGTTATGTATCAAGGATTCCAACTCTTATTTCATGGCTATCTCCCACATCTTCCTGGTTTCTACCTACATTGCTTCTTCATAAAATTATGGCTCGCCAGAATCAGTCAACAATACATAATATAATGAAGGAGAGTATCGTTTAGGGGGTCTACTTTTCCTAGTAAATCTTCTATCACCACTTTCAAGTGTTTGAAGTGTCTGTTGTTGGTGTGTTTGTTGCTTTTGTTGTGGTTGTTGATCATTATAGTTTTCAAGAACCTTTACCTTTCCTTTCATCTCATCAAGCACTGTGTATTCTTTGGTTTCCTTTTCTTGTTTCTTTTTCTACATCTGATCCTTATACAAGACCTTTTCATTGAATATGACATCTATTCTCCTAATGATTTTGTGATTTTCATAATCATATAATCGATAACCAAAATCATTAACACCATATCTAATAAAGGTACATTTCTTTGATTTTGCCTCGAGCTTTGTTCTATTTTCTTTATTAATGTGGGCAAAGGCTTCACAACTAAAAGTCTTTAAAAATCAATAGTTTACTTTTTTACCTGTCCATGCCTCCTCTGGAATACTACCATCCAGGGAACTTGAAGGCCCTTTGTTTATTAGATAAAAATCAGTATCTATAGAATCTTCCAAAAATTGTAAGGGAAATCTTGCATGTAATCACATGCACCTTGCACACTCCATGATTGTCCTATTCGTTCTTTCTTATACACCATTTTCCTATGGCATTCCTGGAACTATCTTCTCTTTGTGAATTCCATGCTCTAAACAATAGTTATCAAACTCTGTGTTGTAGTATTCATCTCCATTTTCTGATCTAGGACACTCCAACTTCTTCCTATCTCATTCTCAACCAAAGATTTCCATTTCTTGAAAGAGTATCAAATACATCAGATTTATTTCAAATAAAATAAATCCAAGCTTTCCTAGTTGCATCATCAATAAAAGTAACATAATAGTGAGATCCACCGAGAGATAATACCTGAGTAGTTCCCCATACATTTGTATGCACAAGCTCTAATTTTTCACTCTTCTTTTCTTTTCCAACTTTGATAAGTATGACTCTACTTTCCATAAATACAATTTTCACAGAAATCCAAATCAACATGCTTCAAACGTGGAAACAAATATCTTGAGTGAAGAATTTGCATCCCCTTATCACTCATGTGCTCGAGCCTATAATGCCACAATGTTGTATCTACTCTTGTGGAGGGTACTGCTTTAAATTAATTATAAATACCATTACATAAATACAACGTACCAATCTTTTCTCCTTTTTCTATTACGAGGGCTCCTTTAATGACCTTCTAGGTTTTGTCTGTGAATGTAGTTACACAACCTTCACCATCTAACTGCCCTATTGAAATTATATGTTTCTTCAAATCTGGAACATGCCTTACCTCCTTCAATAGCCATAGTTTTCCATTTTTTTCTTTATAAAAACCCTACCCATTCCAAATATTTTACAAGGTTAATCATCACCCAAATGAACCCGTCTATAATCTCCTTGAACATAGTCATGAAATTTTTCCTATCAGGTGTGACATGGAACGAGGCCACTGAATCTACCACCTGGGCATCAATAATATTCTCTAATGAGAGAATCAAAGCATCTTGAAACACATCACCTGTCACATTCACTTCATGATTTTTCTCTTGTTGTCCATCTCCTTCTTTTCCCTTCCGAGATTTGTTTTCTTTCTTCAGGTGCCCTTTCTTCCCGTATTTCCAGCACACTATCCCTGATCTGGATTTTGATATGCCTTTTCTTGACTTACTGTGATTTCCTGGGCTCCTTCCTCTTTCCATTTTTCTTCCCCTAGTCTCTACATTCAAAGAATTACCTAATGTCTCACCAGAGCTTTTCCTCGCATTTCCTCGCTAAGAATGGCACCAACAAATGAAACTTTAAAGTACTAGATCCAGAGATAGATTTACTAGTAGCCATAACTAAGCCATTCCAACTTTCTGGAAATGAGCACAAAAAGAACAGAGCCCTTACTTCATCCTCAAAATTGACCCCTACTGACATCTTCATATTAAATAGATGCTTCATAAGAAATACCTTATTTGAGGCTGAGCATTTTTCATATAGTTTGGCAAATGCCATCATTAAACCTTATGTTATCATTTCCTTTGAAATGTTGAATGCCACTGATGTTACTAAACACGGTTGTATTGTTCCTAGTGCCTTTCTATCAAGAATATCTCATTCTTTGTCTGTCATACTTGTCAGCTTCTTTGATTTTCCGCTCAATGGTAGGTACAGATATTTCTAATACAAATAATCTTCCATCTATATCTTCCACACCTAGTAATTTTAGCTGTTAAATTTCTCGACCCTAAACCTACCATCTTCTTCCATTGCTCCCACTCAAACCAGGACCCTTTTTACTTGTGAGTATATCATCCAAATATTCCTTCAGCTCTGATACCAGTTGTTAGAAAATTATATATTACATAGAAATGAAACACATAAAATATTGCAGAAACATAAACACATAAAACAAGAGAGACACAGATATATGTGGTTCACCCAATTTGGGCTACATCCATGGAGAAACAACCAATCCTTCCCTATATTATCCACCAAAATGAAGAGATACAACCTACAACAAATCTGTTGTAATTTCCTCTTCGCTCTCACACAATCCCCTTTTCCTTTTTCACTTAGAATAATAATACACAATCACAATACAATTCCCTCATATAAACTGATGGTTTCCTTCTAGGTCCAAAAACCATAAACTAGCATAACTTTAACCACTAGATCATCTGCCTAATGAATGGCCCAGATTGACTAAAAAATTACAATATTTTACAAGGCACTTTTCATCTATTTTTAGCTTCGAAGGCACTTCCCCTAAACCCATGTCGGGGGCCCGCTGGCCCCTGGACACTTGTGGGGGAGACATGTCCCCCCCTGCACACCCCCGCCCACCCCCCATGTGGATGGGTGTACATTCTTCCTGGGGTGCACATCTGGTTGAAACAAATACCTTTAAATCAAGAAGATAATCAAGATCCACATCCAAAAAATCTGAGAGGACTAAATGGGAAGAGGGATGGAAGAAAAAAATTGATTGGTACATTAGACACCTTGATTGGTGAGGTGATGTGTCTAGTTCTTTGCTTCCTCATCCAAGGATGCTCGCAATGGAAATATTTGAGAGGTATACACAATCTCGTGATGTGGTTGAAACCACATCTCCCTCCCTACAGAACGACATCCAGCAGAATCACATGCTAGAGCCCTCTAATGGCCTTATTCTGAATTTGACCTTGAATTTATTAATCTATGAGTGAAATGGTTGGATCTGAGGGCTTCTTGGGCAGATATGTGAAAGGTAGGGCATAAAATATGAATGTGGAAATGGGAGATTGGAGAATAGGTCTTATATCCTAAAGGAAATATAGAATATAAAACCTACTAAAGTGTTTAATGTTGCAGGTGTGATAGGTCAGGCTAATGTGGATTGGTGTGAATCCCATAAGCCCGAGACTATTACAACCAATGTGGCAGGAACTCTGAATTTGGTTGATATTTGCAAGGAGCATGGTCTTTTGGTTATAAATTTTGCAACCGGTTGTATTTTTTAATATGATGATGCTCATCTTGAAGGCATTTGTATTGGATTAAAGGAGGAAGACAAACCCAATTTCATTGGGTCCTTTTGTACCAATATCAAGGCCATGGTAAGATTTTTACTCGATCAAGAATCTTTTGGTTTCACCGTTTTTCTAACTGTTTTAAAAAAAAGAGATTGGTTTTCTTTAATTACTTTATTATATGAAAATGTTTCTAGAGGTAAGGTTTAGTTATTTGCATTGCATTCTAGTGTCTTAAATCCCATCCCATATTTATTGCATTGACATCTGGTATGTTCAATTGTATTGCTCATGGTTTTCTATGATTTTATCACATTATTCATGTGCCCATTTTAGGCAATTCTAAGTCAATCTTGATCTTTTGGTTCTAGCATTTTGTACCTATGAGTACAGTCTACTTCAATTAGTTTATTTACATGACTGTTACACTAAAAAATGTCACCATGGCTATTTACAGTTAGTATGGCTCTATCAACAGTCATGCTATCCTCTTAGGCAAGTCTTATGCCTCTGCTCTCCATGTCAAACTCCAAAAAGAGAGAAAGTCTTTATAAATGTATTTATCTCTGGGTACGCAGGTTCTCTCAACCTTACCTGCGGGTACGCACCCAATGTTCACAAAAGTTGCGTCCTTGGACGCTCTGTATGTAAAGGGGCAGGTGCGTCCCCCTGTAAAGGTCAAAATGCGCAAGTTTCATCTTTAAAAAGTTACTTGTGGTCATTTCTAGAGCATTCTAGAAGGTTGTTCGACGTGTATTGAGCGCCTCCAGAAGGTTCATGTACCCCTACCAAAGAGGAACTTATCCCATCAATAAGGGAGCTATCCCATCCAAAGAGGGGATTATCCCATTGATGGTGGACCTGATTAACTTCCTCTTGAGCACTATAAATACAGGCATTGGGCCAGAAGGAGGGGAGGTTGGAAGCTATACATTTCTAAGGGTAGATGCTGCTAGAATTAGGACTCCCATTTAGAAGCTTGTGAGGAGAGATTGCCATCTTTGCTTGTTCTATTTGGAAGTGGGTGAGCTTTGTCAAAGTAAAGGAGAACTCTTGATGGACCCTGGGAGGGACTTGCACAACACCAAGGCTCAGGTTGTAATTGTTCCTTTTGTTACCTATTAATGCAAATGAGTCCATTCTTCTCAATAACTTGTTATTTATGAGTTGTTTCATGTACTCCTTGGTCTATGTGTTAAATATGTTTTATTCTATGAGATTATCAAGTGCTATTTAATCGTTTGATTGTTAGTGGATGCAGGTTTCAAAGTGAAGGAGGAGCTCATCTGGATCAGCGGAGCTGGACTGCTACAACAGCGTTGGACTACAGGTAGGATCTAAACACTTGATTTCTTATATAGTAAATGCATGTTTAGAGAAGGATTGTTCTTGTTTGTCTTGTTTGTCACTAGAGAGTCTTAGGCTCCTAGGGAGGTTGGTTGTGTCCGCACAATCGACTCTTTCTGCCTGACAAATGTACCTCGTTTTGCATCATTATGCTGGGGGCATGCGAACTTATAACAAGCATAGTTTTTCATTTCAAGCTTGTGTAAACATGAAACTGAATCTGAGGACAGTTCCTTGTCTTGTGTCAAGCTCGTTAAAAAATGAAACAAGGGTAGGTTAAGTAGGTAGATTGTAGAGAGTAGTTATGAGCATAGTTCCTTGTCTTGTGTCAAGCTCATTAAAAAATGAATCAAGGATTTTATGAGCATAGTTCCTTGTCTTGTGTCAAGCTCATTAAAAAATGAATCAAGGTTTTCTAGAGTAAAGTTTTTGTTAGGTAGATTGTATAGAGTAGTTATGAGCATAGTTCCTTATCTTGTGTCAAGCTCGTTTAAAAAATGAAACAAGGGTTTGAGGATAGTTCTTTTCTTGTGTCAACCTCACTAAAAAATGAAACAACTCCCTCCAGTCTTTCCAAGATCTTGAAAGTAAAGCTTCATTCCATCCACCTCATTGAATGCAATGAAGCTTGGGGGGCATGTACCTCGTTTTGCATCATTATGCTGGGGGCATGCGAACTTATAACAAGCATAGTTTTTCGTTTCAAGCTTGCGTAAACATGAAACTAAATCCGAGCATAATTCTTTTCCTGTGTCAAGCTCGTTAAAAAATGAACCAAATCCTCCTCTACTTGAGTCGAGAGATTGACGAGATCTTATAAATGTTAAGTTTTTAGGTTAGTTATTTCAGTTTTTTGCATAATTTTCTTATAGTTTTAGGTCGAGTCTTTCAAATGATCTCGTTCATGAACCTTCATTCCATCCAGCTTGTACTTAGTTGAATGAAATGAAGCTGGGGGGCATGCGCTCTAGAAGTTATGCTTAGGGGGCATCAAGCACAGTTTTATCTCTGTTTCAAGCTTGTGTAAAAATGAAACTACATTGAAGCATAGTTTTTCTCTGTTTCAAGCTTTTGTAAAAATGAAACCTATCTCGAGTCAATTTTAGTTATTTTCAAGACTCGTTAAACTCATGAAAATACCGAGATTATTTTGCTATCTTTCATTCTCGTAAAACAAATGAAAATGCCGAGTTCTTTCCATCTTTTCCTGCTTGTAAATTAAATTGAAATTCGGCCACATGAGTACATTTTTATCCCTTTTTCGAACTCATTAAAATTTACGAAAAAGTGAAGACCATGAGTACATTTTTATCCCTTTTTCGAACTCGTTAAAATTTACGAAAAAGTGAAACATGCAGAGTCATGTTTTAAGCCCTTTTCTGACTCCTAAAATATGAAAAGATTGCCGAGCGTTTCTTTTACACTCGTTAAAACGGAATTAAAAGACGGTCCCCTTATAGCCCTTTTCTGACCGTAAAAACAGGAAAAGATTGCCGGGTTTTTGTCGTTTCAAACTCGATACTGGAAATAAAACGACGTGTCCCTGATCGCTTTTTACTTTTCAGGTCAGTGACACTAATTATGAAAGTACTCCTTAGTCGCAAGATCAAGCGGTTCCCCCAGGTATTATTTTATACTTTTTCGGGCTTGAGGGACACAAATCTACGAAAAATTTCAACTTGGAGTCTTCTTAAGTTTTTCAGACTCTCTAAAATTGGAAAACGCCGAGTTTCTCCTATACTGGACTCGTTAAAATTTCACAGTAAAGGACCTGTTCAATTAAAAACAGGAACGAACCACTCCTTCCTAGGGTTTGAATCAAAACTAGGTTGGACTCATCCGAAGGATGAGCTTATAATCAAGCATATGTTATCCTCCTCAAGCTTGTTAAAAATAAAGAGGTACTTGCCAGAAATGGTGGGGGAAAAGAGAGAAGAATGAGCCTATTTGTTATCTTTTGTCTCAGAAGAAACTTTATTACCACTCTTGGACACGACACTTTTCATTCACCTGGGTTGGGAAATCCTTTACATCACAGTCGATCAAACCACTTTGAAATTCTTCAGCCGGGTTCCGGGGATTAACTTTGAGTCACTCATCACCAAGCCATCTGTCGTGTCGTTATGTGTTCAAGAGGTCTGCAAACAAAACTTTCATCTGCAAAATACTTGTCATCCATTTGACCATCCCTGAGTTAGTCCTTACAGCAACATTTCTTCAACTTGAACAATGATTTCGTGTTGTGGGCTTGCCTGCAACGGGTCGCTTTCTATCGACATCAGCACATTATCTAGAGAGATGACTTAGAAATCGTCAGTACCTTGAAGTCTGCATGCATCAATGGCAGGTTTCTCGCCTTTGACGTCAGTTTACATCATTGACTCTCGATCGAAGGATTCCGTGAAATGTTCGACATCAATTCATTCATTCACATCTCATGGATTGTACTGGGTACTTTGGGAACCATTGACATTACTGGTGGTCTCTCTCACACTTGTTAACAGTTTACATCATCGACTGGTAATCAAGTGGTTTCTACCATGTTCGACATCAACTCATTTATTCGCATGGCTAGAATCGTACCAATTCAGGAAGCAGAAATGAAGACCCTGGATCTAGTTTCCACCATCCAGGCTGCGAGGAGTTTTGTATTCATTATCTAAGTAGACTAATCATAAACAGATGGCTGCGCCCATACTGTGTCTACAAAAGTCTATGATTATGATATACTGCAAGATCATTCCTGTATCAGAGTAGTTAGTCTGTTAGTTAAAGTTTTGATCTGAGTATGGGAATGCCTACCTCAGTGATGATATAATCTTATACATGTATTTTGTGTTGAAAATTGCAGGTTCTGACCAGGCTCTCCACGAGATAATCCTTGAAATGATAAAGCGCTTCACCCTTCCTAGATAATACAAAACCCTAATCTATTACAGGCTTCGCACTTTAGGGGGCAATCTGTTACACTAAAAAATGTCACCATGGCTATTTACAGTTAGTATGGCTCTATCAACAGTCATGCTATCCTCTTAGGCAAGTCTTATGCCTCTGCTCTCCATGTCAAACTCCAAAAAGAGAGAAAGTCTTTATAAATGTATTTATCTCTGGGTACGCAGGTTCTCTCAACCTTACCTGCGGGTACGCACCCAATGTTCACAAAATCTGCGTCCTTGGACGCTCTGTATGTAAAGGGGCAGGTGCGTTCCCCTGTAAAGGTCAAAATGCGCAAGTTTCATCTTTAAAAAGTTACTTGTGGTCATTTCTAGAGCATTCTAGAAGGTTGTTCGACGTGTATTGAGCGCCTCCAGATGGTTCATGTACCCCTACCAAAGAGGAACTTATCCCATCAATAAGGGAGCTATCCCATCCAAAGAGGGGATTATCCCATTGATGGTGGACCTGATTAACTTCCTCTTGAGCACTATAAATACAGGCATTGGGCCAGAAGGAGGGGAGGTTGGAAGCTATACATTTCTAAGGGTAGATTTTGCTGGAATTAGGACTCCCATTTAGAAGCTTGTGAGGAGAGATTGCCATCTTTGCTTGTTCTATTTGGAAGTGGGTGAGCTTTGTCAAAGTAAAGGAGAACTCTTGATGGACCCTGGGAGGGACTTGCACAACACCAAGGCTCAGGTTGTAATTGTTCCTTTTGTTACCTATTAATGCAAATGAGTCCATTCTTCTCAATAACTTGTTATTTATGAGTTGTTTCATGTACTCCTTGGTCTATGTGTTAAATATGTTTTATTCTATGAGATTATCAAGTGCTATTTAATCGTTTGATTGTTAGTGGATGCAGGTTTCAAAGTGAAGGAGGAGCTCATCCGGATCAGCGGAGCTGGACTGCTACAACAGCGTTGGACTACAGGTAGGATCTAAACACTTGATTTCTTATATAGTAAATGCATGTTTAGAGAAGGATTGTTCTTGTTTGTCTTTTTTGTCACTAGAGAGTCTTAGGCTCCTAGGGAGGTTGGTTGTGTCCGCACAATCGACTCTTTCCGCCTGACAATGACAAACCTTTTTGAGTTAAAGTTGGGTTTGATGACATTGCATTAATGCAGTAGTGAGTAGAACCTAATCATGTGTATATTTCATTGGCATCTAGCATGATCAAGAGTATGTTCATAATCTTCTCAGGACCTCCTCTTCTTTTATTGCATTTTTCATGTGCCAATTTTGGACAAATATGGGTCAACTTTGATCTTTTGATGCAATTTTCTATCTATATTTGAGAAAAGTACAATGATGCTTTAATTACTTATTTTACATGAAAAATATGTTTGAATTGAATTTTATTTTGATTACATTGCATTCATTCAATAGTCACTAGAACTCCCTTCCCTTTGTTTAATGTGTTGGCATATGGTATAATATAAAGCATCTCTCATAGAATTTCTTAGGGAATGGTATGTTTTTATTGTTCATGGTATTCACAGAGCTTGCTCATCTTATTTTATTATATTTTTCATGTGCCCATTTTGGACATAAATGACTCAATTTTGATGTTCTAGTCACTTGTATGCTTTTGGAATTTAAGTTAATATTTAGTATATGTATACTTTTTTCCCTAGGGAAAAATCGCAATTTTCTATTAGTAAAGAAAATTACATGTTGTAGATGCCTGAGTGGCATATGAATATGTTGGGTCCATGGCCATCAAAAAATAGTTTTGTACAAAAAACCCTTATAGGGTGGACTATAAACAGTGTTATAATAATATATACAAGATAAGACTATATCATCAATATATGTATACTATATAGCTCATGAGAGCATTTTTTTTTTTCTAAATTTGGGTTGAATATATCCTACAAAAGTTTGAAAATGTTTTTACTCTTAGGGTTAGGATCCCCATATCCTCGGACCTGAGTAACCCTCTCAATTTCATCACAAAGACCACATGATATGAGAAAGTAGTAAATATACCAAACAATATGATTGTCCTTGATGAGTTGTTACCAATCTCGATTGAGATGGAAAAAAAGGATTTGCACTGGAATATGGAACTTTACAAACCCAGTTGTTGTGATACATAATGAAAGCTTTCAGATGTATAGAGAATATATTGATCCCACTTTCAAGTGGAAAAACTTCACTCCCAAAGAATAGGAAAAATTCATAGTTTCTCCTCGAACTGATAATGAGTTGGATGCCACCAAGTTGAAGATGGAATTTTCATAGTTTTTGTCAGTAAAAGATTCATTATTGAAGTATGTCTTTGATCCCAAAAAGAAGAACAAGTTAGCCAATGGTCTAGTCCTTGCTTAATATCAATTTTTCATTTGTTGTAGTAGAGTTTTTCTCTGCTTAGGCAAGAAGAGAATCCATATGCTTAATTGGGGGACCATTCACAAGGTTGTCCATTACTTTATTATTTTTCGCACACAGATGGAGGAGCTTATTAGGTATTATATTATAGATATATTCTACTACTCTTCTTCTGATTTTACATTTTAGTTCAGCAATGGAGGATCTAACTAGCTAGGGTATTCTAGATAGGTTTGACTATTCTTGTTATGTTTTTATATTTTACATTATTTCTATGAATGTAAGTCAACTTGCAATGTTAATTTCATTGAATTTGTAAAAAGTAATTCTACTATTTGGATTATATTCATCTTTGACAAGACTGTTCCTATTATATGAAAGAAGTTTTCACATTTTTGTAAAGTAATTTCTCAAGGTTTATGTGTGGAAATATTCATTTTTTCTTATTTTTCTCAGACAAATCCTATTTGGGTTCAAGTGAACTGTACATTAACAGAATTTTCAGGGATTCCCCTCTTGGTGAAAAGTACCTACATTGGATGGATCAAATTTTAAATTCAAATAATATAACACTAACTTTAATTTATCTAAAGTTCATAATGCAAGAGCCTTATTAAGTTCATTGGAATACATTAGTTCTTTTGAAGAAAATCACTCTTACTGGTTAAATTGTGTCTCGGAAAGTATGCATCATCTGTGTATCTGCATTATATAAATGGATTTATAATTGGGGTGTATGATCTGTAATGTGACTATGTTAGTCTGAATAATGGTAGGAAGAATATTGTAAAGGAAATTGATTTGGATAAATCACATGAACTGTGATTCACTGTTTTGTCCAATTTGGTAGAGAAATTCCATCTTGTAGCTAATTTCAAGGCAACATTTCATGTTACAGATCATCCTATTATGGAGTTGGTTGTCTACATTACTCATAAATCTTGGCTCCCCGTAGCTCATTGATTGTAATTTTCCTTATGATGGGATACATCTTATTCTAATTTTTGAATGGCTTGGAGGACTTAATTGAATGAATGCCTATGGCATACGAAATTTGCTTCTTCATAGACTCATACAAGTATAAATCTTCCATGAAAACACGGCTATTGGATTTTATTGAATAATTACCATAGATCTTGTGTTGTTACCCCCTACCACACTTTAAACTTCATCCTATCTCCTTAACCTGTCCAATCCTTGGAAAAGGAGAGGAAATATGACTCCACAACCCAGGCATTTTTGGGTGTGGAGCCTAATTATCTTCCTAATTATTTAGATTTTTTTCTTTCAACCACATTGGATCTATTCCTAATGGTGTGAAAACGCTTCCCATATGATCTTCGTCAACGGGGTAGCCCCCTCTGGAAATGGTTCCGAGGCAGCAACCCATAAGCTAAAAATAGATGAAAATTTCCTTATAAAATATTGTAATATCGTAATCAATTTGGGTTATTCATTAGTTGAACGATCTGAAGGTAGAAGTTGTGATAATTTAGGAATTTTTGTCGTAGAAGGAAACCCTCGGCTTATATGAGGGAACTGTATTACAGCTATGTATTATTATTCTTAGATAGAATGAGAGAGGATATTGCGTCAAAGAAAAGAGGAAATTACAGTGGATCTATTATAGGTTGTATCTCTTGGTTTTGCTAGATAATATAAAAGGAAGGATTGGATGTTTCTCCATGGACATAGCCAAAATTGGGTGAACCACGTATATATGTGTTTATGTTGTTTTATGTGTTTCTGTGTTTGTGTTTCCAAAATATTTTATGTGTTTCATTGCTCTGTTAATTAATTTCTAACAACTAGTATCAGAGCCAAAGGTGCATTTGGTTGATAAACTCACAAGAGAGAAGGGTTCCTGGTTCAAGTAGGAGAAATGGCAGAAGATGGTAGGTTTAGGGTCGAGATATTTAACGGCCAAAACTAACAACTGTGGAAGATGCAGATGGAATATTATTTGTATCAGAAATATCTATACCTTCCATTGAGTGGAAAATCAAAGAAGACAATGACTATGACAAACGAAGAATGGGATCTTCTCGAAATAAAGGCACTAGGAACAATACGGCTATGTTTGGCAACATCGGTGACATTCAACATTTCAAAGGAAACAACAAAAAAAAGTTTAATGACGGAAATGGCCAAACTATATGAAAAATTGTCAGCTTCAAATAAGATATTTATTATGAAGCATCTACTTAATATGAAGATGTCAGAAAGTGGATCTATTGTTGATCATGTAAATGAATTTAACACGATTACCAGTCAATTAAGTTCTGTAGGGGTAAATTTTGATGATGAAGTTAGGTATCTATTATTTATGTGCTCATTTCTAGAAAGTTGGAAAGTATTAGTCATGACTATTAGTAACTTTGTCTCTGGATCTAGTAATTTAAAGTTTGATTATGTTGTTGGTACTATCCTTAGCGAGGAAATGTGAAGGAAAAGCCCAAGTCAGACAGCAGGTAATGCTTTGACTGCAGAGACTAGAAGAAGAAAACTAGAGATATGAAAGAGCCCTGGACATTGTAGTAATCCAAGGAAAGGAAAATCCAAGCCCATATCAGGGATAGTGTGTTGGAAATGCGAGAAGAAAGGACACCTGCAGAAAGACTACAAATATCGGAAGGGAAAAGAAGGAGATGGACAACAAGAGAACAATCATAAGAAAATGTGACAGGTGGTATGTTGAAATATGATTTGATTATTTCATTAGAGAATATTATAGATTCCTGGGTGGTAGATTTAGGGCCTCATTCCATACCACACCTGATAGGAAACATTTTCATGACTATGTTCAGGGAGATTTTGGACAGGTCCATCTGGGTGATGATAAACCCTGTAAAATCATTGGAATGGGTAACGTTTTTATAAAGCAACGGAATGGAAAATAATGCCTATTAAAGGAGGTAAGGCATGTTCCATTTCTAAAGAAAAATATGATTTCAACAGGGAAATTGGGAGGTGAAGGTTGTGTAACTACTTTTACAGACAAAATTTGGAAGGTCAATAAGGAGCCCTGTTAATAGCAAAAGGAGAAAAGGTTGGTACATTGTATTTATGCAATGTTATTTCTAATTATGTAAATGATTTAACCTCCACATGAGTAGATATGGCAATCTAGCATCATAGGCTCGGGCACATGAGTGAGAAGGGGATGCAAATTCTTCACTCAAGAAATTTGTTGCTATGTTTGAAGCATTTTGATTTGGATTTCTTTGAAAAATGTGATTATGGATAATAGAAGAGAGTCAAATTTATTAGAGTTGGTAAGGAGAAAAAGAGCGAAAAATTAGAGCTTGTGCATACAGATGTATGGGAACCTGCTCAGGTATCATCTCTCGATGGATCTTTCTATTATGATAATTTTATTGATGATACAACTAGGAAAACCTAGATTTATTGTGTTCGGAATAAATATGATGTATTTGATACTTCCAAGAAATGGAAAGATTTGGTTGAGAATGAGACAGGTAAGAAGTTGAAGTGTCTCAGATCAGAAAATGGAGTTGAACATTGCAGAAAACATTTTTATAACTATTTTTTAGAGCATGAAATTTGTAGAGAGATCATATTTTCAGGAACACCATGAGAAAATAGTGTCAGAAAGGATGATCAAGACAATCATAGAGCATGAAAGGTTCACGAGATTGCATGCAAGGTTGGCCTTACAATTTGGGTAGATATTGTAGATACTATTTTTTATCTAATAAATAGAGGGCCTTCAAGTTCCTTGGATGGTGGTATTCCTGAGGAGGCATGGATGGGTAAAAAGTTAAACTACTCCTTTTTAAAGACTTTCGGTTGTGAAGCCTTTGTCCACATTAACAAAATAAAATAGAACAAAGCTTGAGGAAAAATCAAAGAAATGTACCTTTATTGGATATGGTGTTAATGATTTTGGATATCGCTTATATGATTATGAAAATCACAAAAACATTAGGAGTGTAGATGTCATATTCATTGAAAAGGTCTTGTATAAGGATCAGATGCAGGAAAAGAAACAAGAAAAATAAAACAAAGAATACACAAGGTTTGATGAGATCACAAAAAAATTAAAGGTGCCTGAAAATCATAATGATAAGTAGCCACAACAACAACATGCACCTCAAACACCTGAAAATTGTGTTAGAAGATCTACCAGGATAAGTAGACCCCCCTGAACAATACTCTCCTTCATTATATTATGTATTGTTGGCTAATTCTAGTGAACTGGAAAGATATGAAGAAGCAATGCATGTAGAAACCAGGAAGAAGTGGGAGCAAGCCATGGAAGAAGAGATGGACTCCTTGATGCATAACTAGACTTGGGACTTAGTCAAGTTTCCTACAGGTAAAACAACATTGCAAAATAAATGGGTTTACAGATTGAAGGAAAATGATGGAGGTAAATAGAGGTATAAGGCTAGACCTGTGATGAAGGGGTTTGCACAAAAGAAAGGTATAGAATTTGATGGAATTTTTTCTCCTGTTATTAAAATGACTTCAATATGAACTATTTTAAGTCTAGTGGCAACAGAAGATTTTCATCTTGAGCAGTTAGATGTAAAGACAACTATTCTCCATGGGGATTTGGAGGAAGAAATATATATGCAACAACCACAAGGGTTTGAGGTCAAAGGGAAGGAAAAATTAGTGTGCAAATTAAAAAATACCTTGTCTGGATTAAAATAAGCTCCAAGGTAGTGGTATATAAAACTTGACAGGTTTATGTCCGAAAAAGGTTATACTAGATGTCAGTCTAACTATTTTGTTTACCTTAAAAAGAAAAATGATGGTAGATATATTATATTGCTATTGTATGTAGATGACATGCTTGTTGCAGGGTCTAACATGCAAGAAGTAAATTTTCTCAACGGAAAATTGGAAAATTCATTTGCAATGAAGGATTTGGGTGTTGCAAAACAAATCCTTGGTATGAGAATAACTAGAGACAGGAAAAATCACAAATTAACATTGTCTCAGAGTGAGTACATAGAAAAGGTGTTGGAAATATTTAATATGAAGAATGAAAAACTAGTTAGTACACCTTTGGCTAGCCATTTCAAACTAAGGAAGGAGATGTGTCCCAAGACTCAAGAAGAGATGGATTATATGTGTAAAGTTCCATATGCATCAACAGTTGGAAGCTTAATGTACGCAATGACATTCACAAGGCTTGATATTGCACATGCAGTGGGAGTTGTAAATAGGTATATTGCACATGTAGTGAAGTGGATTCTCAGGTACTTTAGAGGTACCACAAATCAAGCATTATGCTTTGGTGGTTCAAACATTTCTCTACGGGGATACCTTGATGCAGATATGGCAGGTGATAGAGATAGCAAGAGGAGAACCATAGGGTATGTGTTTACTATAGGTGGAACTATCGAGTTTCAAAATTGCAAAACATTGTTGTACTTTCAACAATGGAAGCAAAGTATGTTGTTGCTACAAAGGTTAGCAAAGACATGATTTGGTTACGAATATTTATGGATGAATTGGGCAAGAAGCAGGAGATGGGTAGGTTATATAGTGACATGAAGAGTGACAATCATCTTGCAAAGAACTCAACATTTCATTCCAAGATTAAACATATACAACTCAAGTACCATTTCATATGGTCAGTGTTGGAAGATGGATAGTTGAAGCTGGAAAAGATACACACTAGCCAGAATCCTGCAGATAGGTTAACAAAAGTTGTGTTGGCTTAGTGGGTCCTAACCCAGGTTCAGATTTAGTTGTGTTAAACAAATCCCTACACTACTGGCCTTTTCGACATCAATTCGCAGAGCGCAAACTGAAGTCTCAACCGAAGCAGTATGGTGGGATGCTGGAACCAATTTTCTACACCCATAGATCAGCATGATGTCATTTTATGCCCTAAATTCTCCTTCGCGTAGATCGATAAGCCTTTATGGCCTATCAATATAACCCCCTTTAATCAGCCTCTAGACCTCCGCGAATGTATACGACTGTCTTTCGCGAACTCTGAATAAGTGAGTCAACTACTTACGCGCATCAGAGATTACAACCCAGTAATTACTCAGAATGGCTTAATTGTTTGATAACTTCAACATAGAACAAGATAATCTTCGCTTAAATAGTTAACATTAATTGCGTTCATATAATAATATAAATCAAGCAAATTCGTGCATCAATACAATATTATTTCATAAACCCATCATCCATCGCAATATAAAGTGCTTTCATTCATAACAAAAGTAAATAGATGAAACACATGAATTCCTGTAATAATCTTCTTTATTGATAATCAGTTCAGCTTACAGACTCAAGACCTCCATGCACACTCAACTGCAGGGTCCGTGCACGCAGCTGGGGACTCTACTCTAGGCCTCTGCGCACATAGCTGCAGAGCCTTCCTTCTATTCTAAGACTTTTATGATCTTTCCTTTTATTGACCAATTACATTCATCTTCATCTTCTATTCTTGCCTTAGACTCTCTAAGACACACTTATTTATACAATCCCATGGTCCGCGGACCATGGGTAGATACTCAAAAAGCCGACTCAACTTACATAAAGAAGGGTAAAACCCTTTATGACTCTTTAATTATCTACGCACTCCGCGACCATAATTTGCAGAAACTTTATATTTTGTACATCAAAACTTGTGCCTTTTTCCCCAAAACTTGGGATTTTGCCCCAAAATTGACCCAAGGGACCCCATCCTAATATGCCCCCAACATAAAGATCATGATTCACCCTCGATTCACTCGGATGGCGCAAAGATATTACTACGAAGATACCCCAACTCCACTTGTGCAACTTCTAACTCATCCACACTCTGCATGGCTGCCTGCTTGATCTGTTCCACCAGCTACTCTGTGGTTGGTCCTGCACTATCCTGCTTGATTTTCTACTGCGTACTCTACATGTTTTCCATTTTTTTGTGAATATTGGTGGAGACAATGTAGGCATCATCTAACTAGGGCTCCAATCTAGCCTTAAGAATGACCTCTTTCTTCTGTGTTGCTTCCACTTGTGTAAGCAGTTGCTTCACCTCCTGCAACTTGGCAAGGCGTTGTGTTGTAGCAACGGTGCATGTCGTCACCCTCACTTCATCATATTCTTGTTGGAGCTTGCAGACTTCTGTATTAAAGACCTACAGGGTGGGATCCTCCTACAAGGCCGTGACTACCTCCATAGCCTGCTCAAACAACGTGGTGTAGTCCACCAACGCGGCATCCACCGTCGTGACTCCATCCTTAACAGCGGCTTCGCGTTGTTCCCTTACCTCTGGCGAGGTTGAAGGCTGTGACTTGAGCTCCAGTTTTGTTATCTTCAGGTTCAGCTCAAACTAGACTCTAGCTACCTCTTCCTTGGCGTCGTGCACGCCCATAGTAAGTTTTTTTATCTTTGCCTCCAACGACACTTCCTCTAGGATATGAAATTTGGCACTGTTCTACAGCCTTCTGACACCGCGACCACGAGTTGGGCATTCTGCACCTGAATTTTCTCCTTGGCCCACAATACCTCTGACTTCTCATCAAACATATGTTCATTGTTCACTCTATATTCACTTATTAGGCTTAGGGCGTGCTACTCCTGAGCTCTAAACTCTGTTGTCACACGTGCCTGTAGCATGTGAAGGTACTCATTGGGGAGCGTGGCTAGGTTGAGGCCGATGTTCTTCAAAGAACTTACAATGACCTTGTCATCAGCCGCCTCCATGCTCAAGGGTTGATCTGGCAGCACGACTGCCCAGAGATCTAGTGATCGAACCATCTCTACTACCTAAGTGGTCCCCAATTCCAAACTTGTTGATGAAGTGCTGATTTTCCCTGCGCCTACCTAGATCCCACTCGTCTAAATCTGCAACTCATGCAGATCCTTCTGGATGGTACTTAGCACCCATTGGTGCTACTGTTCGAACTAATAGAACAGTTATTTCGTGTATCATGCACCTTGTCGCCTATTTTTTCCAAGTCGTCATCTGTCAAAGTGATCGGATCCAATGACAGACTTGTCACTTTTGATTTATTCCATGGCCCTTCCTTTCCTTATTTCCTGTATCTTTTGATCTGGAAGGGAGTTCTTTGTTCCTCCTGACCACCATCACCCTGCTCTGACTGCTCCTCCTCCTCTGTTTGGGGCGAAGAGGACTTACCACTCCGCTCAAAGTCACGCTCTTCCTATTTGGTCTGCTGCTTTGCGGCATGCTCTGCTTCCACGCGGGCCTTCTCCTCGGCCTCTTTTCTTTGCTTCTTGGCCAACTGCTGGACCTTCTACTTGGTCACTTCCTTCTTTTGCTTTTTCACAGACTTGCTGGTGTCTGCGGCTAGATCGAATGGAGAATTCCTATATGTCAACCAGTTCTTGATGGTTTCTTGAATGATGTCATCCATGGCCAAGTAAGGGAGGTCAAACCATTTCTGTTGTGGATCCTTCCATGCTCTAATGTACACATGATGGAAATCATATTTGAGCTCTATATACTCCGAGAGTTATTCAAACACCATCGAAGACAACCGCGGCTTCTGGTTCATGGCCAATGCGTAGAATGGCCTCTATAAAAACCCAGAACACTTTGGTCTTTGTGACCTACACATCATATTTTGTGGCCCAGAGGCATGCAAACTGTGCAGCCTCCGGCAATCCCTTGTCCACAGGAGGAAACTGACTGTCCTCCGATAGATCCCACGTGACTAATACGATGGAGAGTAATAACCATGTATAGTGGAATGTTTTACTCTCATCCTATGCCTCTCGATAGTTCATGAGGAACTCGCTACAAAGGTAGTGCGCCAAATTGAACTGCATGCCCTCCGCGCACTGTGCAGCCAATGAAATAACTGGTGCTGAAACCTCATCCGCGCAGCATTTTCTCATGACTTTGCCAGCAAGGATCTGCATAGCAATATTCACCATGGGTTCGGTGATAGAGGTGATCGAGTACCCGTGCGGCTTCTTTACTAGTTTGAATTTCTCCTTCATCCTTTCAGTGAGGTCGCACTCACTTGTCTTTCCGCAAAACTCCTTGGTCGGATTCAACCCTGAGTGTGGTGGCAGCGTGATCTGATGGATCAGCATATCAGTAATAGGGATCGGCACACTTAGCCACAAACAGTCATCATGCACCAAGGTCAACAACTGCTTGATAACAATCAAGTTGATGTTGGAGCGGGGGTAGTGGGCCACCCACAACAGGTTCAGTAACCCCCACTAATTCACTCCGCAAATCCACTCCACAGGGTCCAACACGGTGATGCCCGATTCCTTGTAAAATACCCTCTTCATGTAGTTTTTTTTTGCTAAGCGGGGGAACCTCTCGTGTTCTTCCAAATCCCAGTCCTCGAGCTTTAAATGTGGAATATGCGCTAAGCATAGACCTTTGAATGTAATGCTCTATGGAAATAGGGGTGTGTGGATCAAGAACTTCTTTACATCTAGTTATTTGGTGATTTTCACTTTTCCCTTGCGCGGAGGGATATAATCTGGCAACTTGGAAATAGGATCCACCCCCTCGGTGTCTATGTCCTCTGTGCCCTCTTCGGCCTCCAAATCCACCACTTTCCCCTTATCCTTTCCGCTCGGTTTTTCTTTCTTCTGGGCCTGGGTAGCATCATGCTTCCTCGGTGACTTGCACACCGGCATGGGCTCCTTCTGCTTGTCTTTCTTAGGTTTGGGGACTTCTCGCACCGGTGTAGGTTTCAGCCTAGGGGACCTCGGCGTCATAGGCACAACAGTTGGAGCCTCCATGCTCATTACCTCTGGAGTAGCTCCCTCACAGGCAACAACTCCTCCAGTACTAACAGTGTCTCCTGGTCCAGACATTGTGTTGAGAATAAATCGTTGGGTATCCTCGAGTAACTTATCAAATACATAACTAGCATCCAAATCAGTGAAAACGTGAGGATTCATAAACAATCGACAGCTCAACACAAAAATTTTAAGGATGCAAAGTGTTTTTCATTGGATGGCCATACATAATTTATAGGGGAATTCGAATTCAAATTCGACCATTCCCCCCAAAATCCATCCATAAATGTTGATTTGGCGGAAAATTTCCAAATATTTCACTCTTAAATTCCACCTTAAATGCTGCCCCCCCCCCCCCCCCACTCTTCTTAACCGTCTCCTCACTGTAAAATCATGAACAGTGACTATAACGGTCACTTTTTGGCAGTGTTGCATGATCTCTCCCCCTATGGTGCAGCTCCCTTCATGCTTCTTCTGGTACTGTGACATCATCCTATTTCGTGCAGCCCCCTTTTCGTGTAGCTCTATAACCCTAGAAGTGTAGTTTATAGTCATGCGCCTCCTTGTAGCTACCTGTAGCGCTAAGACTATGCTACCATCATGTAGTCATTGGGTTGGATCCCCCGTATATGGCTTCAATCGGCTTCCATTTACCCTTCCCGAAAATGGGTCTCCATTCAACTTCACAAGTTGAACTGCTCCACCATCAGTAATCTCTTTGATAATATATGGCCCCAGCCAGTGCATCTGAAATTTCCCTGGAAACTTATCAAACTTACTGTCATATAATAAAACCAAATCATTTACCTTGAAGGTGTGTAGTTTGATGTGCCGATCGTGCCAAGATTTTTTGCGTTCCTTCTGAACCTACTGATGGAATCCAGCCAAAAACCTATATTCCTTGAGTTCCATTAGATGTGTGAGCCGTTATTCTAAGGCTTTGCGGCCCGCCATTACTGTGAAATCTGCTATGTGTAGACTAGGCACGATGTATTCCATAGGCATGACAGCTTCCACGCCATAGACCAACCTAAAAGGTGTCTGACCAGTAAGCTTTTTACAAGTAGTTCTGTAAGCCCATAACACTGTTGGTATGTGCACGTCTCAATCATTCCACTGAACGTTGCAAAACTTCATCAATGCATTCTCCAATATCTTATAAAAGCTTCGACCATTCCATTGGCCTGAGGATGATATGGAATACTCTTCTAGTGATAAACCTGGAACTCTTCTATCAGCGCACTAATCATTTCCATGAGAAAATGCGTACTGTGATCATTCATCAATACCTTTGGGAAACCAAACTTGGTCAACACATATTCAAATAGAATTTTCACTACTGTTTCCCCTATACAGTCCTTCACAGGTTGTGCCTCTACCCATCTAGTCGAATATTCAGTCGTAGTGATGATATACTACACACCCGTCTTCTTGCCTGGAGGGTGAATTGGTCCTACAAGATCAATTGCCCACCTCTCAAAAGGCTTCAAGGATACTTGTGGATTCAAAGGTAGCTCATCCCTCTGTGATGGCCTACATTTTCTCTGACATGTGTCGCATGCCCTACAACAGGCTTTAGAATCCTTATGCAGCGTTGGCTACCACAACCTAGCGCACAAAATCTTCTGCGTCGTTGCTTTTCCTGCATAATGCCCTCCCACAGCTCCTCCATGAGCTTCAGTGAGGATATTGTTCCATTCAAAATCAGGCACATAATGTCTAAGTATCTCGTCTGATCCCATTTTATACAAATGCCCTGCAATTACAAAGAAATCGGTCGCGTGCACCACTAATTCTTTCTTCTGTTTACTGGTGTATCCTTTTGGAGCCGTCCCTGTGGTAAAGAAATGGAAAATATCCACGAAGTGGTTATCCACTACGTCCACTACGAAGAGCTATGCGTTAGGAAGCCCTTCCTCCAAATTAGCAGGTTCTTCTCTTGTTTCAATGCGCGACAGATGGTCTGGTCCCGCGTTCAATCTTTCGAGATTCACAGTTACTTCAAAATAATATTCTTGAAACAACAGCAGCCACCTGCATATTTTCCCCCCAACACAGGCTTATTGACTAGATACTTCAATGCAAAATTATCTGTGTACATCTTGAAATGTCTGCCTAGCAGGTAATCTCTAAATTTCTGGAGCATGTACAGCATAGCCAACCCTTCGCGCTCTATCGTCGAATAGTTCTTTTCTGCTTTTGACAGCTTATTGCTAGAAAATTCTATAGGATGACCCATATCTCCTTCGCGAGACTGTATCAACACTGCGCCTAGTGCCAAGGATAATTTTAGGGGCGAATGTTCACCCTTTGGCGAAATTAAGGGGTTTTAAATTTTTAGTGGGCGAATATTTTGTATCATAGTACATTTTTACAAATCACCTCAAATAGCCCACCTTATATAAAGGGAGAGGGTAAAAAAGTTAAATTTAGCCCTTGAAATTAGGACTTACAACCTTCCATTCGCCCATTTTCAAGAATAGGTTTTATTTAAGTGAATCCATTCGCCCATTTTCAAGAATAGGTTTTATTTAAGTGAATCCTATGGGCCAAATACCATATTTATAAAAGAGGTATGGTAAATTAATAAAAATATAAATAAATGAGAGGTATGGTAAATATATAAAACATTTTTTATATTTACTCCATAAGTCACCTTATATACATGTAAGGGTGTAAACAAATAAAAATATAAGTAAAGTGGAGGTATGGTAAATAAATAAAACGTCTTTTTATACTTACTCAAAAGGTATGGTAAATAAATAAAAATATAAATAAACTAGACACATCGTAAATAAATAAAACCTCTTTTTATATTTAGTCCATAACCCTCGTTCTATTTATGAAGGCTCAAGAAAGAGGTTTTATTTAAGTGAATCCTATGGGCCAAATACCATATTTGTAAAAGAGGTATGGTAAATTAATAAAAATATAAATAAACGAGAGGTATGGTAAACAAATAAAACATTTTTTTATATTTACTCCATAAGTCACCTTATATTTACGAAGACTCAAAAATGGGTTATATTTAGGTGAAACTTATGGCCAAAATACTATGGGACAAATACCATGGACTAGATTGTTATTAGTACCATGCAGAAAACCATTATTAACCCTAATATTAGAATTAATAAAAATAAAAATGGCACATGGTATTGACCCATGGTATTCACCAAAATGGCATATGGTATTGACCCATGGTATTCACCAAAATGGCACATGGTATTGACCCATGGTATTCACCTGGAATGTAGCCTATTTAAATGGGGGAATTAAACCAGCATGTAGCCTATGCTAAGATTCACTAGGACTTTACAAATTTTTATTATTTAGTGAAAGACTCGCCAAGATCTTACAAGATTTTATAATTGAGTAAAATATTCGCCATGCCTGGTGAGAGATTAGCCAAAAAATTATATATACATATTATATTATTGATAAAATCGCCTTCCATTTTTCCTATATACCATGGAGATTCGCCCATTTATTATATTTATAAATTTAGGGGGGGTTCTTAAAATTTTCCCTGCCTAGTGCAATACATGAAGCATCCACATGCATATGAAATTCCTTCTTCCAATCTGGGAAGACTAGGATCGGCGCGGTGACCATTTTCTCCTTTAGTACATCCAGGATGCACTGACATTCTTCATCCCAACATAATGTAGCGTCCTTCTTCAGTAGCTTTTCCATAGGCACAGTAATCTAAGCATAACTTTTGATGAACTTCCAATAGTACCTAGTATGGCCCAGTGTTGTGCGCAGCTGTTTAACACTTCTTGGCACCTCTAAATTAATTATGACAACAATATTAGCAGGTTCCACCATTAATCCTTGTTTGCACACCACATGACCAAGCAAGATTCTGAAAGGGACGCAGAATAAGCATTTCTTTAGGTTTAGCGCAATCTAATACCTTCAGCATGTATCCAATATCAAGCGCAAATTGACTACATGGCGCTTTACTAGCCCAAACATTGTCCAATCATCAAAATATACCTCCAAAATTTTTGAATGAACTCTTTGAACGTCGCGATGACTACGCACGAGAAAATCATCAGCACATTCTTAAGCCCAAAAGGCATCACTGTATATTGGAAACATCCCCATTCTATCGTGAAAGTAGTCTTACTCCTATCTTCTGGCATGATCTTAATCTGATGGTATCCAAAGAACCCATCACTGAATGAATAGGCCTCATGTCCTCCAACATTATCCAATACTTTATCTGTGAACGGAGTTAGAAAAGGATCATGAATGCAAGCATCGTTAATCTTCCTAAGATCTACGTAAATCCTTATTTCATCCTTCTACTTCTTTTCTTGAACTACCATTGGACTCACCCAAGCTGATTCCTCCATTAGTTTAATAATACATGTTGCAAGCATCTTGTCCAACTCCAAGAAAACCTTTTCCTTGTATTTCGGCTTAAGGTGATATGGTCTTTGCTTAACGGGCTTTGTGTCCGGTTTCAAAGTTATTTTCATCACTCCCAAATTGCCTATGATGCCTTTTAAGTCCAAAAATTTGGTAGGAAATAAGTCCTGATATTTGCAGAGCAACACAGTGAATTTATCTACTGTGGCATCATCCCATTAATCTCCAATCTTTGGAAACTTTGGCTCTACTTTTGTGCCAATGTTTACTTGCCTAGTTTTCAATGACGCGGTGATATCTGGATTCTCCATCTACAGTCCTTTAACTTCACGGTGGCCTTCTGCCTCTGGGATGTTAATATTCCTTGGACCCTCATCATCTTCTTCGGCAGTCACATTATAGCATCCAGCGCATGACGCAGATGGGTGCTCCAATCTGCTTGAATCAATTCTAAAGGATCCCGTAGTATCCTGAAGATTGTTGCCTTAACCTCCTGCAGCATTTCATCGATGCTTTTGAACCCATCCTCAAAATTGAAAGTCGTCAAATATCCTTCTCTTAATATTTCCCACTCTGTGGTACTGTGGCATAGCTCTATTTCCAGGTACTAATTCATAGGAATGATGTCCAAAGTGTGATAGAAAATATGCACCCACTCTCGTTGCGGCTCCATTCCATAGACCTTAGTCCATTTTTCTAAATGATCACGCAGATAATTTATTCCATCATATTTTTCAATTAGTTGAACTTTTGGGTGACCAAACCACAATCTCATCATTCTTTTATACTTGCATCGTTCTTCAAAGTTGTCTTTATGCATACCCCACCATTGTACGGGCGTAGCGCATAGCGCCAAATCCAACACTTGGAAGCGATGCTTCTCAGTCACTTCCATTTCAAATGCATCCAAAAATTTATCTACATCAGTCAAACCGTCATAATAAGGTAAATTTCTTACCTCCGATGACACATAGCGCAGCAATTTAGTCATCATATTACAGTGCAGCGTAGATACTTCATGCAATTTATTCTACCAGTGCTCTAATTCTTTGTCTGAATTTGAGGTACAGGAGCTTTCATGGTCCCATGAAATTCACCCATCGACTATCGGATTAACCGAGTCTTGATCTCGTGTTGTTATCTTATAGATCTGGTCCAAGTTATCATCGGTTTCTTCATAATCGTGGATCAATTCAGTATAGTGCAGTCCTTCTACATAGTCCAATGGAACTACAACGCAGAGCGAATTCCTTTCAAATGACATTGTTTGCTTCTTCAAATTGATTACTTTGTTCATTTCGATAGCCCAATCAATTCCCAGGAGTGCAGGGTATGGTTTGATGTCATCAACAATATCTATTACTTCAAAATCGGCCAATGCACTCGCACCTTCTATATCTACAGTCACTCCACGCAAACGCCCCATAGGGATAATATTTTGTTGGTTGGTTTTCCATCCTTAATTGAATCGGATACCACTGCAACGCAGGTCTCCCCATTCTTTCCCATGTTGCTTTAGGCAGAACGTTCGCATCCAACCCAAGATCCAATATAACTTGGTCCATCTCATACTCTCCTATTTGCACAGTAAGCGTCATCTCGCGCCCTGTTCTTTCTTGTGTTTGCCTATCTTTCTGACTTCTCGGTGTCCTACAAGAGAACCTTCCTTACCAGCACACTTATTTATCAGTTCTTGAAGCCCTTTCACAACCTTGTTTTCATGCAGCAACTTCATACAAGACTCCAAGAAAGTGGTAAGCATGGAGGGGTCAACCTCTTCAGATATCTTGTCCTGAATTCCTAAGGTAGAGGCCTCAGTGAAGCTTTTATTTTCTTCCATGAACGTTTCCTTTGCATGATCTAGATCAAACCCAACCTTCTTTTCTGGAGCCTTGTGAACCCATTCACATTCTTTAGGTTGTTTCCCTTTATCATCACTAATCATCATTCCACTTCACAGCACAATAATCGCATTGGGATCCTCTTCGTGGGGCTCGACCCTCATCATCTGTAAATTATGGGTAGGATGTTGAGGTTGCACCTTCTTCTCTTGCATCTTAGCTATCAGTATAGGGCATTCTTCTATCGCGTGGTCAAACTGAGTATAGTATCGGCATGATGGGGGTGTCTGGCTCGTACACCTGTGCGTTTAGTGTCCTGGTACTCCACAATTATAGCAAATTACTTGCCCTCGACCTCTACCAGGTCCTCCTCCTCCTCAACCTCATCCATGCCCCTGATATCCTCTGTGTGCTCCCCCAGTACCTTGATTCAGAGGCCAAGTTTCTCTTTGCATTTGATATGCAGGCATTCTTTCCATCATCAATTCATATCTACGACATTTACGCTCATCGTGGCCCACCAATTTATAGAAATTGTAGAATAACTGTTGCAGCGTCTGTACAAATTTTTGCAGCAAGTGACAATTTTTCGTTACATGTGTTCCAGCTACCTGAAAAATAGCACACCACAGTGCAAGCCCTGTACTCAGTCCTGTGGTAGCCTCCTGCCTCAGGGACATTAGCCCTCCCCCTGTAATATAATTCACAAAAACGGGGCAATGATCTTTATCATGCCCCTGTATTTTACATTTTAGGCACCAAACTTCTTCGTGCACCTCGGCCGAGCAACTTTTTCCCTTTTCAAGCTCTACAACTCCAAGCAGAGGTTCTGCAACTCCACATGATACTGCTGAACTCCCAAAGCAGCGTCCTGGATAGGTGTCTCATGTAATCTCATTGCGGCCTCCAGTGCTTCCGCCTGAGTTCCTATCTTTTGTTGTGATAAAGAAACCATTAGGTGGGGTAGGAGCGAGGCTACAAACCATTCGTAGTGTTGATTATCCATGAAATTCATGTTAGCCTCGCAGATCTGGCACTTCAGTCTCTGATCCAGCTCTCAGGGTGCTTTTCCAGGCCTCATCATGATTTCCTTGAATCCAACGATTGATTGTGATTCAGACATGGGCCTACCAAATTCCTTATTCAAAGCAGTTTTAGTGTCCACTAATGATGCCAATGGATTATCAGTGCAGTATTTAATGTACCATGTTAACGCGTGATCTTGTAGAGTAGTAACCAACTGCGCCCTCTTTATATGATCATTTGTAATATTTTGTGCCATCCATACAGCCTTCGCAACAAACCAAAACTGATCTGGGTCCTCACTTCCCAAACCCTTGAAAACGGGAAATTTCATGGTATTAGACATATTAAATGGTGGTGGAGGTGGTGGTGGTGTGGGTGAAGGTGTATGTTGTGGAGGCAAAGGTGGAGGTGGTGTGGAAAAATGAGGTATTCGCGGAAAACCCTGCTTTATCAATTGTACAGCGCTTCGCAGTGAGGCCTATACCACTCCCTCGTCGTCACTCGAAGGAGGTTCTATCAAGGAGTTGTATTCAGGACCTTCTCTTTCCTGATTTCTAAAGAATCGTCCACTTCACGTAGATCCAAACATCAAGGCAGTGGCATAACCCTTTTTTCACACAAGATAATTTTAATCCAAGTATTCAAAGATTTCAAATACTTACCTCACAGTCCTTTGAAAAAGTGTCGCTCTACTTCATTGTAGCTAACTGAGGTATCGACCATGAATTCTATCACAAATCCTCCTATGAATTGATCGAGCAAGTGATCGATAGCGCACGCGATCTTGTCTTCAGAAGCTTCCAACCTCCACAATAGTTATGAGGTCCACACTATTGGATCGTCAAGCCTCCACCTTCCTTGGTCGTCTGCCAATTTAGAGATCCACTCGTATAGTTCAATCGGGAAGGTGGAGAAGAAGATCTCATGTATTTTTGTGTATAGATACCTGTCCAACCAATTTTCTTTTGTCAGTTGTGGATTTATGTTCTCTTGTGCCACGAATTCATGGATCTTTCTATCCAACCACTTCTCAATTTCTTTCTTTGTCAGATTCCAGTGATGCGACATCACACATCTCTTTATGCAGATCTCGGTCCCGGCAATAGAACCATTTGTTGGCTTAGTGGGTCTTGACCCAGGTTCAGAGTTAGTTGCGCCAAACAAATCCCTACACTACTAGCCCTTTTGACATCAATCCGCGGAGCGCAGACTGAAGTCTCACCCGAAGCAGTATGGGGGGATGTTGGAACCAAGTTTCCACACCCAGAGATCAGTGTGATGTCGTTTTATGCCCTAAATCCGCCTTCATGCAAATCAATAAGCCTTTATGGCCTATTGATATAACCCCCTTTAATCAGCCTCTAGACCTCCGCGAAGGTCTACAACTGTCTTTCGCGGACCCTGAACAAGTGAGTCAACTACTTACGCACATCAAAGATTACTCTTAACCCGGTAACTACTCAGAATGGCTTAAGTGTTTGATAAATTTAATATACAACAAGATAATCTTCGTGTAAATAGTTAACATTAATTGTGTTCATATAATAATATAAATCAAGCAAAGTCACGCATCAATACAATATTATTTCATAAACCCATCATCCATCACAGTATAAAGCACATTCATTCATTGTTGGGTGTGGAGCCTGATTATCTTCTTTATTTATAGGTATCATGACATTGGACCCCAGTTCGTAATGTTGCGGCAACGCCACCTGTAAAATGTATGCCACCAGGGGGGTCCACGGGGGCAGTGCCCTCGAAGCTAAAAACAGATTTAAAATTGCCTTGTAAAATGTTGTAATTTCGTAGTCAATCTGAGCCGTTCATTAGGCGGAGATCTGACAGTAGAAGTTATGTTTAATTTAGGGTTTTTTGCCCTAGAAGGCAACCCCTCGCTATATATGAGGGAATTGTATTGCGTCTGTGTAGATCTGTATTCTGAGCGAGAAAGAGAGAGGAGATTGTGTGAGAGCGAAGAGGGAATTACGGCGGACCTGTTATAGGTTGTATCTCTTCATTTTTTTGGATAATATAAAAGGAAGGACTGGTTTTTTTCTCCATGGACGTAGCCCAAATTGGGTGAACCACGTATATCTGTGTCTCTCTTGTTTTGTGCATTTTTTTTGTTTATATTTCTACAATATTTTATGTGTTCCATTGCTCTGTAATATATAATTTTCTAACAACAACAGAAGAAAATAGATGAAACACGAGAATT
The DNA here is from genome assembly GCA_031772625.1 of Pinus tabuliformis. NCBI lineage: Eukaryota > Viridiplantae > Streptophyta > Pinopsida > Pinales > Pinaceae > Pinus > Pinus tabuliformis. The sequence goes on from CM062809.1 coordinate 322,925,609, forward strand.
TTTGTAATAATATTCTTTATTAATAATCAGTTCAACTTACAGACTCAAGACCTCCCTGTGCACTCAGCTGCAGGGGTCTGCACACTCAGCTGCAGACTCTACTCTAGGCCTTTGCACACACAGCTAAAGAGCCTTCCTTCTATTCTAATACTTCTATGATCTTTCCTTTTATTGGCCCATTACATTCATCTTCATATTCTATTCTTGTCTTAGACTCTCTAAGACACACTTATTTATACAATCCCATGGTCCGCAGACCATGGGTAGATCCTCAAAAAGCCGACTCAACTTACAAAAATAAGGTAAAACCCTTTATGACTCTTTAACTATCTACGTGCTCCACAACCACAATTTGCGGAGACTTTATATTTTGTACATCAAAACTTGGGTTTTTGCCCCAAAATTGACCCTGGGGACCCCATCCCAACAAGTTGTAACCAATGAGAAACTAAGATTCTAATTAGTTTCAATTGGTCTTCAAGTATGATGGTGAAGATGAGAAACGACTAGGTCCAAGTGTATTCATTTTCCAACAATTGAAGTAACGATGGAGTTTATATAATCAATCTCCAAGTGGGATATTGTTGGGTGTGGAGCTTGATTATCTTCCTGACTGTTCATAGGTCTTTTGTTTTAGGCACATTAGATCTCTATTCCTAATGGGGTGCAAGGCCACTTATATGATCTTTGTACCCCCCCCCCCCCCCCCCCTTGCAAGGGTTTGTGGGAAACGCCCCCGAAGCTAAAAATAGATGAAAATTTGCCTTGTAAAATATTGTAATTTCATAGTCAATATGGGTCATTCATTAAGCAAATGATATGATGGTAGAAGTTATGTTAATTTACGACTTTTTTCCCTTGAAGGAAACCCTTAGTTTATATGAGGGAATTGTATTACGATTGTGTATTATTATCATGAGCAAGAAAGAGAGAGGATATTGTGTGAGAGCAAAGAGGAAATTACAGCGGATCTGTTGTAGGTTTTATCTCTTCATTTTGCTGGATAATATAAATGGAAGGATTGGCTTTTTCTCCATGGACATAGCCAAAATTGGGTGAACCACATATATCTGTGTCTCTGTTGTTTTATACATTTCTTTATTTTTGTTTCCGCAATATTTTGTGTTTCATTTCTCCATTAATTAATTTCTAACAATTTACTCATGATTGACATTGTAAGTCCATTTAGTCTAAATTCTTAATTAGTATGGTTTTATTCTAGTCATGACCTAAGTTTTAATTATCATAGGTTTATGTCCATGAAGTCTATGTGTATGAATTAAATCTTCTATCCATGACGTTTGTGGCTAGGAATGGTTAAGGTTGCACTTGTCTAGGTTTTCTCCATATATGACACCAACAAAGATAATTTGTACCTGGGATATTTATTGACCCATAGGCTTTTCCATCAACATCAGAAGTGTTGCATCTTAAGGCCTGTTATAGTATTATTCATCAATTCAGTAGTTATGATGCTCTGATATGGCCTTGGGTAGCCCTTTCCAATTCAAACTTGATAATTTATTAAAAAACAATATTTTCAATTCCATGCGCGACTCTTCCCTTTCAAAAGTGCGTACACACGAGGGTACCATATGATCTAGGTGGATATTGGTGGCCACCCACCTATTCCACGTAGACCCCCCAGTGAGTTTCATATGTTTCCTTGTTCATTTTAGAATTTACTATTTTTAGCAGTTTTTTGGGTCCTGAACTTCTGGAGCAGTTTTGACCCCCTAAACAACATTTTTTTGGGTCCGCAGCAAGCCCAATGTTGTAGGTAGGCGCCTATGGTGAAATATATAGTACTCAGAGAGACCTTTCCAACAAGGTATCGTACGCGCCAAACAAAGACAATATGACCAAGTTACGACCCCGAGAAGTTGGCTACCCAACTAACCCCAATGGGGCCCATAAACTCTTGGTGTTACATCTCCTGGGGTTAGGGTTTTTGTTGTTTAGGGTTTTCTCATGTTTTCCAATAATAAATAGGCCCTTGAGCCTCATTGTAACATAGTTCATAGGCATGTAGCTGCCACATCTCTTCTCAGAGATAAGCTACCGTCACCCGAGCTATCTTATTTCCATTCTGTTTGTAAGCATAGTTCAGTATTTCTCTATTACTGAAATGAAGTGCTTTTATGTTGCATCTGTATGTTTATGATTATCTCTGTAAGTTGTTGCATTCCATTTTAAGTTTGGATCAGTGGTATCAGAGCGATCTTCTCTTTCTTTGTTTTTCTTTGCATGTCCCCAATGAGGTCAGGGTATAAGGAGTTAGGGCTTGATCTGGTTGAACCATTGCAAGATCAGCCTCGCAAAACTCGACGACCTCCCATGGTGGAAGCAAAGAAAGATGGGGGGTAGGAGATCCTTTCAAAATGTTGCTCGAAGAAGCCCTCAAGTGATAGAGGGACGTGATGATGGATAACTTTGCCCAAATCCTTCGACGACTACCCACAAGCAATGCATCTTCATCCAAAATCCACTCTGGAGGCACCACTCCTTTTAAGGTACAATTTAACTTCAATATTCCCATATTTGAAGGCCTGATAGATGCAAACATCATAGATAAATGGTTAAATCTATTGGAAGGATATTTTTCAATTCATGACTTTTCCAATCAGGAAAAGATTACTTTTGCACTTCTTAAAGTTTCCCCACACGTCAAGGATTGGTGCAAAACCTACTATGAACAAAAGGACAAGAGTGGACCCTCACTGTTTTTAGTCACATGCACTTGGAATTATTTCTGAGATGCCATCAAGGAACAATATTACCCTGTTGAGAGCTATGAAGACAAATACATAAAGTGGACCACGCTACGGCAGGGAAGGGACCAAGATGTGCCAGAGTTCACAAATACTTTCCATACCCTTCACACGAAGCTGGGTATCAAGGATACTGAGTGGCATTTGGTGCTCAAGTACCACGGTTGTCTACACAAGTACATCCAGGATGAGATGGAGTTCCTAGACATTTCCTCACGGTACGGCGTATCGGTATGTTGTCAAGATTAAGCAAAAGTTTAAACAGAAGAAGAGGGACTTTTGATCTGCGAATCCAAAGCAAGGAAAAGGCACCCCCAAACAACAGAACAAAGGACCAAGCTAAGGCAGCTCTACCTAGGACACCTCGAAGACAAAGGACATGGGAAAATGGTGTGAGTTCCATAAGAGCTCCACTTACAGTACAAGTGAGTGTCGAGCCAAGCAGTCACTAGTGGCCGAGTTGAAGACTTCCTAATCAGATGTAGGTTCTAACTCTGAATCAGAACCCAATAAGGGAGCTGAAAAAGGGAAGCAGATCATTGATGCAGATCCTAACACCATCGTGGCCAACACCAAGATCTAGAAGATTGAGCCTGAAGATCCAGAGGAGGGGGAACCCCCCTTCCACTCACAAATGTGGTTGAAGGGTTCTCCGTTGTAGTTCATTGTCGACAGCGAGAGCCAAAAGAACCTCATTTCAGTAGAGGTTGTGAATCGTTTGGGCCTAAAGACTATAGAAAATCCATAGTTGTACACCATCACTTGGCTTTACAAAGGATAAGATCTTCATGTCAACTAGTTGTGTCGCCTTCCCTACAGCATCAATCCCCTCACAGATGAGGTAATATGTGACGTTTCTCCTCTTGAAGTTTATGATGTATTGTTAGGAAAACCATACTTGTGGAAGCGACATGTTGTATATGAGTCTAGACCTCACTCTGTGATTATTACTTTGGCTAATAAGTTGTACAGGATACCGGAGGTAGCCCCGTCTACCGCCATCTCTTTGATCTCTGCAAAGCAATGTAGTAAGAGCATTTCCCAGACCAAGAAATTTGTTTTCCTTAGGATTCGACCCTAGGGCAAGAAGAAGGTTGTGGCCATGGCTTCCAGGCAGGGCTTCTTTTCACAACAATAGTAGATGGACAAGGTCATGGAGGAGTATAGGGATATTTTCACCTCACCCACAGGGGTACCTCTGCACTGTCAGGTCAAGCACTCCATTGATCTGAACCCACGCATGCCGCTGCCTAATGGACCAATCTATCGATGCTCTGTTCTAAAGAATGATGAGATCAAGAGGCATATTCAGGAACTATTGTAGAAAGGGAACATCAGGCCAATCTCATCACCTTGTGGGAGCCCGATTTTATTGGTACAAAAGAAGGATGGGAACTAGAGGGTTTGTATTTCCTATCGGGAACTGAATGATATCATTGTCTGGAATAGGTACCCAATCCCATGGATTTATGACCTTCTAGACCAACTTAAGGGGACCAAATATTTCAGCAAGATTGACTTGAAGTCAGGTTATCACTAGGTGCCTATCGAACCCTTTGACGTGTGGAAGACTGCCTTCAAATCCAAGGAGGGCCTTTTCGAATGGTTGGTCATGCCGTTAAGATTGACGAATGCCCCTACAACCTTCATGAAACTGATGGATGACATCTTTCGTCCCTTCACCAATGCATTCATGGTGGTGTATTAAGATGACATCTTGATCTTCAGCTAGAGTTGGTAAGAGCACCTCCACCATATTCAACAGGTCCTTCAAACCCTACGCTAACACAATTTGTGTGCTAACTTGGAGAAATGCACATTTGGCCTAACCCGGGTTCAATATCTGGGGTACAACATTGATGAGCAAGGTGTACATGTGGACCCATCCAAGATACAAGTCATTCAGGATTGGTCGGCCCCAACCACTCTAACAGAGCTCCACAAATTTTTTGGTCTTGTCAATTTCTACCATAGGTTCGTGTTGGGGTTCTCTCATATCACTTGGCCTTTAAGTCAAGTCACCAAGGGTGGAGCGAAAGAAAAGTTTTTTTGGTTAGAAACCCAACAACAAGTGTTCTTTGAGTTAAAGAATCACCTCTATTTTGCACTGGTGCTCACATTACCAGACCTGCAACAACCATTTGAGATTGAGATAGATGCCTCCGACTATGCTATTTGTATGGTTCTTACTCAGCATGGGCATTCAGTGGCTTACACAGTGAGACACTTTCAAACATAGTCTGAAAGTACCCCACTTTAAGACAAAGAAATGTATTCCATTGTGCAAGTCTGATTTCAAGGGAAACATTTCATTTTGGGGAAGGAAACAGTCATCCACACAAACCACCGACCTCTACAGTTCATACAGACACAAGGGAAGTTGCAAAACTATTGCCATTAGAAATGGTCCACCTATTTACAATAGTTCCATTTGAACATTAGGTATAAGAAGGGCAGCACCAATAATGTTGTCGATTGCCTCAGCCAACTGATGAGCCCCAAATTTTGGTAACATTTTGGGCTCATTTGGCCTACTTACCTTGCTCAACCCTTCATTTTTCATCACTTATGCATCATTTCTTAGTATATTCATGTTATTTGTAGGAAGGAGGGCAGTCACTATGCCTAGGTGGCTAATACATGTTTATTTCAGGTTTTTTTGACATTAAATGGAGCAAAACCACGCAGATGAAGGCAAGGAGACAGCCAAGGTGGCATTGCGGTTTTGTAGGAAGGTTGTCCACAACCTTGAATGACCTTCCTCGTGATCTCCACCCCAACTCCGAGCTCCAACAGCTATCACCACCGAGCTAGAAGGTAGCCAACGGATTCTAAGGGAACAGCAGTTTACTTTTAGTTGGTCAGCCAAGCCCCACTAATTTAGGAGGCCAGCTTGGCCCTCATAATTTATAAATATTGAGGTTGTAGCCTTCGATGGGAACTTTTGAACCTTTGTTGCAGATTCTGAATTACGAGCTATAGCTCTGTTTTGCTTTTTGTAAGCCATTTTTGGCATGTTGTTAGACTTATGACTATGATCTTTTAATAAAAGGTAGGCAGATTCGAGTTCAGTTCTGAGTTCTTAGAGGAGTTATAGCTCTCAGGGTTGGGCCCAACCTGAGAGCAATAGGCCTCCTTTCTTTGTATTGTTACTTGTCTTTCTTTCAGCATTATATTTCTTTTCCTTTACATGCACTTGGAAACACAATTTGCTGATTCGGATTTCTTGGTGTGGTTACATAGGTTAGTGTTATGAACAAAGTTGCTTTCAGTAGTTTAGATTAGAGTAAGGATTGGAGTTAATCAAAGTTCCAAAAAAGGTTGAATGCACACTCACTGTCACCTCTGTTTGGGGACCGAAAGTGCAGCCCGTGCCACCCACCAAAAACACAGTTTTACATGTTCATGCAAGCTTTAACGTAATATTTTCAGTTGTAGAAGTGTCCATGCATTTAGATCTTGTGGAAGAACTCTTTGTTTCAGCACCATGCACGATTTTCTCTTAAACTACATTGTTGTTCTTTGGTTTCTAATAAAACAGCTAGAGTAGGTTGATGACATTTCGATTATACGCAAGACAGAGGTGATTTGTTTCATTTACACTGCGCAGCACCACTCTATCATTTCCTTATCCTTCTCAGCCATGTCTAGGCCATCTACTTATCTCCCAGCTAGATCATTTGCCCACCAACTCTTCTATTATCCACGTTGTTTTATCTTTTCAGCCTTCCATTGCCTCTACCCTCCTATCAACCAACCAGCTTTACACACCCCCACTCCATCTCATCTCTCTGTCCATAAGCCATCACAAGCTCCCCTCTCATCCTCCCTAACCACCCATACAGCTCATTCACTCATCCATCATCAAAAACTCCGATTGCAGAACATCCTGTAGAAATTAGCAGACTTCCTGTAGAAATCCTGAACTTCTTGTAGAATCCCCTGCAGACATCCTGTAGAAGCTTGCAAACACGGTTGCCAGGCATCTGAACTTTGTGAACTTCTGTGGAATGATGTTAGGGATCCCTTGGACCCTCTCAAAGTCCTCCTGACCTTTTCCAAGCCTTCCTCCCCTTGAACTACCCCTGCACAGTCAAGACCCAGTAAGAAGCACAGTCATAATAACTCCAACCACTTGAGCAAAAATACAAAAACATGTTCTCCTCGGATGAAAGTAGTTTAGACCCATGCATCTCATCTCAATAGAAGTAATGGCATCACTTTTAGAAGTTGCATTCCCACCATTGCATCATAAGGATTAAGCTGGTCAAATTAGGGTTTACTAGGGTTTCCATGTTTTGTTGGCTTTCAGTTCATTCTTGCAAAGTAGGTTCATTTCCTTTGAGATAGCTTTCGTTCATCACTTAAAAAGCTTCTTCTGAGAACATATAGAAGTTGGCTTGAGCCCTAGCGGACTTGTGCCAGCTGACCAAGTGATAGCTGCGACAAGAGCTAGTACTTGTGCATATAGCACCGTCGCTTCCAAGTTTGTTACGAACTACCGGGTTGATAAAATTAGAGAAGGAAGCTCCAGGAGTTGTAGCATTATTGCTACAATACTGGAGCCCACCATCTTTTTGGCGCCGTTGTCGGGGAAGCATCATAGTATTAGTAATTGTTGCTTTTCTTCTATTTTCCTACTCTCGCCTTCTGCCAAGTAGTTTATTTCATTTCCATTCTGCAAAAGTAGCATAGACATTTCCTGCTTTCATAGATTAGCATTTCAATTCCGCCATTTCAATTCTGCAAGCATAGATTAGCATTTCAATTCTGCAAGCGTAGACTAGCATTTCCATTCCTGCAATTCCATTTGAGCAAAGTAGATTAGTTCTTTCCTGCTTTCATTTCAATTCTGCATTTTCATTTCAGCAAGATAGTTAGTTGTAGATCAATCTGTTTCAGTTTTTGCAGGTACCAGAAAAAACAAAAGCAATCAAAAAAGTCTTTCCATTTCATGCCTCGTAGGAATCGAGATAAAACAGGCAAATTCTTACCCAACACCCCCACCACATCACTGAGTCACCCTTCTCTCTTCTTCGGTGATAGTGATCCAGAAGAACCTATAGGTGAACCTCCTGAGATATACGAAGATCCTATAGCAGAAGAAGAATTAGAGACCATCCCATCTGAAGCTATGGCTGACAATAGAGGAGAAGATGAGAGAATAGAAGGTGCCTTCCCCATCCGAGAGACCAATGGAGACATGAAAATGAAGAACATTATCCCCTCCGCTTTACCTCACTTCCATGGACTGACTACTGAAGATCCTGATACCTTCCTGTTTGATTTTGTTGTCCTTTGTCGAACCTATGACTATACTGAAGATGAGCAGAAGCTGAAACTCTTCCCTTCAACTCTTAAGGATGCAGCATTGCGCTGGTTCATGGTCTTACCTGGGAATAGTATCACCACTTGGGCTCAGATGCAGCAAGCTTTCAATACCAAGTACCGGGACTACTGTAGGTCCAAGGAAACCAAGGGAGAAATCTTCCGGATGACCATGGGAAATGATGAGTCCTTAGAGGATTATGAGGAAAGGTTCCAACTTAGCTATAAACGGGCCAGGTGCACACTTGACCCTGAATCCCTCAAGTTGGTCCTGCTCTGAGGAGTCCCTGAAGACCTCTTAGATACCCTTCACATGTTAGCTGGAGGAGATATTTACCAACTGCCTTATGAAGACATAAAGACTGTGTTTAGAAACCACTCTAGGGCAGCCTGGAAACGAGGTAGAGGAAACCTCCTCTCAGCTGGTATTCCTTTCTCCAAACATGAGTTTGCAAATCAATTAGAGGATCTCAAAAGTGAGGTGAGACAGACCATTGCCATGCAACTTGATACATTCAGGATCCAGCAGAAGAAGGAAGAAGCTGAGAGGGCCTTGGCTATCTTCTGCCCTAGATGTACAAGGAGACACCCTAAGAACGAATGCCCATTACATTCGGTTGAGGTATGTTTCGTTTGTGAGGAGGACCATCCAACAAATCAATGTCCAACCTTACCTGGGCTTAAAGCCATGTACCAAGGGACAGAAGCCCCCACTGAACCTCTCTATTTCCTCAACCAAAGGAGGCCACAAGGACCTAGACCTTACCAGCAGGGGATGCAAGGGGCACCCCAATCTTATTACAGCCCCAACCAATCTACTCCTATGCCTTCCTGGGGTCCCCCTGCTCATCCTTCCTGGTCTGTGCCTCCTCCATGGTCTTATCCACCTCAGTACCATCCTCAACCCACTACTCATTCATATCACTCACATCCCCAGTCACAGCCTCAGTGGAATGCACCTCAGTCGGGGTGGAGGCCCCAGTACAACACTCCTCCCGCCATTTTGCCTCCACCACCAGTTCAACCTCAACCATTACCTCCTGCTCCTCCAAGGCAACCTCAAATGCCTGCTCAACCGAACCCGAACCCCAACAACAGACAGGTCCAGCAGGTATACACTGGGGAAACATCATGCCCTACCTATGCTGTGGAGATCCAGGAGATCAATCTTCGATCTGGAAAGACTCTTCTGGATCGCCAACCTCCTCCCCCAGAGGACGAGGAAGACAAACAGGAAAGTGAACCAAAGGTTTTTCCACCCTTTCCTGAGAGACTAACAGCCACCACACAACCCAACCCAGAGGAGGATGAGCTTCTGGGAGAGCTCAAGCAGTTGTGTGTGAAAATACCACTTCTCCAAGCCATCAAGGATGTGCCAATATACAACAAACTGGTTAAGGAAAAGTGTTTCAGACACCCAGGCAGGCGAAAGAGAGATGCTTCAACCATCAATGTCTTAGGACAATTGTCTGACCTTATGTTAGGACAAGTCATCTGCCCAAAGTATCTAGATCCTGGGAGTCCTGTAGTAGATGTCCACATCAATGGCACCATCATACCTCACACCTTGATTGATCTGGGGGCTGCCATTAATGTGATGACCAGGGATACCATGCTCAAACTCAACCTTCAGGGTTCCTTGAGGAAGACCTCGACAGTCCTACAACTAGCAGATCGCTCCACCGTGACTCCCGAAGGGATTGTGGAGGATGTCTTGGTCTCTGTCGACTCTTGGGAATACCCTGCAGATTTCTTGGTTCTGCAACCAAAGGCAAAGCTTACTGGATATCCTCTTATTTTGGGAAGGCCTTGGTTAGCCACTGCAGATGCTTACATAAGTTGCCGTGCAGGAAACATGACCATCAAAAATGGTCCTATGTCCAAGCAGCTAGTCCTATACCCTCCTGCCCAACCCTCCTTAGAGCATGAATTACCACTTTGGTTGGAGGAAGGAGAAGAGGATGAGGTGTACTCAGCACCTTTGTGCACCCTAGACACCACTAGAAGAGACCCCCAAACCGAGGATTACTTGATTGAGACCTTGATCCAGAATCCACCTCCCAGTGCACTATCCTTAGAGAAATTGGTGGAGGATGCCCAAGCCAGCATCTTAGTGGACCTTTGTGCAACCAACCCTGTCACTCCCAGAGTCAAGAATGTGGAGTTCGGCCCTGAGAGGACGTTAAAGATCACCTCCTCCCTATCTCCTTCTCAGGAAAAGGAGCTGTGTAGTCTGTTGGCCAGTCATCTAGATGCTTTTGCTTGGAGCTATAAGGAGATGAAAGGAGTCCATCCTTCGGTCGGTACCCATCACATATACATCAAAGAGGACTGTAAACCGGTTAGGAAACCCCAGAGGAGAATGAATCCAGCCCTTAAGGACATTGTCAAGGAAGAACTGCAAAAACTGTTGGATGTCGGATTCATTTACCCCATCTCAGATAGCAAATGGGTGTCCCCTCTGGTGTTGGTTCCCAAGAAAAATGGGAAGTGGAGAATCTGTGTGGACTACCGAGAACTGAACAAAGCTACCAAGAAAGACCATTTCCCTCTACCTTTCATAGATCAAGTGTTGGATGGACTGGCAGGAAAGAAGTTCTTCTCTTTCCTAGATGGGTTTAGCGGGTACAACCAAATCCAAATCAGCCCAGAAGACCAAGATAAGACCACCTTCACTTGTCCTTGGGGTACCTTTGCCTACCGAGTTCTTCCCTTTGGGCTATGCAATGCTCCTGCTACCTTCCAGAGAGCTGTCTTGAGCATCTTCTCGGAGCTGGTCCATGATGCAGTGGAAATCTATATGGATGACTTCACTCCTTATGGGTCCAACTTCCAGGAAGCATTGTCCAACCTGGGAAAAGTCCTAACCAAATGCAGTGAGATGAACCTGTCCCTTAGTCCTGAAAAATGTGAATTCTTGATGACTGAAGGGACCGTGCTAGGCCATACCATTTCTTGCCAAGGGTTACAAGTGGATCCTAACAAAATTGCTCTCATCAAGAAGGTTCCACCTCCCCAAAAGGTAAGGGATGTTCGGAGTTTCTTAGGATTAGCAGGGTATTACAGGAGATTCATTAAAGACTTCAGCAAGCTAGCCTCGCCATTGTTTGGCTTGTTGGCAAAAGATGTGGAGTTTAAATGGACTGACGATTGTCAGAGGGCTTTGGATGAATTAAAGGACAAGTTGGTGTCTACCCCAATCTTGAGAGGTCCAAACTGGGCCCTACCTTTCCACATCCACACTGATGCCTCGAACAAAGCCATAGGGGCAGCCTTGGGACAAGTTGAACAAAAACTTCCATATGCCATTTACTTCATTAGCAAAAACTTATCCAAAGCTGAACTGAATTACACTGTAACCGAGAAAGAATTCTTGGCTGTGGTCCATGCACTGAACAAGTTCCGACATTATATCACTGGCTATCAAACATTTGTACATACTGATCGTGCTGCAATTAGATATTTAATGAATAAACCAGATGTGAATGCTCGTATTATTAGATGGTTACTTTTGTTGCAGCAATTTGATTTGACCATTGTTGACAAACCAGGTAAAGAAAATGTTGTTGCTGACTTTTTATCTAGATTGGACTTGTCTGCAGATGAGGATGGAACAGTGGATGACCAGATGCCCGATGAACATCTGTTTGCTATCTCAGTACTCTCTCCATGGTTTTCTGATATAGCGAACTACCTTGTTTCAGCACAGTTCCCTCCGCACATATCTTCAAGAGAGAAGAGCAGAATCATCAGAAAAAGTGCCTCATTTACTTGGATCGGGGGCAACCTGTTCAAGCTTGGCCCTGATCAGATCTTAAGGCATTGTGTAAGGGAGGAGGAAGTCTTTGATATCCTCCTCAACTGTCATGATGGGCCTTGTGGGGGACATTTTGCAGCAAAGGGGACTGCCTTCAAAATCCTGCAGGCAGGCTACTATTGGCCCACACTTCATCAAGAAGTCAGAAGGTATATCAGCCAATGTGACCAATGCCAAAGAATGGGGAAACCAACTCAAAGGGATGAGATGCCTCTCCAACCTCAAGTGACTCTTGAGCCATTTGAGAAGTGGGGTATGGACTTTGTGGGTCCAATCAACCCTCCTTCGAGGCAAAGGTCTTACATCATTGTGTGCACTGACTACCTGACAAAGTGGGCAAAAACTAAGGTAATCAAAGCAACAACAGAAGAAAAGGTGGCTGAGTTCTTAAGAGAGAACATCTTCTACAAATTTGGCTACCCAAAAGAGCTAGTCACCGATCAAGGAAGCCAGTTCACATCCAACTTAATTGAAGACCTACTAGCTCATCACAAAATCAAGCATAGGACTTCCACCCCCTATCATCCACAGGCAAATGGGCAAGTGGAAGTCACCAACAGAGCATTGGAAGGGATTTTGACTAAGGTGGTGAGCAGCAGTAGGAAAGATTGGGCAGATCGCCTGGTTGAGGCCACATGGGCTTACAACACCACCTGGAAGACCACAACCGGCTTCACACCTTACGAGCTGGTCTATGGGAAGAAAGCTTTGTTGTCCATTGAATTTGAATACAACACTTTGAGGATGGCAGCTCAGCTGGACCTAGATCTCAGCCATGCACAACAAGAGAGGTTATTGCAGCTGAATGGACTGGACGAGCACCGAATGCAGGCCCTCCTTCACTCAGAAGTGGTTCAACTTCAGAGAAAGGTGTGGCATGACCAACACCTCAATGACAAGCAATTCCAGCCAGGAGATTGGGCACTGTTGTATGACTCCAGGCAAAAAGATTTCAAGGGGAAGCTGAGAACCAGATGGCTGGGACCATATGCAGTGGAAAAATGTCATGACAATGGATCTGTTCTTATTCGGACCATTGATGAGGAGGCCATCCCCATGCTTGTCAATGGGCATCGACTGAAGATCTACAGGAAGCCTCTCTCAAGACAAGAATTCATCAAAACTGTGGAGAAGTCAGTGCTGGTCATAGAGAAGGGTTCTGCCTCTGCTTTGGGCATACCCTAAAAGATCTAAAAAAAAATAATAAAGATCCTTGGGTGAAAACCTTTCTGAGGCTCCCAAGGCAGGTGGTAGGGGTGAAAACCTCATTGAGGCACCCCTATTGTCTTTCAAAAAAAAAAAAAGATTTGAAAAAATATCCTTGAGTGAAAACCTCTCTGAGGCGCTTAAGGCATATGGCAAGGGTGAAAACCTCATTGAGGCGCCCCTGCTATCTTTCAAAAAAAAAGAAGAGAAAAGAAAGAAAAAAAAACAATAAGCAAAAAAGATAGGGACAGCAAGTTTATAATGTGGAAATGCATGCAGGTTGCAGGTGTTCTATGAAGGAGAGGAGGTCTCTCAACTCAAAGTCAAGGATCCTTATCATGCTGCCAGGAGACCTCACTAACACCTCCTCCAAGAATACTCATCTTCTCCAAGGTATGGGCACGATTTCATCACAGCTTAGTCTTCTACAGGAAGTTACAGACTTTCTACAGGAAGTACAGACTTTCTACAGGAAACTTCCTGTAGAAGTTTGGGACGGCCCAAAACTGATTATATGAGGAGATCTAATGACCAAGGTCCGGTATGGACGCATGCAAGCTACCATTTTCTCCCTCACACACTGCTGTCACCTCTTTCTACCGCCCCTGTCGACATGCAATGAAGATACCTGCACCATCAAAGCAGATCATTGAGTTATCAAGAGAAAGCATTTTTTTAAATGAAAAAGACGTTGAGATGCCATGCCATACCCATCCCAGCTATCCAAGAGCTATGTGAGCGTGATCGTGAGGCCACTGTCTTCGTCGTGCAGCATGCACCCGAGGAGGAAAAACTGCTACAGGACATCCTGTAGGAGTCCCGTAGCAGTTAAGCCAGCTAGAGTGTACACCATTCAAGCGCTTGCAACATGCAATGAAAACGCAGGAACATGCAGCCGAATCATAAGATTCATCGTCAACGGCCTGTGAAGAGGAACCTCCGGGCCTGTGCAATCCACCAGCAGCAAACAAATCTACTCATCATCGTCTAAAAACCCGAAGAATCATGTCGCAGCCACACAGGTAAGTGCCTCCACCCTTTCTTCCGTCGAATTGCATGAATTTTACTTTGAAAATGTTTGCAAGTGTGAAGTGAATGGGTTGAGCGGCTGTATGGCCAATCGACTGGCCACGTCGACCAGTCAGATGGTCTAGTCGAATGGTAAGCGGTGGTCGTGGCAAAAGGAACGGGCAGTGCACACGTGAGAGCCATCCAGTCGGGGAGAAATGAGTTGTAACAGAAATGACGGCGGCAGATCTGCGGGGAATGATGCGGCAGTAAGGGAACTTGCAGAAGAATGATGGTGTGACGTCGTCCAACGGTCCGGCAGGGACAGCTCACCCCCGCGCCACGGATTCTGCCGGATTCAAATCTAATCGGCTAGATTGCCACCCCACGCATTTATCATTCGTCGTTTGAAAGTCGAGTGAGCATCCGGATTCCTCTGAAGCTCTACACTCCAAGTCTTCGGCCATTCGAACGCCTGTTAAGCAGCACAGAGAGCACAGACCCACTGCAGTATCCTCCAGAATTCGTGCGCTGCTTCTACAGGAAAGCTGCTTCTACAGGAAATTGGGTTCCTCATGTCAAAAGGTGGCGGATTAAAAAGGTAAGCCTAAACCTTCCATGCAATTGGTTTCGAGGGTGGCAGATTCGACGTTCTACAGTCTGGTCATAAAAAAATTTGCAAGTATTGTCTGCCGTTGCATGAATTGTCGTTCTACAGGATGTCAGTATAATTAAGTTGTGTTAAGGTCCTCGGGAGATAAGTTTTCGTGAATTGTATGCGTGACAGAGGCGTAATTCTACGCTCTGTCCTAGTAGGCCAATTTTCTTCTGCACTCGCCACCTCCAGCTGACGCAGCAGTTTTTCACCATGCCGGGTGGGTTCATCAGAAGGGAACCAACCGACTCAACCAAGCTAAGATAAAATCCTGAGGTGGTGGAGTTGTTCATGCAAGCGCAATGGATGTCATTATGCGACAAGTTGCAGGGCTATGACGATGAGGTGGCAGAGGAGTTTTTGCAAGCTCTGAAGCCGAAATCCAAAACATTGGCCACCGTTAACTTCAGGGGTTTGAGTCTCAGACTCACCCCACAATTCATCAGCCGAGTTACTGAGCTCCCAATGGGATTACCATGGGATAAAGAAGAAAGGAAATTGGGCCAGAAGGCTAAGAAAGAATTCTTTCCACCAGAGGAGGAATTCTCAGAAGATAAAAATGGGGTTCGTAGAACCAGCTTACTGCCACTGTGGAGCGAGGTTAGCCTTCAGATTATGAAGTACATCACCTGCGAAGGTTGGTTTAACATTGTATATGGGTACCATTTTCGGTTACTCACGGAATTAAGGCATCAGATGGACCTACCTGTAGAAAAAAACTGAGTATCCCTTACTTTCTACTACGATCTATGATTGAATGTGCCACCAAATTAAAAGAAGCCACACCAGACCAGGTAGCCCACCATGGACTCATTAAACTCCTCGTGGAGGATGCGCTCCACACATACAAGGTTCCTCTCTCATGGGAAGCCTTCAGAAATTTGACAAAGGATGGTGATATAAATATGTTGACCGAAGAGCTCGGTTCATCTAGCAGTGAGGAGAAGGAGTCAGTGCCCACAGGGAAGAAAGAAAAAGGCCAGAAGACCACGACCACGGAGCAGAAGAAAAAGCAAGAGAAGAAACAAGAGAAAAAGGGTGCCAAAGAGAAGGATGACACACCCATTTTGACGGCAAGAGAGAAAAGATTACAAAGCAGAGTGGACAAGGCTGAGCAGGTCCACGTCAGCAAAGGCACCTCGACAGCAGCATCGACCAAGTCGAAAAGTAAAACACCCTCAGCAAAGCAATCTAAAGTGGTGCCACCTGTCTCTACAGGAAAACCGAAACCGGCTTCTACAGGAAGCCCGAAATCAGCTGAAAAAGGGCCTTCTACAGGAAGCCCGAAATCAACCAAAAAAGGGTCTTCTACAGGAAGCCCTGAGAAAGCGAAACCCAAGGAGAAGAAAGCTGACATTCTTGCGAGGGAGGCAGCAGTTGTGCTGGCCGCCCTCAGCACACCTCCTAAGCCAAAGGAGAAGAGAAAGAGGGAGACCCCTCTATATTTTAAAGCTAGGAGAAGTGTGAGAATAAAGACGGGCAAGCCACAGCCTCCGTCCAGCAGCCCCATCACTATAGATGATGCCCCTACTTCGCCCAAGGAGAGATCCCCCTCAAGGATATCAGTCACCTATGAGAGGGGGAGCTCGAAGAAAACTACTTGGAAAGAAAGGTTAGACCAATTGGCTTCAAAAGCTCGGCTACAGGATGTTGAGGATGCTCTACAGGAAACCTTAGCTAGGCTTAAAGAAACAGAGAGAATGGAAGGAGAAGCACCCTCATCACCACCGAGGGAGGGCGAAGTAGAGCCACCAAGAGAAATAGAAAAAGAGCACATTCCAGAGCCTAGCCCGCAGCCAAGTCTGAGTTCATATTACAACTTCTTAGAGGCTGGCAAAATTATACCTCAGAAATTCACTGTGCCACTGTTCTTTGCATTGGAGGAAGAGAGAGTACGTACACACACGTGGATGAAAATAGCCAAGTCAAAGGGCGTGGCGGACATAGGCCCCTTGCAACAGCAACTTAAGGAGGCCAGAAGTGAATTAGCCATGGCTAAACACATGGCAAATTGCCAAAGAGTGTTCCTACAGGAAGAAAACGAAAAGCTTAGATTGCAGCTACAGGAGCTGAGGACAGGAACAGGTACACCCTCCAATGACACCACAACAGAACAGCAAGGCAAGAAGGAACTGCACATCGGTCTTGGGGAGCCAACCACACGTCTACAGGAAGCAGAACAGCAAGCACAAATTGAGGTGCAAGCTCTCATACAACAGCTGCAGCAGAAAGAGGCACAATTGGCCTACATGGCCAGTTGGGCCATGGATGCTATACAATGCAGACAGCCGGCCAAATCCTATGGCCTGTACCTGAAAGACCAATGGCTGCAATTTCAAATCAATACCTTGGAGCAAAGAGGTATCTCTCAGCTCCAAGACCCACAGCAATTCACTGAAGTATGCAGCACTAGTTCATCAGAGGATAAGGCCAAATTAGCGGAGTTCTACCTCCATAATTTGGCCCTGCCTAATGTAATTTCATGGGATCCCAATACGGCCTTAGGAGATATGCAATTAATGGCATTTTCCTCATGGTTGAACCATGAGGACAAAAGGGCAACAAAAGCCAAAGCGGTCATGAACCGAGAGCTGAATGAGCCATTGCTAATTCGAGCAGAACCAGGGGATCCAGTTGCACTAATCTCGGCACACCAACACTTGTCCACTGACCCTCAAGCTTCATTGAGATATATGGATCAGCAGGCCCAAGCCATAGCGCATTTTGAGGACATGGAGAGACTGTTAGGAGACAACGATGTCCAAGCTTGCACGCGCCGATGGAATACATTGGCCCACAGTCTGAAAATCAGAGAGTATCATACCCCAACTCGGATGAGGGAAGCTCTAGTACGGGTGGCCCTCTATAAGAAATCCATGCAAAACCTCCAGGCCAGCTGGATTGGCCTCAAACTAAGCCCACCACTGCTGCTAGGATTAATGGAAGGCAGCACAGAGAAGGATGATAATGAACAGTGGGAAGAGGTGAACAGAAAGGCTGGGTTTCATATCAACAAGGAGGACACTACTACAGAGGCTTGGGATGTAAGGGTGGCAGTAAAGGCAATGAAGGATGAGGAGTTGGACTAGTTGCTCAAGGATGAGCAAATATTTTAGCTGGGGGGTGATGATGAGCCCCAAATTTTGGTAACATTTTGGGCTCATTTGGCCTATTTACCTTGCTCAACCCTTCATTTTTCATCACTTATGCATCATTTCTTAGTATATTCATGTTATTTGTAGGAAGGAGGGCAGTCACTATGCCTAGGTGGCTAATACATGTTTATTTCAGGTTTTTTTGACATTAAATGGAGCAAAACCACGCAGATGAAGGCAAGGAGACAGCCAAGGTGGCATTGCGGTTTTGTAGGAAGGTTGTCCACAGCCTTGAATGACCTTCCTCGTGATCTCCACCCCAACTCCGAGCTCCAACAACTATCACCACCGAGCTAGAAGGCAGCCAACGGATTCTAAGGGAACAGCAGTTTACTTTTAGTTGGTCAGCCAAGCCCCACTAATTTAGGAGGCCAGCTTGGCCCTCATAATGTATAAATATTGAGGTTGTAGCCTTCGATGGGAACTTTTGAACCTTTGTTGCAGATTCTGAATTACGAGCTATAGCTATGTTTTGCTTTTTGTAAGCCATTTTTGGCATGTTGTTAAACTTATGACTATGATCTTTTAATAAAAGGTAGGCAGATTCGAGTTCAGTTCTGAGTTCTTAGAGGAGCTATAGCTCTCAGGGTTGGGCCCAACCTGAGAGCAATAGGCCTCCTTTCTTTGTATTGTTACTTCTCTTTCTTTCAGCATTATATTTCTTTTCCTTTACATGCACTTGGAAACACAGTTTGTTGATTCGGATTTCTTGGTGTGGTTACATAGGTTAGTGTTATGAACAAAGTTGCTTTCAGTAGTTTAGATTAGAGTAAGGATTGGAGTTAATGAGAGTTCCAAAAAAGGTTGAATGCACACTCACTTTCACCTATGTTTGGGGACCGGAAGTGCAGCCCGTGCCACCCACCAAAAACACAGTTTTACATGTTCATGCAAGCTTTAACGTAATATTTTCAGTTGTAGAAGTGTCCATGCATTTAGATCTTGTGGAAGAACTCTTTGTTTCAGCACCATGCACGATTTTCCCTTAAACTACATTGTTGTTCTTTGGTTTCTAATAAAACAGTTAGAGTAGGTTGATGACATTTCGGTTATACGCAAGACAGAGGTGATTTGTTTCATTTACACTGCGCAGCACCACTCTATCATTTCCTTATCCTTCTCAGCCGTGCCTAGGCCATCTACTTATCTCCCAGCTAGATCATTTGCCCACCAACTCTTCTATTATCCACGTTGTTTTATCTTTTCGGCCTTCCATTGCCTCTACCCTCCTATCAACCAACCAGCTTTACACACCCCCTCTCCATCTCATCTCTCTGTCCATAAGCCATCACAAGCTCCCCTCTCATCCTCCCTATCCACCCATACATCTCATTCACTCATCCATCACCAAAAACTCCGATTGCAGAACATCCTGTAGAAATTAGCAGACTTCCTGTAGAAATCCTGAACTTCCTGTAGAATCCCCTGCAGACATCCTGTAGAAGCTTGCAAACACGGTTGCCAGGCATCTGAACTTTGTGAACTTCTGTGGAATGATGTTAGGGATCCCTTGGACCCTCTCAGAGACCTCCTGACCTTTTCCAAGCCTTCCTCCCCTTGAACTACCCCTGCACAGTCAAGACCCAGTAAGAAGCACAGTCATAATAACTCCAACCACTTGAGCAAAAATACAAAAACATGTTCTCCTCGGATGAAAGTAGTTTAGACCCATGCATCTCATCTCAATAGAAGTAATGGCATCACTTTTAGAAGTTGCATTCACACCATTGCATCATAAGGATTAAGCTGGTCAAATTAGGGTTTACTAGGGTTTCCATGTTTTGTTGGCTTTCAGTTCATTCTTGCAAAGTAGGTTCATTTCCTTTGAGATAGCTTTCGTTCATCACTTAAAAAGCTTCTTCTGAGAACATATAGAAGTTGGCTTGAGCCCTAGCAGACTTGTGCTAGCTGATCAAGTGACAGCTGCGACAAGAGCTAGTACTTGTGCATACAGCACCGTCGCTTCCAAGTTTGTTACGAACTACCGGGTTGATAAAATTAGAGAAGGAAGCTCCAGGAGTTGTAGCATTATTGCTACAATACTGGAGCCCACCACCAACCACCAATCATGGCGTTGATCACTATCCTCGACTCCTGTGAGCACGAGACATCGGGGTGGCCGCATCTTTACAAGAGTGATCCATAATTCGGCAACATATACCAGACACTCCTGGAAGGGAAGCAAGTTCCAAATTCTCACCTTCGTGATGCACTGTTATGCCACCTGGGACACATATGTGTTCCTTCTGTTAGCACCCAGTAATTTTCTAAGGTTGCAAAAGAAAATCACCAAGGTAACCACAAACCAACTTTGGAAGCTAGGATCTAGCCCTGCCATCTTCAGAGAAGGCTCTCTCTATAAGATTTAACTTTGTTTGATTGGATATTAGGCTAGTTATGAAGCTTGGGGTTTGATTTTTATTTGAATGGTTGGTTGATAACTAATTTCCATTGGGTTATGGAGTTTTTCACATAAAATACATATCAACTATAGTATCTACAGATAGATCTCACAAGGCAAGGTATCCAAACTGAATGGATTCTGTAAAGTCTGTGCAATGGAGAAGAAGAACAAAATAAGGTTCACTTTAAAATATAGAGCGTTGTTACCTGAATTCTGTATTCAAAGATCAGAAGAAAACATAGAAATTATTCATAGTCAGGTGCAGAGTGTAGATTTAAACGAATTTTTCCCTTTATTTATCTATCGAAAAAATTAGATCTAAAAACAAATATGTGTTATAAACAGAGAGGTATAAACACATAAAAGAGATAGATGTACTTCACCAACAACTTGACACATGAATCCTATGAAAGAGCTTCTGTATTACTTGGAAAATCTGTTGATGCTTCAGAAAAATATACAATAGTGTTTCTTTGTACAAAAACCAACCTCTATTACTTCAACAAGTAAAGTATTTATAACTAATTTACAAAAAATATCCTGTCCAGATGACAAGGATGTATCTACAAAATAATAGGACTGAATTAAGCTAACTTATTACAATGAAATCAAGAAAAATGAACCGTTTGAAGTGGTGACACTGAAATGAGGGAACAACTAGTTGTTTGGCACGGAAATATTGTATGTGTTGTAATGCTGAGTTGTACCACTGAAATTACCTTTTACTCTAGTAATTCATAGAGTTTATCCTAGCGTTGTTCGCTTGGGATATTCATCTTCATCAGCTTCCTGTATACTTTTTTGACTTCAGTATACTTGGAAAATGTCAGTCGGGTGATGAACAAGTTCTGAACTGCATATTGAATGTCAAGATCATATGACAGTGCTTCCAGGAACGTTATTCCTGTCATGCTGAGTCCTTTGGTTGTAACCTGTTATCACTTAAGAAACAATTTCCAAATTGTTCACATCAGTTTGATTGTAAAGGTTAGGTGCTAGTCTAGGTTTAATTTTTTGTTTACTTTAGTGTCTAAGTCCTAGGAGTCTTGATGGTATGGTTAAATAAAGGTCAAGTATCCATTCTCATTCATCACTGGTCTCATAACTCACATAGTTTCCATGTATCAGCTTTGTTCGAAGGTTCTTATGTGTTACGAAACTGTTTAGGGGTTTTCGTAGTGCATAAACTCTATTTAGGTGTTTTCGTAGCGCAAAACCCACATTTTGCACGGGCTGCACTACGAAATCGGGGATTCGTTCGGATACGTAGAAAATCTCACCCAACTGTCATATCTATCAAAATCCGTTATGTTTACATCAACAGTTGTCAGCTTATACATTTCGCCTATCATATCCAACCGCTTATCCTCATCATTAGAGTCGTTAGGTGTCTTGGTACGCTGAGGTTGCAAGTTTCATAAGGAGCCGAGTATTCACAGTCATGATTTATGTTTGGGTTCATGCATGAGGAGCAAATTGTCAGGCGTTCGATTTAAAGTCTTTGAAGATCAAGCGAGGCAGCTTTCCTCATATATTTGTGAAGTCAAACTACACTATAGAGACTATGGAGGCAGAGCAGATTTTTGTTGATCATGTTGCACACCTAAAACTCTCAGATGGAGGCTCAGCTGCTACTGAATTGGCTGCAAATGCAGCCATTGTAAATACCTTTTTCGTTGTGTCTATAAATCACGTGGGAACTGAAGTGTTTCCTAATCCATTTACATCAGGTGATGGAAAACCTCAGCATGCAGATTTTGGTCACTTCTATGGTTCGAGTTACTTTTCAGCTCCAGATGCTTCTTGTACTCCTAGTCTTTCTCGCTATCAAGATGGCTTGATTGTTGCAGACATGGATCTCAACCTTTGCAGACAAGTAAATGATAAGTGGGCATTTCGCATGACGGCTCGTTATGATATGTATGCGAATCTACTTACAAATTACCTTGACCCACATTTCAAACCACAAATTATCGCAGATCCATTCTTGCAGCAGTAACCTCAATAATGTTTCTTATCCAAGGACAATCTAGCACAACTTGCCGAGAGTTTGGCCATAGAAGAAAAATATAAATACACACTGAATCTAATACTGTCAGGCAAATTCTGCAGAGAGTTTGGCTTCTAATTTTCTTTTTTCTGGGAAACATGGAAGATGCAGCAGTATGCAATGCCACCACCAATGGATCCTCTACTGAAGCAGCAGCATCAGAAGCCATTGAATCAAAGGGGTTTTCACCCTCTCCCGAGGGATCCCTTATGGGATATAATTCTTTGCACGATATTCTTCAATCAAATCTCCCGCCGTTACTCTACAAGGAAGTCAGCCAGTTGCTTTTAGGTGTAAATTGTGGCAAAGTAGTGTCACCCTTGTCTCTGCCAGAGACAGTACTTGCTATATCCAAAGAATCATCTTTTGATTTGCAGGCATATCGTTTCAATGCTGAGCCAGAGATGATGCGAGCTCCACGCATTGTTCGTGTTGGTCTTATTCAAAATTCCATTGTTCTTCCCACAACTGCTTCATTTTCAGAGCAGAGAAAAGCCATCATGCAGAAGGTTAAATGTATGATTGAAGTTGCTGGAGTTGCTTGTGTAAACATTGTCTGTCTACAGGAGGCCTGGACCATGCCATTTTCTTTTTGTACACGAGAAAAGAGGTGGTGTGAATTTGCAGAAAGTGTGGATGGAGAATCAACTCAATTTCTGAAGGATCTGGCACAAAAGTATAACATGGTGATTATCAGTCCTATTTTAGAGAGAGATATGAATCACGGTGAAGTTCTCTGGAACACTGCAATAGTCATAGGGAATCATGGCAACATTATTGGTAAACACCGTAAGAACCACATTCCAAGGGTTGGTGATTTTAATGAGAGCACTTACTATATGGAAGGAAACACAGGACATCCCGTGTTTGAGACTTGCTATGGGAAGGTTGGGATCAACATTTGCTATGGAAGACATCACCCTCTAAACTGGTTAGCATTTGGACTTAATGGAGCAGAGATTGTGTTCAACCCATCAGCTACTGTTGGGGGTCTCAGTGAGCCAATGTGGTCTATAGAGGCTCGCCATCTAACCAGAATTCACTTCCATGATTTTATGTTGGATGTACATAGCCTTCTTCAAAAGCAAAAAGGTCTAAGTGATCCTTTGGATGTTGTTGCTAATGATATTTCAAGTGAAGCAATTCTGTTGTGCATTGATGAGTTCATGGTAACAGATGTGGCAGATGCATTGATCCTGAATCAGATGTTTAGACATTTATTTAACAAAGGAATTATCTTGGTTTCCACTTCCAACAGGGCTCCTGATAATTTATATGAAGGTGGTCTTCAGAGGAATCTATTCTTTCCTTTCATCTCACTTTTGAAGGAGCGATGTGTTGTTCATGAGATTGGATCTTCCACTGACTATCGAAAGCTCACTTCAGCTCAGAAAGGATTGTATTTTTGTGGCAAAGATTCTTCTCATTTGCTCAAAGAAAAATTTCAAGAATTGATAAGTGGATATATGGCCACTCCAACAACTGTTGAAGTTGTCATGGGATGGACATTACAGATTCCTTTTGGAGCCAATGGTTGTGCTTATTTCCAGTTTGAAGATCTCTGTGAGAAACCTTTGGGTGCAGCAGATTATTTTGGGCTTTTCAAGCATTTCCATACTCTTGTACTGGAAGGCATACCTACTTTTGGAGCATACAACAGGACATCAGCATATCATTTTGTCACATTAGTTGATGTAATGTATGAGAACAAGGCGAAGCTACTTTGTTCAGCAGAGGCATCACCAGTGGAGCTGCTTACAGGGGCAGTCTCCTACTTTTTAGGAGCAGTAAAGGAGATGAGACATTAAGGGCCAGCAAGGATTTTTAAACATCCACCAAGCAAAACTAAAGGAGACCACTTGTCAAAGAACGAGTTTTTATTGTAATAAATGCTATTATCGGCATGATGTGGAGTTAGACTCCTAGTTGTCTTAGGTTTCTAAAACTTCTAGTTAGCAGTTGTTGTATTTAATAGTTAGTTAAAGTTTGAATAGGTGTCATAGCAAGCAGAATTCGAGTTCCCCTCATGCTGGAGGAGGAATCTCTGCCTTGTAAAGAATTCTATATATAGGAGAAAGAGCAATGTAATTGGGTTTGGAAATTTATTGAAAAAGGCTCTGATATTTGGCTTGATGTAAAAGACTCTGTTTTTAGTAATACAGTACTGGCTTTGCTTCTCAAGAATCATAAAGAATTCAATGTGATGAATGTCTTGTGTTGTCTTTTCCTATTATTTACAGTGTTATGAATATGTGATTACTTAGAAATCACTAACAGTGCTCTAATTTCCTTCATATATTCGTAAACTGTACTGGCCTTCTATGTGTTTGGTGTATTCTACATATGTTGGATTCTGAATGCCTTGACTTCTATGCAGAGCTAACCTCACTGTTAATACTAAAGCATATCTAACTCCATAAGCCCAATGGATACCTTCTAATTGTGTTTCCACCACTCTCATTTTTCTATCTTTGTTTCACAAGAGTTAGCCATCTTAATCATAATCAAAAATAATTAATCCTTTGAGAGAGCCCTCTCAGGTTGAGGAGGCTAAGCCTCAGCCTAAAGTAGGTTTGAAAGAGTTACTTGAAGTCTACCTGATCAGTAGCCTGTCAAGGTCTGGTTTTGAGATAACATAACCTTTGAACTATCTCTTTCTTTGTTCATAATCTACTCATTGTAATCTGGCCATGAGTTGAGCTTGTCATTAATTACAAACAGGTTTGGAGTTCCTTTCTTGTAGAGAGGCTCCATCTTGGCAAAGAATCTTTGTATGCCTATGTTCATATTTTGACCCTTCTCTTCGAGTTGTCTCATCAAATTCCTTTTAGTCAACACTTTCCTGACTTCCAAAATTGTTTTAGTCCTATCTTAAATTTCTAACTCTTCCAATTCTTTATTGTTCTTGGAATTTAGAAACTTGATAAGCTCAATGGCCTCATTTGTTTTATCTTCTAGCTGCTTTCTGACCTGCTCAATGGCTTCATTCGACCTTTCAATAAGCTCTTGTTGTTCAAAAATGATTTGGATTGAAGGCCAAATTTCTCCCATATCTTCATTAACCCTTTACCACATATTTTCCTTCACCTGTGCTAATGTATTGCCCATGGCATAGTCTTTTTCCATTTTCTGCAATCTTTGGGAAAAAATTTGTGACTTCTGTGTTTCTGTCAAGTAAGCATTTTCAAACCTTGTACTCTGCTCCTGTAAAAACTTTATCTCCAGCTTTGTTTCTTTAGCTCTCCTTCCTGTATTGACATATTTTCCATAGATTGAGCTAAATTAACTGAGCCATCAACAACAAATGTGGGAAGCAATCTTGAAGATGATGTTCTTGTTGTAGTGGTTGTTGTAGGGACACCTGTTTGTAATAGAGATGCAATAGGAACTTCATCGAGAGGAACAACTCCAAGTTGTGAATTTTGTTCCTTTTCCTTTATTAGCTTGTCCATTTCTGCTTCCATTTCTTTGATCTAGGAACCTTGCTCCACTAGAAGCTTTAGCATCTCTTCCTTTTGTAGCTTTGCCTCTCCAAGTTCCTTGGCCTGGGGGTCTTCTGTTTCTGGCAACTTCAATTGCTTCTTTAATGCTACAATGTCAGCATTCTTCTTTTTTACTATCTCCTCTGTAGATTTTGAATTGTCTAGATCAAGGTCGGCTTTGACCACCATTTCCTCCAAGTATTTGATTCTTGTATCTTTGGCAAGTGAGGATATTTTCTCCAATTTGAGTTGAGACTGCACATTATTTAGAGTAATTTGTAGTTTTGAGGCAATGATAGTAGTCTGTGTGAAAGTAGAATACACCATCTCCCCTTGCCTTCCTTTGCATATCTATTTGATCCAAAGGATGAACATCCTTTGCCTCAAATTCAAAAGTGGTTTGTTTGAAATCTGTTGTTGACTTTGGTTGGGGAGCTTGGGCCTGCAAGAATGCTATATGGATTCTTCCCTTCTCTGTATCATATGCTGAGATGATTCTGTGCTGAATGGATGAGGATCACTTTCTGAACTAAG
The DNA here is from genome assembly GCA_031772625.1 of Pinus tabuliformis. Classification (NCBI taxonomy): domain Eukaryota; kingdom Viridiplantae; phylum Streptophyta; class Pinopsida; order Pinales; family Pinaceae; genus Pinus; species Pinus tabuliformis. The sequence continues at coordinate 322,952,019 of CM062809.1, forward strand.
TTGATATGTTATCATGAATGGCCTCATTCCTCTACTTAATCTCCTTGTATCTCTAAAAAATTTCCAACTATATCTACTCTATGGATGTTTCTGGTGTCTGAGGGACAATAGCTAGAATCTCTTTAGTAACTGAGGAATATGGGGACATTCTGGTACTGTTGTCCGACTTGAAAGTCTTCAAACCTAAGAGCACAATAGTGCCTTGTGTGTCCTTGAGTGATGGAAATTCTATTTTATAACCTGAGCCTACTTTAAGCTTCTTAGTATATATTTTAAATTCTTTAGTTGAGACTTCGGTGACTAGAGAATCATCCTCTCTTGCTCTCTTATTTTTTTTCTCTTTAGCTATGGGAGTCTCTAAAGCTATCCTAGAAAGTACCTACTCCTCAACCTCCTGTAATGTATTTTCCACCCAAGTGTGCTGGTTCATATACTTTTCTATTTCATACCTTTGAGTGTGCACATATGGTGTAGCTTTTTGTTCCAATCTCAACTTGGAAATTACCCGAAAGGGGTCCTAAGAACAAGTGAAACTGAGAGGAAATTTCATGTGTTTCAGTAGGAGGTCTGCTTCCTCTCTTTTTTCTCTACTGTTGCAGATGAAGGGTCCTACTTATCTCTTGATCCTAAACTGCGATTTCTTCTTGGCTTCCATGAAATGGATGTTATCTGAATGAACTATTTTCCTGATGTATTCCAAGTGAAATATTCTCACTGGAAAATATTTGGCCAGATTGTATGGTGGCAGCTCTGAACCATACACGCTAATCTCTGTGAATGACTGCTAAATGTACCAATCCCCTATTTTGACCTGTTCACTGAGCTGCAACACCTTCTAAATGTCTTCACTAATCCTCGGAACCTGCTGGCCACTTAAGAAACAAGTGGTTGGATACACAAATTGGTCTATGAACTCTGAGAATTTGAATTATTGTGATTGTTTTCTGGTTAAAGAAGTCCAGAAAACAACTGACTCTGGCTCTCCTTGTTGATCAAGTTTTTGCACTGAGAATGGAAACTTATCTGTTTCAAAAAACATAAACATATACATAATAATTGATGAATATCTGAACATTCCTTAAGTTAAAAATTGAAGGAATTATTCATGAATTACATTTGATAAAAAGTGACCATAGTCAAAGGTGACTGATGGTCCTTCTTCTAAAGAAAGGGTGGATAGAAAGCCTAGAATAGGCTCATCTACCCACTCATCTAAATAGTAACCAAGAATGGATGACAAGACAGAGATAATATGTCTTGTCCTTTGAGGGAACATAGAAGAGGGATATGGGGGATTTTTCTTAGGGAGTTGAGAGTCTTCAGGGAGGAATATTTCAAAAATGGCAGCTCTCTGGGGGAAAGTTAATTTCTGGTAAATTTCTCTGAGAGCTTCAAGGGAGAAAGGTGAGAGGGAATCACAGTGGGGAACCTACAACATTTGATTTATGTCAGTTGTGATGGTGAAGATAATTTCACCATTTGGGGAGATAATTGCCCTCTTGCTTGCAAGGTAAGAGGCTTGGCATCTTAGAAAGAATTCTGGAAAATGATAGGATTGGGGAACAACAAACAGAGGAAGTCTGGATTTCCATAGGTGTATCTCATCAGATTGGTCAAAGAAATTATCCCGAAACCAGTAGCCTAATTCCAACAGGTCGAATTCACACTGTGTTTCGGTGATTTTGTAATCTTTGTCTGTGGGTATGGTCTAAGTCGATAGGGGGATTGAGCATTGTATTGACTACTAAAGCGTCTTTAGGTGCCATGGCAGTTGTAGATTGATCAGAGGAAGGGTGTACAGAAGAGATTGGCAATGAGTTTAATAATTGAGGGGGAATTCAGATGTGGCAGACCTCTATGAATTTGTCAAAAATAAGCAACGAAACCGTCAATGTGAGACAAGAATGAAACGGAGGTGAGAAAGATGTTCTATATGGAAAGAGTGAAAAGGTGTGATTGTAGGTGAGAGTTTGATTTTTATTAGCCGCAAATAAGCCTTAATCGTTGGAATAATGATCTTTACCTAGCATTAATTCCTATAATGGTGCAAGAAAATGAATAGGAAATTTACGGAAGTTGCAATGGTCATAGACATGGCAGTAGGGGATTGGTGGGCGAGTGGCGTGGGATCGTTGGTAGGAGTGACGGGAGTAGGGACAGGTGGCGCGACGGTAGTGGTAGTGGAAATGCGACGTTGGGATGACACATGGCGGGAAGTCAGGTTAAGGCGGGATGGAAATACCTCTTTCGGAGTGGGGGGGGGGGGGGAGGGGCAGCGGTATCTGGTAAGTGGGGGAGGGGGGTCCGAAATCATATGGTGGCAACACGTAGGGGAGCGGTAAACCGCTTTTCAGACCCCCCCTGACGTTAAACGTTAGTGCTCCGAGGGGGTCTGAAACATATCATGGTTTTTTGGATCAATGCTATGGGAGATCAAGGATGGAGGAATAAGGAGAGGTTTAACTCCAAAGAGCCCTGCAATATGTTTCGAGCACATGAAATACAACCCAAGGTCCAAAACTTAGGACAGTGAACCAACTCAAACTTATTACATCAAAAAGATTTATTTTCCTATCTTAATGTTATTCTAAAGAAAATGAGGGTGCATTTGAGAATGCAAACCCTATCAATTTTTCTTTTTAAAAAGACAAAGAATGTTCATTTCAACACTAAACTACTCTAATCAACTAAATTAATCCAGATTAAACAGTTGGATTAACTTTATTCACCTATTTCTACCTATATAATCTTAGCCAAGATTAAACTGTTTGGCTAAGTTATTCATTCTAAACTAATTAACATAAATTGAAAACAGCTTGAGCATGATTAAATTGTATGTCTCAAGCAGAAAGGGATTATGGCATTTTAAACAAGTTGCACACAATTTCACAAATTTATTTTTTTTACAAAGCCAAAAGGTTAGTAGTGGCACTTAAGCTAGCATCACTTTCATGTTTATTCATTTTTTGTGGGGTTCATTTATCAATTCTTTTATTTTTATCTTCTTTTTTTCTAATTTTTGTGTTTATACCCTCTTTTCATTTTTTATTTTCATTTTTCTCCTTTTTGGGGGGAATCATTTGCAGAAAGCCATATTATTTACAATTTGAAATACTGAAAGAAAATACTCAATGATCAATTGATCCTATAAATTATATGACCCTAACAACTTCAAGTGAGCGTGCCAAGATGATTTTGGAGGCACACTCTAGTCGGATCGCTGGACATTTTGGAGTAGAGAAAACAGTGGCAGTATTGTAGAAGTATTTTTATTGGACAAAACTTCGTCACGATGTTGGGAAGTACACTAGATCCTGCACCGCCTGCGCCATTACCAAACCAACCATCAATAAGCAAGGCTTGTATACTCCTCTACCTACTCCTAGCCGACCTTGGGAATCTATCTACATGGATTACATGTCAGGCCTTCCTTCTACTAAGCACGAAAACAATTGTATTTTCGTGGTCGTCAATAGATTATCTAAGATGGCCATCATGGCTACCTGTAAGAAGAGTATCATAGTAGAGGCAACTTCTAAGCTCTTCTTTGAGAGAGTATGGATACACTTTGGGATCCCATGGTCCATTGTCTTAAATCGAGATAGTTGATTCCTTAGTGCATTTTGGTCAGGTCTCTAGTCGATGTTGGATACAAAACTTACTAAGTCCAAGACTTTCCATCCCCAAACTGATGGCCAAATAGAGGTTGTCAACAAGATGATCGTACACATTTTGCGCATGCACCACTCGAAGAATCCACACACGTGGGATGAAAGTCTCCCCTATGTCCAACACAACTACAATATATCTCTCCATAGCTCAACAGGCCACAACCCCTTTCAGGTAGGGCTGGGATTTCAGCCATTATGCCCCATTGATGTGGCTATACCATTTACAGCCACTCAGGTAGATTCGACTCACGTTCAATCCGAAGCTAAAAGGGCTAACAACTTCATTGAGTTCATTCAATACATCCGCTAGTAAGTCCATGATATATTGGACAGAGCCAATGTTATGTACAAGAAGCGCCATGATCAGCATCGAGTGATGCACAAGTTCAAGGTGGGTGACAAAGTTTGGCTACATTTGCAGAAGGAGCGCCTTGTTGGACCCCACCGAAAGCTTTACCCACTCCAATATGGCCCAGACACCATCACCAAGGTCATCAGTGATAATTCCTTCGAGCTTAGCATCCCACCGTTCCTTGATCTGCACCCAGTGTTCAATGTAGATCACCTTCGTCCATACTTTCCACCATTGTTGGACACATCTGACATTGCAGAACAACTCACACCAACAGAGCTCAACCCGGAATGCATGGAACAGGCCACAACTGATTAGATCATGGACACATAGATCAAGAACAGTCGCTAATAGAGGATACAACTATATCGATTTGTCAAAGTAGGCCAACTCCTTCACCAGGGCAAGTGGTTCACTAGGGACCAAGTTCAACAAAAATTTCCTCACCTCATGGAGACTCTGTACGCAATGGGGACCATTTCTTCCTAAGGGGGGAGGAATGGTCTAGGTGGATATTGGTGGCCACCCACCTATTCCACCTAGACTGCCCAGTCAGTTTCATTTGTTTCCTTGTTCATTTCAGCATTTACTATTTTTAGCAATTTTTCAGGTCCTAAATTTCTGAAGCAGTTTTGACCCCCTAAACGGAGTTTTTTTTGGGTCCACAGTATGCCCACAACCATAGGCAAGGGCCTATGGAAAAACCTATAGTACTCATAGAGACATTTCCATCAAGGTATCGTACATGCCAAACGGAGATAATATGACCAAGTTACGACCCCGGGAAGTTGGTTGCCCAACTAACCCCAATGGGGCCCATAAACTCTTGGTTTTACATCTCTTGGGGTTAGGGTTTTGGTTGTTTATGGTTTTCTCATGTTTTCCAATAATAAATAGGCCCTTGAGCCTCATTTTAATATAGTTCAAAGGCATGTAGCTGCCACATCTCTTATCAGAGATAAGCTACCATCGCCTGAGTTATCTTATTTCCATTCTATTTGTAAGCATAGTTCAGTATTTTTCTATTAATGAAATGAAGTGTTTTTTTGTTGCATCTTTGTGTTTATGATTATATATGTAATTTGTTGGGTTCCTATTTAAGTTCGGATGACCATAATACAAAACCCACGTACATAATTTAAAACGTGAAAAAAATAAAAATATTTCCTATTTCTCGGGCGGGGTTTACGGTTTCACTGAAAGCCCACCAAATGGAGTATGTGGCCTAACTGAATCAACTAATTTCTGGTGGCATTTATACACCTCAAGGGAAGGGCTAAATCATATAATGAGATAGGATATTGACATTATAGTCCTTTTGTCCACAGATCAAGTCTGATTTTTCTTGTGCCTCTTGCACTCCCAATCATAGGAAACCCTTGTTTCCTTGCAAAGATGTTCAACTTCCATTATATGACATCCTTTTGCACATGCTTGAGAGGTGATCTTTGAGGCTTGGATCTGGACAGATCCAGAGGAAGGAGTGCATTTCTCACTTTGATCAGAGCACTAGATACGAAGAACTCTCTTGTTATCACATTTGATATGTCAAGTGCTAAGAAGTGACACCCTCATCACATGGCTTTCCAGATTAAATCTACATATCAAAAAATGAATATATTTTGAACTATAGTTGATGAAGAGGCTTTCATATGTTTCATTTTGATGTCATGTTAGAATCCTATCAGATCTCTGGAAGTTGTTCATTCCCCTACTCTCCTTACTGCATTTGATGGTTATTCTCATAGGCCTCATGGAATTCTTCCAACCTCTCCATCTATGTTGGGGGCAAGGTTGTCAATGTTGAGGTAGAGATAGTGGATGCCAACCTTGATTATAATCTTCTCTTGGGTCGAAATTGGGTTTATGCAATGGATTTTATTGTTTCATTGTTATTTCGCATCCTATGCTTCCCCCATGAAGGGAGAATTGTTACAATTGATCAAATGGATTATTCTCCTAATGATCCCAATGCATCTTCTGACTCTACGTCCCTTTGGTGAAGAATACCAAGCAACCTGAGGAGAATTTTGGAGTTGGAATGTATTCCTCATTGATTGGTGCTTTTGATCTTCCTTCTCTTGTTGCTCATGTTAATGTCATTTCATCCTCCAAGGTCACTCCTTGAAGAGGTTCTTTCAGAACTCATTATTTTTCTAATCCTTGGCCCTTACCCCCCTCTACTACCACATTAGAAAAGGGACAAGTAGGTGGAATGGCATACCCTATATCTACGACAGAAATTACATACCAATCTATAGCGAATTTTGCAGATTTCGATCCCATTCCTCTCCCATCAGAGGTTTTGGATGGTGATGGGGCTCCAGTCTGGACCCTTGACTCTACTTCGGCTATGGATTTCCTTGACATAGTCTTACCATCCGAAGAGGCAATCCTAGAAGCAATTACTGGTGCTGAAAGATCGTGGGATGATTTGCATCATCGGTCATATTTTCTCCCTGATTTGCATCAAGTTGAGTCAAATTTGTCCGCTCATTCTTCAACTGGAAGTTTTCACAAAATTTTAAATCCTTTGGCTGAACACATTTTTTCTAAAGGTAATATGTCCAATATTTCGAAAACCATTCCGATGAACATATCCAGGAATCCCAATATTATCAAAAACATTTTCATCGGAGTTGTGTGGTCCCCATGAAGAAATCATGATTTATACTGACCTTTTTAAGGAATTTTGAGATGTGTTTTCTTGGTATTATTAATAAATGCTTGGAATCAATCCATCGATTCTTCAACTTGAGATCAAGACATATGAAAACACTAAGCATGTATGGAAAAATCTTTGACCTATAAATCCTAGGAAAGCAACAGCTATTAAAGCTAAGTTTGAAAAGTTGATTAAGGGCGGTTTTATATACCTCATTGCTTTAACTGAATGGTTATCAAATCCAGTCCTTGTGATAAAAAGCAAGGAATGATCCAGGTATGCATTGACTTTAGGGATTTGAATAGGGATTTTCCTAAAGATATTTTATGTTGGACATTGGATAAACCAACGCTCCCTGTGTGTTTCATGACATGGACTAACTGCCTCTCATGGATCCTTATCTCTGGTGATGTGATCACTGACTAACACCTGTGGGTTTTGGTCTAACAACAATCATGATTCCCAACAAGTGGTATCAGAGCATAGGTCGCGATTTAGATACACACCCAACTCGCGTTGGGGGGGAGATTGTTTGACATTGGATAAACCAATGCTCCCTCCGTGTCTCGCAACATGGACTAACCGCCTCTCGCGGATCCTTATCTCTAGCAATGCGATCATTGACTAACACCTACAAGTTTTGGTCTAATGGTAATCATGATTCCCAATCATTTCCCCACTCTGTTTATCGATCAGATCATTGATGAGTGTGATATAAATTACGTGTTCTTCTTCATGGATTCCTTTTCAGGATATTATCAAATAACTATCTACCCTGGAGATCGACACAAGATGGCGTTTATTTTCCCCTAGGGTACATTTTCATACAAGAATATGCCTTTTAGCCTCAGAAATGATGGAGTGACTTTTCAATGGACCATGTCTTATGCTTTCCATGACATCAAGCACATAATAGAAGCATATTTGGATGACCTAGTTTCTCATTCTCAAAAGAGAATTAATCATCCACATCACCTTCATCTGGTTTTTAAACGATGATGTTACTATAAACTTTGGTTAAATGCTAATAAATGCATTTTCTCTATCACATCCGGTCAGTTATTGGGATTCGTTGTGTCCAATGAATGGATTCGTATTGATCCCTTCAAGGTTGAGGCAATACTTCAGTTGCCTCCTCTGCCAATGGTTCGTCAACTTCAGAGTCTCCAAGGTAAAGCCAATTTCTTAAGGAGATTTATCGTAAATTATACCAAGGTTACAAAAGTATTTATGTGATGACTGAAGAAATGAATCCCATTTGTTTGGGATGATTTCACTCAGTGCTCCTTCAATGCTTTGAAAAAGGCATTGACCTCTTCTCTTCTTTTGAGTCCACTAGATTATAGCAAGGATTTCCTCTTATATCTTGATGCAGCAGAATCAACCATTGGTATGGTTCTGGTTCAGGAATATAATGCTCTTATAGAGCATGTGATTTATTATCTGAGCTGAGGCTTAGTTGGTCCTGAACTTAGGTATTCTCATATACAGAAATTGGCTTTGGTAGCAATTCACGTTGTCCAACAACTTCGTCATTATATTTTCTTAGAAAAACTTTTGTGTTGCCTGATATCAACCCATTTCAGTTTGTCCTCAGTATGTGACTACTTGGGGGGAAATATAATAAATGGATTGTCATCTTATAGGAATTTGATCTCGAATTTATGTAATCCAACTCCAAAAAATATTTAGTATTCACAGAATTGATTTCAGAGTTGCCTTGTGAAGAAGATGTTGTTTATGAAGAATCATTTCCAAACGAACATCTCTTCTTAATCTCTTCACAGGATCCTTGGTGTGGAGACATCATAGTATATCTCTAGACTTCGAAGTTTTCTCAGACATTTTCAAAGGATGAATGTAGAAAATTGTGTCACCTAGCCAAAAATTATATTATTATCGGTGACACTTTGTATCATCGCGAGATTGATTCAATCCTTAGACATTTTTAACCCTAGAAGAATTTGGGTATGTTATTAATCACTACCATAATGGAGCTTGTGGAGGTCATCTATCTAGGCTTGCTACAGCATAAAAAATCTTGTGTGCAACCTATTTTTGGCCATCGATTTTTAAAGATTGCATGGAAGTTGTCAAAAAGTGTCATCCTTGTCAAGTATATACTCGAAAAATATGCACTCATCCAACTCCTCGTTTCCACGTCATCATTGTCATTCCTTTCATAATTGGGGTATTGATTTTACGACTTGTAACCCGGCTTCGGATAAGGGTCACAAGTACATCATCGTAGAAGTGGAATACTTTATGAAGTGGGTCGAAGCTATGCCTACTTTCACAAACGATGGTGAGACAACAACTCTTTTCCTATTCAACCAAATAATTTCATGTTTCGGTATTGCAAGGGAGATTTTCACTGGCCATGGTATTCATTTTCAGAATAAGATGATGTATGAGTTGGATTTAAAATTAGGATTTCGGTAAGATCATTCATCTCCATACTATCCTCAAGCTAATGGTCAGGTTTAAGTCATGAACAAATCCCTCAAAACTATCCTACAAAGGACAATCAATAAATCTAGATCCAACTAGCACATCATGTTATATCCTGTACTTTGGGCATACCAGATGTCAATTAAGACTGCTACAGGGTTTACTCCTTTTCAACTAGTTTATGGTTTGGAATCAACATTCCCTATGGAATGTGAGATCCCATCTCTTAAATTAGTAGTTGAAATTCTTCCAGACACTTCTAGTCTGAAAGAACACCTTATCCATTCGGAACATCTTGATGAGCAGCATCGGGATGCAGCCACAATAAATGAGGCTCATAAAAAGGGAGTAAAGACCCAATATGACAAGGTTGTGTGTCCTAGGGTTTTCTATGAAGGTGACCTTGTCTTGGTCTATGACCAAGATAAATACACCTTGGGGGCAGTGAATTTCAAACCCATGTGGTACGGTCCTTTTATCATTAAAAAGGTCTTGAAGAAAGGTGCATATGAGTTAGTTGACATTGATGGAAACGTGTTATCGGAACCTAGAAATGGGCTCTATCTTAGGAAGTATTATGCCTAGGTTGTTGCCTAGCATTTTATTTGTTTGTAAATATTGTACATAGTTTTTTATTTATGTATATGAGTCTCGTGGTGATGTTGGTATTTTGATCTTCTTTGGTAGTTGTCAATGGGTGATCTAGTGTATCTAGAATTCACTGATGATGCTAGTAGACATACTCAAAACTTAGATTCTTCCTTTTGGGTAATATATTATCCATCTTGTCAGTTGTTAGTCTCAAGAGGAATATGTATCGGTCCTACATCCAACAATATGGATGAATAAAATGTTTTCATTAATTTATTATCCAAAGAAATATCTTTTGGTATTGAATCGTTAGTGGTTTATTTGGATTCACAGTTGGTGGTGTCTCAATTAAATAACATATATCGTGTGAGATATCCTTTATTACATCGCCAATTTCTGAGTGAGATTATTACAAAGATCATTTAATTTTATTACTTTTATTCATATTTCACGATCAGAAAATTCATTTGTTGATTCTATAACTAATCAAGCATTAGATTGGCACATTAATCATTCATCGCATTAAAATAAAAAAATATCATAAAATCATCTGTATATATGATCAAACCATTGAGAATATGTCTATATATATAGGAATAATATGTCCAAAACATTACAAAATGTGGACAAATGTCCTACAAAATTAGGGCTTAAGCCCGATCATGTCCATAAAAGATCAGTCATCTAAATCTAAGTCTGTGGGCCCTACCTTTGATGAGCATCACGAAAGAAGACGATGACATTTTCCACCATCAGAAGAGTCGTACCCACTCTCGTGGTACTCCTACCACTCGCCTCTGAATAGCCTCAGGGAGATCCTCTATGGCTACCATGGGAACCTAGCGAGTCAAACTCTCCAAGTTCCTTTGAACTGTATGTAGGACTCTCTCAGTCTCAGCTGTTTCTCTCTCCATGTCTCTTCCATGACGCTTATGCCTAGGTAGACCCTCAAGTCTCATTAGTCCAACAACTGCATCATGATCAAATAATCTTGTAAGATTTTGTTTCATGGAAAAAGAATTTTAACTTCTGAAAATTATATTCCAAATCCAAAAAAAATCAAATAACATAAAAATCTTAAAAAAATACGCATCTCACCCCATGCAGTGCCCTTGGGAAGGGATAGATCCGAGTCCTCACAATATTCTATGCCTACATAGGGGTAGTCATCTATATTTATGACTTGTTCCTCCCACCAAAGGAATAACATGTCACTGAATGCTTCTTGGGTGACTTTGCCCCCACCTAGTCACTTAATCAGGTCTACCCATCTGGCCATCCTCAGATCCCTAGGACTGCTCATGGTGGTAGACACTCTGGGTCGAAGTGTTAGTACTCTCTCAAAGAAAAAGGAACAAAGTATTCTACCATTACCAAAATTCTTTGGATTCCATCGTCTCACTAAATACAATTTCTTCTTCATACATGTCAATAGCCCTGTACACCAATCAAATACTTTCGAACGAAGGCACTCTACTACCAAGAACATGGCAAGTTGAGAGGCCTGATGTAGAGTGATTGAACCTGCCATTGTGATAATGGTGAAGAGGATGATCTTTATTGGCAAGATTCTCACATTCTTGATTGGAATTTGGGATCCGACCTTTTATGTCCCTAGTGTGCAGTAGATGTCTATATAATCAAAGACATTTAGGCCTCCACGGGCCCTCTCTTTTAGATCAATTGCATCCCTTTTTCAGGATAGTCCTGTAATTAAGTAAATATATTCTACATTAATTTTTAAATACATGTGGTCTATCATGAAAACCTCTTGCCCTCGATCCCAGTAATGGAAAACCATTTCTAGCAACCGAGTTTGGGTTTTTATGTTTGACATAATGAAAAAATTGAGCAATCCAAATCTTCTTAATGCAGCTAATGTCATTGGATCTCCTTGTTGAAAAATGGCAACAAGAAATGCTAAAAATAGAAGTGCTAAAAATAGCAGTTTGGGTACCAGTGCTGGATTGGGCAATAGGGAATGAAAAATGGAAGTGCTAAAAATAGAATTGCTATTTTTAGCAGTTCAGGATGGATTCCTATTTTAGTCAGTCCCTGGACTAAAAATAGGAAGTAAAATTCGAATTTGAAATTAACAGCGATTTGAAAATAAATTAATTAATTCTCCATGAGTTAATTAGTTGTGAAAAATCAAACATGAAGTCTATGTGAGGACATGCAACAGTTTCTCTATTAATTGAGGAATTTATCCATCAGTTAAAGAGATAAGGATGAGTTCTAATTTGAGTAGTAATTAGTTGGCTCAGTTAACTGAGTCAAGTCCAGTTATATTTGATTTAAACAATTTGTTTAAATTAAGTAAGTTCAGTTAGTTAATGCATGCTTGCATATAACTGTTGCACTTCAGATAACTGAAGATTCTCTCATGAATAACTCACGCATGTCAGTTCAGACAAAGATCCAGTTGAGATCAGAGAAGGGACAATGTACTATCAGTTGGATGAATATTTTTCCTATAAAGGAAGCTCATCCATGATGAGGATTTATCTCCTTCAGGACTGTGTAGTTGGATCAGAGGTTAGTGAATGTGTGAAGAGGAAAATTCACACAAGTGGTTGCATTGGACCCCAATCAAAAATGCACAAAGAAATAGGAGGTTTGGAGGGCAAACCAGAGGTTGTATAGAGGCCTTTGACTATCTATGAGCAACAGAGGTATTACAGAGAGAGCAGGATAACTTTTGAGCTGATTCTTTTTGTAATACTGGTTATATTTCCACTTGTATGATAATACAGAGATGGGGTTTTAGGCTGGTGCTTTCCCCTGGATATTTCTTCTGTGTTATGTGTGATTGATTCCTTCTTATTAGTTATATGTGTTCTTATTGATGTTGCTCAAATTGATTAAGCTTCCGCTAAATTGATTGTAGAAGTATATCAAGTATTTTGCTTTAGTATATTGCATTATTAGGTGATCTATAGTGGTAATTTCTACATGGTATCAGAGCTAGCTGATTTGTAGAAAATTTCTACATGGTATCAAAGAAAAGGTGATCAATGGAGAGAACAATACATTGAGAGGAGAGTTCAAAGTTTTGAGTTTTGGGCCGAGAGTTTGCAAAGAATATCTGAAAATTTTTGTACAAAATTTTCAGAAAGAAATTAAAGATTTGGATTCCTTGCAGAAAAATACCCAAATTCAAAAAAAAAATCGGCTGAATCGGAGTTCGGATGAGGGAGATATCGCTGATTTAAAATCAGCTCTTTTTCCATAAAATTTTGTGACAGCGAGAAATATGAAACAGATTAGTGTGCTAGCCAAGAACCTGTATGCACTTGAGGTACAAGATGCATTCAAATCCTTGAGGAGCAAGGCAAAGGTTACGTACTTGGTGGTAGAGGGGGAGAGTAAATTACCTCTCAACATGCAGCGCCAGAGAAGTCTCAGACAATTGTGGAGGAGCCACAATTGGTGAAGCAGCTTCAGGAGGTTGTGGAGCAGCCACAATAGAGGAAGCTAAGAGGAGATCGAGTAGAGACATCTACTCATGTAGAGACCTCCAGTAGGGGGAAACTTCGAGCCAGGTGGGCTGAGGGATCACATGTAGCCATACCTCCAGGTAGGAGGTGGGGCGATGTGGAGTGATCGTCCCAAGGAGGAGGGGCGGGATACTTGAGGTATCCAACCTCTTTGATTCGACTTTGCTACAGGAGCCCAATGAGAAGTAGCAGGACTGACTAATTGGGTAGAGACAAATGCGGATGGAGCGATAGAGAGAGCTACAATGCAAGAATCCCAAGACAGCGCAGAGCTAGCAGGCTGCAGTAATGCGAGAGGCACAAGTGTGTTGCACCAGTGCAAGATGGCACAAAGAGGTGTGCAAAGGTGCGAGATGCATGGAGATGTTGCAGTAGCGTAGAGGTCAGAGAGGGAGCACTTGTCAGCAGCAGGTAGAGCTTTAGCATCAACGTATGTTTCTAGCTGAACAAAGAGGTCAGTTGGGAGTTTTTTTTGTTCCAAGAGTTGCTGGAGCAACCACACTTGGTAGATGTGTTGCATGTAGAAAATTCCAGAGGTACAGGATCAGGTTTATGTTGAAGCCTTTCTTGTTGAGAGGGAGTGTTGAAAAATGGCAATAAGAAATGCTAAAAATAGAAGTGCTAAAAATAGCAGTTTGGGTACCAGTGCTGGATTGGGCAACAGGGAATGAAAAATGGAAGTGTTAAAAATAGAATTGCTATTTTTAGTAGTTCAGGATGGATTCCTTTTTTAGTCAGTCCCTGGACTAAAAATAGGAAGAAAAAATCGAATTTAAACTTAACAACTGTTTGAAAATAAATTAATTAATTCTCCATGAGTTAATTAGTTGTGAAAAATCAAACATGAAGTCTATGTGAGGACATGCAACAATTTCTCTATTAATTGAGGAATTTATCCATCAATTAAAGAGATAAGGATGAGTTTTAATTTGAGTAGTAATTATTTGGCTCAGTTAACTAAGTCAAGTCCAGTTATATTTGCTTTAAACAATTTGTTTAAATTAAGTAAGTTTAGTTAGTTAATGCATGCTTGCATATAACTGTTTCACTTCAGATAACTGAATAATCTCTCATGAATAACTCATGCATGTCAGTTCATACAGAGACCCAGTTGAGATCAGAGAAGGGGCAATGTACTATCAGTTGGATGAATCTTTTTCCTATAAAGGAAGCTCATCCATGATGAGGATTTATCTCCTTCGAGACTGCGTAGTTGGATCAAAGGTTAGTGAGTGTGTGAAGAGGCCAATTCACACAAGTGGCTGCACTGGACCCCAATCAAAATTGGGCAAAGAAATAGGAGGCTTGGAGGGCAGACCAGAGGTTGGATAGAGACCTTTGATTGTCTATGAGAAACAGAGGTATTATAGAGAGAGCAGGATAGCTTTTGAGCTGATTCTTTTTGTAATACTAGTTAGATTTCCACTTGTATGATAATACAGAGATGGGGTTTTAGGCTGGTGCTTTCCCCTGGATATTTCTTCTATGTTATGTGTGATTGATTCCTTCTTATAAGTTATATGTGTTCTTATTGATGTTGCTCAAATTGATTCAGCTTCCGCTAAATTGATTGTAGAAGTAGATCAAGTATTTTGCTTTAGTATATTGCATTATCAGGTTATCTACAGTGGGAATTTCTACAATCCTAAAACCTCATTGTCAACTTCATTATGCTCCCTCTCCTTCCAAAAAATTTACATCCTGCAAATTCAAGAAGATTCATCCATTAAAAATCGAAATGTTCAATTTTTTCAGCATGTACGCGACTTCTTTAAATGACAGTGGTGTGTACACATGTCTTTGTCTTGGAAAACTCGCGTGTAGGGATTTCTATATGTGAATTTCAAAGGTCTGACCTGCGTACACACAGAGATAAATTTAAATTAAAATTCCTATGGTGAAAATTGATTGAATCTATTAAAAATGCATGAATTGGATGACAAGATGGATTTAGAATTATCTGGAATCCTTTGGTTGACGAATTTATTGAGGAAATTGTGGAATGGGATTGCCCATTTTTTTCTCCCAAGATTTCAACACTTGCAAGTTAAAATAAGTTTTGGTAAGTTGAAATGTCTTTTTATATTGAAATTTTTAAAAACCACTTTTATAAAGTTCATAATTTTTAATTTTTATTATTTCATGAACCTTTTAATTTTTGGTTTGAAGTGTTGGGGGAGGTTGTTTTTCAGGGTAAATGAAGGCTTTTTAACATTTTCTCAGCACTTCAACTCCATGATCATAGATATCATTTTCATCACTGGCATACACGTTAGGACATATCGCTTTTTCCACTACAATATGCATCTTGACCTCATACTGCAATATTTTTCCATAGGGTTGACCCCATTATGTTGTGGTGTTCAAACCACTTTCACTTATTGTCTTATAAAATCATAACATAATGGTATATCCATTCCTTACATGGGCTTCCTAGTTACATCCTCACTAGCATATGTTGCCCATGCTATAAGAATTGCTTAGGCTCGGGGGTCCTCTTTAGTCCTGCCATGAATTTGCAATGAAGCCTCATTTCTCTTCTTCTTCGTTGTTATTCTGGATTTATACCCTAGAGGCTCCCATGTGTTAAGTTGTGTTGTTTCATTGCATATTGGCTACTTGTACCCTTTTGGCCTTAAGTTGGCTTCATTTGGACTTGTGTATAAGCCACTTTTGACCATGACTTTTATGCAAGTTTAAACCATGCATTCATTAGCCTCTGTGACTTGACACCTTTTATCTGTGGAAAGAACATTCCTTTGAGTTTTGATGATCAATTTCACCCCCTTGCATTGAGCAGAGGAATGTTCCAATCCCAGGAACTAATGCTTCTATGTTTAAACACTCATTCTTTCCATTTTACTATAGGCATTCTTTTATTCTTTTTCAAGCTTTAAATATGAAAAAGAAAAAGAAAAAAAAAAAAAAATATATATATATATATATATATATAGACATTCCATAAAAGAGCGAGAACGGGACATTTACTTCCATATTTGATGGCAGCAGGAACCATCTATGTCGCCCTTGTTCAAAGCACTCAAAACAAGTTTTTCCTCTATTAGGGATGGGACTTAGTTCGACTTTAGGAGAGCCATAACCTTGTTCTTGATTCATTCCTCCTCTGGTTGGTTATCTATTCCAATCATATGGAGATTTTGTTAATGCCTCCTTGATTGAAAACTTATACAAAGTTATTTTATGTTGCAATAGAGTCAAATATGAGTCGTGCTTTTTTGTCAAGGGAGTTCAACCCATGTTGGCCATTCTACGATGTCTCTTGACTCATTTTCAGTCGGCCATACCCGGTCTATCAAGTTATCTTCAGTATCACATCAGCTGTTTGGTCCTTTCCTCGTGCCGGTTAAGAAGGTCTCCATTGAATTATTGTTGGTGGGTCTAATCTTATCGAATCTGAAAAATTTGTCTGAGAGTAGGCCTAGAGCTGCACCTTGGAACTATTTACATTATTTATAGGTGACCTTGTGCTCAACATCAATTAGTATCATGGGTCTTTGCTAAGTGGTTTCCCTTGTGTTCAACATCAGCTTACATTATCACACACTGGGATTTGTGTAGTACATTGGTTTCCATTTGACCCTATTGGTGGATTCCTTGCCACTGTGTCAGCTTTCATTATTGGTTGTTTTAGAGGGTTTCTATCGTGCACTAGCCACATCTTGTGTACGCCAGAAACATACCTCGAAATGGTTACTTCATATTTTTTCATCTGAGTTCTTCCAAATTATTGGCATGTGGGTTACACTCGTACTAGTTGATGTGGTATGTCTTAATACCTTCCTTCCAATAGATATTTTTCCATCGAATCCAACTCATTGCTCTGGGAACAATATCTAGAGGCTTTTTCCAGTACCTTAGGGTTTGCAATCATCAGTGGCAGAATCCTTTGCTATCAACAGTGAGAATACATCAATGTCTCCTGATTAATATAGTCTCTCAAGTGTTAGACTTCAACACATTTATTCAAACTTGTTAGATTGTGCTGGGGTACCTTGACTCTCATCATCATTATCGATGAGTTGTCTGGTGTTTGTTAATAGTATACATCAATGGCCGGTAATCAAACAATTTCTCACACGGTTGACTTTAGCTCATTTATTCCCATAGTGTAAAAATGTACCATCTACGATCAGTGAAGACCTCAGGTTGTGTCATCATCTTGTTTCACCTTTCAGCTCCTTCAGTTTTCTACTAGTGCTACCAGCCACCCTTATATGTTGCAGTCCATCTCAGCAGCATTCTATATGTTGACACCCGAGTTTTATTTAGTAAAAACTATTCCACCTATATCACATGGTATTATTATGAGATCAGTTATGCAACATCAGTGATCACACATTCTTCAAGCATCATTGATCAGTTTTTATTCTATATGTGATATTAAGACATAGCTCTGTTGTGTTCCTTTCCTGCTATGAACAGATGATCCACTCTATATTCTTCAACCTTCTTCATACACTTATGTACACATGATGGATCTGCTTTGTACTTGATCAGCAATCATGCTTTACTATCTTTCAGCATGGGTATGTCTGCCTCATACATGTCTTATTTCTTATTCCTTCTACAAGTATTTAGCGTGCTGGAATCTAGTGATCTCCTCTCAAATCCTTAAATGATCTCTCTTCGTACTTAATACATTTTGGCCATCATGTACCCCTTTTGACCTCATATATTAGGGGGCATCTATTATAGCATTATTCAGCACTTCAGTAGTTATGAGTACTCTGATATGGCCTTGGGTAGCCCTTTCCCATTCAGACTTGACCATTTATTAAAAAATAATATTTTCAATGCCATGTGCAACTCTACCCTTTCAAAAATGCATACACACACAGGTACCATAATATAGAACCCGCATACATAATTTAAAATATATAAAAAATAAAAATATTTCCTATTTATCGGGTGGGGTTTACAGGTTTCACTGAAAGCCCACCTACAGGAGTCTGTGGCCTAACTAACTCAACTAATTTCTGGTGGTATTTATACACCTTGTGGGAAGGCTTAAATCATAGAAGGAGATAGGATATCAACATTATAGTCCTTTTGTCCCCAGATCAAGTATGATTTTCCTTGTGCCTCTTGCACTCCCAATCATAGGAAACCCTTGTTTCCTTGTAGAGATGTTCATATTCAATTATATGACATCCTTTTGCACATGCTTAAGAGGTGAACTTTGAGGATTTTGCTGGATGGATCTAGAGGAAGGTTTCGTTGGTGTTGTGGTTGGATCAGGTTGTCTTCTTCCACTACTATTTTCTTATATGAATAAAGAATCTTTGTCTTGTTCCTGATATGTTATGATCTCATGTTTTTATGATTCATATCTAATATATCATGATTTATATGTTTATGATTGATGATATAACATGTTTATTATGTACGCACTTTGAACTCCTTGCTATGTATATGCTTCTCTGAATTGTGTTGCAAGTCTGATCACTTTGGAAGAAGGAGAGGGTTTGGACCCTACGAGATCGACATAAAACATAGGAACTATGGGTACTTCTCTTAGACCCAACTTTAGTAGTTTACATAGCTTTCTTGCTTGAATGTGTGCTTCTTGTTGATAGTATGCCTTCGATCTATGGAGGTTGTCAACCCTTACCTTAGGGTTACACTGGAAATATGTGTACACTTGAAATAATTTTTCTATTTCCAGTAGAGTAGAGTAGGATAGAATAAATGAATAAAACCAAGTTTGGTAATGTGTTTTTTTTTTTTTTTTTACTTTGTAGAGTTATATTTCATTTTATTTGCAATTTTATTTATTGGTGGTGCAGTAAGAGACACCCATCTCACTAATCAATTACAGGAAGATGAAGAAAGAGAAGGAATATTTGAGAAGAAGGGGACAAATAGAGTTTTGAGAGCAACAATTTGAAGTTAGAGATCAAATCCTTTTTCTTTGTCTTTTTAAATTTCACATTCCAAATGAATAAAGAGTTTCAATATTGTTGATTATGCTCTCTTCTTCCACTCTCTACGATTTGGAAGATCAAAAAAGAAAATTGAACATAGTTAGTTTTAAACTTTTGCAATAAAAATTGGATAAGAGATCTAAATTCAAAATCAAAAGTATAATTATAGGCTTTTAGAAATATCAAACAGAAAAAATGATGTCTCCAATGGATCCAGCACTGTCGAAAACCCATGTTTTAACTCTTTTTGCACCTCATTTGGCCAAAAATTGAATAAAATATCATTGTTTTAAGTTTCCACCCAATTATGTTGTTAATAATCCTACAATTCGACCTAAACCTGGCTTGTGTGCCCTAAATGCGGAAACTTCAAGAAAACCTGGCCTATATTCCTGATCCACGGTTGAAATTGTAGGATGGTTAAAATCTACATTTAGCCTCCAATTACGAATATCACAATGATGTGGTGCCATGCGACCACATCAAGTGCCGAAAATCAAGGGCTAATCCCTATTCCTCCACTGTGCCCTTTAAATTTTAACACCTAGTCATATTGCAATTTTCATGGGACCGTGAGCTGAGCTAAGGCCTAGCCCTCGACCCCCGCTGCGGTTCTATGGTGTTGGAGGACCGTGGGCTAGGGCTTAGTTTGGACCCTCTCCCCAAATGCGCGCCCATCACACGTTAAATACAATTTTGAAACTTTAGTTAACAAGAAACATTTGGTAGGCGAATTGGTAGAGCGCTTTGTCGGTTTAAATGAGTTTTTGGTTTTGATTCCCATGGAGGGTGGTTCGACCCTAAACATTTTTTTGTCAATAACCAATGGTTGGTCCACATGGCACTCCCTCGTTGGCCCACTATAATAAAACCATAACCAATAAAAAACAAACATGTGTCAACCAATAAACTAGTGACAAGTGTCAACCATATGTTGGTCGATGAGAAACATTCAAACTTGCCATGTCATGACTCAGTCAGCGTACGGACTGCTAACTCGGCCTTCCTGCAACTCAAAATTCATTTTTTTAGTTGTTTCCTAAATGAACAGAACATGATTCAGGGAGCATCCGAAGTCAGATTTCAGTGAAATGAATTATGTTGGATTCGGGGCGATTAGATCTACTCTTTGGCATTGGTTTCAAGTTGATCCAAAAATTTTAATTTTGAGCATTTTCTTGATCCACGAGATCATAGAGAAGGGTGGATCACTAGATAAAAAGAAAAAACGTGGTTACGGACTTAGACTTTCATAAAAACCTGTAAATATTAAAAATCCAATTGTGATAATTGATAAACCACCACCTGAGTCTAATTGCAAGTTGTAAAGCAGCAAGACAATGCAGCGATCCATGATTTTTTTTGGTAGCTGCATAATCAACACAATTCAGTCGCTTATGAAAATTTGGTATATGGTATATTGATAAAGCATTAAGTGTGTGGAGAAGAGGTCTGAAGCTCAAAATTGGTTAGAAACACAATGAAGAAGCCACCAACAAAACAATAACAAGTGATCCATGGTACTAATCAAGTAAAAGTGCATTTAATTTTTCGTCCTTGAATTTGTTGTATTAGTATTATTTCTGAATTTAGTGTGTATATATCAAATGAAGAGGGACTAATCACCTCTCTCTTTTGATAGTCTTACATTTTATTACGAAAAATTGCTAAGTTTTTGCAAGTTCCAGGACAATCAAGGAAGATGAAACTATATGCACGAGTACCTTTTTAAAGACCAACTTTCTTTCAGAAGAGCATGATCATTCAATGTAAAATCATATCCACTACACCATTGCTACTAAACACATACCAATTTTACCATTGTTACACTTTTTGAGCCCGCAATTGATCCATAATTGTCCATCTCCCTACTACCAAAAACTCATTTCCCTTGCAATCTTCATACTTTTCTGCCTCATTTTCACTCACCCTTCACTCACAAATAAAGTCATTCAACTCCCTTACAAAGTTGAGTCACCCCATTTTCCTTTTCCTTTCTATCAAATATCCTTGCTTCAATGCAAAATTTTCCATCTATATTTATTCAAATTATTATTTCATACTCACATTAGATGATGGAGGATTCATTAAGGCCTCCCTTCTAACAATTTTTGACCCATCGACTCCGACACATCATCTGGAATCAAAAATAGAGATCTTTCAAGTACCTTGAGGCTTGCATGTCTTAATGGCAACTTTTCTTGCTAATAAACAATGGTAATACATCAATGTCCCATGTTTGTTGGATCTTTTAGGTGACTCGACTACGACACATCTATTCATTCCTAGTAATATGTAATTAGGCATCTTGACTCTCATTGACATCAATGGTGAGTAGTCTTGTGTTGGTTAATGGCATTCATGATCCAGATTTAAACAGGAACGCAACAAATTACAGAGATAACCATATACACAAAGATGCAGCGGAAATAATACTTCATTTCATTAATGGAAAATACTGACATATGCTTACAAACAGAAATGGCAATAAACTAGCTAGGGCGATGGTAGCTTATCTCTGAGAAGAGATGTGATGGCTACATGCCTCTGAACTATTCTGAACTGTATTACAATGAGGCTCGAAGGCCTATTTATTGTTGAGAAACAATGGAAAACCCTTCACATACCGAAACCTAACCCTAGAAGATGAAACGCCAAATTGTGGGCCCCGTTTGGGTAAATTGGTACATCAATTTCCCGGGGTCGTAACTTTGGCATACGATCTCCGTTTGACACGTACGATAGCTCGTTAGAAAGATCTATCCGAGTACTACCACTTTGGGAGGCAACATAGGGCTCGGTTGCCCCATAATTCCAAAAAAACGTCGTTTAGGGCCTCAAAACGGCTCCGGAAGTTCAGGACCCGAAAAACTGCTAAAAATAGTAAACTATGCTACAATTAAGGAAACTGAAAATGCTGAGAAAGACCATGGTGGGGGTCCAGGTGGACCTGGCAGGTGGCCACCAATATCCACCTGGATCATTCCTCCCCCCTTAGGAAGCAATGGTCCCCATTGCGTTGAGCTCCTCCATGAGATGAGGAAACCTCTGCTGAACTTGTTCCCTGGTGAGCCACTTGCCCTGCTGAAGGAGTTGGCCTGCTTTGACAACTCGATACAGTTGGATATGCTGTTGGCGAGTGTTCTTGATCTGTGTGTCCATGATCCGATCAGTTGCAGCTTGTTCCATGCAATCTGGATTTAATTCTGTGGGTTTGAGCTGTTCTGCAATGTCGGATGTGTCTAGCAATGGTGGAAAGTATGGCCGAAGGCGGTCCACATTGAACACTGGGTGCAGGCCAAGGAATGGGGGAATGCTGAGCTCAAATGCATTGTCTCCCATAGCCTTAGTAATGGTGTAAGGACCATATCGAAGTGGTCTCAATTTCCGATAGGCTCCAGTAAGGCGTTCCTTTTGCAAATGCAACCAGACTTTGTCGCCCACCTGAAACTTGTGTGGCACCCGGTGTTGATCATGTCGCTGCTTGTACTTGGCATTTGATTTCTCAAGAATGTCATGGACCTGCTGGTGAATATGTTGGATGCGCTCAATGAAGCTGGTGGCCTTATCTGTTTCGGACTGGACATGAGCTGAATTCATGTGAGTAGCTGCAAGTGGCATGGCCACATCAATGGGGCATAGTGGCTGGAATCCTAAACCCACCTGAAAAGGGCTATGGCCAGTGGAGCTGTGAAGAGCTCGGTTGTAGCTGTGCTGAACATAGGGGAGGCTCTCGTCCCATGTGCGTGGATGCTTTGAGTTATACATGCGCAGAATGTGCACAATCATCCTGTTGACAACCTCTGTCTGGCCCTCAGTTTGAGGATGGAAGGCTGTGGACTTCGTGAGTTTGGTGTCCAGCATTGACCAGAGACTGGACCAAAATGTGCTGAGAAACCGACTGTCCCGATCTGAGATGATAGACTGTGGGATCCCAAAGTGCACCCACACTCGTTCAAAGAAGAGTTTAGCAGTGGCTTCTGCTGTGATATTCTTCTTGCAGGCCATCATAATGGCCATCTTTGAGAACCTGTCGACGACCACAAAAACACAGTCATTTCCATGCTTAGTGGAAGGAAGGCCTGACATGTAATCCATGGAGATGGATTCCCAAGGTCGACTAGGGGTAGGCAACGGGGTATAGAGGCCTTGCTTCTTAATGGTCGGTTTGGCAATGGCACAGGCAGTACATGATCGGATGTACTTCCCAACATCCTGTCGAAGATTCGGCCAATAGAAATAGTTTTGCAGTACTGCCACTGTTTTCTCGACCCCGAAATGCCCAGCAGCCCGACTGTAGTGTGCTTCCCAAATCATCTTGGCACGCTCGCTTGAAGGAACACAAAGGCGACCGAGGTGGCATAATAGGGCATCCTGGAGGTGAACATCTGCAACCTGCCGACCCTCCAAGAGTGTCTGGTATGTGTGGCCAAATTCTGGGTCGCTTTTGTAGAGAAGTGGCCAATCAGAAGTCTCGTGCCCGCAAGAGTTGAGCACGGTGGTTAGCGCCATGATCGGTGGTCGACTGAGGCAATCTGCAACATTATTGGTGCTGCCCTTTTTATACTTGATATTCAAGTGAAACTGTTGCAGGTATGTAGACCACTTCTGATGGCGATCATTCTGCAATTTCCCTTGGGTCTGTATGAATTGCAGAGGTCGGTGGTCTGTGTGGATGACCGTTTCCTTCCCCAAAATGTAATGCTTCCATTGTCGGCAGGCCTGTACAATGGAATACATCTCTTTATCATAAGTGGGGTACTTCCGGACTGTGTCTGAAAGTGTTTCACTGTGATATGCCACTGGATGTCCATGTTGAGTAAGGACTGCCCCAATAGCATAGTCAGAGGCATCTGTCTCGACCTCAAATGGTTGTTGTAAATCTGGTAACGCGAGCACTGGTGCCGTGCAGAGGCGATCCTTCAACTCCCTGAATGCCTTCTGTTGAGATTCAGACCAAAAGAATTTTGCTTTCGCCCCGCCCTTGGTGACTTGACTCAAGGACCAAGAAATATGAGAAAATCCCAACACAAACCTGCGGTAGAAGTTGGCAAGACCTAGAAAGCTGCGGAGCTCTGTTAGAGTGGTTGGAGAGGGCCAATCCCGAATGACTTGGACCTTGGCTGGATCGACATGCACCCCCTGTTCATCAATGATGTATCCCAGATACTGGACCTCGGTCATGCCAAAAGTGCATTTCTCCAAATTGGCACATAGCTTGTGTTGCCGCAGTGTTTGGAGAACCTGTCGGATGTGGTGGAGGTGCTCTTCCCAACTCTGGCTGAAGATCAGAATGTCATCCAAGTATACTACTACAAAGGAGTTGGTGAATGGCCGCAAGATGTCATCCATTAGCCTCATAAAGGTTGCAGGAGCATTCGTCATTCCGAAAGGCATGACCAACCATTCGAAGAGGCCCTCCTTGGATTTGAAGGCAGTCTTCCACACATCTGAGGGTTCAATTGGTACCTGGTGATATCCTGACTTCAGATCGATCTTGCTGAAATATTTCGCCCCCTTTAGTTGGTCTAGGAGGTCATCAATCCGCGGGATCGGGTACCTATTACGGACAGTGATCTTGTTCAGCGCTCGATAGTCAATACAGAGTCTCCACGTCCCATCCTTCTTCTGTACCAACACTATCGGGCTCCCACAGGGCGACGAACTCGGACAGATGTGACCTTTCTGTAGGAGCTCCTGAATCTGCCTCTTGATTTCATTGTTCTCCAGAACGGAGCACCGATAAATTGGTCCATTGGGTAGCGGCGCACCTGGGGTCAGATCAATGGAGTGCTTGACTTGACAGTGCAGAGGAACCCCTGCCGGGGAGGTGAAGATGTCTTTGTACTCCTCCACAATCTTGTCCATTTGTAGCTGCCGTGCAGAGGGACCTCGTTTGGAGGCCGCGGCCACTGTCTTCTTCTTCCCTTGAGGGCGTATCATCAGGAAAACAAATTTCCTGGTTTTGGAAATGATCTTACTGCATTGTTTTGCAGTAATCAAAGAGATGGCGGCAGGTGGTGGTACCTCTGGTATCCTGAACAACTTATTTCCCAATGTAATAATAACAGCACGGGGCCTTGATTCATACACAGCATGTCGCTTCCACAAGTATGGTTGTCCTAGTAATACATCACAAACTTCAAGGGGAGCAATGTCACACAATACCTCATCCGTGAAGGGCTTGATGTTGTATGGAAGGCGACACTGCTGGCTCACGCGAAGATCTCGCCCTTGGTAAAGCCACCCAATGGTGTATGGTTGTGGATGTGCTGTGGTCGGTAAGCCCAACCGCTTCACGACCTCTGCCGAAATGAGGTTCTTTTGACTCCCGCTATCAACAATGAACTGTATCGGGGAGCCCTTGACCCACATCTGGGAGTGGAAGAGACGCTCCTCCTCCTCTGGATCTTCGAGTTCATTTTTCTGGATCTTTGCGGTAGCAACAGTGGCGCTGGGATCCGCATCAATGATCTGCTTCCCTTTTTCATACCCCTTATCGGGTTCTGACTCAGAGTCGGAACATGCATTTGATTCTGAAACCTTTAGCTCAGCCACCAGTGACTGTTTGGCCCGACACTCACTTGTGTTGTGAGTGGAGCTCTTATGGAACTCGCACCATTTTCCAGTGTCCTTTCTCGGCTTCGCGGCGTTGCTCTTTGCTTGCAGCTTCAGCTGGTTGTCTTGGGTTGTCCCGCCTTGGCTTTGTCCTTTGTTCTGTGGTTTAGGGGCACCTTTCCCCTGCTTTGGATTCGCAGATCCAAAGTCTCGCTTCTTTTGTTTAAACTTCTGCTCGACTTTGACGGCATACCGGTATGATGCGCCGAGCGAGGGGATGTTTAGGAACTGTATTTCTTCCTGGATGTACTTGTGCAGGCAGCCACGGTATTTGAGTATCAAATGTTGCTCCGAATCCTTGATACCCAACTTTGTGCGAAGGGTATGGAAAAGATTGGTGAACTCCGGCACATCTTGGTCCCTTCCCTGCCGCAGCGTGGTCCACTTGATGTATTCATCCTCATAGCTTCCGACAGGGTAGTACTACTCCTTGATGGCATCCCGGAACGAATCCCAGGTGGGTGCGGCTGAAAATAGTGAGCCAGTACTTTCATCCTTCTGCTCGCAGTAGGTTTCCCACCAGTCCTTGACATGGGGGGCTGCTTTGAGAAGAGCAAAAACAATCTTTTCCCGACTCGAAAATTCATGAACAGAAAAATAACCCTCTAGCAGATTTAACCATTTATCTACGGCATCGGCGTCTATCTGACCCTCGAATATGGGGATTTCAAAATTAACTTGTACCTTAAAGGGTGTGGCGTTTCCAGAGGAGCTGCTGGAAGCCGATGCGCCGCTTCTGGGTAGCCGCTGAAGGATCTGCGCAAAGCTGTCCATCATCGCGTTCCGTTGTCGCTCGAGCGCTTCTTCGAGCAAGATTTTGATGGGATCTCCTGCCCCCTCGTCTTTCTTCTCGTCCGCCATGGGAGGCCGTCGGGATTTGCGAGGCTGGTCTTGCAAAGGTTCAACCAGTTCAAGCCCTAACTCCTTATATCCCGACCTTGTTGGGGACATGCAAAGAAAAACAGAGAAAAAGCAGACCGCTCTGATACCACTGATCCAGATTTAAACAGGAACGCAACAAATTACAGAGATAACCATATACACAAAGATGCAGCGGAAATAATACTTCATTTCATTAATGGAAAATACTGACATATGCTTACAAACAGAAATGGCAATAAACTAGCTAGGGCGATGGTAGCTTATCTCTGAGAAGAGATGTGATGGCTACATGCCTCTGAACTATTCTGAACTGTATTACAATGAGGCTCGAAGGCCTATTTATTGTTGAGAAACAATGGAAAACCCTTCACATACCGAAACCTAACCCTAGAAGATGAAACGCCAAATTGTGGGCCCCGTTTGGGTAAATTGGTACATCAATTTCCCGGGGTCGTAACTTTGGCATACGATCTTCGTTTGACGCGTACGATAGCTCGTTAGAAAGATCTATCCGAGTACTACCACTTTGGGAGGCAACATAAGGCTCGATCGCCCCAGAATTCCAAAAAAACGTCGTTTAGGGCCTCAAAACGGCTCCGGAAGTTCAGGACCCGAAAAACTGCTAAAAATAGTAAACTGTGCTACAATTAAGGAAACTGAAAATGCTGAGAAAGACCATGGTGGGGGTCCAGGTGGACCTGGCAGGTGGCCACCAATATCCACCTGGATCAATTCATTAATGGCTAGTAATCCAACAATTTATTTTCTATGTTTGACATCGACACATTTATTCACATAGATAAGAATTATGCCACCCAATGGGAATGAATGAAGACTACATGATTTCAGCAGTTTGCAGCAGGACTCAATTCAGCAGCCATAGCAATAAAGATTCCAATCTCATCCTCAATTCATACAACCAAGAGAAAGAAGAAGCAATATCAGATTCTTTTACTTCATATTCCATGATCCAGCAGCAGTAGCCACACTCTTCGATATACATAGCTTGTCCACTTTTCAGGTAAGTGAAGGTATGTAATTTTCTAATCTTTAATCATGTAATTCCTTAAATGCTAAAATTGTGATTTTGGAAAATCCCTCACCACATTCATATTCCCTTTTTCATTTGCCAAAAACTG
Organism: Pinus tabuliformis; assembly: GCA_031772625.1. Taxonomy (NCBI): domain Eukaryota; kingdom Viridiplantae; phylum Streptophyta; class Pinopsida; order Pinales; family Pinaceae; genus Pinus; species Pinus tabuliformis. The sequence continues at coordinate 322,979,833 of CM062809.1, forward strand.
AAAACACCTTAAGTTGGGGGGAAGGGATATTCATATTTCATGCCACATGTCACATTTCATTTCATCCTAACCAACATATTTTTCCCAAATCAACTATTATTGCATTTTGATTCAAAAAAGGTTATACATTTTGCAATGATCAATTTATGAGCACATCGAATGGTTGATAGTCACTATGGGACTTAAAAGGAATTCTCAATGTTTTCAAGTATTTTGATGCAACAAAAACAACAAAAGTATTGTTACACAAGGACCAATACTCATTTATGCAAGTGTCGTGTGATTTCATTTATGCAAGTGTGATTTCATTTTCAATCAAGTGTGATTTCCTTTATGCATGTGTGATTTCAATTTCTTTATGTTTGATTTGGATGAGATTGATTTAATTAACTTTGTAGTTAGTTTTAATTGCATTAGAATTAATCGATTATGTTAAATAACCATCTAGTACATATAGTACAGGTATACCTCGTCAATTCTACGAACCCTCAGTTGACAATTAATGACAGGGATTTAACTCGCAATTAAATCACCCAATAGGAAAGTAGGGAGGATAGAGCCAAACTGACTGAGTTTTACATGCACAATTTGATCCTCATAGACATGGATTTCTGGGACCCCAACCCCAGGTTGGGCGACATGCAACTAATGGAACTAGCCTCTTGGTTGACCTATGAGGAGACAAGGGCTAAAGAAGTAAAAACGGGGATGGAAAAAGAAGAAAAAGAGCCTTTATACATCAGAGAAGAATTAGTAAGCCCCAAGGATGTTGTCAGAAACCACAATCTCATCTCCTCTGATCATGAATCGGCACCGAGGTACATGGCAACCCAAGAACAATCTATTCTACATTTTGATGACACCTTTAGGATGTTGGGAACCGAAAGTTTGCAGGCTTGCCAAAGAAGATGGCATGCCTTGCCTCACAGTTTGAAAATCAAAGAGTGTCACTCTCCATAAAGAATTGAGAATGCCTTTGAAATAACTCCTCTATACAAAAGAATAATGCAAAGACTAAATATCAAGTGGATAGGACTAAAACTCAGTCATCCCTTATTGTTGGGCCTCGAAAAGAGAAGAAGCAAGCATAAGAACAAAAGGAATTGACAAACATAGAGGCAAATGTGGGTTTCTATCCACAGGAAGACACACCACCTAAGGTACCTTGGGATGTCAGAGAGGCCACCAAGGCCATGAATGAGCTTCATGTCAGTGACTGAGTTTCTCAAAGGGTGAGCAACACCTTCAGTAGGGGGGTAATGATGGGGCCCATCAATAGGTATATTTTGAGGTTCATTATGCTATCCTCCAACCCTTAAAACTCTCCTTTTCTCACATTAATTCACATTTTTAGCCATAATATGCTTAGTAGGAAGACTAAAGGGTGTTTTTCATATTGCATGGCCTAATGTGATTAATATGCAAGAAAAAGAAGCATTTTTGGAGATATTTACTATGCAGGGGCTTGATGGAGACAACCAAAGAGAATATAGGAGGCTTGTCCACCTCATTAACTCTCCAACTTGGCTTGAGATCAAATAATCTTCACCAACAACTCGAATTCACTAGCAGTTGAAAACTTCAAGTCCGCGTGAAGATCAAAGGAAACCAAATCCACAAATCTCGAGATTTTGGAGGGAAGCATTCCTCCTTTCAAGGGGGTTGCCCCTCAACTACTTTTTGTATAAATAAACTATCCAAAAAGCTCATTAGGATTCAAATTTTTGTTGCAGCTAGGAATAGCTACTGAGAGCCTAGTGCTTGACATTGTTATTCTCATTTTTCATATGATGTATGTGACTCTTATTTTCTGCTAATGGAAATTTCACTATTGGTCTACATCTGAGTTAGTTTTGGAGGGTTGAAACCCTTGGGTTTGGGCCCAACCCAGAGGCTTTAGTCCCTCTCTTGTATTTCTTCCTTGTTCCTACTTAGGTTATTGCAATGCTTTTCTTGTTTCAGTAGATGTTATATTACAAAACTTGGAGTTACAGGTTTTCCTATCACCTCTCTTGTGGGAAGAGTGATTGGGAGATTTACAATAACAACACAAAAATATTTGTTTATGATTTATTGGAAATTGTTAAATATTGGATTGTAATCTTTCTGCATGTTTAGTTTCTGAAACTTAGAAATTAGCAGCATTGGTTTGGCAATTGGAATTGTGTTGTAGGTTAGATTAGATTTCAATAAAATTGAAATCATATTTTCCATGTTAATTTACTTTTTTGTAATAATGATCATTTGATGCATGTGTTTGATTGGTTTTCAAGGATTGTGTTGACCTAGAGGGTTGGGCACACCTTTCTACATCCACTTAAGCCACTCCATCTCTCTTCTAGACATCTCCCATTTCTTCCAAGCTCTGCCACCAAGACCACTCTACTAAGATAGATGGAGGACACCGTGGGCACAAAATTTGGTGCAACTTAGACCTACGATAGGTACTAGGCTTGGCTAAGGGGCTTCCACACCCTTCATTCATCTTGTTCCACCTTCACCCACCTTTTCCTACCTTCAAGCCGCCATTTATATCCTCAAAAAGATCTCTAACCCTCCTCCTGTAGCAAAATAGGGCCTCCTATAGCAATATAGAGCCTCCTGTAGCACTTCTTGTAGCAAATGTGTAGCATCATTTTCTTCAACCATATTTGTTCCAGATTTTGACCCTTGAGTATTAAAGTTGAATAATGGCCCACAAGCCTTGATTTCATTATTAGGGAAGAGTCTAAGACCACTCCAACCCCATCCTTTCCTCACTACAACCATAAGACAACAAATAGAATTAGAATTAAGCATTTTTTTTTTAATTGTGATGAAAGATGAATTTCTCATTTTCAAGCAAGTTGAAAATAGATAATTGATTCATGCAAGTAGGTTGTTGATTTGATTAAGAATGAAAATAGAATAGCATGGTTGACTTCTTGCAACTAGATTAGATTTTTCCTTTTTTATGCAATTTCAATTCAGCTTTTACATTGAAAGATTAGCATTTTTATTTATGTATAATCATGTTCATTTCCTTGCAATTATGCCATGCTTTTATATTTATAGTTAGTTGAAGGAGTGGTCTCTAAACCCCTTGATTTGATTTCATGACTAAGGGTGACATGACTAGAACCTAACATGTTGTGCATATAGCACTATCACATCTAAGTTTGAATGAACCTCAGGTTGATAATTTAATTTGAGAAGCCCTTGGGAGATGCAACATCCTTGGTGCAATACTAGGGCTCATCAAAGTTAATATCATTTGAATCCAAACTCTATCTAATATAATCCAAATCATATACCCTCATTGTTAAAACTACTAGAAGCTTATAGTGTTGAATCTCACAACCAAAGACTCCAATTTCAGTGAATTTTTCAAACAAATATGAATCTCCAACATTGGTCTATAGACTAAGTTGTAGAATTTCCTTTATTTATGCAAAAACTTTAGGTGGAGTCTCTTCAAACATGGCAGAATAAAAAATAGACATAAACTTATTGATAAAATCTAAAAAACCTAAACTCTATGGATTCTTTATGATGATTTGAGTCCAAAATATGATAGTATTTGGGTTTCCTTATCATACTGAAGGTTCAATTGGAGACTCGAAAAAATTATAGCTTGAAAACAAAGGAATAAATTAATCAATTATGCTTTAAACCTAAAGTACTTAGTCATACCATATTGGGACAATTGAAAATTGATACTTTTTCCAAGGTATTGGCTTAAATGAAATCAGATGAAATATTTTTTTCATAGAGGAAGTGGATACTAAGAAACCTAGGATAGTTTCATCAAAAATTTGTTTATGGTCGTACCCTAATAGGAAGAAATCTATGGAAATAACTTGCCTAGACAAATCAAGAAAAATGTTAGAAGGATATGGAGGTGGGTTTCAAGAAAAGGGGCATTCCTTGGTAAATAAGATGCAAGTAGGGTAGCCTTATCTTCTAGGGTTAACTCCCAATAATCAAGTGTGAGGGTGCCTTCATTTAAGGGTTGATTTTGATTGGGCAAGACTACCTTGAGAAACTCTTGAATGGTTTGAGGGGTAATGGTAAACACAACAATGCCACTCTTAAAAACCATTGATTTTTTTCTTGGAATATACTAATTAGCACAGCAAGCCACGAATTTAGGAAAATTGAATGTCTGAGGGATGGTAAATAGGTCTAGGTATGATTCCCGAACTACAAAAATTTCTTATTGGTTTGTCAATCGTTGAAAGGCCCATTTTAATAATTTGAACAAATTGAATTCATAGTGGGTGTTGTGCACATCCCCCTCTTGATCAATTAATCATACATCATCAAGATTCATAGGCTTAGAACCCTCTACAAACTAGGGATTAGGTATTTTTGCCTTCAATATGGAAACAGAAATGAGAGATGAATTAGAATTATCCATACAATAGTGGCAGAGAGTACTAGTAGGTTAATGGTGATCATTAGTAACAAGGTGCTACTAATCTATGTCATATTTTCACCTTCATACGACTAAAAATGCAGCTGAAATTCCTTATTTCTACTTTTATGGCTAAGCCAACTCTTTTTGGACATGTGATGATGTTCTAATAGACAAAAATCGGTCGAATATGCAATTGCCACTCATTTTTGAAATTTATGCTAGCATCATGATGACGCTAGTTACATATGAACATGACAATTGATTTACATGTGGATGTCTGATTATTTGTTGTCAGGTTTTGCCATGTGTCTAGTACCCTCGATCTGTGTACTTGTTTCACCCAACCCAATACCACAAACCACTTCGGGGGGATTGGTATTGGTTTCCTATAGAGGCGGTGGGGATGAATAACCTATCTATCATCCACATGTTGTCGACGATTTTCTACCATGATGTCATTTCGATACCCCCTATTAAATGTCATCAATCTAGAATTCTTTAAAGTCTGCCCTGTTAAGTGTGAACCCTTTATCTGATTTGCAAAATGGGTAGATTATTGAGATATTTTGAAATTTATGAAATCAAAAATCAAAAATATTTGTGGGAATTTGAAAATTATAGAACATGGAAAAAATAAAATGTTTTGTGTTACAACATTGTGGGGTGAAGGAAATGTAGTAGATGTTGTCTTTCCTTCTAGGAAAATCTCAAGCACATTGTTAACAATAACATTGCATTATGGAGGAAAGCTAATGGATTCTATATTTCCTTCTAAGAAAAGAAGAAGTGTAGTACCAACAACCAAATTACAACGTGAATGATAGCTAGTGCCTACAATATTTCCTTCTAGCACAAGCACAAGCCCTTTGAATATATCAGTACTGCATAGTGAAGGAAACATAGTAGCTACTAGATTTCCTTTTAGAAAAAGCACAAGCATATTCCCAACAGCATTGCACTATAAAGGAATACTAGTGCTTGATATCTTTCCTTATAGAAAAAATGTAAGTGCATTTCTACTAACAACATTGCATTGTGAAGGAAAGCTAACGTTTTTTTGTTGTCCCTCTAGCATAAGGACAAGTACATTGACAACAATAACATTCAACTATGATTAAAATCTATTGATACATGTTGTACAAGGAATGAAAGAAAAGGAAGGAAATGAAATGGAACACACATAGAGAAATATAGTAGAAAGCACAGTCATATAAAGAAAACCTGAATTCTATTGATAAAAAAAAATAAAATAATACTATAGAATAGAAATTGGCAAGAATGGTTGCAGTTATCTCTGAAGGGAGAGATATGGAATCTACATGCATTCACAAAATATATTACAAGAAGTGAAAATAATGGCCTTTTAACATCAATAAATAACCCTATGGGTCCAAAACTCTAACACTATAAGATGAAGCACCAAAAATTTTGTGGGGCACGAGGTGGTTAGTTGGTACATCAACTTCCCATAGTGCAACTTTTGCATGCAATGTCTACTTCGGGTACATAGTAACCTATTGGGAAGAACTATAAGAGGATTAAAACATTTGGATAGGGCTATAGCTTGCCATAGCAACCATTGGCCCCCTAAATCACCAAAAAATATCATTTAGGGCCTCAAAATAAACCTTGAATTTTGGGATCCAAAAAACCCTAGAAAACTTTCCAAGAAGATAAAGAACTATTGCGTCAGTGGAATAGGTGGGTGGCCACCATATCCACCTATGTTAGTACCCCCATCCCCCCAAAAATAAATGGTCTCCATTACATCAAGTTGCCTCATTAGATGGTGAAACTTCTACTGAATTTGGCTCCTGGTGAGCCACTTTCCTTGGTGAAGAAGTTGCTCTTGCTTAACAACATGATAGAGTTGTATGTTGTGTTGGAAAGTATCCTTAATCTTGGTGTCCATGATCCAATCTGTTGTGGCATGTTCAATGTTGTTAGGATTGAGTTTTATGGGGGGGGGGGGGGATTTCTCAACTACCTCTAAGGTTTCCAACAGTGGTGGAAAATATGGTTGAAGCAACTCTACATTAAATAATGGATGGATGTCAAGGGTGGAATACTCAATTCAAAATAATTTTCACCCATATGCTTTATGATTGTGTAAGGCTCATATCAAAAGTGATATGAGCTTCCTATGGGGGATTTTAAGGTACTCTTTCTGTAAATGCAACCACACCTTATCACCAACCTGAAACTTGTGTGGAACACGATGCTAGTAATGTCGCTACTTATACTTGGCACTAGTTTTTTCTAGGATATCACTGAACCTATTATTGGAGGTGTTGTATCTATTCCACAAATTTGGTTGATTTATTTTCCTCGATTTGAGCATGGGAGGACTTTGTTAGTGAAGATGCCAACATTTGATAGAAAAGATTATTGCCCCTCGCTTGAATATTCTTGGTTATAAAATAGTTTGTAATATTAAAGGAATTCAGGGATTTATTTGATATCTTGATATTAGAGTGTCTATACATGTTACAAAATCATATGTTATAGTGCTAAGGTGCATGAGCACTAATTCATGGAATATTGGATTGAGAGCTTCGAGGTTCCAAAGAATAGAAATTGCTTGCATAGAACTTGGTTATATATGGTTGCATTAAAGGGATCACCGAGAGTTATAAAAACATAATGCTTGGTTATTATAAGGGCCAAACTTAAATAAGGTTGGATTGAAGGGAGCTCATATATATTACAATGGTGATATATGAGTGCTTTAAGCATGCGAGAAAAGATCAAGGGTTTATTAGGAAGCATTGAGGCCATAATGTTATTACAGGTGGCATAAATTACTTGGCCTAATGAATGGCAAGTCTTGAAAGGTGAGTTGAAGGAAGCACGTGGATAATTGTAGATTTATGAAGGTGCATATGTTTAGAAACTTGGATTGAGGGAAGTGTTTGGTTGTATAAAAGTATAATGAATAGGAAACACTAGTGAAGTGTAGTGTTGAATATGTTATTTGAAGAAGCACCTCGCTCATGTGAAAAATCAAATCAGTGATTAATACATAACATACTATAGAGTTGACCATTGAAGTACAAAAGTAGATTATAGTAGAGGCAAGGAGAGGGGATTGGTGTCTCCTATAGATTGATGCCTACAAGCAGTAGAGGGGATTTTTGCCTCCTATAGGTTGGTGCTTACAAGTAGCAAAGGGGATTGTTGTCTCATGTAGGTTGGTGCTTGCAAACCAAAGGGCATTGGTGTCTCTTGTAGGTTGGTTCCTTCAAATCAAAGGGTATTGGTGTCTCCTGTAGGTTGCAAATTTGAAAATTGAAGAGATTGGTGTCTCATGTTGGTTGCAAATTTGAAAATTGAGGGGATTGGTGTATCATGTAGGTCGGTGCCTAAAAATTATTGTAACAGTAGGTTGGTTCCTATCAAGAATAGTCATTTAGATAAGTTTTATTTTCTCCACAAATAATTTCCACATATATCTTATGTTTCTTGTTTTGCTTATTAAATTGATGTTTTATGGTGATGGAATGTTTAAATAAGTAAAAATAGTATTATATTGATTCACACCCCCCCCCCCCCCACCTCTTAGTATAATTTTGATTCCAATAATTAGTATTAGACAAGGTTCCTTCTAAGTTAGCCTAACATCTAGAAGGAAGATCTCAAAGAGACCAATGGCCAATCAAGATAGAGTCTTTTTCAAATGGAGCTCCACTATTTAGTGGAACAAATTGTGTTTTCTAGAAGAAAAGGATGAGAACCTACCTGATGTCTCTTGGTGTTGAGATTTTTCTAGCTATTTTGGATGGTTACCAGGTTCCTACAACTCCTCCAACTAATCAAGATGGAATAAATGCCTTTATAAATAATTTAAAAAGCAACGAATGACATTTTTGTGGGCTAGCAGAATTAGAATTTGTCAAGGTAATGCAGTATATATATGCAAAAGGTAATTGGGATAAGCTTCAGGGTAGCTATGAAGGATATGAAAAGGTAAAAAGGGAAAAGCTTCAAACACATAGAAGGAAGCTTCAAACACATAGAAGGAAATTTGAAAGTTTGAAGATGAATGAAGAAGAAGATATTGCAAGCTTCTTCCTTTGAGTAGATGAGATTGTTAACTATTAGAGGAATTGATGAAAAGATTGAGGAACTAGTAATTGTTTAGAAAGTATTGATAATATTCTCTTCCCTTGATATTTAATTCAAAGGTGTCAGCCATTGAATAAATGAAACGCCTGGAAAACTTGAAGATGGATGAATTGCATGGCATCCTCACAACATATGAAAGGAATAGGAAGAGAGAAATTAAGATTAAAGAAAGGAACCATTAAAATATCAAAGAAGACACAAATACTGTGATTACTCCAGCTATGATTTAGATGAAAGCGAAGATTAGATTGTGAAAAAATTTAAGAGAGGATCAAGAAAGTATAAAGCTAGGATTCTATTAAAATGTTTTAATTGTGGAAGAATAAGTGATTTGTTGCTATGTTTACATATTCAAGGCAAGAAGATAGTTATAATGAATGAAAATATAAAAATAGAAACAAATCTCATGGATACAGGAAGGGAAAACAGATCACGAAGAAAAGGTTTTATTTTAGAGAAGATAGTTTCTCTTTTGAAGAAAGTGATAGTTATACATCTAACATTGAGAAATAAGATTTATTATTCATAGCCTTAGATATTAAAAATGATAACAAAGAAAATGATATTAACCCGAAAGAGAAATCAAATTCAGAAGAAGAAGATGTTGATAGAGAAGTTAATCTTGAGGCAAAACTTGTTAGTGCCTTAGATGAAATTGATAGACTCAAAAAGAATATTAAAAAGAAAAAGGGACTATTGTAGAAATATAAAAAGAAAAATCATGATCCAAATGAAGAATATATCATCATCCTAAAGACTAAACTAGAATATGCAAAAAGAATAGAGGAGGTATTGATAAGCAAGTTAAAACAAAAGCAAGGGAATTGTGAAAATATGGAAGAAAAAGTCATCTCTCTAAGGAAAGAACTAGAGAAAACAAATGTGTAACAACCCTTGGTTGATATTCCATGTAAAAATAAATAAAAGACCAAGGTCATGGGACATGTATTCCAAGTTGAATGGTGGGAAAAGCATCCTAGTGGGTATCACTTTCAGTTTATTTATAGCTAAGGAAATTGGCAAAGACAAAAAGGCATTAATTGGAATTCATTTATGAAAAGAAAGGAAACCATGATAAAAGAAAGGTGAAGAGGCACATATTTGCATGCTAAAGAAATTAGAGGAAAAATTAAGGAAAATGAAGAAAATAGAGGCCTCAATGATAAAAAGGCTTTTGAGGATCAGTTCACAAACTTTTGTCAGTTTAGTTTTGGAGCTCTCTCATATTCTCTAATTCTCTCATACTCTTGCACACTTACAGTATTCCTGGAGCATTCTCGAAACACTTGGGCATACATTGAATTTGGAGAAACAAGGAAGGAAAAAGAAGGAAAGTGCAAGGCGACAGATGGATAAGAAGCTACAACTAGGTTTCTTTGTAGGTTTCGATTTGTATGTATGATTTCCTTGCTACTTTTGGCATGCATGGTACATGCATGTGGTTTCTTGATATGTGTTGTCATTGGCATGGATATTTTCCTGGATTGACAATGGTTTTACCCTCACCTTTCCATTTCCTGGATAGACATGGTGTTGTGGGTTTTTCCACTTGTTTTTTTTTATAGGTGCTCAGATTCCTTATGGTTGTGGGTTTAGTTACTAGTTCCTGGAGCTGTTGGTTGGGAAAAATGCTCTAGAAGCCCCAGACCAGCTTGGGTTGAGTTACTAGTCCTGGAGCTTAGGTTGGGACAAATGCTCTGGAATCCCTGAAACATCTTCGATTGAGTTACTAATCCTAGAGCCTGGGTTGGTACAAACGTTGTAGATCCCTTGGTGGATTGAATTACTAGTTCCTGGAGCCGGGTTGGACAAATGCTCTAGAGCCTTGAAATGTTTTGGGTTGAGTTATTAATTCTCAGAGCCATGGTTGGAACAAATGCTTTGGATCCTATTGAGGTGAAAACTCAACACCCCCATTTTTAACTTATTTATTTCAAATAATGGGAACCCTTTTTCCATACATTTTGGCTAAATCACTTTTTAATATTTCTTTTGGTTAAGTGTCCGAAAATTTTGCCAAATTTTCATTTTCTTTGGATTTTTCTTTTGATTACTTCATTATGTTCAATTTTTTGCAAGCTTTCCATCGGTTCTCATTTCGTTTCATTGGATGCACAGTTTGCAAATGGTGCTTATTCAGAGATAAATGATTTTCACCGCTAGGGCTAAAAATGTACAAAATGTATATTATTTTAATTTTTGTAAATTATTTGTAAATATTGATTTTTAGTTAATTTTTATTAATTAGTTCATTTGTCACTAATGGTCCTACAGAATCGTCGCAGCCAAATTGTAGAACAATCAAAAGTATGTGTTATCAGATTTCAGAAGTTAATTTCAATTTCAATTTTAATAAAAGTTTTGAGATCCAAAATCTCGAAAACTTAAGTGGTTATAGTTATTTAATGTTGATGGGAGCTTAATATAAAGTGGTTGTATTTTATACAAGGAAAGAGGGTCCCACTTCACGTGCCCCTCCTCTCCTCCTTTACACCATATCTTCCTCGCCTCAGGACATAAAACCTTGTAACTTCATTTTTTAAACAACTCTGATGGGTCAAACAATGTTATATAACGATGGATCAAAACATTATTATAAGGTTAACAAAAAACGCTGATATAACAAAACCTCTGATGGCTTGTTAATTACTTTGTCCCAAGGCCCCATCGGAACCTCAGGACCTTTACGCCCTCAGAGCCTTTTATATTACACTTCTGATTTCTTATTAATTTTGATGCCCAGTGTCCCTCATGGGCTTGTTGACCTCAGAGCCTCTTTTAATAAAATTATAATATCATAAAACCCCCGATGCCCGAGATCCTTCAAGCCTCCAATGAATTTGATTATATAACACTTAACATATATAAGATTTGTTTCATATAACACTTTAATGTGTATAAGACTTTTTTTGTTGTATTGAATATAATAGGGTTATAATATTAAACAATGTATATTATTATTTAATAATTTAATTAAATTAAATTTTAATTAAAAATTTTGTATTTCTGGAATATAATTTAATTAATTTGTTAATATTCAAGTCCTACTATCACAACCGATTGAGGATGGGCCTCGTCAGCAAGGCGGCCCATGATCAAATCTCATGAGGGGATGGGGAGTGGTGGGGAGGGTTGTGCCCTGTGCTTGGGGGAGGAGACATGCTAAAAATTATAGTCAACTAAGGGCTAGTGTGGCCCAGGTTGGATGCGATCACTTGGTGACTTTCATAGATTAGATGCCCCTAGTTCGCGGCTCCTTGAGCCACAAGTCAATCCTGGAGGATCACAGACAACTTGACAAACAAAAACACAAAAACAAAAATTGTAAATAAATTAACATATAATTGATGTAGTTTAATTTTATCTAAGTAATTGTAATTAATGGTTTATATATATATATATATATATATATATATATATATATATATATATATATATATATATAGATAGATATATCAATGAAATAATTACAATTAATTAACAGTTAATTAGAATTTTCTAATTTAATTAGGATTAGATTTTTTTAATTAAGTTTTCTAAATTTTAGCATAGGCATGCATTTTTCCAAAATTTTGATATTTTTGGCACTTCAACGTCGGAGACACATATCTCAAGATTTATTCAACCAAATGAAGCTTGCAATAGCTCATTGTAAAGCTAAGACAAAGGAGACTAATCTCAGAAGGTTAATTTTTTGTACATTCAATCATTTAATGACCAAGAAATCCAGCGAAATTCAAAGTGACGAATTTGAAAAAAAAAATAGTTTTACTATTTTGATTTGGGAAAAAAATTATTGGCTTTGGAAAACTATTGTCAATAAGTCATTCCCAGTAATACCCAAAGGTTGATCTGGTCCATTTGAAACCATCATAGCACAAGAATTTATTTAGATATTAACTTGTTTTTAATTTAATAATTTGTTGAGAAGTGGTTTGATTTCTATTTTGTGCACCAAATTTGTTTTGATTACTAACTTTTGATTGGTTTTGGGTAGATGAGCAGTTGGGGAGATGAGGAAGAGAATATTTTGAACAGTGGAATTGCACCAGCAAGAGGGAAAGAAGAATTTTAGCTAATTAAAATTTTGTGGAGAAAATGTATTGTCCAAGAGCTCTCTCATTTTGATTTTCTTTTGTAATTATAAATATGGCTTTTGTAGAATTGACGGGGGATTCCAGATCTAAAACTTGGGGAGGAAATTCTCTGCAAAGAGAGGGATTTTTTCACTACTGTAGGGAGCAATATTTTGTAGAGAATTAGCTAGTTTGGACCAGACTTGTGGAGATTAAAAGAGATGAATTTAAGCTCTGAGAAGTTCATGATATCATGAAATTTTCCATGCATTCAAAGGCTATGATCAAATCTTTAATTCTTGTACATTATTATCAGAGATAGAGGTTGATTGATGGCTTGCATTTAATAAAATTTGAGGCAATTCTTGATCCAGATAAGTATATGTTTTTGAAGTTTTGCACTATTGTAAATTCATTTAATACATGCTTGTTTAAATCATTTTAAATCTATCTTTTAATGATGGATCTAATTGCCATCAAGTTAAATTATGAATTTCAATAGATAAATAGGACATACTTATTAATTGTTTAGCAAATTCATGTCAAGTTTATCTTGGTTTTAATAATGATTGTTTTATGAGAACTATTTCCTTAATGTAGTCCTATATGTTTTAGTTTGAATTCATTTTATTTGAATTTGGATGTATGTGCACCAGATATCTCATGAATATTCATGAGATAGTTGAATACATATACTTGCTTGAACTAGTAATAAGTCTTGGAACTATTTCCTTAGCTTATTGAATTCATTTTTGTTCCAAATTCAGAGCTGGTCCAAATCCCATTTTTACCTTGCTCTTGCTTAAGAGGGGGACTAATCCTTCTTTAAATCGAGATAGATTTAGGATTTATTTTCTGTTAATTAGAGTAGATTTTCATTTAGCTTTAAATATTGCATTCTATAAGTCTTCTTACACAAGGGGTAGACTTTAGATTGGTCTAGTTGAGCCATTAATTCATCTTAAGGATTACTTTCTTGCATGAGCTCTGCAAGAGGGTAGATCTGATGTATCTTTTCTATTGAAAAGTAATAGACATACTATAAGCCAGCAGAGAAAGAGAGAGGGTAAGTGGACCCAATTGAACCAGTCAAAACCACCATTCCAAATAGAAAAAGAGCTACTTTAAGTTCCCAAATGAATGGTCTCCCTTACATGTTGATAAGTTCATTTTGAACCATCAACATTTTTGGTGCTAGAAGGAGGGTTGACAACTTGCTGTCTTTTGGAGTTTTTGTATTCTTAAAATTTTTATTTAATCACAATGGCTCCTCCCAAACTTCCAATTTGGAGTTGTATCTTTGGAAGTGCATCCATCAAAACTCCACCGGAAATAGTAAGACACTTGTCATAGGTAAAATTTAATGGTAAGAGGAATGTTTCTTCATTTGATCATGCCTTACGATTATTCGAAATTTTGCAAATTCTACTTTTCTTGATATTGATGAAGATATTTTATGCAGGATTTTTACTCTTACTCTTAGGAAAAGCCAAAAGATGGTATCAATCTCTTCCAGTTGCCCCTATTCACAATTGGGATCAATTTATCACAAATTTCCTTTATGAATTGGATGGTTATGATTATGAACAGGTATGTAATGAATTTAAATATTTACAAAGGTTTAAAAATGAATCTTTCATAGATTTTACCGTTAGATTTCGATTAAATTGCTTAAGATTAAAAGTTGAAGATAAACCTTCAGATATTGAATTGATGGAATGGTTTGAATATGTTTGTTCCTTTCCTTGCATTCATAATTTATATGAAATAATTTCAAATTGTTATGAATCTTCTTTAGCCTTTATTAACATGATTGAGAATTCTGACACGGAGGTGCATACTAATTAGGATGAAGATCTTTGCCATGTATGAAAAATTCCTTCATTTAGTGCACACCTCCTATAGCATTGATAATCACTTTGATGCACTCCCACATGTTAATGAATGAAAATCACAAATCTTAGAAGATTTTGATAATCAATTGCAAGAAGATACCAATAACAAACTTGAAGAAGTAGCTACCATAAAATCTAAAATCAGCATGAAATAAGTTCATAAAATCAATCAATAAATCAGCAAGCACAAGCAAAAATTGAAGATTACAATAATGTACGATTCGTTATAGAAATTTCTAAATATGATCATGATGATCAAATACAAAATGCAAGGCAGTTAAACAACAGTGTTCAAGAAAGCATAGTTAGCCAAATGAATGATCAGCAATCTGAAACTTGTAATGCACAAGAGTCTACAAATAGAGATATTTTCAAGTTCATTTCTTTAAACTTGCATTTCTCCCTTTATTCTGATATTTTTTTTATAGTAATCCATCCCCTCTTTATATTAATGTTGCTCCAGAAAACAGAGAGGCTGATATAAATGAATTGCCTATTAGTTTTTCTCTTAAGATAGAGAGATAATTATTGATCATTCTTCCGACATTGATGAACGTGTGTTCAATATTCCTTCTTGTTTTGATGCATCATATGGGAATGAAGAGAATCATAGTGAATGTCGCAAAGTCATTTACGATGATTCCTTTGACATTGAGGATGTTCATTTACCTTTATTTCCATTAAATCCTCATGATCAAAGTCAAACCATATATGAGAATAAAGAAAACTTTAATTTAGAAATTGTTCTATTTAATTCTCATTTTCAAACAATAAATCATTTTCATGCTTTCAACATTCAAGAATCCATTCCAACTTATGATTCTTATGATGATCAAGTTCTCGCTCATATTCATAGTCCTGAATCTTTCTCTCGTCCACAAGTTGATGTCGACAACCTTTCTAATTGTATTATCTTGGCTAGTTCTTGTGAGAAGGAAATTGTTTCAAATCGCTCCCAATTGTATTGTAACATTAATTGTAACAATAATGTAAATTATGAGGTTATTTCATTATTTTTCCTTCATTTATTTTATTTGTTTTCTACTTGGATTTTTCAATTTTTTGATGTAATTTGTTGGCATATCAAGCAATTAAATGTTGAAATTTTGTAATGTGCATTACTAGAATGTAAAGAAGAATCTCAAAATTCATATTATGACCATCAAGAGATTTGGATCTTCCAATTTCATTTGATGGTTATATCTTATCAGCTTACTAGAATGCATTTTGAACACGAATCAACACTTATGAGTGCATTGATCCAATATGACCATCTATCTAACCCAATTGAAGATCCTCTGACATATGTACTAAGCCTCCATCCATACTTCATTGATCCACTTCAAAGTTGCTTGGAAGCTTCATTTTCATAAAAGATTGCTAATAGTTTGTCTAATGACTTTCTTCATGGTTCTTCAACCTCCCTTTCATGTAATCTCTTCCATTCTCTATTAATTACTCATCCTTATTTTTATGATCCCATAGAATTTGGTTGGAGGGAACTTTCAAAAAGAGAATGCTTGTAAATAAGCTACTTGTTGTGAATATGTTAGCAGTAATTGTACTCACTACATTCAAATTTAGTGCTATTGGTTTTATTTTAATTGTATTTTTGTTACTGATGTGTGACTTATACATACATGCAGGAGATAGAATGTTTGAACGGTTACATTGGAAGTATGATTATACCTAGTTATTTTTTCCTTTCACGTAGTTAGGATTGGCGATAGATTAGTTTATATTAAGATTGCTTTCTTATTTGTAGTTATTTCATTATTGAAGATTTTATTAAGCGTGTAATGAGCCTATGATGCTAACAGTGTTCGAAAAGTATGATTGCTCTAATTACGTGTGTGATGTGCTTGCTTATTCTTCTTGATGAAGCCTCATCACATTGTTGAAATTTGCAAAGAAAATGAGGAAGAGTGAAGTTACAAAGAATCTTTACAATCAAGTGACCTTAAGAAATTCAATTTTCAATTCACAAGTATTTGCATATGATCACTTTTCCCACCCGTGTCTCTCAATGTTATTATGAAGTAAATGCAAATCAATATTTCATGACTTAATGGTTAATTTCGATTAAATAAGTAGATGATTTTGAACATATGCAAAATTGAAGATAATTCATGGGAGAATGTCAAGATCTATAAGGTACTCTTACAATCAGACTCTTCCAGGTATGCATAAACATGTTCATCTTCATATGTTGTTAATTTCTATTTTTCATATTTTATTTCTTATTTTGCTTCTTTTGCAGGTCTTCATCGGCTTGATTTTGGAGACTTGGTTTTTACAAGAAAAATTAATTAGATTTAGAAATAAGCAAGCAGCTAGCATATTTGAAGTCACAAATATGTTTAGGGATGTATTTTCTTTCTCATCAAGGGTTTTTTTCATTATGTATTGGTGATTCTTTTCATATTTCATTTCTTTGCAAAATTGTGAGATGAGTCAATAATCATATTCTACCTCTCGTTGATGAAGCTGAAATAAAATGCTTGGCTCCCTCTTATTTAGATTTGTCATGGGTCTGGAGTTTCTCGCATTTTAAAATAAATATGACCCATAAGTAAAGGAAAATTGAACAACGAAATTTTGCATCGAGTTGTAAAAGTGCTCCTATCGATCCTTGCCCATTCTGAATCTTGTATTTGCCAAGTTGAGTTGAGTCATTGAATCGCACTCGTCACATTCCTTCTTCTGAGATGACTCAGAGCCTCTAACAGGTAAACCTTAGAATCTTGATCCTCTTCTTTTCATTCTTCCAATATTATTTCCCTCAAAATTTTGGGTATTCTAGCTTATCGGACTCTTGGGTTTATATTATATCAGAAGTATTCTTAAATACATTCCGAAATTTGCCTCCCCAAGATCCAGCTGGCCCATTTTGTTTCTCAGTCTGATCTCTTCGATCTCAAAGTCTCTTAAATATTATCATTGTATCTGAGTTTCTGATATTATGTTTATATTCAATAAGTAATATCGGGCTTCCTCTTTATCGAAACTCTTATTTAAAAACTTTACGAGAAATATTTCCAAAGCCTC